>BSBM01001530.1:42730000-43930000 GCA_027924585.1 Larix kaempferi | reverse complement strand
GAAAGGTCCATTCATGGAGAACAAGGAGCCTATGAAAGTGCAGAAGTGGTTTAGTTAGTTAGAATAGGTCATGTGGACCGTTTTGTAACCACTGAGTTTCATATAAATAGGAGTATCATTGTAAGCCTAAGGGAATCTTAGATCATAGTGAAATCGCATAATGAGATGTTTTGAACCATGTTGTATCCTTGAAAAGATATTTTGACTCTTTATGCGAAGGTTATACCGCAGGTTTTGATGAATGCATGAAGATGTTCGATTATGGTCATACCTTTTGTCTCTATTTCTGTTGAATGATGAATGCAAGTATTTTCGAAATGTTTAAGACTCTGTGGTTTGTTAATTGCTATTGATACGAATGATTAGTTTAACTATGTTGATGTGAATGTCCATTATGTATTATTCCTGCGAATGATGAATGTATAAATGTATGAGAATCTAAATCTCTGGTTTCTAATGCGATAGAATTGAAGTGCTTGCATGTCCTTCCCCCACTGCGGAAACTTGATTCCTGCAGCCCCCTTAACCATCTCAGGTGAGACTTCACTCGCTTTGCGGGTGTTGCTAGAAAGGGTAAAACCTTTATGGGCCAGTGCTTAAGGGTGTTTGGTTGGGTTTGTTGATGACAGTGTGAAGTGAACCCCTGTCGATAGCCGATGTGTCAAAAAATGGTTCCGCTGTCGGGACCTGAAGGAGAAAGATAAAGACATGTTCTAGCACCTGACAAAACCGGAGATCCAAGACTAGTTTGACAAGAGAGCAGAAGAATTCGCGGAAGGAGAAAAGAAAAACCTCGGACAGATAATGAGCAGTTGGTTGCAGAAGTACATTTATTTGGATATCTACAAGATATTCTTATGCAAATTCCCAGTACTGTTGCATGAGTGGTTAGCGCAGCTAATGTTTTAGAAGAACCATTGCCAAAAGACTGAGCCGGACCATTGGACTCTAGAGTTGATTCGATAACTGAAGTAGGTCGACAATAAGGTATTGCGAGTTGTTGACTTCTTGGTAGATAGTATCTTAGAAGGATACATCACTGAGTTTGTTGTGGACACGATCAAATCATACAGCAACGTAGAAAGGAAGTTTTTCAAAGGACCCAGGGGGAGATTCCTGTTGTCATTGAAACCGTGGATTAAGATGCTCATCTATGAAAATGGCATATTAAGGATGAACTCCGACGAGTAGAAGATCAGTGTGCAAAATTTGTGGGTATAATGTGGATGCGGGTCCGGTAGAAAGATGCGGGGTAGATGGACATGAGCAACGACGAATTTTTAATGGAAGCTAACAAAGAGTATGGTACCTTGAGGAGTGGTATGATATTTCAGTGTCCTAAGAAGAAGAGGAGGACTGAGAGAGAGTCTCTTGAGAGGATCAGAATGGAAGACTGTGAAATAGGACCACAATGGAGGAAGCAAACTTATTGCGACGAAGAAGGAAGTAAACAGGCTACCCCAAAAGCAGGAGAAGGACGGATCAGAATGGAAGACTACAAAATTTGTGGGTACAATGTGGATGCGGGTCCAGTAGAAAGATGTGGGATAGATGGACATGAGAGATGATGAATTTTTAATGGAAGCTAACAAAGAGTGTGGTACCTTGAGGAGTGGGATGATATTCCGGCGTCTTGAGAAGAAGAGGAGGACTGAGAGAGTCTCTTGAGAGGATCAGAATAGAAGACTGCGAAATAGGACCACAACGGAGGAAGCGACCTCATTGCGACGAAGAAAGAAGTGAACAGGCTACCCCAGAAGCAGGAGAAGGATGGACCCTAAGATACAACGTACCTTCAACTCCGCGCATTACTTAGAATTTTATAAAAGAAAATACAAGTTATTCTCAGAGCTATCCTACGTGCCAAAATAGTAGTAAGGGTAGCGCATCAGTAAACAATAATAGTAGAATTACAAGAATGGTAGATGACAAAGCAAAGATGCCAACCTTCCAAGGTAACGGGACAGAGGATCCCAAACAATACTAGTTTTTGTGCGAAGCAGTATGGACCATGAAGCAGGTCCAGGATGAAGATATAAAGAAGGGGAAAATAGCGACGACCCGCAGGGGCCGTGCGCTAGATTGGTATATGAAGTTTACTAAGGTTCCGACGAGAACTCTAGGGAAAACATTGCTAGAGATCAAAGCAAGGATGATTGATGAATTCATAAATCCAAAATCTGAGTCACAGTACATTACTGAGCTTAAAGAAATCAATCAATTTCCCAATAAGTCAGCATGGGACTTCGACTAGTGATACAAAATATTAATGGCGAAAGTGATTTTTGGGATGAATGATATGTAGCACAAAGAATGGTTTATCGTTGGATTAGTGCCACACATTTGTGGGCCAGTGATGCAACAAAAGGTAGCAACTTAGGAAAAAGCGCTGGAGATCGCAATGAAGATGGAGGCTTCACCAATTGGCAAAATGGGTTTGAGAATGGGCCAAATATAAGCAAAGCTGGAAAACTTGACGATCTAGCTACAAGACATGAAGAAAGTAAAAGAGGCCCACAAAGATGTCTGGTGCACTAGATGCAGGATGGAAGGATACCACAAGGATCAGTGCCCATAGTTTCTAGAATATTTGCAATCGGGTGCACCAAATCCCCTCAGTCAGGGAGGGTTTCCTTGGTGTCACATCTGTCATTCGCGAGGACATCGGTCGGAAGAATGTGTGTACATATAGAAGATGGTGTCAAATCCAGTGAACTTGTATTGCAAGTTCTGTCGATCGATTGGTCACGATGAGAAAGACTACAAAGCCTATGATCTAATCCAAGAGAGGACTACGAATACATACTTCATGAAGGGAGAAGAGTAGCCACCGGTACAACAGCAGCAGTAGTATAGTCAACCGCAGCCTCAATATATTCCGCAACTACAGTATGAGTAGTCACAGTATGGTTAGGCACAGTATGGCCAGTCAACATATCCTCAACCACAATTTCAACAACCGCAATACGGTCAATTGCAATATCCGCAGTCGCAGTATGCTCAACCATAGTACCCACCATATGGACCACTACGAGGAGGATTCAGAGGGGGGTTCCGCTGAGGCCGAGGTACTGGTTCCAGTGGAGGAGGAGATGGTGGATGAGGTTGAGGACCCATGATATGCTATAATTGTGGGTAGCAAGGGCATTACCAAAGGGATTTCCCGAATCAAGCACCACATCGCACTTATTGCAGTGTTGTGGACCATGGGGTCGAAGATTGCACTCAGCTCATCGCAAAGTGGAAAAATTAGAACCTGCCCCCACCTCTGCAAAATCAAAATCAGAACTAGAATCTGCCAGTGGTACAGAATATCTCAGCAGAAGTTAGAATTCAAAACGTGACTATCATAATCATGACTCGAGGAGGAGCTGTCACATTTGATGCAAAAGCAGAAAGGGACATTTTTCTGAAAGAACAGGAAGCAATGAGACAGTTGAGGAAACCACCTCTTTAGCAGGAAGAAGTTACATATGACATGCCACTGATATTTGACACAATGAATTCGCAGAGAAAGGGAAACACTTTAAGAGACTTTTTGGAGAGTTTCCTGGAGCTGGAAAAAGATCGAGATGCATTAGCGGAGATATTCAACCTTCTGCATAGATGGGAGAGTGCACGGTTGGAGTGGACGATCAATCGCATACATAAGAGAAAAATAGGATGAGAGATGCAGATTTCTACACCAATCAGAGCATTCGACGTTGATTCCATTATCTTGGACTTGGGGTCGAACATGAACATCCTGACCAAATAGATGTGGGAAACGATGGAGAAACCATAGTTTTCCTGGTCCCAGTGAAACTATGCCTAGCAAACCAAAGTAAGGTCACCTCGATCGGTTGGCTATGTCAGGTCCCTGTTGCGATTGAGGGCCTCACGACTTACCCAGATTTTGATGTGATCAAAATTGTGGACAATACAAGCCCCTACCCAGTGCTACTAGGGATAGACTAGGCGATGGATAATAAAGCAATTATCAACTTCAAGAAAAGAATTATGTCATTCAAGAACCAGGAGATAAGGGTTGTCGCACCTCTTGACCTTGCAGAAGGGAAAATGTATGTAGAGCTGTCGAGGGAGGAATTCACCTAGGGATGGGATAACCTCTACAAAATTTCCAAATATTATATCAACCCTACTGCGGATGGAGAATTAGGGTGGCGCAGTAGTAGTTCGGCATCATCATATTCGGATGAAGCACTTGAAAATTGGAAAAATCGGCTGCACAAAGTGTCATTCAGGAGGTGTGCAAGGATCACTCAGTCGCTGCGAAGGGTATCCACAGAAGAGTACGAGATACCAACATATGAGGGATTTCCTAATTTGGCTATATTTCTCACTAAATTTGAAGAAAAAGTGGTAGAACCACATCGACTCTTGGCCTTGGAAGAAGCCTTGAAGGCTACACCAGCGTGATGGTGGGCAGTGCACAAGACCACTATAACTACCTGGCCACTATGTCGCCACCTAATGACGGTTAGGTTCGGCGATGCAGAAGGATATGAAAGAAGGAATTTTGATGGCAGAGGTGATCCGAAGGCACATTTGGCTGAATGCGAAAGCAAATGGGGACTACGAGCCAAACAAGAATGGGTCCATGCGTTTATTCACACACTGGATGAAGTACCGCGAAGTTGGTATATTGCAGTAGAACTGCTATGCATAAAAATATCTTGGAAACAGCTAACAGTTGTCTTTAGACAAATGTTCAGTTTATCCAACGAAAACCCCTTCATCCATAATGCATTACAGGCGATTCGGGAGAAGGCATTCAAAGCAGTTCCGACAGAGAAACCATTTGGGCTTCAATGGACCGCGACACCATAAATGTTAATAGAATGATACAATATCACAGGAGAATCAGATGATGAGGATGATCTGAGGGCTACATATGTATCGGAGTCAGAAGGAATTCGTAGTGTCGAGGCACCAGAAATACCTTCTGACAAGTTTCAACAACTGTTGAAAATCAAGAAAGTGAACATTGGGTCAGAGGAGAATCTGAAGTTTGCAAGTATTGGAGATTATTGGGATGACTCAACTATCGCAAAGATAACTGACCTATTTCATGAGTTTTAGGATTTGTTCCCAATGAAATTCTCGGAGATGAAAGAAATTTCTGGGGACTTAGGAAAAATGAAAATTCCCCTAAAACCCGATGCAAAGCCAGTCAAGGAGAGGCCCTACTGGTTGAATCCAAGGTAGAAGGAGTGGGTGAAGGCTGAGATTGAAAGAATGCTGGAAGGAGGCATTATAGAACCATTCAAAGAATCAGAGTGGATCAACACGATGGTGGTCCGGGATAAGAAAATCGGTGAAGTCAAGATCTGTGTCGATTTAAGAACATTGAATGACGTATGCCTACACGATCCATTCCCTACACCATTTACAGATTCAGTGTTAGAAGGAGTGGGTGGTCGGGAAATATACTCAAAGATGGATTCTCTAGCTAGCTCCAGATCAAAATTGCAAAGGAAGATTGGCATAAGATAACTTTCGTCACTGAATGAAGATATTTTCAATACACGGTGATGCCATTTGGCCTGAAGAATGCACCAGTAATTTTTTCAATATTGGTAGTTGCGGCATTCAAAGACTACATCCATAATTTTCTTGTAGTCTATATGGACTATTGGACGGTGTATGGGTTGGTCAAGGATCATGTCGCGAATCTTCGGTTGATGTTGGAAAGATGTCGACAGCACCAGATTTCATTGAATCTGAAAAAGTGCATTTTCTGTGCTTCGTTTGGGATTTTACTAGGGCACATAGTTTGTAGGGAAGTAATGTTTGTCGATCTTGTAAAAATCGCAATTATTGTCAACCTACCACTGCCGACGACAGTCAAGCAATTGAGAGTGACATTGGGACACACAGGGTACTACAGGAAGTTTATCAGAGGGTATGCTGTGATCATGGCGCCAATGGAGAAGTTGTTGATGAAAGACGCCAAGTTTGAATGGAATGAAGAATGCCAAAAGAGCCTCGATATCTTAAAAGCAAATTTGGTTTCAGCACCTATACTTGCATTTCCATATTGGACAAAGGAGTTCCACATTCACGTCGATGCGTCATTAGTTGCATTAGGAGTCATCTTGGCCCTGTTAAGTTTATACTAATTTGAATAGCAAGATCACTGAAAGAAACACAATCACAATATAGACAAGGATTTACCCTGGGAAACCCTCATGGGGTAGAAAACCCAGCAAAGCTTTCCTCAATATAGATGATCAACCAAATACAAGATGTAGAAACCAAAGCAAGAGCTCCTCCTCCTCCTATGCAGACCTCTCTCTCACTTGTGTGCTGCTTCCAAGTGGATGAATGAATGAGATAAGTGAGGAACATCCTCCTCTACTTATACTTGTTTTCCAACTGACTTTTTACCCTATGGGGCCAACCTCTCCGAGGAGAGTCTAATAACCCTCAAATAACTAACTCACGGCCGACCTCTCCTAGGAGATATAATAACCCTAGTTACCACAATCTCTCGAAGGAATAAACATCTTCGGATACATAGCAAAGTCCCATCAGAGGAATGAAACATCTCTAGAATAATAAAGTACAAATATAATATTCTTTGAAGTTACAATATTTCAACACTCCCCCTTAACGAGAAGGATATTATAACAACATCTGCAGGAGTAAGGAGTCATCAACTACATGATACATGATACATCTATAAATCATTGGAAGCTTTCTTCAGTAACTCTACCAGTTACTGGAACATCAAGTACTGAGTCTTCATCTTTTGCAGCACTCTAACAACTACAGTAGCATCATCATCTGGATCCTCTCGATCATCAGCATCATCATCACACGATCATCAACATCATCATCACATGATCATCAACATCGTCATCACACTATCATCAACATCATCATCAAATGATCATCAGCATCGTCATCACACGATCATCAACATCGTCATCACATGATCATCATCATTGTCATCACATGATCATCAACATCGTCATCACACGATCATCATAGCAGCATACCTTGCAAAACACATGATCCATTTAAGACACCATAACATGTCTAGGGATGATGCAGTCCACTCGTCAACTTCGACAAAGTCTAAGGACCATTTTTCGAAGACATATGTCTACGGATCAATTTAGGGATTGAAGTCTGGGGATGATACAATCCCCTCTCATCCACTAGGGACCACTTCTCGGAGAAATTTGTCTACGGATCAATTCAGGGACTGAAGTCTGGGGATGATACAATCCCCTCTCGTCCACTAAGGACCACAGAGACATAAGTCTGTGGATCAATTCAGGGACCGAAGTCCGGGGACAATACAATCCCCTCTTGTCCACTAGGGACCACGAAGACATAAGTCTGCGGATCAATTTAGGGACCGAAGTCCAGGGACTATACAGTCCCCTCTCGTACATTTTGAACTAGTGATTCCAGGATGATGCAATCCCCATCACGTACATTTTGAACTAGTGGTTTCGGGATGATGCAATCCCCATCACGTACATTTTGAACTAGTGGTTTCGGGATGATGTAATCCCCATTACGTACATTTTGAACTAGTAGTTCCGGGATGATGTAATCCCCATCATGTACATTTTGAACTAGTGGTTCTGGGATGATGCAATCCCCATCACGTACATTTTGAACTAGTGGTTCCAGGATGATGCAATCCCCATCACGTACATTTTGAACTAGTGGTTTCAGGATGATGCAATCCCCATCACGTACATTTTGAACTAGGCATTCAGGGACGATACAGTCCTATCATATCAACTAGGTACCATATACTGACCTCATCATCAGAACAAGTAGCCTCATCATCGATACAAATATCCATATCATCGATACAGTATCCTCATCAATACAGTATTCACATCACCGATAAAGTATCCTCATTAATACAGTATCCTCATCAACGATACAATATCCTCATCAATACAGTATCCACATCAATGATATAGTATCCTCATCAATACAGTATCCTCATGTATCCTCATCATTGACCTTACCGTCAATATGGGAAATCTCATCATCGATACAGGTATCCTCATCGATACCAGTATTCAAAGATATCTTTATCAACCATATCACTCCCCCTTTTGAGGAGGGTCCTTTTGAAATACACCAAGCTTATCTCAGAAATACTCAAACTTTACTCGAGACAGAGGTTTGGTCAACACATCAACAACTTGTTCATTAGTGCCTACATACTTGAGCTTGATAGCTCCTTTCTGCACCATATCCCGTATATAGAAATATCAGATCTCTATGTGCTTTGACTTATCATGGAATACTGGATTCTCTGTCATTTTGATACAACTCTGGTTTTCACACAGGATCACAGTGGGGTCCATATCTAAGTCAAACAATCCTGATAACAACTTCCAAAGCCATACCACTTCGCAACTAGCAGAGCAGGAAGCTATATATTCTGCTTCAGTTGTGCTAAGAGCCACAGTTGACTACTTCCTACTAAACCATGAGATCATGGCAGATCCCAGACAATAATATCCACCTGATGTACTCTTCCTATCTGATATGCTTCCTTCCCAATCAGCATCTGTGTAGCCATACAATATGAAGTCATGATCTCCTCGATAATATAGACCAAAATCTATCGTACCTTTTAGGTACCTCATCACATGCTTTGCAGCAATCAGGTGAACTCGTCTAGGTTCCACTAGATACTGACTCAGGTTGTTCACCGCAAAGCATATGTCTGGCCTGGTATTTGTCAGATACATTAATGACCCAATAATCTGTCTGTACAGAGTCACATCCACTAACTCTGAAGAGTCATCAACTAACAGTTTCAAGTTGGAATCCATGGGAGTGGCCATGGATTTGCATTCCAACATATCAAATCTTTTCAAGATTGCCACAACATACTTTCCTTGGTTGAGAAAGATTCCATTTGGTCCTTGCCACACTTCCAGACCTAGGAAGTAGTGCATCAATCCGAGATCTTTCATCTCAAACTCTGATGAGAGCTTCTTCTTGCACTCGATAATCTGTTTCTCATTTCCAGTTAGAAATAGATCATCCACATATAGTAACAATATGACAGGTTCATCATCCATAACCTTGAGATAAAGATTAGGATCAGCTTTACTTTTGGTAAATCCAAAGCTTGTCAAGAAATAGTCAATTCTTCCATACCAAGCTCTAGGAGCTTGTTTCAACCCATACAAATCCTTCTTCAGTTTGCATACATGGGTTCTTCCATCTTCCACCTCAAATCCTTGAGGTTGTTCTATGTACACTTCCTCCTTAATCACACCATTTAGGAAGGTTGTCTTCACATCCATCTAGTGTAAATCCCACTTCATCATGGATGCAAGTGCCATGATGGTTCTACTAGAAGTGTACCTTGAAACTGGTGCAAATGTCTCTTCATAGTCAATTCCCTCTTTCTAAGAGAATCCTCTGGCCACAAATCTTGCTTTATACTTTTCAATGCTACCATCCGCAGCATGCTTTATTTTGTATATCCATTTGGAGGATACTACACTTTTGTCTTTAGGCTTAGGAACTATATCCCAAACATCATTCTTCATTATTGACTGGTATTCCTCTGTCATTGCCTCTACCCACTCTTTCTTATGAACTGCCTCTTCATAACTCATAGGTTCTTGATCTACAAGATCACACATCAAAGCCATATAGTTGGAGAAGGGATTTGGTTTCTTGCTCACTCTAGTGGAGACTTCAAGAGCTCCATACTTTTATGCTCATAATATAATATCTCTTGCCCATGTTGGCTTTCTTTTCCTTGAAATGTTTGAAATGGGGGGTTCTAGTGGTTCTATCATATCATGGTCTTCAGGTGTTACATCTTCAGGGATGGGAACAGTCTCTACAATTTTGGGAGGTGCATCTTTTTCATATACTTCTTCATACTGGCACTTCCTAGATTTCTTGAGAGCTGTCTCTTCATCAAATGTCACATCCCTACTAATCTCCATATGGTGGAATCCTAGGATGTATATTCTGAATGCCTTGGATGTTTCACAATATCCAACAAATATTCCCTTCTTTCCGGAAGGGTCTAATTTAGTTATCTTTTCTTTTGGAATGTGAATATATATAGGACACCCAAATATCTTGAGGTGGCTTACCTCAGGCTTCTTCCCTGTAAACATTTCTTCTGGGGTTTTGAATTCAAGAGCACTATGAGATAGTCTATTCTGCACATAGACTGTCATCCTAGCTACTTCAGCCCATAGATACATAGGTAGGTCTTGATCATGTATCATTGTCTTCATTGCTTCCATAATGGTTCTATTCTTTCTTTCCGCAACACCATTTTGTTGAGGATTATAGGGAGTGGTTAACTCCCTCTTGATTCTAGCTTCTTTACAAAAGACTTCAAAATCTTTTGAAGTGTATTCTCCACCATTATCTGTCTTGAGTATTTTGATCTTCTTTTCTGAAAGATTTTCTATCAATGCTTTGAACTCCTTGAACTTTCCAAACACTTCATTCTTCCCTTTTATAAAGTATATCCAAGTCTTTCTGGAGTAGTCATCAATAAATGTAAGGTAGTATTCATATCCACTCAAGGATGTGGAGGGAATTGGTCCACATACATCTGAATGAATCAATTCCAAAATACTCTTAGTCTTTGTTTCACTCTTTGGAAATGGGTTCTTGATATTCTTCCCTTTTGCACATCCTTTGCATGTGCCATCATGATCAATCTTCAAATCTAGTAGTCCTATGACTACTTTACTCACATGAGGTAGTGCTTTGTAGTTAATATGAGCAAGCCTCCTATGCCATAGTTCACTAGGGCTAGTGGCTTGATGAACAAGGGCAGCTTCTAGATGTCCACTGAGTTTGCATAGACCTCCTTCCTCTTCACCAATAACAATTGCATCCTCAATTGATTTTCCTTTGGACCACATGCGTACTTGTCCATCTATGAATGCAACCCTATAACCTTTCTTATCTAGAGCTGAGATAGAAAGTAAGTTCTTCTTCAATCCTAGAACATATAATATCTTCTTCATCTTCAATGGTGTTCCAGAATCAAGCTTGTAGCTTGCTTCACCAATTCCCTTAATGGGATATTGATAGTCATATCCTAATGACACCTTTTGTGGGGAGGTCTTCTCTTCCAGTTTTGAAAGAGTTTTCTTTTGTCCAGACATGTTCTTTGAAGCACCACTATCAATAAGCCATGTATCTTCTCCAGAGTTTATAGATCCAGAGAGTGCAAAGAATAGAACATACTCTTTTGCATCTTCTTCTTCATTCCTTCTAGATCTTCTCTTGAAGAAGGGCCTTTCTTATTCTTCTTCTTCTCTTCTAGATCTTTTCTTGTGAGGCCTTTCTTCCTCTTCTTCTTCTTCTTCACTTTCATCTTCTGCTAGGTGTGCTTGATGTCTTTTATGGTGGAATCCCTTCTTCTTTTCCTTTGAGGGACAATTCCTAGCAATGTGTCCTATTTTATGACAATTGAAACATTGGAATGTGGAAAACTTACTTCCTTAAGTAGTTCCTCTTCTCTTCTGATATCTTTGTGGAGGTTGAGACTCCTTGTGACTATCCTTCTTGAAGTAGGGTTTATTCCTTCTTCTCTTGGTGTGAGTGGCCAAGGCTTGGTCACCTTCTTTGAGCAAGGCTTCTCTGTTAGCAACCCTAGCTTCTTCTTGGATGCAATCTTCCCATACCACATCAAACTTCATGCTTTCTTTTCTAGCACACATGGTTTGGATAAATGACTCCCATGGTTTAGTGAGACCATTTAGAGCAGTCATGACTAGTTCATCTTCATTAAGAGTATCTCCAATGGCATATATTTGTTCCTGGAACTGGGAAACCCTTGAGAAATAATCTTGAATGGATTCTCCTTGATTCATATTGGTGCTCTTCAATTGAGATCTCAGGTTCATCTTCATATTGATGTTCTTTCCTTCATACATTCTTCCTAGGGTATCATACATTTCCTTTGGAGTCTTCTTGTATTCCACATGGGGAATCAAGTGGTCCTTAATAGAATCAACAATGATTCTCTTTGCCCTAATCAGGTCCTTCCTATACTTCTTTTTGGCTTCATCTTCTTCAAGTTCTACAATCTCATCTTTAATAAATTGGACAAGATCATTCTCTTCAAGAATGAGACCAATTTTGTATTTCCATGCCCGAAAATTTTCTATACCCTCTAGCTTGTCTTCAAGCTTAGTGCTTCAAGCCATCTTATCCAGGGATCAAGGAGATTGAGGTTTCAAGAGATAGAATAGTACTTACCAGGAGATGATCTTGATTGAATTGAGAATTCTGGTGTGATCAGCTTCTGGAAACTTCAACTTTACACCTTTCGAATCTGCAACATAATTTCTAGGTTTTTGGTCTTTTCTTTTCTGTATTTCTGGTGCACAAGTTCGTAGCTTTTCTGGTTCACTGGTGTAGAGGTGCGCACTTTTTCTAGTTTACTGGTTTTCTGGTCCAGAAGTCAAACTAGGGTTTGACAAATTCCAGGGTTATACCCACTCAAAAAGTTTGATCCAGGGCTCAAAACTTTGATTTTGAGGAGGGCTATCCAGCCATGCAATCAGAAACCAAAAATTCCAACTTTTGCAAAAACCCTAATTTTCACTGGAGGAGGAGAGAGAGAGATTTTCACCTTGTGAAAGATGTCCTATTCAGGCTAGCTCTAATACCATGTTAAGTTTATCCTAATTTGACTAGAAATATCACTGAAAGAAACACAATCACAAGATAGACAAGGATTTACCCTAGGAAACCCTCATGGGGTAGAAAACCCAACAAAGATTTCCTCAATATAGATGATCAACCAAATACAAGATGTAGAAACCAAAACAAGAGCTCCTCCTCCTCCTATGCAGACCTCTCTCTCACTTGTACGCTACTTCCAAGTGGATGAATGAATGAGATAAGTGAGGAACATCCTCCTCTACTTATACTTGTTTTCCGACTGACTTTTTACCCTATGGGGCCGACCTCTCCTAGGAGAGTCTAATAACCCACAAATAACTAACTCAGGGCCGACCTCTCCTAGGAGATCTAATAACCCTAGTTACCACAATCTCTCGGAGGAATAAACATCTCTGGATACATAGCAAAGTCCCATCAGAGGAATGAAACATCTCCGGAATAATAAAGTACAAATATAATATTCTTTGAAGTTACAATATTTCAACCGGCCCAACCAAGATAAGGTGCAATAGACCACCCGATAGCATTCACAAGTAGAAAGTCATCAACTGCGGAGAAGAATTCCAAAACTACAGAAAGGGAGGGGTTGGCGATGGTCTACGCCTTATAGAAGTTTCGGCACTATCTCTTAGGGGGGCACTTTAAAATGTTCACCGATCATTTGGCACTTAAATACCTGGTGAACAAGCCTGTGTTGGGGGGCAAGATCTGTCGATGGTTCTTACTCTTCCAGGAATTTTATTTTGAGATAATCGTAAAGCTCAGATGACTGAATGCAGGACCAAACTACATGTTGTGGATAGAGTTTGGGGAAGAGCCAAGGAGCATTGGTGAAGGATTGTCAAATGCTCAGTTGTTTAGAGTCGGAATTGTTATAGGTCAAATATGCACTTCTCCGTCCGTGATCACCTTTAGCTGTCGATCACACAAAAGGACAACTTGGATTGAAGAGAAATATTGCCATAGATGATGTATGGACTAGACTTACCCCTCTGCAGTTGACAAAACACTGTTTTTACCTACATTTTGACATGAACACTACCCTACATGCCTAAGAGCAGCGTTCACTTGCCAAAATATGCAACTCTGCTTCAGTAGACTAGCATACACCCTCAAAAACCTTGCAAACATTGGTTGTAAGCATGAAAGTTTCATATTGTGCGCTACTTTACTGTGAAAAACTCATGTACATCTTAAAATGTAATAACAAATATATTAATTTGATGAATTGGGATTAGTTGAAGTTGGTTTTGCAACTTCCCCAACTTCCCAATCCAACTACCTCTCGATCCAAAATTCCTACCTTGTCCCATAAATACAAGGAGGATCCATGAGAGGGGTTACTCAATATACTCACTCACAGGAGGAGAAACTATGCATTAAGGGTTGTTATGTTGGAGGAATTCCAAATTTAGTGTGAAGAGCAGGAGCCCAGAATCCGGTTGCACAATCACTCTAAATGATCATGTATAATTGTACTGGTTATTTGCTTTTTGACAATAAAGGTGGAAATACCCTTCCTGTCCCAATCAAATGTCTAATGGATTGCATATTTGTTTGGATTTAATGCTTGATTGTATTTGATAAATAAATTGTATTTCAATTTCATCATTGTTATTTTAGTTAAGATACGCTGAGGAATGTATCTTTTGTATTGCAGGTTCACCAAATGGAAGATCAAGTGAGGGATTGATCGAAGGAGCGAGCGAAAGCTAGGATTGAACGTCGTTAATAAGGTATGCCTTCAAGAATCTTGATCTCTTTCCTTTTGTAGAAGCCTATGTTATATGATTAATGTATTTACCTGTCACCCCAGAAGTTGGTAGTGTCCCTCTCCTCGCTATAAGGTAAACATCCTGAACAACAAACACTACCTTAAGAGGTTTAGGATTTCTACCTTATAGCGAGCAAAGGGACACTACCAACTTCTGGGCTGACAGGTAAATACATTGATCATATCACATAGGATTCTACAAAAGGAAAGAGATCAAGATTCTTGAAGGCATACCTTATTAACGACATCCGTTCCTAGCTTTCTCTCACTCCTTCGATCGATCCCTCACTTGATCTTCTGTTTGGTGAACCTGCAATACAAAAGATACCTTCCTTAGTGTATCTTGACTGAAATAACAATGATGAAATTGAAATACAATTTAGACATCAAATACAATCAAGCATTAAATCCAAACAAATATTCAATCCATTAGACATTTGATTGGGATAGGAAGGGTATTTCCACCTTTATTGTCAAAAAGCAAATAACCAGTACAATTATACCTGATCATTTAGAGTGCTTGTGCAACCAGATTCTGGGCTCCTACTCTTCACACTAACTTTGGAATTCCACCAGCATAACAACCCTTAATGCATAGTTTCTCCTCCTATGAGTGAGTATATTGAGTAACCCCCCTCATGGATCCTCCTTGTATTTATGGGACAAGGTAGGAAGTTTGGATCGAGAGGTAGTTGGATTGGTAGGTTGGCGAAGTTGCAAAACCAACTTCAACTAATCCCAATTCATCAAATTAATATATTTTTGATTACATTTTATGATGTACGTGAGTTTTTCACAGCAGAGTAGCGCACAATATGCGACTTTCATGTTTACAACCAGCGTTTGCAAGGTTTTTGAGGGTGTACGCTAGTTTACTGAAGCAAAGTTGCATATTTTAGAAGGTGAACGCTAGTCTACTGAAGCAGAGTTGCATATTTTAGCAAGTGAACACTGCTCTTATGCATGTAGGGTAGCATTCATGTCAAAATGTAGGTAAAAACAGTGTTTTGTCAGCTGCAGAGGGGCAAGTCTAGTCCATACATCATCTATGGCAATCTTGCTCTTCAATCCAAGTTGTCCTTTTATGTGATCGATAGCTAAAGGTGATCACAGATGGAGAAGTGCAAATTTGACCTATAACAATTATGGTCGATGACCATTACGAACAAATCATTCAATTTTTATCAACGGGAGAGGCACCGACAGGATTCACTACCAACCAGAAAAAATAGCTAGTCACTAGAGAAACATATTTTCAATTGATTGCAGGGAAATTGTATAAGATGGGACCATATGAGATACTTTGACGATACGTCCTTCCGCATGAGCAGGAAAGGATTTTAGTAGAAGCACATAATGGGATCGCTAGAGGGCACTATGGAGGATGTGCTACTGCTATAAAGATCCTTCGAGCAATACTATGGTGGCCGAAAATGCATGGAGATGCTGCGGACTACGCCAAAAGCTGCGACATATGTCAATAGATAGGGAAGCTACCGTGAAGGGATGAAATTCCACTAGTACCTCAATTGACACTGCAAGATTTCGACAAATGGGAAGTTGACTTCATGGGACCCATCAACCCACTAGGAAAAAGAACAAGGTCACGCTACATAATCACTACGACTGAATATTTGAAACGATGGGTGGAAGCTGCATCGATGAAGGATTGCTCAGCCGCAACTGCAGCAAGATTCCTCTTTGACAATGTGGTCACCAAATTTGGATGCCTGAAGATACTCATGAGTGATAAGGGGACTCATTTTGTTAATCATACAATTGCAGCAATGGTGGAGGAATTTCAAATTCAACATAGTAAGAGTACCCCTTACCATCCGCAAGCAAATGGGACAGTTGAGGCATTCAACAAAATCTTGGAGCATGCGCTGACGAAAGTGTGCAACACGAATAGGGACAATTGGGATTTGAAGATCTCGACGATACTTTGGGCGTATCGTACAACTTGCAAACGTTTGACCAGCCAAATCCCATTCAAGCTTGTTTACGAGCAAGAAGCGATAATGCCGATGGAGTATATTGTCCCCAGTATGTGAATTGCAATAGCTACAGGAATGAGTGATGACAGAGCACTAGAAGAATGATTGGCACAGCTGGTACAGCTCGATCAAGATCGATTCATCGCAGGATTTCATCAGAAGGTAGAAAAATATCGGCAGAAGGCTTGGCATGATCGACATGTTAAACCAAAGCACTTTCAATGCGGAGACATGGTCCTGCTATATGACAATAAGTTTTCCAAGCACCCAGGTAAGTTATAGATGCATTGGTTAGGTCCCTACATAATAGATTTTGTTACTGACGGAGGTGCGGTACAGTTGAAAAGTTTAGATGACATGTTGTTGCCACGGCTAGTAAATGGGAATCGATTGAAACCCTATCGCCATGACCAGGTGCATAGCGGTTGAGAACCAGAAGAAAAAAATAAAAAAAATTATGACAAAACATGGAAAGCATGGAGAGTTGGTTTGCTCGTCGATGCTTTGCACGTTTGGCACACAATAGTCAAATCTGTGCATGATCACCGCGAATAAGCATCACCGGAAGACAGCGGAGATGTATAATGATAGAATCAAATGGCTGTGGGTAATATTTTGCAAATGATGATCAGGTGTCAAGGAGAAAGCATAAATACCGGCGTAGGGATTGAAGAATGCAATTCGAAGTAAAGAGAGTCTGAAGAGGAGAATCAATAAGTTGTATGATGCGAGTCAGTAAGTTAGATGCAGAGAGTTTGGAAGTTGTGTGAGAAAGCCCAAGGAAGTTGTGGAAAAGGGAAGTGATCTAGTTGCAATGGTGCATTTCATTTCGAGCAGAAGCACTCCAGGTGCATTAAGGGAAAGAGCGATGAGTGTGCATGAAAAACCAGCCAAGGAAGCGGTGCATACAACCTGGAGGAACAAAGATGAGGTATCACCTGAGATTTATAAGAGTGCGGTGGTAGTTAGAATAACAGTGGTCCCTGCCACCACCCGAACACCAAGGGAGAAGGCACGCCGGCTCCTGCAGCAGACAGTCAAATGTGCAAAACACATGTGCCAGAGCAGTTGGCATGTTTCCCACTTTGGTGCCATCAATGAACTTTTCCCCAGACCGCAGCAAGCCTGAAGCGCAAGAGTAGGCGCCGGAGAGGTAAATGACCAAGGTTTCAAGAGAATGGAGGATGAGTTCGAGGTATATGATCAAGGTTTCAAGCGACTTGAGTATGAGTTCGATAAGTCCATGAAAGCGAGCTCCAGAAGCCAAGAACAGCTTCAGAAGTTTAGCACAGCGAAGGATGAGAACAATACTAGAGGTGTCCATCTGAGGTGGCTCGAGGGAGAGCCACATGTTTGTGTTTGGGGCCTGTTGGCACGGGATTAGTCCACATCAAGTGCGGAATTCGACAGTGTGAAGAAGGACCATCCATTGAAGAAAGGTCCATTCACGGAGAACAAGGAGCCGACAAAAGTGCATAAGTGGTTTAGTTAGTTAGAATAGGTCATGTGGACCGTTTTGTAACCACTTAGTTTCATATAATTAGGAGTATCATTGTAAGACTAAGGGCATCTTAGATCATAGTGAAATCGCATAATGAGATGTTTTGAACTGTGTTGTATTTGCAAGATATTTTGACTGTTTCTACGAAGGTTATACTGCAGGTTTTGATGAATGCATGAAGATGTTTGATTATGGTCATACCTTTTGTCTCTATTTCTTTTGAATGATGAATGCAAGTATTTATGAACTGTTTAAGACTCTATGGTTTGGTAATTGCTGTTGATATGAATGATTAGTTTAACTATGTTGATGCGAATGTCCATTATGTGTTATTCCTGCAAATGATGAATATGTGAATGATGAATGTATAAAAGTATGAGAATCTAAATATCTGGTTTCTAGTGTGATTGAATTGAAGTGCTTGCATGTCCTTCCCCACTGCAGAAACTTGGTTCCTTCATCCCCCTTAACCATCTCGGGTGAGAATTCACTCGCTTCGCAGTTGTTGTTGGAAAGGGTAAAACCTTTATGCTTTGGTGCTTAAGGGTGTTTGGTTGGGTTTGTTGGTGACACTACGAAGTGAACCCCTGTCGATAGCTATTGTGTCAACAGGTTTTTAATAGGATATTCCTTCCAGTGGTTTAGACTATAGTGAATGATCCTGCTCTGATACCAATTGTTGGAATATTGGACAACACTGAGAGGGGGGGTGAATCAGTATTGATAATTTTTTAACAATTAAAACCACTTTTAACTTATTCATTAACACACAGGATCAACAAGATACATGGAACACAACTTTTATCTTGGAAGGCCAATTGGGAAAAACACAAACACTTTCTATAACTGCAAAATTATATTTACAAATTTTTTTGCAAGCTACAACTTCATGGAGACTACAATCCCCAAGTTTCTTAGCTACAACTGAAGGATGTTACAACACCCTAGTTTATGCCTGCTATAACATACAAGTATTCTACAACAACCTGGTTTCTTCCTGCTACAATAGACATGGATGCTACAACACCCTTTTTATCAGCTACTACGAAACGGAGGCTACATCCGCCTGGTTTATCAACTACTACTGAAAGGAGGCTATGAACCCCTGGTTTATCATCTACTATTGAAAGGATTCTTCGACACCCTATTTACCAACTACCATTGGAAGGAGGCTACAACCCCCTATGAGGCCTGTAGCTTTCCCTAGCACCACCCTACCTCCCTATTCTTTATTTTTCATAACTTTAGTAACTTCTTACAATATCTTATGTTCTTTGTCCTCTGTTTCAAATCATCAATTCTGGCCACAGAGACAATACTTCTCTTTTCTTACATTCTCTGGATTCTATATTGCATTAGATCTTCATATTAAACACTCAACAGACATCCTCTCTTCTTCCTTTTATTTATTTCGTCTCTATACAACCTCAAATCTTCATGTTACTTCAAGTCTATTACTGGATCTTCTTTATTTTATTGGTCTCTGCCTTTTCTTGCTGCTTCTTTTATCTGGACTTTAGAGACATCTTTCTTCCACTTCGATCTTATGTTTAAATACTTCTTTTATCATGTATTTTGAACCATTGTGTCTTTTCATCATTGTGTCCCTTCATTAAAACCTTTTCACCAATTGCATCTCTTCATTATGGAAACATGCCTTTTCATCAAAACACATCCCTTTACTTCTCTATTTGATTAACATACTTTGTTTATTAATCCTTCTTTGTTTTAAGTAATCCTGTAAAATACTTTTCTGTTTAATTCATCATGTAGCTTATTTATCCTTCTCTGTTTAATAATAATTTACTATGCTATAGAAATAATATATTTCTGTTTATACTCTGCTTTATTAATAATACTCTGCTTAAGAATAATATACTTTTGTTTATATCTGCTTCATGCTTTTTAATTCTGTTTTAATAATAAACATGTTTCTCATAATTCTTGTTTATATCTTTGTTTATAATTTGTACAACCATGCCTTTTCTTATTAATCATAACTCTTCAAATATTAATGTTTGCATTCTTCATATTCGTTACTAAATACTCCCTTCAACATAGATAAAACATTCAACTTCCTCCATCTTTAGATTTCCATTGCAGTTACAGGTTTCTTCCTTTTATTATGCATGACAGAGTTTTCTGGAAATGACTGAATTATCTTGCCTTCCATATTTTTTCTCAATTTGGCCAGTTTCTATCTCATGCGTGTGATCACCAAATAGAGAACTAAGACCAAGAATGGATGGACAGATCACCAGAGAACATATTCATGCCATTGGATAAATTTACTGGAGAAAAGACAGCCTTCAGCGCGCATTTCCAAATGGCCTTTCATATTTCTTGTGTTTAACACTTAGATTTTATTTTTAACAGGCAAACATAATTTTTCTCAATTTGGCAGGTTTGTATTTTGCACGTGTAACCTCCAGAGAAAAATCTGAGACCATGACTAGATGGCCAGATCATCAAGGAATAGACCCATGCCATCTGATGAATTTATCAGCACAAGGACAGTCTCTAGCAGGCATTTCCAAATAGCCCCTTAACCTTCTGTTTTTAACACTTACACAAATTTCATTTATTTTTAATAGGAAAAACATGATTTTTCTCAAATTGGTAGGTTAATTTCTTGCACATGTGACCACCAAGGAGGAAACTAAAACCATGAATCGATAGACACATCACCAAGGAACAGACTCATGGTATTGGACAAATTTTTTGACACCAAAACAACATTTGGTGGGCATTTGCAAATGGCCTTCTGAACTTCTGTGCTGACCCTAGACAAATTTTCCAAACCCTAGGTCAACTAAGGTGGATTCTTACTTTCACCAAAATCCTGAACCAATGATACCATATGGTGTAATACATCTTACTGAGAAAAACCAAACTGATTTCACCTTCAAACTCATCTTCCTTTGACCTAGGCGGGCATTTTACTGGACTGGTGCAAAACTGCCTGAAATCCTGTTTTGGAAGACTTATAACTTTGTGATAAAACACTCTTTTGGAGAAATGAGACCATAGTTAGATAGCCTATTCAACAAGGTATAGCTTGGTATTTTTAAATACCTTTTATCATTCTCTTATGAGGTATGGCATACATTTTTCTGAGGCCACTTGGACCAGTTTTCCAACACTTAGTCAATTTCCAGAATTTCTAAAACTGCTTGAACCTTTGTTTTGGAAGACCTATAATGTTTTCATGAAGCACTCTTTTGGAGAAATGAGACTATGGTCAGATAGCCACTTCAACAAGCTATAGCCTAACAAGATGGGGCAGGCATTTTCCTTAACCTATGAATTATGGCGGGCATTTCCTTAGGGCAGTTTTGACTAATTTTTCCATACTCTGTCAATTTCCAAAGTTTAACAAAATTGTCATACTTTTCCAGAATGATGTCAAATTGCAACATTGACTTCATGATAGCAACAGAACACCATCATGTGTCTTCCTAGCCTCATCATACATGCCACATCATCATACATTCCACATCATCATACATGCCATGCCATCACTTCCTTTGTTATTCCTTTGTCTTTCACTAAGTTTTCCCTGCACTGAATTCACGATAGCACCAGAACATCATCTTGTGTCTTTCCAGGCTCATCACACATGCCACATCATCATACATGCCATGTCATGAATTCCTTTGTTATTCCTTTGTCTTACACTGAGTTTGCCCTGCCATCATGTCCTTGGTTATTCCTTTGTCATTACTGAACTCCTTTGGCATCAGTGAGTCTTTTACTGAGTTTTACCTACCATCATGTCCTTGGTTGTTCCTATGTCATTACTGAACTCCTTTGACATCAATGACAACCACATTCAACGGCATGAGGTGGCAATGCCCTTGACATTTCCACATGCTCTATTTGCTTGAAGCCAGAAAGTCTACAAGTAACATTCTCTAGTCTACATCAACACAAACAATTTGAGTAATGATGTTTGTTCATAATGGTTCATAATTGTGTTTTTTTTCTTGGTCAATATGTAATAGTACACCATTTTTAATGATAAAAAATACATTGGAGATAATCATTTGCATTTTTTCCCTTTAAGATGTAATAGTGTACACTCTTAGAAATCATAATAACAAGAATATTGCACATAATTATTTATAATAATGTGCACTATTATAAATGACAATGAGAATCTTGGAGATACTCAATAAAGAAACTTAAATTTTGTTTAAAATATAACAAATGACAAGAATCTTGGACATAATTATTTATAACAGTGTGCACTATTGAAAGTATTAAGAAGAATCTTGGGGATATTTAATCAAGAAACATAAATTTTGTTTAAAAACCTAATAAAATAAAACTTTTTACCATAATAAAATAAAGGTTTTTATAATTTTATAAATTCTTAATTGTCTTTTATCTTATACTTCTATGGACTATTTGGATTTTTCATAACCTTTCTTTTAATGTCCCGTCCTTATAAATCCTTCCAATGTTTCCCAAAAGAGTTCCCCCTGGGACTCAAATAAAAGAATTCGACATTATCATCATGTTTACCAAAAAATAAAAAATATTGTGACCTTGTTTACATCCATATGCACCAATGTTATTCTTTTAAATGCCAACATGGTCATTATTTTCAAAGAACAAATCATAACAATATGGAGATGGAAACAAATCACTATTCTCAATATGCTTTCAAAGGAATGAAAATGATTTTTTAGGAATAAATAAATAAAAATTATAGGAAAAAAAGTTTATAATGAACACCATGCCGCTCAAAACAAATATGAAATTGAAACAATTACCTCTTCCAAGGAACTCATTCATAACAATATGGAGATTGAAACAAATTACTAAGCACTGTATGCTTTTGAATGGAATGAAAATGCTTTTTAAGGAATTTTTAAATTCAAATTCTTGGAAAACCTAATATTTGCCTTTTTCAATAATTTGAATTTTAAAAAATTATCAACTAAATATATGTATATCTTTATAGAAAAGAAAAAAATTATATTTTTCAAAGGTGTTGCAAAAAAAACATCTTCAAGAAAAAAGATAAAATAATTAATAAAAAATTTAAAAAATTGTCAACTAAATATATTTATATCTTTATAGAAAAGATAAAAAAATTATATTTCAAAGGTGTTCCAAAAAAACATCTTCAAGAAAAGGTGTTTAAAAAAAACATTTTCAGGAAAAAAGATAAAATAATTAAGGAAAAAAAATAAAATAATTGTAAACATCAATACAAAGAGATGAATAATATCTTATTTGTGTTTTCCATTAAAATTGAAGCTAAGCTGTGTACAAGTTGAAAGTAGTGCAATAACCAAAAAAGCAATAAATAGTTTTTTTCTCCCATTCAATTGTATTTTTCACATTAAGTAAATGTGGGCAAGTAAAAAAAATATATCTTATTGTTAAACAACATATTAAGCATTGTCTTAAAACGTACTTAGACATAAGCTAATGAATAACAACTTATGATTGGAGGCATGGATGGGATGTTTAATTTAGTTTACAACAAACATCAAATGGTTCATTCATTGTACCTTGTGCTAAGTGGAGTTTTTGATGCTGGAACAGCTGGACATCGGGGCATTTGCAAGTGCTCATAAGGGAAGGAGGGCGTGGGATCTCGACTCTAGTTCAAAATAGACCACCCACCACCACCCTACATTAAATGTACGTGTGTCGATATGGAGAAGAAAATACAAATGAGGGACAACAAACAATGGCCAACATACGACGGAACCTGTGAATAACGAAGCAAATTGAGTAACCATAATTTTCCAATCGAGAAGTGCATAGCTTACTCTTTTTTTTATTCCCACATAAAACTTGGAAAACTTGTGGAAAATTATTCAAAACACTTTGTATTAACGATTTCATGTAAAACAAAGTTCCCTTAATATTCAAATTTCAAAACACTTTGCAATAATGAGACCTTTAATGATGGATAAATAGATGTCAATCCAAAATATTTTTCAAAATAATGCTTTCCACCAACTTACTACCACATGTTAACTAAATAGATGCATAATCATCTTTTATGATTCCTATTGAGGGTGCACTACTACTACCACGTGTGAACTAATTCACCAAGCAACTATTACCACGTGTGAACTAATTCATGGATAAATGCTAATGCATAATCTATTTTCTTAATATTCTTGCATTCTACTTTCATAAAAAAATTTACCACATATTTTAACTAAATATTGATAAATGATCAAATCTCAATGCGTAATTGCAGAGAGAAAAATACTTGTCTGCTTGATAATCAAAACATAATAAAAATTTGTTAGTTTAATAATCAAATTAATTTATCAAAGTATATAATAAAAAAATAAACCAAACATTTATCAAAGTAATCAAAGAAGTGTTTTAGAAATGCCATGTCTTTTGAATTGAATTTAACCAATTAACCCACATTTGCCTCAGAGGAACTAGATTACGATCTTCATGCAATAAAGTTGTTCGTGTATGTGAGGATGAATTTAGCATCCGATTGCAATTGAGAGCCTACTAAGTAAATACTGTCAATACTACATTATTAAAAATATATACCAATCTGCTCAAATTTGAATTAAAACATTTAGAACCGCATATATATAAAACTAATCGAAGGTGGACATTTGCAAATTTTTTAAGGCAAGTATCAAGGGTTATCAACAAATCTATAGTTAAATTTTTACATTTATCACTGTTTATATATTTACCACTATTACAATAGTTTATTTTACAATAATTCACAAGCCTTGGTGAATCATTAAATCTTAATTTTTTACATTTATCATTATTTCTATTTTACCAAACAATAGTTTACAATTAGATGAGTCTTCATTAAATCTATTTACAATACATTCTTCCATTCTTGAGATCTTTTTGAAATAAAAAAATAGCAAAATATATAATTTGAAGGAAAAGAAATAAAATGAGGGGTTGATGCATTCATAATTTGTTATATTATGAATGCATATTATTTACTAAAAAAAATAAATTCCTTTACTTCTTACTAAAACATCATAATGCTTCTCACATAGAGTAAACTTATTTATAATTTAAAATTGTTTTTAACATATTATTATAAAACAATATTAAATTAAAAGTATGGAAGTATGTTTGGTAGATTTGTCATAATCAATAGTTTGAAAATAAAATTTTAAATTACTCTTAATGAAAACCATATAGATTATTTTAATTTCTAAATAATGTTTTTCACATAGAGTAAACTTATTTATAATTTGAAATTGCTTTTAACAAGCTTTTAATTAAGTGAATAGGGATTCCTATATTAAAATCAAATATCTTAGTTTGGAGTGTTTTATTTCAATTTTTCATGTTATATTACTTTTTGTATTTGAATCTTTTTAAAACAATGACAAAAATATATTTTGGTTGATAATGTTTTTTAATTACTTTAAAATTTCTTTAATGTTTCACAAGCCTTGGCGAATCATTAAATAAACTAAATATATGCCCAGAATAGACACATGAAAATATGGAGCAAATAATACCCACATTTATTGGGGTCTTCCTTATTCATTCAAAAACACAATCACAAGAACTACTTCGTACATGCTTATATTAAAATCACATTCACAATAACTCTTTTATACAGTTTTGTTCTTAAATGAAAGGCCTTTGTAAACATTTATGACTATATATTCCTATGCAAACATCAAGACTACTATGCATTTTTATAGGACATAAGAACTTTACTATTACTATATCAAAAAGCTTTGAATGCATGAAATTAAAGAAATTGGAAGATTTGTGTACACATTTGACACAAAAACATTTTTTGTTTCTGGGTTATGAGATGCGACATCCTCACTCTGTGCACCAATACACATTGCGTTGATTTCTGCAAACTTATCTCAGTCATCAATCTATGTTGCATTGACTTCTATGTAACTCTATAAGAGATGACCTCTTTTCAACAGTCCCTTGGCCTTCATATTGCACCCACCAATACTTGTTACCTTGATTTTAAGAATGTATCTGTCATCAATCTCAGTTGCATTGATTTCAGTGTAACTCGGCAAGAGATGGTCTCTCCTCTGCAGTCATGCATCCATCGCACTCCACCCACCAATACTCACCGCATTGATTTCAGCAAATGTATATGAATCATCAATCTAAGTTGCATTGATTTTAGTGTAAGTTGGTAAGACCTATCCACTACGGTCCTATGGCCCTTACACTCCACACAACAATATTTGATGAATTAATATCAACAAACTTATCTTAGTCACCAAGATATGTTGCATTGAAATATGTGGAATTTTGTACTTGAGATAGATAATTTGTAAGAACTTAGATAAGTTCATGATGGAGTGTTTTATTTCAAGTTTGGAGTGTTTTATTTTCATGTTGATATTACTTTTTGTATTTGAATATTTTTTAAAAAATAACAAATATATATTTTTGTTGATATTGTTTTTTTAATTAATTTAAAATTTCTTTAATGTTTCACAAGCCTTGGTGAATCATTAAATAAACTGAATATATGCCCAAAATAGAAGCGAAAATATGGAACACATAATGCCCACATTAATAGGGTCTTTCTTATTCATTCGAAAATACAATCACAAGAATTGCTCCATACATGATTCTATTAAAATCACATTCACAGGAACTCTTTTTATACAGTTCTATTCTTAAAAGAAAGGACTTTGCAAAAATTTACGACTATATATTCCTATGCAAACATCAAGACTGCCATACATTTTTACAGACATAATAACTTTACTATTACTATATCAAAAATATTTGAATGCATGAAATTAAAGAAATTGGAAGATTTTTGTACACGTTTGACAAAAAAAAAACATTTTTGGTTTTTGGGTTATGAGATACGACATTCTCACTTTGTGCACCAATACTCATTGCATGGATTTATGCAAACTTATCTCAATCATCAATCTATGTTGCATTGATTTCTATGTAACTCTATAAGAGATGGCCTCTTCTCAACAATCCTGTGGCCCTTTTACTGCACCCGCCAATACTTGCTACATTGATTTTAACAAAGGTGTTTGTCATCAATATCAGTTGCATTGATTTTAGTGTAATATGCAAAAGATGGTCTCTCCTCTACTGTCCTGCATCTCTCTCACTCCACCCATCAATAATCACCACATTGATTTCAGCAAATGTATATGAATAATCAATCTATGTTGCATTGATTTCAATGTAAGTTGGTAAGAGATGGCCTCTCCATGTGGTTCTATGGCCCTTGCAATCCACCAAGCAATACTTGATGAATTAATATCAACGAACTTATCATACACCAAGATTTGTTGCATTGAAATATGTGGAACTCTATAAGAGAGATAATTTATAAGAACTTAGATAAGTTCATTGATGAAGTTAAGTTAATATCCTCTTACAATAAATCATTCTTAATGTGCATTAATTTAAATCAATGATATTTTGTATATTCTTACAATAAATCATTCTTAATAGCATTAATTTAAGAATCCAATTCTTAATTACATTCACATGGTCGATGGATTTTATTATTCCCTAATCTCCCCAATTCCCCCACGCCCACGACTAGAACTAGCATAGATCCATCTTAAAACTGGCTCTACCAAGCACCGAGAGGGATCAAATCTCTCGAGGTGCAAACCCTTCCTCTGCATTTGCACTCTAAAAAGGTTTTGCATCTCGATAGATATGATCCCTCTCAACGCTTGGTATAGCCACTTTTAAGATGGATCTATGTTGGTTATTAATGCTTCTCATTAATTAAGCCTTAGTGGACTCACTTGGAGACATCAATTATGGATATGTTATTTAAGGGTAAATATGTTTATTCCATTTTTTTTAACAAAGATTTACTTATAAAATATGAATGTAGAGTTCTAGTATTATGGAGTAAGATTGTGTAAATGATATTGAATATGTTTTTTAATTAAAGTATTGATAGGGAATATGGTGGATAATAAATTGAAGTAATAATTGGGAATATGGTGGTTACAAAGGAAAAGTAAAAGTAAGTTTGCATAAAATGAGATATAGTTAGGGAAGGAGTTAATGGTTAAATAATATAAAATGCAAAAAACATATATATATATATATATATATGAAAAGATTATTTTTACATTATGTCGTATTGATTGCAGTTTGTTGGGTTAGGCATTATAGAGCCTATGATATGTGTGTATACACTAGTCATGTGTGTTTTTAGTATGTTTCTTTAGTGTTCCTTTGCACTTGAGTTAATTCAATATCATTGTTATTTATTGTCCATAAGTGATATGATAATTCTCATATTCTTGATATTTATTTAATTTATCCTCATATTAGATGGAAGCCTTCTTGAGCATTAATACATTCTACTATGTAAATATTCTTTTCTATATTTCTTTTCCCACCATTTCTTGAAGATGTAATTTTCATTCTTGCTTATTGGTTAGTTTGTTAAACTTGTTGAAGAAAACACTTGGGATTAATAAGAAATCATTGACTATTGTGAAAGAGATAGAGGTAGAATATTGTGAAAGTGACTTATGACTAACATTATTTGGTAGGAACAAGTTTATTTCTTAGTAATTGAAATGATTTCATGGGTGTGGGAAGACGCTATGTTTATTCGTTATAATATTGACATATAGGCTTTATCATGGACCATTATCACCTCTCCTAACTCTTTAGGTACTTGTGGGGTAGACATATTGGCTAGCAAAGGATGTGAGATATGGACATTCTCATGGTCATTGTGTTTATGAGCTCATGTATTATTGGAAATCATAGGCTATCCTTGATTCATAAGAATGTCCTTCAGAATTGGAAATGATTGTGGTTGATGAACTATTCTCCCTACTCCTTACATTATTACACTTTATTAACGTGTTCTTTGTTTCACCCTTGCATGATTAGTTTAGGTTCACTAATTTGCATTCTTATAGGATAGTACTTGTAGTTCATAAAAAATTCAAAATTGGTGCATTGGGTTTAATTTGATGAATAAATAAAGGATCAATGGATATGACTATAATCCAAAGGTTCTCATCATTTTCAACATGGAAGGATGAATTAGAAATGTGTCAATAGTTCCTTGTTCTAGAACTTTGAGACAAAGTTTCTCATAGAGGGGGTGTATGTAGCACCCTGTTGTGCTTAGAAATTTTCTTTATTATGATATGTTACTATTTGAGGGAATTTGATCACAAATGAACTAGATTGATAGAGTGCATATTGACCCTAAAAATTAAACTCTTTATGTTGCATGATTATCACAAATAATTTTGCTTGCATTAGAAACAAATGATTGTAATGGATTTATGTATGATGACTAACCATTGGCGATATGATGCATGAAAATGATAATAAAAATATATATATGATTGTCAGATGCTTTTACAAGTTCTTCCAAGTGTGGTACGAAAGCACAGGTGTGAATTAACGCAATATGGCATAAATGTTGCATGGGCTCGGGATTGAGCCCATATATGGTATTAGGTGATTCAATGTGATAAATCGATATTTGATTATTTTGCATGATTTATTTGATGCATGTGGATTTTGTGTGTGTAGGCATAGGATTATGATTCCCAATCAATTCACACATGGGTAATGGGGTTGTATGGGGGAATGCATGATATAAATAACATAGGCTTCCATGTGACAGTTTGAAAAGTGAGTGAGACTTTTTCCCGTTAGATGCATGTTTCCGTGAGGGTAGACCATTGATTCAGTCGCTAATGAGGTTTTTATTGAGGGGAGTGCAATAAGGTGTTGATCTTATTCCTGAGTTACCATTATTCTCTCAATAGGATATAAGGGGGTAGAGTTAACATGGTCTCAATCATCGTATCAAGTACCCATTATAGAAAAATGTCTATTTGAAGGGTATGTGTATGTTCATGGAACCCTTGATAGTGTTGAATTTTTAATCTTAATGTGTAATTATAGTAGAAATTGATATCAATAAATAATCAAAAGCATAAGCATTCACATGAGACAGGGTATTTACCATGGGTAAACCCTCTCGTACTTGAGGGATAAAACCCTAGCAAAATATTCCTTAGAATATTGATAGATAGAAGAGAATTTCTTTACAATGAGAAGATTATGTCAAGCACCCCTAGCGCATTATCAGAGAGAAATTACAAGCACCCATGGTGTAATCACAAAGAAAGAGAGAATAATAGAAGAACCCAACAATTGATTTTGCACTAAGACCAATTCGCAATTTTGGTCACATGCACACTTCCTTCAAGAGAGGTTCGCTCTTCACATTGATCCCATCAAAGCCTGCATTAAAAGTGTATCATCCCATTCTTGGGTTAATTTACAGCCTTATGACTTCAAGGTGAACTCACCTTCCAACTGCATGCTAGGTCACTTAGTTAGGTTACTAACTCAAGTGTCGTAACTTAAGTATCGTCATTTAGTTTAATGCAAGTGTCGTCATGAAAGCACTTAGTTAATTAGATCTTCTACTTCATGATGAACTCACCCTTCAACTGGTTTCTAGACCACTCAAGTGTTATATTTTATTTTATCTCAAGGATCGTCATGCAAATACTTATTTAACTCAAGTGTGGTCATGCAAACACTTAGTTAACTAGATCTTCTTTGTTATCACTTACTTAACTCTTTTAACTGAAGTCTTTCTTGTTAACATCACTGAAGTAACCAATTCGAGTTCTCTCTTAATTAACTGAAGTCTTTCTTGATCACTGAAGTGAACAATTCCAGTTCTCTCTTATCTTAACATATCGTATCTTTATTTCTTTCCTTATCTGCATGATCCACTTGTGCCATCTTTACTTTATTTAGCATATCAAATATACTAAGGAAATTTTCCCAATGATGTGATGATCTTGTTCTACTACCATTCCAAGTCGTCATATGCTAAAGTAATTCACTCTAGAGGAGACTTAATAGCCTAACCATGGTTAGTAGTACATCACACACCATTCATGCTTCGACATGCAAAGCATTACCTCAACACATGAGGATTAACCTTTAAACATAATGGTTAGTCATTCTTGAGTCCAACTCAAGAATCTACTACAAGTTTTTTGAGTCCAACTCAAGATCCCTAAGGCACTACCTTGACACATGAGGCTCAATTCTAGGGCACAACCTTGGCTTGGAGAATGACTCATGATCTTGTAACTTTAACACTCCCTCTCAGCAAGGGAGGAATTCTCTTCCATTCCAAGATTGTCTCGGAAGAACCTATACTTCATCATTGACAAAGGCTTAGCCAACATATCTACTATTTGCTCGCCAATAGAAATGTATTGAAGTCTTATGGAACCTCTCTAGACCATGTCTTTGATGTATTGATACTTCATCTCAATGTGTTTCGATCTGTCATGAAACAGAGGGTTTTCTGAGAGCTTTATGTAGCTCTGATTGTCAGAGTGAATGATAGTGGTCTCAGGATTATCACCCAACAATCCAACAAGTAGCTTCTTAAGCCACACATCTTCTCGACAGGCGATACTATCTACAATATAATTTTATTTTGTAGTAATCTAGGCTGTGGATCCCTGCTTCTTGCTCGACCAAGAGATCAAAGTTGATTCCAAGCTAAAACAAAATCTGGATGCACTCTTTTGGTCCACAATACTTTCACCCCAATCGTAGTCATCATATCCAAGTAGCATCACTCCACCACTGGAAGCATATATGATTCCATAAGAAATAGTACGTCAAAGGTATCTAAGCACATGCTTGGAAGCAACCCAATGTCTATGTATTGGCTTAGACATGAACTGACTCAAGATACTTGCTACATAACATATGCTTAGTCTACTATGTATCAAATACATCAAGGAACCAATGAGTTTTCTATACAGGGTATGATCCACTAGATCCCATATGGAATCCGACTCATGTAGCTTCTTTAAATTAGACATCATAGGAGTAGACATGGACTTACAATCCATCACACCAAATTTTCACAATACATCAACTGTGTACTTTCCTTGTGAAAGAAATATTTCATCTTTCCTTTTCCAAACTACTATACCTAGAAAAATAGTGCATAAGACCCAAGTCTTTCATTTCGAACTCAGAAGTGAGCTCCCTCTTGCACCGAGATATATGTTTCTCCTCTCCAGTAAGGAAAAAGTCATCAACATAGAGAACCAATATTAATGGATGGTTCTTCACAATCTTGAAGTACAGGTTGGGGTCAGCTTCACTTTTAGAGAATCCCAAGCTCAGAAGATAGTTGCTGATCCTTGAATACCATACCCTCATGGCCTCCTTAAACCCATACAAGTATTTCTTAAGTTTGCATACATGGGACTCATGGGACATGGGACTCCTTCCCATGAACTACAAACCCCTCAGGTTATTGTATGTAAACCTCTTCCTCAACCTCACAATTGAGGAAGGTAGTCTCCACATCCATCTGGTGAAGTTTCCAACCCAAAATGAAGCAAGGAAAATTATGGTTCAGATAGTAGCATACCTGGCCACAGGATAGAATGTCTCATCATAGTCTATCCCTTCTTTTTGTGAGAAACCATGGGACACAAATTTTGATTTATACTTTTCAATACTTCCATTAGTTGCATGCTTGATTTTATAAAGCCACTTGGAATTTAGTATGGAATTCCCGTAAGGTTTAGGAACCACTTCCCACACATCACTCTTCATGTTAGATTTGTATTCTTCTACCATGGCATCTTTCCATACTTTCTGCTTTGAGGCTTTCTCATAGGTAGAGGGTTCTGAATCACTGATGTGACTCGTTTGTGCTACATATATTGAAAATATTTCAGGTCTCTTTATCTCTCTGGATGATCCTGGAGGTGCTCCATTATTTTCTTCCCCTTGCATAATGTCTCGACACCATACAAATCTCCTCTTAGCAGGAAGTTCATTAAGTGATATTTCTATCAGATCTTCTTGTTCTTCAAGATCAAGCAGATCTGCAGACTCTTCTGAATTCTCCCTCTCAACAGCTAAAATGGGAGAATAAAAAAATGGATTCTCCATCATAGGAGTATCGTGCTATTGCATGTCTGAATCACACTAACGTTCTTTGGAGCGCTTGAAGGAAGCCTCTTCATGAAATGTTACATCTCTGCTAACTTCAATGTTTCTTTGTCCTGGAACATAGATTATGTAATCTTTTGAGGATTCACTATATCCAACAAATGTTCCTTTCTTTCCAGATAGCTCCATCTTTGTCCTCTTCTCTTTTGGTACATTAATGTAGATAGGACCACCAAAAATATTCAAGTGTCCAACATCTGGTTTTTCACCAGTGAAAACCTCTTCAAGAGTATTTTCTCCCAAGATTGCATGAGGGATTTTGCTTTAATATAAAAAAATAGTGTTGGAGGCTACTTCCCATAAGGATGTGGGAAAATCCTAATCACACATCATGGATTTTGCGGCCTCACATATTGTTGTATTCTTTCTTTCAGCAACCCAATTTTTCTGGGGGTTGTAGGGTACAGTCAGCTGTATTTTCATTCCTGCATCTTGAAAAAATTCATTGAAGTCATGGGACTCAAACTCTCCTCCATTATAATATATCAAAGCATGAATGTTCTTTCCAGTATGATTCCAAACCAATGTTTTAAAATCTTGAAAATTGTTGACATTTTCACTCTTTTCATTCATAAAATAGATCCATGACTCGCAAGAGAAGTCATCTATGAAAAGAACATAGTATAGATAACCACTCGAGGATGGTGTAAACATGGGACTACATATATCTAAATGGATCAATTCTAGGATCCATTTAGATCTTTTAGTACTGTTTGGTAAGAATTTTGTTTTATGTTCTTACCAAGAGGAAAACTGCTACAAAGAACATCATGCTCAGATTGAAATACAATAAAATCTTTTACCAACTTCTTTAATCCAGGTAGTGCTTTGAAAGGAAGATGAACAAGACTCCTATGCCATAGCTCATAAGGACTGACTATGTCATGGATAATGGCTTTAATGAAATTTCTAGGAACTTTTTAGAGGCCTCCCTCTCCAACTCCAATCACAGTTGTTGAATTAAAGTTTGAATTCTTAGGAAACAGTAGTGCTTTGTTGTCCATAAAGATTACTTTGAAACCTTTTTCTTCTATAACTGAAACATATAGGATTTTTTTCTTCAAACCATGAACATACAGAATATCATCAACATGGACTACATCACCTGAATTCAACTGAAAGGAACTGGATCCAACTCCTTGGATTGAATAGGTGGTATTATCTCCAAGATACACCTGAGACGAGAACTTCCTTTCCTTCATATTTGTGATAGTGCTCCTATATCCAGTCATGTATTTTGATGCACCACTATGCACCAGCCATGTCTCAACACTAGTGGTAATGGATCTATCTATATTTGAGACAAGATAGTACTCCTTCCTTGCCTCTTGATCATTGGAAGAATTCTTTCTTGTAGGTTCATCTTTTGTAGCAGTAGAATCATGAAATATACCCTTGAACTTTCCTCTTTGTTTTGCATGGAATTATCTTAAAAAGTGGACCTTCTTATTGCAATTGAAGCATTTGAATTTAGAATTATCAAAGTTCTTGTTGTATTATTTTTCCTTTTGATGAGGAAAATTCTTCTAAGAAAATGATTTATTTCCTCTCTTTGTCCTTTTTGTAAGAGCAAGGTTCTCTTCTTTGGAGGTAGCATTTTTTATTTGAATCCACCCTTCTTCTTGAAGGAAATCATACCACAATATTTCAAATTTTGGTTGCACTTCTTGACCATTAACAACAACCAATAATGTCTCCCATGAGGATGGAAAACCATGATCAACAACAGCCTGAATAATATCATCATCGTCAATAGTAAATCCAATGCTCATGAGTTGATCTCTTACTTGAGACATCTTTGTGAAGAAAGAAGCAACAATTTATTCCTTCTCCATATTTAGATTACGAATCTTGATATTCAGGTCTCTCTTTTGATTGGGAGCCTTCTTCTCATAAATATTTCTCAAGGTGTTGAAGCACTCCTTTGTAGTCTTCAATGGATTAATCATTGGCATCAAATTGTCTTTCATAGAATCATAGATGATTCTCTTTGCGTTGGTTTGATTCTTCTTGAAAGAAATGCACCTAGAATTAGAAGTAGGCTCTTCAAAGACATTGGCTCTAACTTAGATCATTCATTCCCTGAGCTCTAATACCATGCGGAATATTTAATCTTAATGCCTAAGTATAGTAGAACTTGAAATCAACAAATAATCAAAAGCATAAGCATTCACATGAGACACAGTATTTACCCTGGGGAAACCCTCTAGTACTTGTGGAGAAAACCCCAGCAAAATATTCCTTAGAATATTGATAAATAGCAGAGAATGTATTTACAATGAGTAAATTATATCAAGCACCCCTGGTTCATTATCAGATAGAAATACCAAGCACCCCTGGTCCAATCACATAGCAAGAGAGAAGAGAGAATGATAGAAGAACCCAACAACTAATTTTGTACTAAGACCAATTCGTAATTTTGGTCATGTGCACACTTCCTTCAAGAGAGATTCGCTCTTCACCTTGATCTCATGAAATCCTGCATTACAAGTGTATCATTTATCTCATTCTTGGTTTAATTTATATCCTTTTGACTTCAAGATGAACTTGCCTTCCAACTGCATGTTAGGTCACTTAGTTAGGTTACTAACTTTAGTGCCATAACTTAAGTGTCGTCATTTAGTTTAACTCAAGTGTCATCATGAAAGCACTTAGTTATTTATGTCTTCTACTTCAGGGTGAAGTCTCCCTTCAACTAGATGCTATACCAATCAAGTGTTGTCTTTTAGTTTAGCTCAAAGGTCATCATGCAAATACTTAGTTAACTCAAGTGTGGTCATGCAAACACTTAGTTAACTAGATCTTATTTTTTATCACTTAGTTAACTCTTTTAACTGAAGTATTTCTTGTTAACATCACTAAAGTAACCAATTTGAGTTCTCTCTTAATGAATTGAAGTATTTCTTGATCACTGAAGTGAAAAATTCAAGTTCTCTCTTATATTAACATATCTTATCTTTATCTCTTGCCTTATCTACATGATCTACTTCTGCCAAATTTACTTTATTTATCATATCAAATATACTAAGGATATTTTCCCAATGATATGATCATCTTGTTCTACTATCGTTCCAAGTGGTCATATGCTAAAGTAAATTTCTCTAGAGGTGGCTAGTGTCTAGAGGAGACTTAATAGCTCAACCATAGTTAGTAGTACATCACACACCATTCACGCTTTGACATGCAAAGCATTACCTCAACACATGAGAAACCACCTCAATACATGAGGATCTATCTTGATTAACACAAGACCTTATCCTTGACAAGAAATATTGTACAACATCATCACTTTGAAATATAAAGAACTTACCTCAACACATGAGGTTTAACCTTTACACATAAGGCTTAGTCATTCTTGAGTCCAAATCAAGAATCTACTCCAATTTTCTTGAGTCCAACTCAGGATCCCTAAGGCAATACCTCGACACATGAGGCTCAATCCTAGCGCACCATATTGACTTGGAGAATGACTCATGATTTTGTAAAGTTAACATATAGAACCTTCATAAATTCTATTTGAATGGCATGTGTATGACCATTGCACCATTGATAGTAACATGGTGACTTCTATTTGAAGGGCATGTGTATGAAAATGGAACCCTTAATAGAAAGTTGGTAAAATATATTTGAAGGGGATGTGTATGACCATGGCACCTGATGGATTCCAACATTAGGTAATAAAAGGCATGTAATTCATTTTTCTATTAGTCATTCATGACCTACAAGAGAAGCACTATGGTAGCAAGTTGATGAATAGTGTGTACATCGTAGGTAGAATTATAGAATATTTCAGTTTATCTATTTAGATGTTTTAGTCTTCCTTTTTCCTAACTAAAATGCATATATGACACTAATGGGGTTGATTTCCAGTAGCACCTTTTTGGCACAGGATTAGACTGACACATTTTTAGCATATGAAGACATTAAGCCAGTTTTTTTCAAAGAACAGATGATCACAACGGTTCACTCTCAATTCCAACCTTTGGTAAAGTTCAAGTTGATCTGAATATGTTTCAGTTTTACAGTAGTTTGTTGTGTCCCAATGCATAAATAAAACAGAAAATTAGGTAAAACTACAGTTGCTTGGGTGTTGATACCAGTGTTCGATGAAATCCAATGCTACATCAAATTAAGTCCTAGTCCCCGAATACTAAGTGTGGCTCAACAAATTGCCACTAACCACATTGTTTTGCATGACAATTCACTCAACCATGGTTTATCCACTGAAAGAATACTAGTTTGTTTGTTTCATAGAATAGGAAAATAGATATTTAATCTATACGGCCTGACATGAAAGGCAGTGCCCATTTTTTATAATGACATCATTATTCTTTGTAATTGCATTTTATTGAGACAAAGGCATGGACCGTTTATTGTTACAGTTCTTCATATTTTTTAAGAAAAAATATTTTGATCTGCATATCTACTTGAGTTTCTAAATGTTCCTGGATTTCCTTGGATTAGGGCCCATCCAAGGAAAAGTATAGGGACTCATTTGTTAAGTTAGTTTTTTGCATCTACATACATTTCAGTAGAACGTAATATTATTTACACATTGTAGTTTCTGCATATTTTAGCAGTTTTGAGTTATTAGAGTAAAACGCATTTCTAGATTATTTATGAAGAATTTACTCAATTGATGATGAAAGGAAAGTTTGCGGAAACATTTTTGAAATGGATAGTTTCGAACCTATTAAGTAGGTTCATCCTCAGGAGAAAATCTCACTCTTTTTGGCACGGGTGAATGAGGAATACATATTGTTTGTTTAGTTTTTTTATGTTTAGGGTTTTTAGTTATAAACATAAAAAACTAAACAAACAATATTTATTCCTCATTCACCCGTGCCAAAAAGAGTGAGATTTTCTCCTGAGGATGAACCTGCTTAATAGGTTTGAAACTGTCGATTTCAAAAACTCTTCCACAGACTTTCCTTTCATCATCAATTACAGAACTGTGGGTTAAGATGAACAATCAAATTTAGTCAATGTTTATTTCGTGCATTCACACATCTGATATTATTTCCTTCCACAAAAGATCTTGTTTTTTGTATTTGGTAATAGACATAATCCTCTACTTGTTATGAAAACTTGTAGGAAGCATCAAAAGAGATTGAATGCCTAACCTTTGCAACATGAAGGTAGAGTGATAAAAAGGATTTCACTAACAGTTATAAACTAGGTGAGAAATATTAAAATGCTTGTCTTTGATGATTTCTAGATCAAGAATAAAGTTCCAAGCCAAGAAGTTACATCTCATTCCCTCACAACCCTTAGTGAAAGAAACCAATTTCCTTTTTACTTTTTTTTATTAAAGTTATATTTACACATGAACAACCATAGTTAGTTCCCTTGTATTCGCATATATTGTGAAGGTCCCTCATAAGTTTGTATGGATGCTAGGGTTAATGATTAAAGTAGTGGTTTAGATGTATCACTCTTCTTGTTGTCTTACTATGATAATATCCAACATTATTGTTGATTAATTAAGCTCTACACTTTTTGGTGTTGTTTTCGAGGAGGCGTTCCAAACTTCATGGAAACTTACAATAATAATTATATTTTTTCTTTTTTGTTTATCAGGTTACAGTTCGAATAGATCAAGTAAAAAGGAAGCAGATGTGTTTCCATGTAGGTCTCCCTCTTTTAAAATAGGTTTACTATTTTATTTGTCTGCCAATTAGCTAAATTCATTCCAAAAATTTCATATCCTCATACCCAAAAGAAAAATCCAAAAAAGAAAAAAGAAAAATATCACTAAACATTAAAAAATAAAAAGAGTCCAAAAATGCAGACACCACCCTTTAGTATGAATGCCTAGAGAGAGGGACGAATTTGGTCGATTTCTACCAAACACACCTATTCCATCCAACCCTATCACAAGTAGTGGGAGAAGGGGGAAGAAAATTATGAAAAAAACCATGAGAACCCTAAAGTTAACTCCCCTCCTTTTCAGTCCATGAGAAGAAGGAGGATTGGGCTCTTTGGATCTACTGACGACAACATAGACTCTTCATCTACTGAACCATAGGATGAAGAAGAAAATGAAATGGTAGATAAGGAACAAGCCGGGGTATTTGAATTTCCCATTTGGGGATTTAGTAATGAAGAATAAAAAATGACAAACATTAACACAACAACTTTACCCAATTTCCATGGCTTAACATCTAAGGATCTATATACCCTCTTGTTTGAATTTGAGGTGGTCTATAGAACCTATGACTACATCTTATATTCCCAGAAGCTCAAGCTCTTTCCATCCACTTTGAAGGACTCTGGCCTATGATGGTTCATGAGCCTGGAGGCCAACATTATAACCTCCTGGGATAAAATGAAATACACCTTCATAAAAAAATACAAAGACTACTATAAATCCAGAGAGACTAGAGATGAGATATATTTAGAATGCAATATAGAGAGAATGAATCATTGGAGGATTAAAAGGAACAATTTCAACTTAGTTATAAAAGAGATCATAACCGTACGCTTGATGATGAATCCCTTAAATTGTAATCATTCAAGGAGTTAGGGGGGAACTCTTAGATACCTTGAACCTCCTATCCAATGGTGATATGTACCAGTAGGATTATGAGCATCAAACATATTTACAGAAACCATTCCAGGTCTACTAGGAAGAGGACAAGAGGGATAAACCTCTCTTTTCAAACATCAAATCCATATAGTTACACCCTCACCAAATTAGACGTAGGAAATTTTCTTGAGGACATGAAATCAGATATCTTGCACTCCATGGCATTACAAATGGAGTCCATGCAAGCCAAATTAAAAAAAGAGGAATTAGATAGAGCCTTGGTTGTTTTTTTTCTGGATTGTATAAATAAACATAATAAAAATGAGTTCCCACTAAACCTAATGCAGTCCAGTGCAAAAAATGTTGAATTTTGTGGAATTTGTTATGATAAACACCCCATTGATGATTGTCCCTACCTAGGATCTCTTAAGGATAATATTTACAAGCCATAGGGGGGCCTTAGAACCTCTCTTTTACATAAACCATAGGAGGCAAGGATCACAAAGGCCTTTCCAAAAACCATATGGTTCGGAACAATATCAAAATTTCCAATGTAAACAACCTTACCAAACATATACACAACTATCTTACCAGTAGTCCTACAATCAACCACCATTTTAGCAGAACTATGGGAATCAACCCTTGATGAACCCATATGGACAACAGCTTTATCCTACACCTAAATGGACACCTACTAGGAAAATTCAATGGCAAAACTTGCAACTAGTACCTTTGTCACGTACCCACCCATCTCTCCAAGGCAAGGAATGGAACGTGAAGTCAATGTCTGGGGCTTTCACATAATCTCGGTCATATTTATTAGAATCATATGAATAGAACAAGAGTATGCAGATGAAAATCAAGCAAGTATGCACAGTGGAATTAAGACTCATCCACACACACAATTCATGCTCATCCATCACATCAAAATAATCATCAAATTAAACATTGCAGAAGTAAATACACATCAGATAATTATCTTCCTTTCGCAATTGTCCCAAGCAACTAGCTATGTTGCTGCAACGTTCCACCCAACCGTAGGCTCTTCGACGGCATACACTGAGTCCGTCCGAAGGCCAGCCCCGAGATGGGCATGATTCTTACAAGGAAAAGGGGACATTCACTCATTCACAACCAATTAATCATTTCATCTGAGCTAAGCCAGTCCACAGCTGGGTTTATCAGGCTACATTTGAATCCTGGAGGCTTACACTCAAGCTCAGCCAAAGCCATGGATACCCATAACCCATACCCAACATACTCTTCTCTCACACAGCAAGCACAAACATGGGGCAGGGATACACATTTTAAACAATGGGATTTACAAATAATATGGCCATGGGTTTTCCCCAAATTGTGGGCACCCCAAAAACGGATTGGGAGAAGGAAATTCGACCATAGGGAAGAAAATGATTTCTCCCATAGATATAACAGCATTTAATGGGCCAAAGAGCCTATATACACCCCCAAATTGATTTCCTCTTTCTTCCCAACTAGTATATAACACAAAAGCGCCCTTCTCTCAGCTAAGAAAGAAGTAAACAAAGAAAAACCATGGAGGAAAATGCCCAGGTGGCTCCAAACTCGTGAGGGAGGAAGACTAGTTGATGGATAATGGCTTGGGGAGAAATTCATGGCTCGTTTCTTTCCCAAGAAGAAAAATGTGATTTCCCATGTAGGGTGGCTTGCCCATACTTGAATTTGGACAGACATACCTCTCATTCCCCAAGGCATTAACTACCTCAACCAACTCTTGGGAGAAATCAATGATTGGGTACAAAAGTCAACATGGGTAGTTGAGGGTTTGATGGGTTCTCTCATTGACACTTGGCTTGAATCTATTGGCTCAAGGGTTTGAATGTTTCCCTCCCAATTCCTTGTAAAATCATGTCCCCATCTCTTTGTTGTATTTCATAGCTAGTTGTGGGTATTTTATTAAAAATGCATATTTACATGATGTTTGAATTTACAACATGCCTGGATAGCACGCGAACCATACGCATCAGCAAATCGATGGCGAGGCCTTGGCCTTGAGCTCCTCACCATGATTTTATAACAATATTACATCATTTACATTTTTAATGTGATAGGGTCAAGATGGGGACGTGACATTCCCCTCCCCTTGGAATAACACCTTCCTCGGTGTTCCAATACTTCAGAGTATATACCCACTTTACACATACCTCAAAATTCACAACTGGTGGCAGGTCTGTCCTGCGTTTCATCTCTTGAATTTGACCTTTCAGGATCAAGTTCTTTGGCTTCCTCAAGCTGTTCTTGCTGGCTTTGATCTTCCATCTCTTCAAGTGGGCATTGCTCCACAGCAATCCCTTCCTTTTGTTCACCTTCCAGCTGATCTACAAGTATGGAATTTTCATGGATGCCATCTTTCTTACCATCCTAGCAACTTGTTGAGGAATATTTCTATCCCAAAACAAATAGCCTCTGGCCTACTACCATGATCACAGTGCACAAATTGGCTCTCACTTGCTCACTAGCAACACTTGGCTAGTAACAGCTGCAACAATGGCTTTCACTTTCTCACATGTGAGACTCATCATGCCAATTCCTGTTAGGACAATCATAACACAATGTCAATTAGTCAATTATTTTCCCAATTGACTTGGAATGTCCATGCTTTACTCATGAGACTTCCACACATTTCATGCTTTCCCACATACACATGAACTCATTCATATTCATCCTTTCACAGGAAAAATAACTATTTCAACATTCACAATTCATTTCAAGCAATTAAACACAATTTGTTTTCATTTATGACATGCACTCAACAATCTTTTGTTTCTAAGATGCATCAGTCAAAAGGAAAGAGAAGAGTAAGAGTTCCCCCCTCTTAGTCTTGTTTCAATCCGGAGCCACACCATCACTTGTGGTTCTATGCTCCTTAGCCTCTTTCACTTCAATGTGAATGCTTGACTTTCCCTTTCTTAGCTATGACACTTTAGTGTCTAAGGTCTGTCTAATGCCTTTCAACTAGGGAACCCTTCCCCATTGTTGCTTATAAAACCATTGGCTGCTAGGTCCCACATAGTTCCACTAGCACCATCTTTCATTACCGCTCATACTGAGCTCTCTTTAGGATGGTCACATGTCCACATGCATCCTCTAGATGCTTTCATATTCCTTGCTTCCAGCAATACCTACACTCAAATATTGAATCAATTCACATGTTTAGTGTATTTTCATAGGGTTTATCTCTAGATAAGAGTTTGAGAAATCATAATAAAATCATATACACACATATATTCATAAGCAAGAAGTTGCAAGATAACCAAATACTTATCTGTATCGGATGTCTTCACTTTATTCCACAGGATCCTTCTTTGCTTTCCAAGCATTGGATTTCCCGTGGATACAATAATGAATGTTGGGGCAGCACGCAGGCTACTCCACCACCATTCGAATAGGCAATGTCAGGCCAATACGCCAACTGGTTTTTATCAATTAATTAAGGAATGTTTGGCCAGCATGCCGGCTACTCCACAACATCAAGTTGTTAATGTTCCCACCAACTATTCTCTGAATTTACCAAGAATTTTACAGCGCCCAACCAGTTACTCTCTGGCTTTACCAAGAATTTTATAGCGCCTAACTAGTTACTCTCTGGCTTTACCAAGCATTTATAGCTCCAACCAGTTACTCTCTGGGTTTGCCAAGAATTTTATTATTCTTTCAAGGTCCTTGTTTCCTGCAATGGCCAAGGTTTCCAACAAGGAAACAATAGTGTATTAGCTTAGCTGTTAGAAGACTTATACCTAAAATATTCATTATTCCAAACAAGAAATAAATTGAAATGAATACTTATCTGTATTGTGCATTTCCTCGCTACTCCACATGTTTCCTTCTCTTCTTCACAAGCCTTGGATCACCAGTGGGGTGGATGCTTGGCCAGCACACCTGCTACTCCACAACATCATCCGAATAGACAATGCCAAGCCAGTACACTGACTGGGTTTATCAAGCATCCCTAAAATTAGTATGCTAAGCCAGTACACCGACTGGGTTTATCAAGCATTTCAAAATCAGTATGCTAAGCCAGTACGCCGACTGGGTTTATCAAGCATTTCAAAAATCAGTATGCTAAGCCAATACGCCGACTAGGTTTATCAAGCATACAACAACCATTTCCAAGCTATTTCTCCGACTAGGTTTGTCAGGAAATAACACCCTTCACCAATACCTCCACAACATGCAAATAACCAATGGCAAGCCAGTACACCAACTGATTTTATCAGGCATCTAGCAACCCTTCACCACAACACCCAAATAACCAATGCCAAGCTAGTACACCGACTAGGTTTATCAGGCATACAACAACTGTTGCCAAGCCAGTACATTGACTGGGTTTATCAGGCAATATGAACAACATAATATGATTACGTGGCTCATTCTCTTATGCAACCAGTGGTTCCCTCCAGGAACTCCATAGGTGACTCACTTTACTGCAGGCTAGCATGGCCCCACAATACCCACTCACAGTACACAAGGATGATACCCCTTTTCTGCAGCATAGCTCCTTGGGCCTATCCATCTCTTCTAGTGTCCTTTAGTTGGAGCTTAGAAAGGTTACCACTGCCCATACAGTCCTCTTGAGCACCCTTTCTTCACTTTGCCTCTTACGTGCAACACCAAATTGCATCTGTGTAAGCTGATAGCACAAGAAGGATAAGCGGACTCATCAGTATAGTCGTTCAACTTCTTAACCACATTTCATAACATTCACTATCAAATATTGAAACACTAGGAATGCGTCCATTCCCTTAGGGTGTAGTCAATATTGAAAACCCTATCATGACCTAGCACCAGAAAAGGTGTGCACCCCCTTTCCGACAGGTGCCATGTAGGCCCTAATCATACTTAAGCAGTCTGCAATGATATAATTAAGATAGAGCATGCTCTACATATTAACCCTAATAATTTAGACATGCATGTTCTCATCTAGGGTCTCAGAATACTCATTCATTTTGCAGATGTGTCTCACATGCCTTCTTGGCATAGCTTTACCATCTCACTTTCATGGTTTACCGACATGCGGTTTGGCTGAGACAATGGTGTTTCACCTGAAACCTATTTCCCAATCATGGGGTCTTTCCCATCTAGTTTGGCTTCTGTAGGCCATCACACATGGTATTCCTGCAATGTGTCATCCTGGCATGATTATCAAACAACCAAACCGTCATCAACATTTAGCAATAAGCTTCAAACATGATTGTTCCATAACCAATCAATAACATTAATAGTTAAATTCAACATGAATTTACAATTCTGTCTCCTACAAAAATTGATTTGCTTAGCAATGAGGCCCTCCTCATATTGTTTGGCTCTTGTAAGTGGTATCACTTTACCCATTATGGTTTCACCCTTGCTACCATACATGAACATCCACCTACAACATGTCCTCTTGACACAATTTTATATAAGCCAAACAGTGATTAGCAATTATAAGCAAATTCTCAAATCTGAAATTTACAAATTTGTTTTCCTACAGAAATTAGATTTGCAACCATGAGACTATTCTCATAAACTTAAATCAGACAATTTTCAGATTTGTTTCATGCATAAGTTACAACCATGAGAACCCTCTCATAACCTTTGGCTTCTACACATAGTAGATCTCGGTCTTTACTATGGACTTATCCTTGTTTCCATATGCAAGAATTTCCTACCTGAAATCTGAACTTCAATCAGCCAAACACGTTATGAGTATCTATGCATATAATCCTTTCATTGCTACAACAATTACTGAAGTGATCTCAGAATTATAACACTCAATAATTCAAACACTTTCAGCTGTTAGTATTTGAAATGCAATAAAATATATACCTTTCTATATATGCATCATCATCATAATAAAATTTGCAAGATACAATCACACTATCCATGCAATTTAAATAAACTGTAAATACTCATTACTTCATTTTTCATGCAATTTTGTCCTTCCAACAGAGCACTCTTGGTATCCCATCAACATGTCTACCTTCTATATTCAATCATTCTCCTGCATTCACAGCAGCTCATTAAATAGATCACTATTTCGTGCATAACCACGAGATTGTACAAAATATTTTTAATGCACATCTCCTCAATGCAACCTTGCATTAATTCACGAATATTATTCCTTCAAACATATTATGGCCTAACCATGTCTTCCCCACATAGCATGCACTACCATGACAGGACCATAAGTCCTCACTTGCTTTGGTTTCTTAACTCACAACCAACATACACAAAGGACATGATATAATCCTCTATGAATGCATTCTAGTATTTAAAACAATCATATGGTAGAGGGTTCCTTGCCCTTACTACCCCATACCTCACCATACTTGTAGGTTGACATTCACATTCAGGCACTTAATACCATATGTAAACTAAATCAACATAGTTTGAACATAGTTGAAGGGATCTCACCAAATCCTCTTTCAACATTCATGCAATTTACGCATAAATAACCATTACCTGTATGGCTGTCATTAACATCGCTTGATGTTACCTGATCAGTTGGCCTATTACCAGGGCTACTTCGTCTTTTTTCCAACATCATGATCATGGATTTGTTGCACCATCCTCTCTTCATAAGGTTGTATGCAACAATCATCATCCACATCCTTAGCCATGCTTCGGTTGTCTTTGGTCCTACAACCAATGTGAACATGACTAATTATTAGCAACCACAATAATTATCTTAAGTGGCTCATTGCATATGTAAAACCTCACTATTTTACTAATATGCAATATCATATACAAGCAAAAAAAAACATTTTCACATGCACTGTGCAATATGCCATCTAGTACGTATTCACTTCATCTATCTATCCTTTTGCATTTCCAGCATCCCTATGCCATAATTTTCAGTATAGACAACTCAGGAAATATAAATATAATAGCAATGGAGGAGTTAAGGAATTCTTCCTTTCCAATTCCTCATCATGACATGGAGTTCCTACTCCACATCATAGCTAATCCTTTTCTTGGCTTCCCTACCAAGCATACAAGCATTCATTAGCTATGATCTTCTCATGAATTAGCAATTCAATATATACATACGTGTATAATATTCATTCTTTCTATATGCAATTATTATGATATAAACATAAATAGTTTAAGGTGAGGAAATTTCCCTTTCATCCTCCACAATGGGTATTACAACCCATTACTCTTATTGATATTTCACAACTCCTTCTATGCAATTCCTGCTTCTCATTCCAAGCATAGAGAATGCATTTCACACTTTCAACGATTGTCTCCAGGGAACGACGGGGGTCAAGGGGGCTTGCCCCCTGTGGCTTCCCTACGCCACTACAGAGCGGGTCGAAGCGCCCTTTTTTTTTTTTTGTAAATCTTTCCATTTCGTGCAATTTGACGCACAAGTTCCATGGCATTTTTCAATTTTCGACGCCTGAAAAATCTCTCTGAAAAATAGTTGAAATTCTCTGTTTCGGAGCAACTCAGCGAGTTCTTCCCACCTGTTTCGGGCCAACTCGCCGAGTTCTTCCAATTGAAAACTTGGTTTTTCCTTCTGATCCATTGCAGACCAACTTTCCGAATTCCTTCCAACGTTGCGGAGCAACTCGCCCATATCTTCCAACATTGCGGATGAACTCATCAATTCCTTCCAATGTTGCAGCAGAAACTTGCCAATCTCTTCTGAAATTTTCTCCCCCGTAAACACTTTAGAAAATTTTGAAATTTTTCAGACCAACTCGCCGAGTCCTTCCACCATTGCGGACCAACTCGCCGAGTTCTTCCAGTTGAAAACTCAGCTTTTCCTTCCAACAACTTCGGCGCAAACTCGCCAGTTTTTTCCACTGTTGCGGACCAACTTGCCGAGTTCTTTCGAAATTTTCTCTTGGACGTCGAAAAACACTTAGAAAAATATTTCGTCATTTCAAACCATCTCACCGAGTTCTTTCGTCGTTGCAGGCCAACTTGCTAAGTTCTTCTGCAGTTGCGGTGAAAACTCACAAGTTCCTTTCGATACAGACTTAGACAAAATTTTGAAAAATACTTAGAAATTTTTTTGAAACTTTTTCTTCTTTCCCCGGGCATCCCGCAACTCCGCCGGTGCAACTCGCAGAGTTCTTCTGCCGTTGCGGATGAACTCACTGAGTTTCTCTGCCATTGTGGATGAAATTTCTGAGTTCCTCCACCGTTGCGGACGAACTCGCCGAGATTCGCCGGCACAGTTTTTTGGCAAAAACTCATAGACACTTAGAAAAAATTTTGAAAATTTGAAAATTTTGAAAATTTTTCTTAACTATCAGTGCTGAGCAGGGAGCATACTTACCTCTGCAACTATGATAGGTAGCCCATAAAGGCCCAATGCTGCAACCAGCAGCTCTAATACCATCTGTCACGTACCCACCCATCTCTCTAAGGCAAGGAAGGGAACGTGAAGTCAATCTCTGGGGCTTTCACATAATCTTAGTCATATTCATTAGAATCATATGAATAGAACAAGAGTGTGCAGATGCAAATCAAGTAAGTATGCACAACAGAATTAAGACTCATCCACACACACAATTCATGCTCATCCATCACATCAAAATAATCATCAAATTAAACATTGCAGAAGTAAATACACATCAGATACTTATCTTCCTTTCGCAACTGACCCAAGCAACTAGCTATGTCGCTGCAACGTTCCACCCAACCGTAGGCTCTTCGATGGCATATACTGAGTCCGTCCGAAGGCCACCCCTGAGCTGGGCATGATTCTTACAAGGAAAAGGGGACATTCGATCATTCACGGCCAATTAATCATTTCATCTGAGCCAAGCCAGTCCACAGCTGGGTTTATCAGGCTACATTTGAATCCTGGAGGCTTACACTCAAGCTCAAACCAAAGCAATGGATACCCATAACCCATACCCAACATACTCTTCTCTCACACAACAAGCACAAACATGGGGTAGGGATACACATTTTAAACAATGGGATTTAAAAATAATATGGCCATGGGTTTTTCCCAAATCATGGGCACCCCAAAAACGGATTGGGAGAAGGAAATTCGACCATAGGGAAGAAAACAATTTCTCCCACAGATATAACAGCATTCAGTGGGCCAAAGAGCCTCTATACACCCCCAAATTGATTTCCTCTTTCTTCCCAACTGGTATATAACACAAAAATGCCCTTCTCTCAGCTGAGAAAGAAGTAAACATAGAAAAACCATGGAGGAAAATGCCCAGGTGGCTCCAAACTCGTGAGGGAGGAAGACTAGTTAATGGATAATGGCTTGGGGGAGAAATTCATGGCTCTTTTCTTGCTCAAGAAGCAAAACACAATTTCCCATGCAGGGTGGCTTGCACATACTCGAATTTGGACAACCATACCTCTCATTCCCCAAGGCATTAACTACCTCAACCAACTCTTGGGAGAAATCAATGATTGGGTACAAAAGTCAACATGGGTAGTTGAGGGTTTGATGGGTTCTCTCATTGACAGTTGGCTTGACTCTATTGGATCAAGGGTTTGAATGTTTCCCTCCCAATTCCTTGTAAAATCATGCCCCCATCTCTTTTTTGCATTGCATAGCTAGTTGTGGGTATGTTATTAAAAATGCATATTTACATAATGTTTGAATTTCCAATGTGCCTGTCTAGCACGCGAACCATACGCATCAGTAAATCGATGGCGGGGCCTTGGCCTTGAGCTCCTCACCATGATTTTATAACAATATTACATCATTTACATTTTTAATGTGATAGGGTCAAGATGGGGACGTGACAACCTTCCACAACCAGTACCTTCCACATACATAAATAATTTTCCTTCCACAGAATGGAGGCTAAACCAACAAATACCTGCTCTTATGCCTCCAGTGGTAGCTAATCAACCACAAGCCCAAAATCCTACCCTTTTAGCACCAAGACCACCTATGTTTACACAACCAATCCCCAATCCCAATAATAGACAACCTCAACCTATATGCAACACAACTATCTGACATATTCTTTGGAAATAGTAGAGGCAAACAACCTAAATCTACAATATGGAAAAAAAGTAACACGACCTTCTACCTATGGCAATGAAGAACAGACAAACCAACTTGATTCTCCTGAAGAAAATTCGCTTCCTGGAAAGCAACCTGAATAAGAGGAAAGGAATATAGGGGATCCCTTATCTCCTGCTCCTCCTTATCCCCAAATATTACAATCCGAGGATATACAAAAACCTAAAAAGCCTATTTTAGAGGAACTAAAGAATCTATGCGTCAAAATACTGCTCACATAGGCTATCAAAGAATCCCAATTTTTAACCAGTACACAAAAGAAACATGCATAAGGAGACTAGGGAGAAAAAGGAAGGATCATACCACCATTAATGTAGTAAGACACATCAATAGACTTAATGCTAGGGAAATTAATAAATCCAAAATATGTTGATCCAGGCAGTCTTGTAGTGGATGTGCACATTGGGGGTGATCTAATACAGAACACTCTCATTGACTTAGGTGCAACAATAAATGTCATGACCAAAGACATAATGTTAGGACTCAGCATTCAACACCTTCTCAGACATACTCCTTTTGTTATACAATTACCAGATGATTCTACAGTTTACCCTGAAGGTATGTTAGAAGACATCATGGTTTCCATAGACTCCTAGAAATAACTTGCTGACTTCACTGTCCTACATACTAAATCTAGACTTAGTTGATACCCACTTATCCTTAGCAGACCTTGGCTCGCAACAGGTGATGCCCATATTAGTTGTAGGAAAAGGGATATGATCATTGCAAATGGTTCAGAGACAAATATATTAAACCTCTATGCCCCTGCCAAAAATAACTTAGACAATAGAAAACCTCTATGGGAGGTAGGAGAATATGAATTTGATCAACCTATACATCCCATCTTGACCATAAACACCACCTTAGCACTTAATTCACCACAAGAAGATACAGTCATTTCTAATTTCATGCAAAACATTTATGAAAGTCCTATTTTGATCATTTCACACTTCAAGAATTAGAGATCATAGGATTATAAGAACCTATGTGGAAGAATCTATGCCTTATGCAAAAAGCATAAACAACCACCAAAACAAAATACATTGCTCCTGACAGAACATTGAAAATCAACAACCATTTATTACCACAATAAGAGGAAAAACTAATCCATCTCCTAACTAAATACCAAGCAGCCTTTGCATGGAGTCATCCCGACATGAAAGGGGTCAATCCCACCATTTTCCAACACCACATATACATCAAAGATGATGCAATTCTTGTTAGACAACCTCAACGTAGAATGAACCCATTCCTAAGAAATATTGTCAAAATAGAGTTGCATATACTCATTGATGCAGGATTCATAGTATACCTTATTTTAGATAGTGGGTGGGTATCACCATTGGTGATTGTCCCAAATAAATGAGGAAAATGCAGAGTCTATATAGACTATAGACAATTGAACAAGGCTACAAAGAAATACAATTTCCCATTACCATTCATTGATCAAGTACTAGGTACCCTAGCAGGAAATAATTTTTTCTCCTTCTTAGATGGATTTCGTGGATATAATCAAATACAAATCCATCCAATGGACCAAGACAATACTACAGTCACTTGTCCATGGGGAACCTTTTCCTATAGAGCCTTTTGGCATGGGATTAGTCTACATGAAGTGCAGAAGCTGACAGTTGCGAAGAAGGACCATCTGTGGAAGAAAGACCATTCGCGGAGAACAAGGAAGCGCAAGACTAGTTTAGTTTGTTAGAAAAGGGTCATTTGGACCATTTTGTAACCACCATAGTTGGATATAAATAGGAATATGAATGTAAGCTTAAGGAAATTGAATTTATCGTTGTGCGAATGAAATCTGTAATGTTTTTCTCTGTTTTCGGTAGTTTTGTATGGATCTGTGATAAGATGTTTTGAACTGCTTCTACGAAGGTTTTATCGCAGGTTTTGATGAGTTAATGCATGAAGATGTTCAGATCTGTCTTTTTGTCTCTGTAATGTAGAATGATGAATGCTTCATGTTTTTTTTTCTGTAAGGTTTCATTGATGTGATCTCCAGTATTTCCCTGTTAATGCGAATGTCAATTATGTATTGAAAATGTGAATGGTGAATACATGGTTAATGTGTGAATGATGAATGCATGAATGCATGCGAATGTGATATCTCTGGTGTCTGTTGCGATAGAATTGAAGTAGATGCATGTCCTTTAACCACTGCATAAAATTTTTTCCTACAACCCCCTTAACCATCTCGGGTGAGACTTCACTCGCTTCAAGAATGTTGCTGGAAAGGGTAAAACATTTCAGGGCCGGTGCTTAAGGGTGTTAAGTTTGGTGTTTGTTGACGATAGTGCAAAGGGAACCCCTATCGATAGAATTGTGTCAACAAATGGTTCTGTTTCTGGGACCCTAAAGAGGAAAGAAGAGGACATCCTGTGGCACTCGACGAAACTGGAGATTCAGGATTTGTTTGACAAGAAAGCAGAAGAATTTGTGAAAGGAGAAAATTGCAACCCTGGGCAGACACCAACTAGTTGGTTGGAAAAGCATATTTATTCTGATATCCATGAGACATTCTTCTGTGAATTCCCAGTGTTGCTGCACAATTGGTTGGCACAACTGACATTTCAAAAGAACCATTTCCAAGGAGGTGAACGTAGCCACTAGACTCCAGAATTGATCCAACAGCTAAAGCGGGTCAAAAACAAGGTATCAAGGGTTGTTGAATTCTGGGTAGATATTATCTTATAGGGATACATCACTGAGTTTTCTGTTGATACAATCAAATCCTATAGCAACGTAGAAATAAAAAATTTCAAAGGACCCAGAGGGAGGTTCCTACTATCGCTGAAGTTGTGGATTAAAATGCTTATCTATGAAAAGGGAATACTGAGGATGAATTCCAACGAGTAGAAGATCAGTGTGCAGGATTTGTGGGTACCGCATGAATACAAGTCCGGTAGAAAGATGTGGGGTAGATGGACATGAGTGATGATGAATTTTTAAGGGAGGCTGAAGATGATTGTGGTACCTTGAGGAATGGGGTGATATTTCAACGACCAGAGAAGAAGAGGAGGATTGAGAGAGAGTCTCCTAAGGGGACCGGAATAGAAGACTGCGAAACAGGACCACAAGGGATGAAGCGACCTTATTATGACGAAGAAGAGACTGAACAGGCTACCCCATAAGCTGAAGAAGGACAGACCCTAAGCTACAACGTACCTTCAACTCCGCACACTACTCAGAGCTTGATAAGAGTAAATACAAGTTATTCGCAGAGCTGTCCTACATGCTAGAACAGTAGTAAGAGTAGCGGATCAGTAAATAATAATAGTAGAAGCGCAATAATGGAGGGTGACAACGCAAAGATGCCAACCTTCCAAGGTAATAGGACCGAGGATCCTGAACAATACTGGTTTTTGTGTGAGCAGTCTGTACTATGAGGCAGGTCCAGGATGACAATATCAAGAAGGGATAGTTAGCGACAACCCTCAAGGGCCATGCAGTAGACTGGTATATGAATTTTACTAAGGTACCGCCAGGAACTCCAGATAAAACATTGCCATAGATCAAGATGGGGATGATCAATGAGTTTAGAAAACCAAAATCTGAGTCGTAGTACATTACTGAGCTCAAGGAAATAAATAAATTTCCAAACAAATCGGTATGGGAGTTTGACCAATGATACAAAACACTAATGGAAAAAGTGAGTTTTGGGATGAGTGACATGCACCATAAAGAATGGTTTATCATTGGGTTGGTACCTCACATTCGTGGGCCGCTGATGCAATAGCATTTAACGACTTAGGCAGCAGCGCTGGAGATCGCAATGAAGCTAGAGGATTCACCAATAGGTGAAACAAGCTTAGGCATGGATCAAATACAAGCGTAGTTGGAAAACTTGACGATCTAGCTACAAGACATGAAGAAAGGAAAAGAGGCCCATGAAGACGTATGGTGCACTATATGCAGGACATAGGGGCATCACAAGGATCAGTGCCCAGAGTTTCGAGAATATTTTCAATTGGGTGCACCGAATCCCCTCAGTCAGGGAGAAATTCCTTTGTGTCACATCTGTCAGACGAGAGGACACTGACCGGAAGAATGTGTATACCTACAGAAAATAGTGTCGAAACTGGTGAACTTCTATTGTAAGTTCTGTCGGTCGGTTGGCCACGACGAGAAAGAATGTAGAGTGTATGACCTACTCCAAGAGTGGACTGTGGATACATTTTTTTATGAAGGGAGAAGAGAAACCACCTATACAGCAGCAACAATAGTATAATTAACAACCTCTTCAATATAATCCTCAACCGCAGTATGATTAGTAGTAGTATAGTCAGCCACAGTATAGCCAACCGCAATATCCACAGCCACAATTTCAACAACCACAATACGATCAACTGCAATATATGCAGTTGCAGTATGGTCAACCACAGTACCTGCTATATGGGCCACTACGAGGAGGATCTAGAGGAGGGTTCTACAGTGGCCGAGCTGCCGGTGCCGGCCAAGGAGGAGCTATTGGATGAGGTCGAGGACCCATCATATGTTACAATTGTGGTCAGTAGGGTCATTACTAGAGGTATTTCCCAAATCCAACCCCACAGTGCACTTAGTGCCTGCTGTGGACCATGGGGTCAAAGATTGTCCTCATCTCATCACAAAATGGAAAACTAAGAACCTACCCCCACCTCCTCCAAATAAAAATCAGAACCAGAATCCACCACCAGCAGTACAGAAGATATTAGCAGAAGTTCGAAGTCAAAATGCGACTGTCAGAATAGTAACCAAAGGAGGAGTTGTGATAGGGGCCAACGGATCATAGGCTAGCGTCTAACCAACAGTGAGAAAACAAGTCACATTTGATGCGGAAGTAGAAAGGGATATTTTTTTGAAGGAACAAGAGGAAATAAGGCAGTTGAGGTAGACACCTCTTCCCAAGAAAGAATTTACTTATGACATGCCGCCAACATTCGACATGACGACTTCACAGAAACAGGATAACACCTTAAGATCCTTCCTAGAGAGTTTCCTGGAGTTGGCCAGAGATCAAGATGCATTGGCAGAGATATCCAACCTACTGCATTGACGGGAGGGTGCATGACAGGAGCAAACAATCAATCGCATACACAAGAGAAAGAAAGGACGAGAAATGTGGATGTCGGTGCAAGTCAGAGAATTCGATGTCGACTCCATTATCTTGGACCTGGCTCAGATGTAAACATCCTGATGAAATAAACCTGGGAAATGGTGGAGAAACTATAGTTGTCTTGGTCTCTGGTACAGCTACGGCTAGCAAACCAAAGTAAATTAACCCCGATCGATCGACTATGCCAGGTCCCCGTTGAGATCGAGGGACTCAAAACATATGCAGATTTAGATGTGATCGAAATTGTGGACAATACAAGCCCTTACCCAATGCTGCTAAGGATAGAATGGGCGATGGAGAATCAAGCTATTATCAACTTCAAGAAAAGAACTATGTCGTTCGAGAACCGTGAGATAAGGGTAGTTTCACCTCTTGACCCTGTGGAAGGGAAGAGGTATGTTGAACCAACAAGGGATGAATTCACTTAGGGATGGGACAATATTTACAACATCTCTGAAGACTGCATCAACCCTACTACAGATGGAGGGTTAGGGTGGCACAGTAGCAGTTCGTCGTCGTTATATTCCGACGAAGCACTTGAAAATTGACAAAATTGGATGCATGAAGTGTCATTTAGGAGATGTGCACAGATCACTTAGTCACTGCAATGGGTAGCTACAGAAGAGTGTGAGCTACCAACGTATGAGGGATTTCCTAAGTTGGCTACATTTCTCACTAGATTTGAAGAAAAAGTGGCAGAACCACAGCGACTATTGGCCTTGGAGGAGGCCCTAAAGGCTACACCAGCACGATGGTGGGCGGCGCACAAGTCCACCATAACTAACTAGCCACTATGTCGACACCTAATGACGGTTAGGTTCAGCGACACTGACAGACACTGCAGAAGGAAGTATGATGGTAGAGGAGATCCGAAGGAGCATTTGAATGCATGTGAAATCCAATGGGGACCACGAGAAAAAAGGAATGAGTTAATGCATTTATTCACACGCTGGATGAAGTACTGTGAAATTGGTATGTCGCAGCAGAACTGCAACGTGGAACAACCTCATGGGAACAACTAATAATTGGATTTAGCCAAACGTTCATTTTCTCTGACGAAAACCCCTTCATCCACCGAGCATTACAGGAGGTCCGGGAGAAAGTATTCGACGCAAGTCAGGGAGAGAAACCTATGGGACTCCAGTGGACTGCGACACCCCAAATGATGATGGAATGTTACAACATAATAGGAGAACCAGATGATGAGGATGATCTGAGGGCCACATATATCCTAGAATCAGAAGGAAGTCACAGCGTCGAGGCACCAGATATGTCCTCCGACAAGTTTCAGCAGCCATTGTGAATCAAGAAAGTGAACATTGGGTTAGAAGAAAATACCAAGTTCACGAGCATTGGAGACTACTGGGATGAAACTACTATTGCGCAAATGACTAACCTATTGCACGAGTTTCAGGACTTGTTTCCGACAAAATTCTAGGAGATGAAAGGAATTTTAGGGGACCTAGGAGAGATGAAAATCCCACTGAAACCTGATGCGAAGCTAGTAAAGCAGCTGCCTTATCGGTTGAATCCACGGTACAAGGAAAGGGTGAAGGATGATATTGAGAGAATGCTGGAAGAAGGCATGATAGAACCAATCAAGGGATTGGAGTGGATCATCCCAATGGTGGTCCATGATAAGAAAACCAGCAAAGTCAGGATCTATGTCGATTTAAGAAAGTTGAATGACGCATGCCTACACGATCCATTCCCTACACCATTTACAGATGAAGTGCTAGAAGGAGTGGGTGGTCAGGAAATGTACTCCTTCACAGATGGATTTTCTGGTTACCACCAGTTAAATATTGCAAAGGAGGATCACGACAAGACAACGTTCATCACTGAATGGGGATGTTTTCAATATACGGTGATGCCATTTGGCCTTAAGAATGCACCAACAATTTTTTCAAGACTAGTGGTTGCAGCGTTCAAGGATTACATCCATAAATTTCTTGCAGTATACATGGATGATTGGACAGTGTACGGGTTGGTCAAGGATCACGTTGCAAATATGAGGTTGATGTTGGAAAGATTTCGACAACACCAGATTTCGTTGAATCTAAAGAAGTGCATTTTTTGCGCTCCGTTTGGGATTTTGCTGGGGTACATTGTTTGCAGGGAAGGAATGTTGGTCAAACCTGCAAAGATCACAATTATTGTCGACTTACCACCACCAACAACAGTCAAGCAATTAAGAGCGACGTTGGGACACACAAGATACTACATGATGTTTATGAGAGGGTATGCAACAATCACAATGCTGATGGAAAAGGTTTTGAAGAAAGATGCCAAGTTTTAATGGAACGAAGAGTGCCAGAAGAGTCTGGATATATTGAAAGCGAAGATGGTTGCAGCACCCATACTAGCATTTCCATATTGGAATAAGGATTTCCACGTTCATGTTGATGCATCATTAGTTGCACTAGGAGTCATCTTGGCCCAGCTAGGAGAAGGCACAATAGACCACCCGATAGCATTCGCAAGTAGAAAGTTGTCTACTGCGGAGAAGAACTATACAACCACGAAAAGGGAAGGATTGGTGATGGTTTACGCCTTACAAAAGTTTTGACACTACCTCTTAGGGGGGCATTTTAAAATGTTCATTGATCATTCAACACTCAAATACCTGGTGAAAAATCCTGTGTTTGGGGGGGAATCTGTCGATGGCTTTTACTCTTCCAAGAATTTGACTTTGAGATAATTGTAAATCCTAGATGACTGAATGCAGGACCAGACTACCTGTCATGAATAGAGTCTGGTGAAGAGCCAAAGAGCATTGATAAAGGATTTCCCGATGCTTAGTTATTTAGGGTCAGAATGGTTGATGATAACTATGATCAAATTATTCAATTATTGGCAACAAGGAAGGCACCGGAGGGATTCACTACCAACCAGAAGAAGCAGCTAGTCGTGAGAGCTGCAAATTTTCAACTGATTGCAGGGAAACTATATAAGATGGGACCGGATGAGATACTTCGACGATATGTCCTTCCACATGAATAGGAAAGGATCTTGGAGGAATGTCACGATGGAATCACAGGAGGACACTATGGAGGGCGTTCCACTGCTAAGAAGATCCTTCTAGCGAAACTATGGTGGTCAACGATGCATTGAAATGCTATGAACTATGAAAAAAGCTACGACATATGTCAATGGACAAGGAAGCCACCATGAAGGGATGAAATTCCATTAGTACCTCAATTGACACTGCAGGATTTCGACAAGTGGGCAGTTGAATTTGTGGCCCCCATCAACCCACCAGGAAAAAGAACAGGGTCATGCTACATAATCACTGCGACAGATTACTTGATGCGATGGGAAGAAGTTGCATCGGAAAAGGATTTCTCAGCTGCGACTGTAGCAATATTCCTCTTTGACAACCTGGTCACCAGTTTTGGGTGCCCAAATATACTAATGAGCGACCAAGGGACTCATTTTTTTAATCAAACAATCACAACAATGACGAAGGAGTTTCAAATTCAACATAGGAAGAGCACCCCATATCATCCACAAGCTAACGGGACATTTGAAGCATTCAAAAAATTCTTGGAGCACGCATTGATGAAGGTATGCAACAAAAATCATGATGATTGGGATTTGAATATCCCCGCGATACTTTGGGCGTATCACACAACTTTCAAACGATTGACCGGCCAAACCCCATTCAAGCTTATTTACGGGAAGGAAGTAGTAATTCCTATGGAGTATATTTTCCCCAATCTACGCATCGCATTAGCACAGGAATGAGCGATGACAGAGCACTAGAAGAACGGTTGGCATAATTGGTACAACTCAATGAGGATCTATTCATCGCAAGATTTCATCAGAAGGTAGAAAAGGATCGACAGAAGGCTTGGCATGATCGCCATGTTAAACCTAAGCACTTCTAGCATGGAGATATGGTTCTGTTATATGATAGTAAGTTTAAAAATCACCCAGGTAAGTTATAGATACATTGGTTAGGTCCCTACATAATAAATTTTGTCATTGATGGTTGTGCGGTGTAGCTATAAAGTCTAGATGGGATATTGTTTCCAAAGCTAGTAAACAGGAATCAGTTGAAACCCTATCACCATGATCAGGCGCATAGCAGCTGAGCAATAGGAGGAAAAAACAATTATGGCAAAAATTTGAAATCATGGCCAGCCAGGTCGCTCGTCGATGCTTCACACGTCTATCACGCGGAAGTCAAATCCAAGCATGTGTACTGCGGATAAGCATCACTGGAAGACGATAGAGGCAGATGATGACACACTTGAAGACAAAATCAGATGGCTATGGGAAAGATTTCATGCATGATTCAATAATCATGCATCAAGGACACAAGGAGCAAGCATAAATACAGGCATAGAGATTGAAGAATGTAGGTTGAGTGAAGAGAGTCGGTAAGTCGGAAGAAGAGAATCAGTAAGTCAAATGACATGAGTCAGTAATTCAGATGCAGAGAGTTAGTAAGTTGAGTGAGCAACTCCAAGGAAGATATGGAAAATTGAAGTAATATAGTTGCAATGGTGCATTTTGTTTCTAGCAAAAGCACCCAAGGCATGCTAAGGGAAAGTACAACAAGTGTCTATGAACAACTAGCAGATGCAGAGGCACCTGGTATTAGGAGAAAAAATGATGATGTCTTACCCGAGATGGTTAAGTGAGTTTCGAGTGTTCGAAGACCAGTGGTCCCTGCAACCGCAGACGTCCTAAGAGAAAAGGTGTGCCAGTACCAGCAAAGGATGATCAAATATGTGAAACATTTGTGCCAGACTACTACGCCCGCTCCACGAGTTGGTGCTGTCGAAAAAAATTTGTCGAGTTGTAGGCCGGATTCAAAAGTAACAGACGGCTACAGAGTAATCAATGTTGAAGGTTCGAAGAGACTGGAGGATGAGTTCTAGACGTACATGACAGTGACCAAGAGACTGTAGGATGATTTTGAGAAGTACATGACAATGAGCTCCAGACGGAAAGAATAGCCTCAGAATTTTAGCATAGCGAAGGATGAGAATAGTTACATAGGTGTCCAGCTGAGATGGCTCGAGGGAGAGCCACAAGTTTGTGTTGGAGTCCTGTTGGAACGGGATTATTCTGCATGAAGTGTGGAAGCTGACAGCTGTGAAGAAGGACCATCCACAGAAGAAGGACTATTTGTGGAGAACAAGGAAGCTCAAGACTAGTTTAGTTTGTTGGAAAAGGGTCATTTGGACCATTTTGTAACCGCCATAGTTGTCTATAAATAGGAATATGAATGTAAGCTTAAGGAAATTGAATTTAGCATTGTGCGGATGAACTCTCTAATGTTTTGCTCTGTTTTCCATAGTTTTGTATGGATCCGCGATCATATGTTCTAAACTATTTCTGCGAAGGTTTTATCGCAAGTTTTGATGAGTTAATGCGTGAAGATGTTCGGATATGTCTTTTTGTCTCTATTTATGTCAAATGATCAATCCTTTATGTTGTTTTCTGTAAGGTTTCATTGATGTGATCTCTGGTATTTCCCTGTTAATGAAAATGTCAATTATGTATTGAATATGCGAATGGTGAATAAATGGTTAATGTGTGAATGATGAATGTATGAATGCATGTGAATGTGAAATATCTGGTTTCTGTTGCGATATAATTGAAGTAGATGAATGTCCTTTCTCCACTACAGAAACTTGGTTCTTGCATCCCACTTAACCATATCGGGTGAGAATTCACTCACTTTGCGGGTGTTGCTGGAAAGGGTAAAACCTTTCTGGGCTGGTGCTTAAGGGTGTTAAGGTTGGTGTTTGTTGACGACAATGCAAAGTGAACCCCTGTTGACAAAACTACGTCAACAAAGCCCTTCCTTTTTGACTTTTCAATGCTCCAATTACCTTCCACGGAGCAGTCTTGAGTATTTTTGTTGACTTTATCCATGACTGCATGGAGATATATATGTGTGACTTCACTCTTATGGGGATGAGTTGAAGAGGCCCTCACTAACATACAGAATGTTCTTCAAATATAAATTGAAATGAACCTATGTCTAAGTAATGAAAAATTACAATTAATGATGGATGAAGGAGTAGTTATAGGCCACTATGTCTTTGCCAAAAGAATTACACTGGACCCTGCAAAAATAAAAGTCATAATCCATTTGCCTCCACCACAAAAGAAAAGATATGTTAGGATTTTCATAGGTCAATCTAGATACTATAAAATATTCATTTAGGAATATAGTAAAATAACTGCTCCTATGTTTTCATTGCTAACAAAGAATGTGGAATTTTAGTGGGACAATGACTGTCAAAAAGCATTTGACCACATCAAAGAGAAAATTATGGAATCCCTGTCTTTCAAGGACATTATTGGGAAATCCCTTTCCATATGCATTTTGACGCATCAGACAAATCAAACGGTGTAGTACTAGGCCAAGATAAAGACAAAAATCCTTATGCAATGTACTACATCAACAAAAACCTTGCAGGAGCAGAGCTAAATTACACGATCACAGAGAAAGTATTATAACAAGTTCAAACACTACATCACCATGTATAAGGTATTTATCCACACTGACCATTCAACAATTAAATATCTCATGAATAAATTAGATGGATTTTACTTTTAAAAGAATTTGATATAATTATCTTAGATAAGCCAGTAAAACATAATGTGGTAGAATATATCTTGTCCATACTAACTCATGTGGTAGATAAAGATCTATTAGATGATGCATTCCCCGATGAACACCTTTTTTCCATTTTGGCACATACTCCATGTTTTGCTAACATAACAAACAATTTGGCCACTGTAATTTTTCCTCCTCATTTCACATAAAAATAATGATGCAACATAGTGAGGAAAAGTGTTACAATCTCATGGATTCAAGGATACCTTTTCAAGCAAGGACCAAACCATATCCTAAGAGGATGTGTCTGAGAAGATAAAGTCTAGGACATTCGTCATGCATGTCACGATGAGCCATGCAAAGGTAACTATGTAGTCAAGAGAGCATCATATAAGGTTCTACAAAGATGATATTGCTGGCCAAAATTATACAAAGATGCAACAACTTATGTTTCCAGGTATGATGACTTCCAAAGATTGGGCAAGACAACATAAAGAGATGAAATGGTTCTCTATCCCCAGGTAGTCGTAGAAGCTTTTGAGAAATGGTGGATGGACTTTATTGGACCTATAGATCCTCCATCCAACATGAAACATCATATATTAGTATGTACACAGTATTTAACAAAATGTGTGGAAGTAAAAGCATTAAGGTTAGCAAATGAAGAATCACTGGAAAAATTTCTAACATGAGATATCTTCACTACATTCGGAGCACCTACATAACTAGTTACTGACCGAGGTTCCCAATTCACATCAAAATTTATAGAAAGAATCCTAAAAATTAATAAGGTGAAGCACACACAATCATCATCCTACCATCCGCAGGCCAATGACCAAGCAGAAGTGACCAACAAAGAAATAGAGAAGATATTGACAAAAACAGTGCAGATTCACATAAGAGATTGGGAAAATCGAATTCATGAGGCAGCATGGGCATACAAAACTACTTGGAAAACCACCACAAGGTTAACACCTTATGAAGTAGTTTATGAAAAATAATCATGTTTCCCATTGAATTTGAGCTCAAAAATTTAAGAACAATAGTAGTGGTTAACATGGACATATCAACAACACATGAGGAGATATTACTTCAATTTAATCAACTAGATGAACTCAAAAAATAGGCCTTTCATCACACACAGGTGATCAAACATCAAATAAATCTCTGGCATGACAAATTTATAAAAACCAAGGATTTCAAAGAAGGTGATTGAGCCTTGACTATATGACTCAAGGTTCAAGTATTTTAAAGGAAAGTTAAGAACCATATGGTTGGGATCATACCAGGTCGACATCATATAGGGCAATGGATCTATCAGAATATAAACAATAGATGAAAACCAAGTACCAATGCTAGTAAATGGGCATAGGATAAAACTCTATAAGAATACAGTAACTAGGATAGATTTTACTGAAGCATTGGACAAGACAAACCTCCATCTCATCATGGGGAAATAATTCCCTCCACTAACTTAAATCATCTTCAGTCATAGAAAAAAAAAATACAAAAAAACAGAAAAAAAAATAGAAGCAAAAAGAAAGAAAAAATTTAAAAAAAGGAAAAATTCTCTGATGAAAACTTCTTTTGAGAAATCTAAGATAACTCTAAAAAATAAAAGAGACAAAAAAAGAAAGTTTTTTTTTTTTTACTTTTACTAACCCACTACAAATTGCAGGTCATCTCATAACCAAAAGGCCAAAAATACACAACCTACAGGATTTGTACAACATGTAGCACTTCTACAACAAGCAAACAATACAACAACCAACCCCAACAATGAACACCAGAAAAATAATTAGTTAGCGAAGAAGTCTTTCTACTCATTTAAACACCTAAATTTGAATTCTTATAAGTTTTAGCTAGCATATGTACCATTATTCATCTGCTTGATGTTACACCTAAATCTTGCCACCTTAAGACTCAATGTAAACATCTATGAAGTTCCCATGACTAAGAAACCAAATTGGAAGACATATTGACCTTTTTCTATAGGGTTTAGTGAGGTTGTCGCAGGTCAACTTTGTGCAGCATGCGACGTCACAGGTTGTCCTATTGCAGCATGCGACGATGTCAGTTAAATGGATAAAAGGTCATCTTCGAGCCATTTCTCGAAGGTGTGTGGTGTGGATCTCTATCCCTAATCTATAGGGGTGAAAAAATGAAGATGGGTGTCTATTTTGGGGGGTCTCGTGAGAAAATAATTCTGGTTTTTTCATGTTTTTCAACTTCGGGCGAACAAAAGTGATATTTTTGTTTAAAATTTCACTTTGCCGTAAAAAGAAAACTTTATAAAATTATGTTAGCTTTCTATTCATAATTTTTTCAATTTTTTTTATTAAGATTTGATATGTCGATTTCGCAAATGTTCGACAGTGTGTTCTTATAAAATGAAAAGACTACAAAAGATTTATGATTTGTTGCGCCACTAAAATCATTGTTAGACTTGTTTTTTGCAAAAACAGAAAATGCTACGACAATCTACACACAATGTACTAGTGTCTGACTATAAGTTTGCAACCAATGGATCTATATACTAATTATTATATTTTTTTAAAGTCGATCAATGGAGAAACTCAGTCGATTTTCAACAACTTTTTTGTTGCGCCACTTTTCTCTCAATCCACTATAAAAGCAAAAAATCTACGAACACCTTTTTGAAGTAGACATGCCAATTAAGAGTCCCACATTTTTTTCGATTTTTTTGGTGCTGTATTTTTAAAGTTATGGATTTTTCTTTTCACCGTTTTTTTAAAGAGTTGAATCATAACTCGACACATGTTACGAAAATAAAACTTAAAAAATATCAGTTCTTATCTATATACAACAAAATTTATACCCACGTTAAGTAGATTCAATGATGAACCTACTGGTATGAAGTCTGACATTCGTTTTGTTGTGTAAGAGGTGTTTTTTCCCTTCCGAAAATGGAGAAACCTGGAAGTTCTGCAGAAATGTCCATCTATCATGTTTCAGAGATTATTCGGCCGAATAATTATTCGGCCGAATAACGTTTTTCCGTAACGGCACCGTGAATTATGGTGAAGGTTATTTGGCCGAATAATGAAATGGAAAAAAAAACACGTCGGCCGAAAAAAAAAAAAATGTAAATGTTTTCTATACTGATATAAATAAACCTAAAGTTGATTCATTATTTTCACATGTTTTAACTTCGCATTTTTTTGTCAAACTAATTTTGAAAGGAGGAGACATTTTTTGCAAAATGAGGTTTTTACAAGGTATGTTTTTTTTTTTTTTTTTACAAAAGGCACATTGAAGAAGTTTTTTTTCTAAGGCATATTTGCAAGGAGTTTTTTCAAAATATTTCTTTTTTTATTGCATATTTGCAAAGAAGACTTTTTTGCAAAAGGAGGCTTTTACAAAGTATGTTTCTTCTTCTTTTTTCCAAAAGGGACATTGAAGGTGATTTTTTTCTTAGGCATATTTGTAAGGAGTTTTTTCAAAATATTTCTTTTCTTATTGCATATTTGCAAAGAAGACATTTTTTGCAAAATGGGGTTTTTACAAAGTATGTTTCTTTTCTTTTTTTTTTCCAAAAGACACATTGAAAGTATTTTTTTCTAAGGCATATTTGCAAGGAGTTTTTTCAAAATATTTCTTTTCTTAGACATGTTTGCAAGGAGGTTCTTTGCAATGATTGTATTTAAAAAGTGTGTATTCCAACGTATTTTTGCAAAAAAAAATGTATTTTTCCTTCTTATTTCTTTGAAAGAGATTTTTTCAAAGACTTGTTTTGGTAAGATAATTTACAAATGGTTTTTTTCCAAAGTAGTTTTGCACTTCTTATTTATTTGAAAGAGGTTTTTTCAAATAGTTGTTTTGCTAAGGTATTTTGCAAATGGTTTTTTTCCAAAGTAGTTTTGCACTTCTTATTTATTTGAAAGGAGTTTTTTCAAATAGTTATGTTGCTAAGGTATTTTGCAAAGGGTTTTTTGCAAGGTAGTTTTGTACTTCTTATTTCTTTGAAATGAGTTTTTTCAAAGAGTTATTTACTCAAAGTATTTTTGCAAATAAGTTATTTCTTTACAATGGTTTTTTCCAAGATATGTTTACAAATAAGTTTTTTTTCAAAGTACTTTTTCCTAGTGGCTTTTTTCGTAGATATTTTTTCAAAGATGTTTTTTTCCAATGATTTTTACAACAAAGATTTATTTACAAGGTGTTTTTATTATTTTCCAATGGGTAGGTAATTTATTGTCAAGGAGTTTCTTATTTCTTTCCAAGAAGATTTTTTTCAAAGAAGATTTTTGTTCAAAGAGTTTTTTCAAAGGAAAGTTAATTCCAAATAGATCTTCTTTAAAAGACTCTTACAAAATTTTTATAAGGTGAAGTAAATTTCAGTTCATGTTTTTATAAATTCCGTAAATGTTTTTAAATCTTAATTTATTTATTTTTACTATAAAGTAACATGATTATTTAATTTATCATCTATAGATTAAACAACCATGGGCAATAAGAGAAAATGTCAAAAAAAGGTGATCATAAACGTGATGATGATGGTAATAGAGAGAAACAAAAACTCAGATATATTGCCAAAAAACAAAGGGTTGCCAAAACGGAAGAGAGAACTATTGAAGATATAAATACAGATTTACATGATAATGTTGAAGAGATGGAAATTGAAAATAGAGTACAAGAAGAACAAATTGAAGTTGAAAAGAACATTGCAGAAGATGTAAATAGTGATTTACATGCTAATGTCGATGAAGTCAATATTGAAGATCAAGTTCAAGATCCAGAAATTGGACCTGGTATGTATATATCATATATTTTCCAAATTCATTTTTTTATAATGAATTTTATTTTTGGATATATATTAAATTAAATTTAACTTGATGTATAGGTACTTTTACCATTGATGATGAAATGTAAGGAGACATTGATTGCGACAAATATGGAGAAAAACTACCAATACATGTTGCACGATATCGTGCTACAAAATTTTATGATGAAGTTCTCAAGGATTACTCAATAGCAGGACAAGCACAAATTTTGAGATGTTTATTAGTGTCCAAGAAGTTAGAAGGTGCTACATCATTATTGGGTATTCACAAAACGATAAAAGAGTCGAAATTGAAACAAAATGTGATGGAAAATATAGGTGATGTAATAAAAAAATTTGGAAAATCCAGGAAGAAAGATATCAGTGCTGCACGTAAAACAATTCATACAGCAATTCTTTCAGCTAGTACTAAACAAAAGCGTTTGACAATAGAACTAGCAAAAGCAGTTGGAACATCAAGAAAGACATTATACAAACATAGCAAATCCAGAATGCAAATAGATGAAAATAATGAACTTGCTTGCTGGGCAATTATTTGTAGACAACCTTACAAAGATAGATTAGGAGTAGGTGTTAAAGATATTGTACGAGAATATTGGTTGGAACATGCTCGAGTTTCACCAAATTCAAGAGATGTGATACGCAAAAGAATATCATGAAATGTATATGAAATCCAACCAAAACATATAATGGACATGACACAAGTACAATTGTTCAATAAATTCAAGGAAGATCATCATGAAATTAATATATCAATCACTACATTTGTGCAACAAAAACCATGGTATGTTAGACCTATTACTATACGTGATACATGTTGTTGTCGTTATCATGTGCAATTTCAGTTATATTATGACACGTTTCTTGAATTTGGTAAAATGTTTTGGACAAATTCACCACCTCTGCCGACGATACGTGAATTCATATCTCAAATTTTATGTGAGAGAAATCACGATGAAGTATTTTATTCAAAGAAATGTGTCAATGGAAAACATTGTCATAATTGTGGAAATCTGGTGCTATTCCACAATAAATATCCTATCAATAATGATCAATCGTTGTCAAATGTAAATGTTAATTGGAGGAGATACGAATACATCAACTATAGTACAAGTTCTAGTGATTCACATTCCAAAAGAATTGATTTGCTAGAAGACAAGATATGCGTCATAGATTTTCTCAAAAAATTGGAAAGCGAAATTTATAAATACACCCAGCATTCACATAGAGCACGATGGCAAGATCTTCAATTCAAACAATCTCGTGAAATTTTTCCACCCGGAACAATTTTGTCCGTGGTTGATTTTGTTGAAAACTATACATTTGATGCACAAAAAGAGATACGGAGTGAATACTATCACTCTGACCAAGCTTCGATATTTGTCCATGTTGTATATAGACATTCTCAACAGGATGTTGATGGCTTTGAAAGCACATGTGATAATCGAGATGTGATTAAAGAATATCACTTCTATATCAGCGATGATCGTACACACGATACACATTTTGTTCAACATTGTATAGAAAATATTTTCTATGACTCACTGAAAAAACGCAAAGTCAAATTCAATGAGCATTGGATATGGTCTGATGGATGTGCGGGTCAATTTAAATCTTCACAATCATTTTTTTGGTTATGTCGACTTCATAAAGCGCTGAACATTAAACATCACTGGAATTTCTTTGAAACTGGGCATGGAAAAGGTGAGCATGATGGTGCAGGAGCATGCGTAAAAAGAGCACTTCGAAGATGGCAAATGAACTATTCTTCTGCATGGTTTCATTCAGCTGCAGAGGTTGTCCAATGGTGTCAATTAAATCTAAACCATGATTATAATCAACAATCAAAAGATGTGCACAGGTATGTACACTATTTTTTTAATTTAAATTAGTTCTTGAAATTTAAAAAAATGTATGTACTAACATTTAAGTACATGTACACTAACATTTAAAGTTGTTCTTTGAAAGTGATTCATCATTTACTGTGTAGGTTTTTTTGGCTTGTCAGGGTCCAAGATATAAATAGATCAATACCATATGACGCTAGCACCATACATGGGACTAGATATCTTCACTCTATTCAAACAAAATCATTTCACAACGTGTTTGCATTTGACAATAGAAAGCAATCATGCTTTTGTCATATTTGCATTGAAAATGTTGAATCTGCAGAAGTTTGTGAAAACATAACAAACAACTACGTAAAAGCTTGGAAACACACAGAGATTAATCCAAAAGGAAAAATGCCACTGGCAAGTGTAGAAGAGTTAGAATCAGAAGAAATAGCAATATCGTCTGATGGCGATAGAATTTCAGATCTTGTTAGAGAAGGTAATAAACTTGTTCTTGACTTTTAAGTTAATTGTTCATTCTAGTCCATCGCCATAAGTATAGTCAATTTAATTCATTTAAAAACGCTAACACCAATTATAATTTGCGCAGGAGATGTTTTCGCTGTGATTGCACCTGTAGACAACAACGAAAATGTCAAATATTATTTGATGCGATGCACTGAAGGAAAAATGAAGTTATTGGAGGACTACAATGACAACGGATTTACATACGAAAGAGGATCCATCATTTTAAAAGGCTATTTTTTTCAGCACACGCATATGACTAAAAATTATGTCTACTTTCAAGATTATGAGCCCGATGTTATATGTTGTCAGTATAGTCATTTAGTATGTACATCTCGAATAAAGTTGGTACAAGTTCCATCAAAAAAACAGTTAAAAACCAAAAAATGGAAACTATCCATATGTGACCATGAACGGATAGTTGAGGATGGTATTCCATTGCGATGTTTTTAACTATATATCAAAAATAAATTGATCTATATTTTTGTCCATGTCAATTGTTGTGTACAATATATTTTTTTTCCATGTGTCACAATTGTTGTGCACAATATATTTTTTCATTGAATTTTTATGAATATTTTCTTGAATGACAACTAACATAAGAGCTTAAATGGTTGTACTTTAACATGCTTAAAAATGAATTCAAATATTATTTGGGAATTCAAAAGTACTTTATTTGGGTCCCCATATGTCTATTAGACCACTTAAGGGATGAGATAACGGATGTGGCTATCCCCACACTTCGCCCCGAATTTTTACTTTTGATTGATTGATGCCAATGAAAAAATCACCAAAAAACCTACTAAATTTTGTATTTTTTTAATCCATCGAACATGTTTCTTTAATATAGTTCACCATAAATATGATCTGAATGAATTTTTTAAAACAAGTTGTTAATCTATATAATTTTTAAATATATGATTGTTGCACAAAAATAATATATCTCTCACATGTAAGTTCACATAACTGAAATCATGGCAAATGAAGATAACAATCATTTGATTTTTAATCACAAACAAGAATTCATGGATTGTGAAGCTTATGCTAAATTAGATCAATGATTATTTACAACAAATCGATAAAAATTCATCGAATTGTTGTCTAAAATTCATTGCTCTAACTTAGCATAAGCTTCACAATCCGGAAATCCTCACTTATGATTAAAAAACAAAAAATCATTATCCCCATTTGCCATGATTTCAACATTTAGAAATTCATGAACTACAAAGTACCTGAACAATGAACATATGAAAAACATTACTTAAATTTTGAAATTTACATATGCATATCAAACAATAAACATATGAAAAACATTAATTAAAATTTAAAATTTACATATGAATCAAACTACCAAAAGATTGAAACTTTTATCAAACAATTCGTAGATTTTCATTCACAACATTAAAATATTAAACCTATTAAAACTTCATATTTCTATCAAAAATTCCTATCATTTCATTTATTTACATTTTAACATCTCATTTCTTAGTTCATTTTAAACCTTCATTCTTATGGTTCAACACTTTCTCAACATGCATTCTTTCCATAACATTTCTCAACATAACAAAATGAAATTTTTTTACAAATTCAACATTTCCAAACTTTAAATTGCACCTATCAAATGTTTCAATGTTTCAAACATTCATTCATAACAACATTTTAATAACATTTATTTTCAACATAACAAATTGAATTTTTTTTACAAATGCAACATTTCCAAATTTTAAATTGCACCTATCAAATGTTCCAAACATTCATTCTTAACATTTTAATAACATTTATTCTAAGAAAATTGAAATTTTTTTACAAATTCAACATTTTCTAACACTTTAAATTGCACCTATCAAATGTTACATTCAATCTTAACACTTTGAACATTTTTGACACCTCCCATTTATTTTTTCCCAACATTGATTCTTACCATAACATTCATTCTCGACATTGAACATTTTCTAACTTTAGATTAATCATTTTAAACAGACATCTCCCATTCATTCTTTCCCAACATTCCTTCTTCCATAACATTCATTCTCAACCTTCAACATTTCCTAACTTTAAATTACCTATTAAATGTTTCATTCACTCTTAACAACTTTAAATTACCTATCAAATGTTTCATTCACTCTTAACATTTCAAACATTTTTGACACCTCCCATTCAGTTTTTTCCAACATTGATTCTTACCATAACATTCATTCTCAACATTGAACATTTCATAACTTAGATTAACATTTTAAACATTCCTAACACCTCCCATTCATTATTTCCCAACATTCATTCTTCCATAACATTCATTCTCATCATTCAACATTTCTTAACTTTAGATTGCACCTATCAAAACATTTTAAACATTCATGCAAAACATATTATAAACATTATCAAAACATTTTAAACATTCATGCAAAACATATTCTAAACATTTTACCAAATGAGAAATAATTAACATATACTCATATATAATCCAAAAAAAAGTTCATGAACATGTGAGTTCAATGTACATATATGTATAATAAAAAAATAAATACCTTTCATGTTCAAACAACTACAATATATATATCTCAACAAAAACAATAAAGTCTGAACCACTGTCCATCTGGACCAATATCTTTCCACTATTTTCCACTAGGACCTTCCCTGGGACTCAACTCAGCCTACAATACACAAAAACAAATTATAAATCTAGATCATAAATTATTTAAACAATTTTAAACTAAATTCAAGATATTAAGATATTAAACTTATACATAAAAAAACAATTCAATTATTAAAAAAGTCGTACATCAAATTCATTGAATGCATGTCCACCACTTTTTTCCACTAGAGCCTTCCCTTTGGCTCCAAAGGATCTCAAAGAGCCAAGCTGCAACATGTACAAAGGTAATTTATGAATCCTAAAGCATACAAACAATTTTCAAATAAATCCAAAAAATATAAAACATTAAACTTATATCAGAGATCATTTCTAGTTCAACAAAATTACCTCGGTGCCAATATCCGCATTCATCAAAGAACCTACATCTTCACCCCCAATTTCCAAATGGTCTCTCCCCTAAAATTTAAATTTTGTTAATGAATAAAACACAGTAGATACATATAATAAATTAAGCAACTAACTTAAAACCAAAACAAAAAAATTAAAATCATTAGCTCACAAGAGATGGTAAATCATCTAAAAGGTTGGAATCTAAAGAAACCTGCATAGATAAGTCAAATTAACAATAAGATACATTGATATTTATTAAAATTCAAACAAAAAAAAATATCAAGTTCAATCATAAATATTATAATTAATATACCTCTCCAAAACGCTCTTCATTTTGACCAGGATACTCTTCATTTTGACTACTAGAGACTCGAAAATTATGTGCATTTAACATTCTAGAAAATTGCAAACAAAATACATTTGCTTAATATATTTATTACTATGTAACAAAAAATTCAATTCAAAATGAATAATAAAAAATCAAATAGATTGTCATAGCATAATCAACAAACCTCTCCCATACTCGATGTGTCATTGGATAACACATCTGAAGCTATATCTCGACAAGACTTAGCATAGGCCCTGAGATCATCAATACTCAATCCATCTACCTCATCATTCGTCTTGTATACAAACTTTTGACGAACAGTAGCACGAGCCCTCTCTCGACCCAATCCCACTTCTAATCCAACAAGACATGACGCTAAACCATCACCTACCGATTCCCTTGCAGCTGTCCCTAGTTGGGATGTGGGCTCCATCTCTGATCTTAAAGCCACAACCCTAGGTGGACGAGGTATCTCAGGTGGGGGTTGAAGAGTCGTAGGGTCTCTGAGAGCACCTTTTCGATTATATATTCAACCGTTTCCAACTCCATAAAAGTTAGAAGGAACATCAGTATAGTTTGGCTTCATACCTAAAAAAAACTCCGCATAGAAAAATCTAGCAAAATAATTAGGAACCTCATCGTTCCATGGCAATCGACCATAAGCTGCAAGAAACCGATCATATATTAAATGTGCAATTTGAGGATGCTTGAAATATTGCACTTTCAACATTTTTCGCTTAAGGCCTTCTTTGAAATTAAACATTGAATTGGCTTGTTCTCTGGTGACTCTCTCCTTCACAACCTCCCACTTGTCTGGACCCATAACTTGGTCCCTTCGCCTCTGCATCAAATGAACAAAACCATTTGTAGTTGGTCCAAGTTCCTCATATGCATTAATGAATTTTTGCAAAGACCCCAAAACAATCTCTAGACTTTGTCGGCTCTCTGGAGGGAGATCCAAAGAACAAAGATCATTGTTCAACCTGTCATAGTGGGATCTACAACTTTCAAGGATAGTTTGTTGCACAACACCTTCCCATGGAATCTCATCAAGTAAATCAGATAGATAAGTTGATATGGGTGTACAACCCTCAGCTAGTGGAACATATGTCGTCCTAGCTCTAGGCGGATCTTCAGGACCCTGCTCTACACCCACACCTATTCCATCATCTACAATCCTATCTTGATCTTCCTCTCGCTTTGTCGAGTTATGCACATCTTCTGAACCTCGCTCTACTTCAAATATAGCCGTAGTCAAGAGTTAAGCTTGTCCAAAAGTTCAAAACACACAAAAATACAAATTATACATGATTAAACATTAATGTTCATACCAACAGAAGGTTGAGATCGACGCTCTCCCACAGAAGACAAAGGAGAATCATTTGTACCCCTATCAACTTGTTGGTGATCAGATGATGTGACCCGTACAATAAACTCGAACCCCGCGGTGAATTCGACAACCTTTGACTACCAATTGGAACACCAATTCCTGATGAATGTGATGACCTCCTACGCTTTCGCTTCGAAGACTCCACTCTATCCATTTGATATGATTTCTAAATTTACACAAACATTAACTCATAACATATTGAAATTTTACATGCTTATTCTACAAGCATAAAGACATATCTAATAAAGAACTACATACCAAATGTAAGGGTGTCTAAAGTAGTATAAGTGAAGTTTTTTTGTAAGTCCCTCTCCTAACTCTAATTAATTAACTAAAATTCCTTACAATCGCTACTATTGCAACGTAAAGAAATATTTAATAGTCATTTCGTTATCAAATATAAGTTATAATGCAGTTAATTGTAGTAGTATAGTAACCTTAAAAACTTTTCATCCATCAAATATGATTGAATTATATATCTCAATGTACAAACATCTCACAAAATATATATATATACACTTATAAGATTTCTACTTAATATTTATGATAAAAAAATTTACACATATTGAAGTTGTACTTGTTAATTCTACAGACTTAAATACATATCTCATAAAGAACTGCATACCAAATGTAGAGGTGCCTAAAGTAGTATAAGTTAATTTTTTTTTGTAAGTCCCTCTCCTAACTCTAGCTGCACTACTGTTGCACCATAAAGATAACATTAATAATCATCTCATAATCAGATAAAAAGTATAATGCAGTTAATTGTAGTAGTATAGTAACCTTACAAATTTTTCATCGATCACTTATAATTTCATTCTATTTCTCAATAATCAAACATTACTTAATATTTATAAAAAAAAATAATTAAGGACTTACAACAGTATGACTTTTTAAGTGACTTCATATATAAACAGAGTTCTTGAACTCTGTTCAAGAACAATTCAAGAACTCTGTTTAAGGGTATACAGCCTGACACCATGAACATAAAATTAAATATAAAAAAACTAAACAATCTAATTTTATACCTGAATGCAAATATTTCTTTTAATTTTCTCCTATTGCCAACAACATTTTTTGCCAATAAAAAGAATTGGGAAAGGATAGATATCTGTAAACCGAACTCTGCTCGAGAGCAGCGTTCCAAACTCTGCTCAAGAGCAGCGTTCCGAACTCTGCTCAAGAGCAGCGTTCCGGCACTCTGCTCAAGAGCAGAGTTCCATCACTCTACTCAAGAGCAGAGTTATGGATCTGTGCTCTTGAGCAGAGATTTGGAACTCTGCTCTGAGCATAAAATTAAATGTAAAAATTAAGCATTCTAAATTTAATCCGTAAGGCAACTATTTTTTTTAATTTTATTCAAATGACAACATTTTTTTATCAATACAGAACATCAAGAAACAATACATACCTGTAACTCAAACACGCAATGAAGAGATCGTCAATCCATAACGCCGCAACAGTTCAGACCACCAACTCGCCAAACAAGAAATATTTCCTTCACACAGACAAAATATGTTAGCAACTAAAAACTCTAAAAATTCGAAAACAAAATCAAAACAACACAACTCAACGAGAACACGTACCTTCAGTTGCCGAACTATCAACCCTGCGCAAAAAGCCGAAACACCAACGATGCACTGCTAACAGCCCCAGAAAAACAAACGAACTACCCTGCCAAACTACCACTTTTCAGCAAAAGATTGGAAGACGAAAACAAATTATAAAATCCGAAAACTACCACATACATCAAACATAAAATTCGAAAAGCAAAAACAGAAGAGAATTATTTACCCTTGCAGCCGTTAACTCCACCTCGTTACGCCGAGTTGCAACCAAACACCAATTTTGAAGTTGCGGATCCACCTCGCATCCTCGTCGACGAACACAGCTTCCACAGCTGCAACAGGAAATAACGACAAAGCAAGCAGCGGATCGGGAAGGGGTGGAGCAGCAGCAGCGGGGCGTCGTCGATGCAACAGCAAATGAGCATCGTCGTCGACCATGCAGGGTGGCGAACGACAGCGGGCCCGCTTGCAGGGTCCAAAATTTTCTAACAGCGACTGCCAAATGGCGGACGAGGCCGACCTTTTATGCAAAAAAATTGTTCAGCCGACCTATTATTCGGCCAAATAATTGTTCGGCCGATTAATTATTCGGCCGAACAATTGTTCGGCCGAACAATTATTCGGCCGGATAAACTACCACCAAATTTTTTTTCCCATCCGGCAGTGGTTTGCACATTTTTCGAGGATCCCCATTAATCTAAATGGAGAATTGTTAGTAGGTATTTGGCCGAATAACTTCTACATTATTCGGCCGAATAATGTCAATTATTCGGCCGAATAATGTCAATTATTCAGCCGAATAATATTTATTATTCGGTCGAATAATAAATATTAATCGGCCGAATAACTTCCGCTATGACGATTTTGCACTAGTTTCTCACGAAAGTGTTACCCACCTTCTTGTTTTTACCCATAGGGGAGCTAGCATTCAGTTCCCTATCCCTTTGGGAGGATCCCTTAGTCCTCTCCCACTATATCTCAACCTACCCTATCCTCTTAGTCCTATATATATGAAGCTCTTTCCCATTCCAAAGGGAGGAAGTCTATAGTATTTGCATGCTGGTGAAATTAGCTTAGGAGATCTCTACTCATCTCTTGGGAGACCTATACTTCCTTTGGAGGCTTTGGCATTAGCTTGTTGGAGGAGGATTACGATGTTAAGCTTTGGTTGTAATCATCTCTCTTTTGTACTTCCCTCTTTTAATATAGTAATATAAACTCTTTCCACCAAATGTTGTTGTGTTGATAATGTTTTGTGTAGTTTACTTTCTTAACTATTTACTTAGATCTGTTACTGTTTAGATGCATTTTACCGCTTGTATTGTTTTCTGTATGTATTGATAGGTCTTATAGCTGGAATCTGTCGACCATGGAGCTTGGAGCAACTACAAGGAGAAAGGATCTATGATTCTAAAAGGTAAGACATCTAGTTAATCGATATTTAACTAGATCTAGGAAAGTAGTTTCATATTCTGTCCCACTTGTTCTAGATTCACATTGAACTAGGGAGATCACGCCTTAAGTCTGCTTTCGGTAGATTGTCTGGTAACAAGTTTGGCGACCATACTGGGGATTTACAATGCATTGTTTTAAGTTTTCAGTTTGAAAGTCATTTTCTATGATTTCTTTGTGAGTCATTTCATTTGCCTCCTTAGCCTCTTTCACCACCAGATCTTCTCCTTGAAGAGTCTATTGACTTCCTTTGACTTTGTATGTTTGATTGTCAAGTCTTTTGATTGCTCATATTTAGATATATTTTCATCCTTGCATAGGGATCTCTCTCATCGCACCTGGGTAGTATAACCAGAGCGATGTTCCCCTATCAGACGTAGTCTGCTTCCCTACAACCTACGACGTTGGTGCTCCTCTCATTTTGACATCCTGTGCCATCGGTGCAATTTACCTATCTTATACCTGTAACGGGCACTCTAAGCTTGACCAGGGGTTGAGACAAGCAGTCTAGCCTTATGCTTGGGTTCTCTCCTCTCCAACCTTTGAGTTTGGTTTGTCTTACAAACCCCCTTTGCACTGCATCTTCCAGTTAAAGACCTGTTTGATGTTGCATTTCTAGTGTTGGGTTTTGTTTGGTTTGTTTGGAATGGTTTTGGGTTCCATTTTGGACAAGTTTGAGACTTGGTAGTGGCGGACACTTTGGTCTCCCCCACTTTCATCCACTTGACCTTGCATTCCCTCCTCTCCTCACCTGATCTAGTCTTTGTATTGGATCCGATCCCAGAGCTCTTTTTGCATGTGTTGTTAATCTTTGCTTGCATTTGGTTTTTTTTTAGTGTCTTGAGTGTTTTTAGTTCATATGACTACTTGTCATTTTCTTGAAAATTTCTGAGTGTTTGGAGCGCTGCAAATAATCTTTCTTTTCAGCTATTCAAGCTTAAAAATATCATTATTATCAAGTTGTAGTTTTGGCATGTCATTGGAAAATTAAAAGTGCTTCATTTTTACCGTTTTCAAGTGCATTTGAAAATTGTTGTAGAAGTTGGTTCATGCATTGGAAATCATTCATAAGTCTTTTGGAAGGTTTGAAAGAAAATTTAATCATTTGTGTTTTTTCATGAATTATGAGCCATTCATTTTCTTGAAAAATCCAACTGAAATCAAGTTTTTGCAAAAGTGATTCCATGCTTGAAATAATTGTAAGCATTTTTGGTTTTTTATGATTTTAAGCCATCATAGTGAAATTTGAAAAGTTAGTGTGTTCTAGATAGAAATTCTCTCTTTTCATCACTTAGTTTCATTTTTTATTCGAAAAGACAAAATAAAATGCTTAGATTTGGTTATGATGCTTGTTGATTTTCATGTTTTGCTTGGAAAAATGAAAAGAGTACTTTCATTGTCAAATTTGGTAGAATTGATATTTGTTGAAGCTTTGTTTGTTTTGGTAAAACCACTTGAAAAAATTTCTCCCTCCCATACATAGATTTCATCAAAAGAAAAAGTGCATGTTTTTTTAATGTAGTTAGGGCTTGCATTATACTTATGTTTATGTACTCACTTCATGCATTCATCTAACCATCCAGATAAAATTAACGGTAGAACTAGGGTAAAATATTTAGTAACTTTTGTGTTAAGTTAGAGACGTGTTCCGACGTCTTAAAACATGGCAGATGTCGTTATTTGTCTGCACTGCATCCCGGGGGTATTGTAGTCTTCCACATACCAACTGGTATATTGAATCTCTTTCACGTACCAACCAATATATCGAAGGCTCTTTCATGTACCTTAGGGTATATCGAAAGGCACTACACGTACTTGGCATATATCGAAAGGTGTTTCATGTACTCGGTAGTATATAGGAAGGTCTCGTGCTGTACGGTTGTGCATTAGACAACACCAACATGGATTTGAGCTCCCATGTACCTTGCGTATATCGGGAGACACTCTTAGGATTCCTAAAACCAACTGAGCTATCCATTTGGCCGTCTTGGCAGAGCAATACACTGAGAACAACACTCGGGGAGCTACTACGCACATACTATCAGGTAGTCAGGTTATATGGTTAGGGGTACAGTCCTAATCCTCCCTGGTTAGTGCTCTGAAAAATTGGGTCAAGTATAACTGTTGGACCCTGGAGTATATCGCGAGTTGTGAAGCCTTGACAATCCTGTGAGCTTCTAGACTTTTGAATCCACGCCTATCACATAAGTTTAATTGCGGCCTTAGTTTGTGTAGATTTTTTTGGACTGCTTTTCTTTTGTTTAGAATACTCTTAGGAGAAACTCTGTTTTAGTCACTCTGGATGACTTTAATTGGAGAAGGTCTCGTAGGATTCTGAACTTACCACTCGAATATCCCCTTAATCATGAGGTAATTTTGAAGGTAAGAATGGACCCACACATCACGGTCGTGTCACCTAAAGTAGAAAACCCTACTTTGAATATTGGAGCACACATGTTCCCTCCAGATTCACCCACCTCCAACCCCTCAAGGGGTGAAGAGGCAAAAAATTCCACTTCACTTGACATACCTCTCCCTCCCAATTACCAAGAGATCCTGGATCTGTGGAATGGTTAAATCTCTCCAAGGACGACCCTATATCAGCTGCGTTTAGTCCAGATGAACCCTTTTGGGAAACTTCTCTCGGTCAACAAGTGGCTCATTTTGCCACTACATCTGGTTGGCCCACTCCTGACGATCTTTTTGGACCCATTCGTGCTCGCTTAGATCAATTACCTTCACGAAGGGTTGAAGTCACAGAGATACCCATGTATTACCAGATACTGATTGGCACTTTATCTTATGACTCACCGGAACCGTCCATCCACAACGTGCCCACTTATGAACCTGGTCAACCCTCACTTCCTACAAGTACACCCCTTGGATAGGAGACTAGTTCTATACCTCAAACCACTCAACCTATTGAAGGACAATAATCCAACACTCCTCTTACTACTACGAGAATGTTTCCCACTCCTCCCCCACCCCAAAACTCGTAGGGAGGATACTCTTTACCCCCTACCTTCCTTACGAGTAATGTTAATTCTATAGTAGATAATCAACAATCCATGTTGGGTCAACCTTTGATTAATGGTCAGCACGTTATGGCTGGGGGGAAACCCCCATCTCTTAACCATAATACCGGAGGAGGAATTCCCATCGATGCTTCCGTTGGAGCTTCCTTACCCACCGGACCTTCCACCATAGGACTATCCCATGTTGGGGGACCATCCTAGTCAAACCAACCTCCATGGAGTCAAGCGTATCCAGGTTATCTTAACCCTGTGTCAGGACAATTCAATCCCGGAAATGCACTCTACGAGATACCTTATCTTAGAAATTCATACACTCTATGGGGGCATCAAAATGTTTTACAGCATGGACCCCCACCTGTTGTCTCTCAAGTACCTCCACCCCCATCCGGTCCCCCCCCCACCTCCTTTCAGAGGTAGCGCCCCCCCACAAAATTCTGAAGGAGGCAGACCTCTTCCCTCTGGTGGAGGACCACCTCATTTTGGAAACCATGGCCCACCCCCTCCTTGAGGCGGTTGTGTAGGCCCTCCCTCTTCAGGAGGAGTCGGAGGGCCACCCCCGCCGGGTGGTGGAGGACCCCCACCATATGGTGGAGTACCATCCCATCATGGTGGTGGTGGTGGATGACCATTCTATCCTAGCGATGGTGGAGGAGGCCCACACCCTTCTGGCAGTGGCAATGGAGCACCACCTCCTCCCGATAGAGGTAGTGGAGTTTCATCCTATTCCGGTAGTGGTGGCATACACCCTCCATTTGGAGGTGGTGGTGGAGCACCACCTCCTCCCGACAGGGGCAGTGGAGGCCCACTCCCTCTCGGCGGTGGTGGCGGACCCCCACCTTATGGTAACGAACCACCTTATTATGGCGGTGGAACTACATATGGTCCAGGCGGGATACCCCCTTACGGCTAGTTTCCTCCAGGGACACCCTACAACCAGTCGATGCAAGGGTCCAATGCTCCATACACACCCTATCAGTACTATCAATACCCCCAGCCAAATAAACAGCTACCCTTTCTGGCTACATTAGACCTACCTGACCTATCTCGTCTGGCTAATGACCCCATCTTCCACAGATACAATTGACCACCAATTCCAGTGAAACTACCATCATATATACCAAAATTTGATGGAAAACATGGTGAGGATCCAAAAAACCATGTGATGACATACCACTTATGGTTATCATCCAACTCCTTGATGGACGACTCGATCTGTCTTAGGTTATTTCAATGGACTCTCACTAGCCCAGCTGCCAAGTGGTATATTGAATTACCACCCAACCCTTTTCCAGATTTTCGATCTCTTGCAATGTCCTTTTTGACCCATTTCTAGTTGCCCATTCGTTATGAGACTGGTACGGACTTACTGACCTCAATCCATCAAAATACTGCCACTCATATCTCGGATCATATCCATGAGTGGCGGAAGATATGATGTCTCATTAAGGCTCATATTTCAGACCAACTCTTAGCTAACTGGTTCACAAAGTCTCTCTTACTAGTCGTAGCTCGAGACGTGGCCATGGGAAGGGCCATCACCAAAGAACAGGCTATTGCCCGTGCCCATTACTTAGACCTAGTCTATGCTCAGTCTGGCATGTTGTATGAAATCATTCCTGACGAACCCCGCCCTATGTATGACCCTACGAAACCACCCAAGGGACCTCAAGACAATGGCATCATTGCTTCCCTTACCTCCCATCCTTCTACTCAAACTGTTGGATCGTCGAACCCCCAGGGTTCTTCCCCATCACCACCACAGGATTTCAGCAACACCACCAAGTCACCCACTACTGCCTCCATTGAAGAAGTGAATTCTATTCAATTAGCTTCATCTCATAAATCCGGTGGTATGAAGAAAAACAACGGAAAACCAAATAAATATTCCAATCAACAGGATCCCAATCCCACGCCTGAATACACCAAATAGAAGAGGAAGTTGAAGTATCCTTGTTTACTATGTGGTGCTGACCATTTCTCTAAGGAATTTTTTCACTGAGATGAAGTACAGAAGTTTTTCAAAGGAAACTCTACTACCACAGTTCTCAACAATCCCTTCCCCACTCAAAACCAACAACTGATCACCCAAACCTCTCCTTCCCATGGAGAGGCATCCTCCGCCGCGCATGTTCTCATGATGCGTAGTGAGATGGTTAAATTGAACACACGTTCACGCTCGTACAACTCAATCCCTTAGAAGGAACCCATTGGAAGTAATACTGAAAAATCTCCCACTTCTATTCCCGACATCACTGTACCACATGCTTCTCTCACCATTGAGAAGCCTCCTTTAGAGTCAGTGCTGCGTCCACCCAAGAGCACGATTTGAAAATCCGTTTTCAATCCCAATGCTCAGGAAGCTCAAAACTACAATATTGTAGAGGACTTGGCACAAGCTCCTTGTGCTATGTCGATGCTAGAGATCTTGAAGAACTGTCCCAACCAGTGCAAGACTCTTCTCGCTTCCATTAGCGCGGTTGATCTGGATTCCTCTAATACCCTCATGTTTCATCTCGAGTATTTTAAATCGAGGCTTTCCCACCAACTTGCATTTCAAGTTGCTACAAATGTTGCTAGGAAGACCATCCATCATACCGTTTTGGACGAAGGTGCCTCTACCTTGGTCATGTCGATTTCGTGTTGGAGAGTCATTGGTTCTCCTGAGTTAAACCATTCTCCCAACACCTTAAAAGCATTCGACGGTCGTGGTTTCCAACCCCATGGGTCATTACAAGCCTTAGCAGTAGAGTTGGGGGGTAAGACCGCAACCATTAATGTGGAAGTGGTCACTGCCCCTTTAGATTATAATATTTTACTTGGTCGTAATTGGTTTTATGTCATGACTTTGGTCGCATCATTTGTCTTTCGTATTGTGCAATTTCCCCACCAAGAACGAATTGTCACTGTCGACCAATTGGACTTCTGTACACCAGACACCACTACTCATCTCGGCAATAATGTCCTGTTACTCTGGAAATCTTCACAACCATATGAGAGCATGGGGGTAGGCCTCATAAAATATTCATCTCTTATGTGTATTTTTCCAACCTCGGATCCCCCTAAACATGTTGCCACGGTGAACATGATCTCCTCTATTCCCAACTCCATGGATCCATGGCTCGTACCTGACGAAGCCACTATGCAACTGATTGGAGATACCATGCCTCTTTCACCCACTGAAGCCACTTACGAGGCTATCCAGTCATCACCAGAGGACCACTTGGATGTGGCCTCTACATCCTGTTCTCTACAATAGACATCGTCCTTACCTGATTCTCTGCTCCAAACTTTTCATTCCAACAAGTCCATTATGGATATTATGAGTAAGGATGACCCTCCGTGGGAAGACCTCCATCATCAATTGTATTTCCTTCCCCCTTTGGATACTGTGGAGAATAGCATCACCACCATTTTCACACTGGATGTCTACTCTGACCCCCAGTCCCCGATACTCACGCGTCATACGGACTCTGAGGGAAACTTGGAAAACATTGAAGCCACCATCCTGGTAGACATATCGATTACTCCTAGTGTAGTGGAACACATTCATTTAGGCCAGAAGTGTTCCCCTAAAGATATTACTACTTTCACGGCCTTGTTCAAGCAATTTCGAGGTGTGTTTGCTTGGACCTACGAGGAAATTCCCAGGATAGACCCCGCTATTGTTCCGCAAAGATTCAAACCTATCCCGATGCCAAACCAATCCGACAAAATATCTGATCGGTACACCCTAGAAAAACTGTGACAATTAAGGTAGAAATTGAAAAGCTCTTGAAGGTCGGGTTCATTTACCTTGTTCTATTAACAGAATGGGTCTCAAATGTTGTCTCTGTAGCTAAAAAGCAGGGCACCATTCGTGTCTGTGTTGTTTATCAGGATTTGAACAAATCTTGTCCCAAGGACAACTATACCACTCCCTTCATCGACCATATCATAGACAATTGTGTTGGAAGTGTCATCTTCTCATTCATGGATTGCTTTTATGGTTACAACCAGATTGAGATCCACCCGGCTGATCAACATAAGATAGATTTCATCTTCCCTTGGGGCATGTTTTCTTATCGCAAACTTCCTTTCGGTCTCAAAAATGTTGGTGGCACATTCCAGTAGGCCATGTCGTATGCTTTTCATGACGTGAAGGGCTTTGTGTAACCTTATCTCGATGATATCCCCACTCATTCGCGACAGCATAACTTCCACATTGATCATCTGACGGCGGTATTCCTCAGATGCAGACGGTATAACATCCGCCTAAACCCTCATAAGTGTATCTTCTCCATCGAGTTTGGACACCTCCTCAATTTTATCGTCTTGAAATATGGGATCCGCATTGTTTCCTTGAAGGTGGAAGCCATCGTCGCTCTCCCACCTCCCACCGACATTACGGAACTTCAAAGTTTGCAAGGGAAGGAATCTTACTTATTCCATTTTGTTTGTAATTTCACACAAAAGATGCACAGTTATATGAGACTACTCAAGAAGGACGTCCCATTCATTTGGGACGATCAAGTGCAACACTCCTTCAATAGTCTTAAACACGCCATCACGCATGCCCCTGTGCTCCAACCACCCAATTAATACAAGGATTATATCCTTTATCTCGCTACTTCTACCACCACGATCGCCATGGTCCTGGTACAAGAGGACAAAAAAAACCAGGAGCATGTGATATACTACATAAGTAAGGGTCTTATTGACTCTGAAACACATTATTCGCATGTTGAGAAGCTCACTCTCACAGCAGTCATTGCCATCCAAAAGTTCTGTCACTACATACTGCTCCGCACCACCACCATCATCGCCAACTTGAACCCCATGTACCACATTTTAACATGTCAAGTACTTGGGGGCAACTACTCATGTTGGATCGTGATACTTCAGGAGTTCAACCTCCTCTTCGAGAAATCCAAGTCTAAGAAGTCTTTGGTGTTCTCCGAGCTCATTTGCAACCTTCCCCATGTTGATTTAGGATTTGAGCCCAATGATTCTCTTCCGGACGAATCATTGTTCCTCATTAGCAGGTCTGAACCATGGTATGGATATATTACCTTATATCTTCAAATCCAACGTTTCAACCCCCAACTGTCTTGTGACGATTGTTGTTGAATATGCTACCACGCAAAGTATTACCTTATCATCAGTGATACCTTGTACCTTTGGGGCATTGATTCTATTCTTCGATGTTGTTTGATGCATGAGGAGGCTGAACATGTCTTGAATGACTTTCATGCTGGGGTGTGTGGCGGTCATCTCTCTGGGATGGCTATAGCCCAGAAGATACTACACACGAGATATTATTGGCCATATATCTTCAAAGATTGTATTGAGGTTGTTAAAAAATGTCCCCCATGCCAGCATTTTCAAACGAAAAAGCGCACCCATCCAGCCCTGTTACACCCGATTATTTTTGTTGGCCCCTTTGCAAAATGGGGCATTGACTTCATGCACTGTAAGCCTACCTCATCCGGGGGGCATGGTTACGTCATAGTAGCCGTTGATTTCTTCACAAAGTGGTCCGAGGCTATGCCTATATACACTGACGATAGCAAAACTGCCGCACTCTTCATGCTCAATCATGTTATTTCATGGTTCAGAGTCCCACAAGCCATAGTCACCGACCATGGATCTCACTTTCAGAACCATATGGTCGACGAGTTGAGCTCCAGATTGGGTTTTCGTCAGGAAAACTCAACCCCTTACTACCCACAATCCAATGGACAAGTAGAGGCCATTAACAAGGTCTTGAAAACCATGATTCAACTCATGGTGGGTACGCATAACTCTAACTAGCACAACATGCTCTTTTCTGAACTATGGGCATACCGGACCTCCGTTAAGACTGCTACCGGATTCACACCATTCCAGTTAGTTTATGGATTGAAGGAAGTCCTACCAATAGAGTGCAAGATTCCATCACTCAAACTCGCAGTTGAACTTCTTTCGAACACCACTACCAAGGAAAAACGTTTCCTTTACCTTGCAAAACTTGATGAGACCCGCCGCGATGCTACTCTTGCCAACGAGGCACATAATAAGCACATCAAGGCACAATACAATAGGTCGGTCAAACCCTGCGTCTTTAATGAGGGTGATTTTGTCCTCATGTACGACCAAAGGCACGATAAGCTGGGGGAAGGTAAGTTCGAGTCCATGTGGCATAGACCATACATAGTGAAACATGTTCTGGAGAAAGGAGCCTACGAACTAGAGGATTACGATGGGATATATTTGGGTGTTAGCCCCGCAATGGGCTCTACCTAAAGAGGTACTATGCCTGAGATTTTCAAGCATAGATATCTTGTTATACTGTATGGCGTGTGTGTTTTATGTGGTGTGACACTTTTATTTTAGTGTGTCTAGATATTTTTTTCGCTTCTTATACCATGTTCTGTCTGCATGTGCAGATGGAAACTTGCTACAGATTCTTGGACAGTGCCAGCCGGCATACCCGTAACCTTGCCTCGAAATCCTAGGTACTCTATTTTCCCACCAGTGAGCTTATCATCCCAGGAGGAATTTGTCTAGGTTCCGCAACCAACAATGCCATAGAATATCAGGCAGTCATTGGAACCCTAACCAACGCTCTTTCCTTGGGTATGGACCATGTTGTTATCTATTTGGATTCGCAACTTGTGGTTTCTCATCTTAACCGGATTTATGCTATCTATGACCCTACTCTACTCCATCTCTACAGACGAGTCCATCTTCTGGAAAGGTCCTTTGAATCTATTCAATATCTACACATTCCATGAGATATGAACACCGTTGCCGATTCGATGGCCAACTTCATTCTAGATTGGTAAATTGCACACACATAACATATTCATAAAATATAAAAGCATACATAACATGTAAATCATCCATTGTATAAGCAAACATGTAAACAATATCACATTAATCATCCATAGAGCACATAATGTATAAAGTTACTAAAAATGTCTATATATATATAAATCCATACAAAATGATGGTGCTGATACAAAATCTGAAGCATACTAGCTTTCAGTAGGTCTCTACAAAATCTGAAGCTCATAAGATTTCAGTATACATAATTAGAACATGATCCTAAGTCTCAGGTCGCTCATCCCTAAGCCTCGAAGATCCCGACTAGTGCCCATGAAAGCAGACTACAACCCTCGCCACTTTGGACAGCAACATGCCAAAACGGGTAGACACCCCGATGGTGTAGTTCTGGTAATCCCAAGGAAGATCACGGATACCAAGCTCTGGGCTATCCAATGTCAGCCTCTAGAGGTTCTCATAGACCTCCTCCACCTCCTCGATGGAATCTCGCACTGCAGGACCCACGACCGACACCTCTCCTCTCCTCGCAATGCGAGAGAACTCAACTGGTCATGACGGACCCACGTCTGCACACAACATCAAGTTATCAGCACTACTACAAAAAAAAAATCATAAATTATATAAAATGAAAAACAAAAAAGTTGATGTTCTTACCGATGTCACTCCATTGTGCTCCCTCGGGCAGCACAAAGTCAGGATCACCTCTAAAGTACGTCCCGTTGTATGGATAATCCTCAATCATGAGGAGCTAACCCTCCATCTAGGTGAAGAACCCTATGCCATAACCTATGATGGGACCCCCTCCGCCATGACGGTCCATCACCTCTTCCCATCGGGTCATATGTGCATCCCTGACATATCGGTCATCCAAGTCCACTTGTGGATGTAGATGAGGTACCCGCTCCAGTAGAAAATATATCACCACAAATCCGTATCCAAACTATTTCAACACCCCGCATCGACATTTGGTAAGCTGCCCCAGAGGTTGGTAAGGAGTCCCTCGCATTAGTTGAATACCCTAGGAGCCATGCACTCCTCTGCGTACATCAACTGGGTCTTGCGAGCGAGGTGAGAAGACTAACTCCCCGCCACCCTCACCAAGGTGAAGAGCAAAGCACGTAAAGGATGTCCTTGAATCTCCTTAACGGGAATCTTCCCACTAATAGCTGTAGTGCCTCCAGTGCAGTACTGAGTAATCATGTCATCCACAGTCCGGTCACCTCCTCGTGACCCGATAAGAGATACAGGTTATCCCCTCTGGGATAATCCTGTCAGAAAATAGATGTTCTCAACATCTATACTCAACGTATGCACCCCGATCTTGAAGTGTTTCCATGCCGGATCCCAACATCAGATCATATGCATCAGTAGTGAAACTTGGGCCCTCATGCCCGGCACTCAGAATTATTTGACTAACCCGCAGTTCCTCAATGCAACAATGCATTGAGGATCATTTTCAAATTGAGCATCATCCAACTCTTGTTCTCGTTCTCTCCACTCAAGGACCATGTTTATCACCATGAACCTGTCAAGAAGGACAAATAAGCACCATTAAAACTCATCCCATGTGTCAAAATTTTTTTCTTTTGGGTTGGGCAATGAGTTGAATTTGGATGTTTGCACCGTCGTAGGCCTTCCTTGTAGACAGTGTGACATCATTGCAAATGACCCTTACGGGACTTGTGACAATGCATGTCCATCACAATTCTCATAAGGAGGGCTTGTGCCGACCTGTGAGCGCATTTCCCCCAAGAAAAATAACTCAAAACCTTGAAAATCAAGCAAAAATCATAAAACTAATCCGTTGAAAAGTTGCATAGATGAGTTTAGGCCTACCTGCTTCTGATGGCTCGTGAAATGGTGGACCGTAGCTCCCGGAATTAGTAGTTGAAATTTGGCTCCAAACGACACTTCACACTCTCCAAACTTGGTAAAAAACAATTGTAACTTCTTTTCACTATTTCACCCATTTTATAACAAAAAATGTAATATTCCTTTTATAATTTGATGCTTTAGTGGGTTTTTTACTATAATTTGGGTTATTTACTGCATTTAAATGCTTGGTTAACTGTTTTTGACCTAGTCTTTGAGCTACAGGAGAACTTAAGTGCCTAATTAATGTTTTTTTTTCATCACGGTGATCATCTCGTAAGTATTATCAGGTATGAACAACTTCTTCGAGCGTCTTTTTGTCATTATTTCACTCATTAATTTCAATTACTAATGACACCGAGCTTACTCTTTTTTCTTTCTCATGCTCATAAAACGATGAGAATAAGTCATCGAGTTATAGTTTATCACTTTTCGGGCTCGTTAAACTCCTACAAAAAAGGAAACCTCTCGAAGTCTTTCTTTAAGCTCTTTTCAGGCTCTCTAAATACGAAAAGATCGCCAAGCAAACTTGATGCGTTCACGCTTGTAAAATTATTTGAATGATCATCTTCCTGGTGATAGTTTACCCTTTTTTTGGACCAGGAGGCACTACTTACGAAAAATGAATACTCCAGTCAATCATGACTGGAAGAGTCCTCTCTCGCGTTGTTTTACCCTTTTCTGGGCGAAGAGGCTAACCCTATGAAAAAGGACATTTGGAGTCTTCTTTAGTTCTTTTCAGACTCTCTAAACATGAAATGACGCCGAGTTTACCTTCTATGGACTCATTAAAATTCAACATTGAAGGGCCCACCATGGCACGAACCCCTCCTTTCCCAAGTTTGGAAAATATTTGGGATTGGACTCATCTATGAGATGAGATATACCTAGCATCTGGTTACCCTCATCAAGCTTGTCAAAAATACATGAGGCACTCATCAGTCATGATGGGGAAAAAGGAAATTTTTTGTGTTACACCTTTATCAGTGGCAGTACTTAGTCGTTCTTGAACATGACACTCATTTGCATTTGCATACAGTACTTGGGTCATCAGTTTGTCCTTGCATTTTTCCTACTTCCTGAGTCTTGTTACTCCTGTGGGTCATCCGAAGAATACTTCCATCATCAGTTGCATTAGGAATTGGTGTCATTCTCATCATGTCAATACTGCCAAGTCATGCCATGCCCATGTTCAAGAATATATTCACCGGTCATTATTTACAGTCAGTACACCTTCCACCATGTCGGTCTACTTTGAGTCAGTCTTGCATGTTACTATACCATCTGATCTACTTCGAATATTTGTTGTCAAGTTTCGTGTCGTTGATGGGGGTATTCATCATGGCCCTCCTTCGACGGATTCATCCTTGTTGACCTCAACACATCATCCGAGGATTGAATCTAGAAACCAACCAAGTACCTTGGGCCTGCATGCCTTAATGGTAGGTTACCTCGTTTTCGACATGAGTTTACATCATTGACTCTTGATTGAAATATTTCATCGAGCGTTCAAATTCAACTCATTTATTCGCGGTTGATGATATGTATTATGATACCTTGGGGATCATTGACATCAATGGTTATTTCCCTCACACTTGTTAACGGTATAAATCAATGACTAGTAATCAAGTGGTTTCTACCATGTTTGACATCAAGACATTTGTAATCACATGGATAGATTTGTATAGTTGCGAGTTCGGCTTGAAGACCCTGGGAATCATGTTTTACCAAGGTTGCGATGGAGATTGTTTTGAGTCATATTACACAGATCCACTTTTTTATTGGTCATGGTCGTGTTATCATCTCATCATGGATCTACGCTTGTGTCTAGTAGCCATGATTGTGTTCAGTCGGTCATTACTACCATGGATCTGCAATGTATTGGTCGGCAACCATGTTGTGAGTCATATGAGACTGTGTTCTCAGAGTCATTTTTACTGCAGCAGCATCCTCCGTCCGACAAGTCCTTGCCATTTCTTCTGTCAAAGCATTTCACCTGTCAAGTTCCAAAAGCTTCATGCTTTGGGGGGAATTCTATTACACCTAAATATTGCCACCTTAAGACTCAGTGTAAGCATATATGAAGTTCCCATGACTAAGAAACCAAATTGGAAGAGATATTGACCTTTTTCTATAGGGTTTTGTGAGGTCGTCGCAGGTCACCTTTGTGCAGCATGTGACGTTGCAGTTTGTCCTACTGCAGCATGCGATGATGTCACTTAAATGGATAAAAGGGCATCTTCAAGCCATTTCTCGAAGGTGTGTGATGTCCATGATGACCGTGGAGCTTGGAGAAACTACAAGGAGAAAGGATCTACTATTCTAAAAGGTAAGACATCTAGTCACTCAATCTTTAACTAGATCTAGGAAAGCAGTTTCATATTTTGTCCCACTTGTTCTAGATTCACGTTGAACTAGGGAGATCATGCCTTAAGTCCGCTTTCAATAGATTGTTCGGTAACACTTGATGAGGAAATCAAGGAATAGAGTTGGGGGGATGAGGAAATTATTTCATTCACATGAGGAAATATGACAGCATGCTTTTGCACATGCCAAAAAAAAAACATAACAGGAATATAATGATTGTGTGCCACATGCCACATCAGAAAAGGTTATTGGTTCAGTGAATTTGGAAAGGATATCCAAGTCACATGAAAAAATGAATATGACGGTCGCCATATTCCACCACTCAAAAATCAAAGAGAAGGAAATATAGATGGGATGGACAGCATGATAGAAGGAACAGGTGGATAATGATGAAAGGGAAATGTGGCTGGAGAATTTTTAAATAAGGAAATGCGTTATATTGATCTAGGTTATAACATCAGAGACACATTTGAACGATCATTTCCACCACCCTGAGCTTAAAACAACACTCGCATTACCCACATCAGCAGAACCCTGAAGAGTGGAGCACATCGCAGAAGGATAACATCAAAGCAACATAACTGAATCCAAGTAATCTGAGGAATCTCCATAGTAAAATTTTCTTGATACTCTCGTTTTATTGTTCTATGGAATTGCTCTTTTAGACCATGTTTCTATAACTATAAGGAATATTATCATAATGATTGGGGGTTCTTTTAAGTGAGAACCAACAAACCATGCCAATTTGTTTAGGAAGCCAAAATCCATTAAGTATTTCCAAGGTGTAGGTTGCGACCGGTATTTTAAAAAATTAGCAGGATATCATGAAGGATTGACTAAAGAATTAAAAAAAACATGAAGAGGATGGATGATGACATTTGTAGAAAAGAAGTAACAGGAGTCTCCATTGAAATCAATGAGGAGATACTCAGTAGATTCATTGGTATTCCCAAGGGTATAAAGTGGGATAAGGATGACAAAATTTCCCAGAATGACAAAAAGCAATTATGTCATTTCACTGAAATATATGAGGAATTTAAAGGCATCGTAAAGAGTGACTCGCTACCATAACCATGGGGATAATTAGCTATAATCATTATGAGGTACATTACCTATGATGGATGGCATGACTTAGTGCATTCCTATTACTTCCACATTCTAAATATTTTAAAGAACCTCATGTGGAAAGGGGAAGGAAAGGACATTAACCTCCCCTAGTTTTTATTCAAAACCCTCTCCTCCATGAGCATCAAGTACCACATAGGGAATCTTTATGCTCAGTCTCACCATGGGTTAGTGAAATTAATAATATGTGACACACTGACAAAAGAATACACCTGACTTGGGAATTTTTTTTGGAAATCAGTAAAGCTAATATACAGGTATTCCACAGAGAGGAACATGTACATCCTAAGGAACAAAACACTCCATAGACACAAATATCATAGAGGAAGGAAATAATAGAAGAAAAAACATATCATAAGAAGTCCCAATCCATAGGTAACCAAGGGAAAAATGATCACATTTCTCAAAGGACCAGAGCTAATCGAAGAAGAGTGATAATCGAGGAAGATGATGAGTAAGATCATGGGGAAGGTAAGGAAGAAGAAGTAGTCGTAGATACCCTCCTACACGTAGTATAGAAAGAATAAAATTCTTCCAAGAAGAGAACTGTGTTAACCAACAATCAAGAAAATTCTAAAAAGAAGAGGAAACAGGAAGAGCAGAAAATTGAGCAATATTCACTTTCCGATACAGATTCTCCTTAGCGACAACAAGCCTCAAGCTTAGATCATGAGGATGTAGAGGATATTTTTCCTTAGAAACAAGGAGAAGAAATGGAAATTTATCCTGGGATCCAACAAGAAGTTGAGGAAATGTTTCCTGAAAACCATCACAATGTAGAGCATACAAAAATTCAAGAAGGCATTCCTGGTTCTTCGGAAAATGATAAAACATTGAGCATAAGACTCCATGATATACTCAATTATAAAGATGAGGAAATATTAAATCTACAAAATTAGCTCAAAGAGATGGAGCAAGAATTTTTGAAGTGGAAAAATATTTCCCACACTATAGAGGCTCTAAAGTCTTCCAACGCACAGTGGAATTGGGAGTATGAGATGCACCCCTAAAGGAAAAGATCCAAGTTGTCCAGATGCAGTATTCGGAAGAGAAGTAGTAGGTAATTGAAGAAATTTTTTCCCTCAAAATACATTTACAAAGTTGTGAAGCTGATCTAAAAGATGAAATAAGAGAGAAGTCCAAAGTAGTAGAGCGATGCAAGAAAAGCTTTAAAATCATGAAAGAGATCATACATTGTAGGACACCTTCAAGGGTATACTCAGTCTTTCTAAAATAAATATTTTCATGGTACCATCTTAAGAGGTTATATGAAGGACAATCATACCATTTAGATACTCCCAAAGCCTTCATAGAGACCTGTCATGGAGTTAGGGATTTAGGAAAGGACCATCTTAGTGAGTTTTATTTACATAATTACATCTTACCATACCCCTACAGGTGGTCACCAAATCCTTACGTGGGGGATGTAAAAATTATATCTCTATGTTCTTGGCTCTCTAATGAAGATAGAAGAGACATAGAAATGCTCCACTATTTTTAAACTGACAAAGATGCTCAATTATGGGTCAGAGAAGAAGCACCGATTGTGGATACAGTTCTCACCTTCCATCAACTGTTGATTCATGACAATGACATGGAACTAGTTCTAAGGGAGAAGCAAAGTTCTTCCATAACTCACTTCAAAGACATAGTAAGAGAAGAAAACAAAAATAGAATCATTTAGCTTAATACGATAAGATGAAAGGATATCCCTCATGAACTACAAAAGCTTGAAATACATTCGCCATCTAACCTAGAAAAGGAACTCTTCTGATCCTCTTTATATGTCTCCACAGTGGAAAAATTAGGATTGTTATGTATTGGCTTGATATTTAACCCACCATTAATTCTATCCAGTGACAATCAAGATTGGAATAAGGAAGAGGAGGCAATAAAATGGGAGCAGATTAGGGAAATAGAAGGATTCCATCAGACAAGGGATATGACCAATTGTTATGCTTGCATGATTAGACCAACAAAGAAGCTCGAACCCACAAAAGACCCAGAATCAATAGTTGATACCACAAGGACATGCATTAGGGTAGTTTGGGGGAGATGATGGCTCCCAACAATAGATAAGAAAAGGCATCCAATTCCTTCTTCTATCAGTCATTCTGGACCTAAAAGAGAATCACTACGGTAACAAGTTGATGAATAATGTGTACATCCTAGTTAGAATTATAGAATATTTCAGTTTATCTATTTAGATGTTGTATTCTTCCTTTTTCCTAATTAAAATGCATATATGACAATAATGGGGTTGATTGCCAACATCACATTTTTGACATAGGCTTAGACTAACACATTTTTAGCATTTGAAGACATTAAGACAATTTTTTTCAAAGAACAGATGATCATAGCGGTTCACCCTTAGTTCAAACCTTTGGTGATGTTTGATTTAATTCGAAGAAGTTTCGGTTTTGCAAAAAAAAAGTTGTATCCCAATGCGTAGATCAAGTAGAGCATCACATAGAACTACAGTTGCTTGCATGTCGATACCAGTGTTTGACAAAATCCAATGCTGCATCAAATAGAGTCCTAGTCCCCGAATACTGAGTGTGGCTCAACAAACTGCCACTAATTATGTTATTTTGCATGACCATTCGCTCAACCATGGTGCACTTCGCTCAGCCATGGCGCATCCACTAAAAGAAGAACTAGTAGTTTTTTCATTTCATAGATTAGGAAAATAGATATTTAAGCTATATGGCCTGAATTGAAAGGAAATGCCCATTTTTTATAATGACATTATTATTCTATGTAATCTCATTTTATTGAAACAAAGGAATTTACCGTTTACTGTTACAGCTCTTCATATTTTTACTGAAAAGTACTTTGATCAACATATCTACTTGACTTTCATAGTGTTCATGGATTTCCTTGGATCAGGGCCCTACCAAAGAAAAATACAAGGACTCATTTTTTAAGTTAGTTTTCTACATTTACATATGTTTCACTAGAACATAGTATTATTTACATTGTAGTTTTTTATGCATATTGTAGCAGTTCTAAGTTATTAGAGTAAAACACATTTCTAGATTTTTTATGAAGAATTTAGTCAATGTTTATTTCATGCATTCACACATCTAAGATTATTTACTTCCACATAATATCTTATTTTCTGTATTTGGTAATAGCCATAATCCTCTACTTGTTATGAACACTTGTATGAAGCATCAAAAGTAACTGAATGCCTCACATTTTCAACCTGAAGGGAGAGTGTTAAAAATGATTTCTAATAGTTACAAACTAGGTGATAAATCTTAAAAATTTTGTCTCTAATGATTGGTAGATGATGAATAAAGTGCCAAGCCAAGAAGTTACATCTCATGCTCTTGCATCCCTAGTTAAAGAAACCAATTCCCCTTCTACTGTTTTGATTAAAGTTTGATTTACACATGACCATCCATAGTTAGTTCCCTTGTAGTTGCATATATTGTGCAGGTCTCTCATAAGTTTGTACGAATCCTCAGGTTGATGATTAAAGTAGCGTTTTAGATACACCACTCTTGCTATTGTCTTACTCTAATAAGATACAATGTTATTGTTGATTAATTAAGCCCATTAGCACCCTTGATAGAACCTTTGTAAGATTACATTAATAGAACTTATAAAAGAGAAAAGAGAAAAATAATTTAGAAAGTGAATAAATAATAAATTAATAAAACTATGTGCATGCGAAAAATAAAAAAAATAGATTAATTTAAAATGAAAACATGTTCATAGCAGAGACAAGCAATTAGTTAAAGAAAAGATGAACTAAAACACACCCTTAATTAAGGAGAAGAAATAAAATAAGAAAATCAATTAAAAGAATAATAAGACTCAAGTCCACACACACACATAAGAAAAAGAACATCAACAAAAACCTAAAAAAATCTATAAAACAAAGGCAAGGAGATGAGTGAACGGAATCTTTAATATTTTATATGTTTCCTCGTATGCGATGGTTAAGGATTGTTACAGTGACTATTGGAGAGTTTCGTCCTTGGAAGTGGTTAAGGTTGGAAGGCCTAAAAGTGGAATGCTCCAATTCCAATCGTATTGATATTTTTCTACTTCCATACAACTCCATTGCAGCTCAAGGGTCCCCAGGGAAGGAGAGTAACCATAGGGAGTAGGCACGGTGGTGAACCAGTGGATCTTGCGATTGGAAACTTGATCGATGTTTGCAAGAACTCAATGAATGAAACAAAAGTAGATGCAAGGACGAGAATGTGATAAATATCTTTCATAAAAACCACGTTCAATGTGTTATTGTATTTCCTATTTTGTATAAATACATCCCTTTATGTTGTAATTGAAATGTGATATCAAAATATTTTTATCTTTAATTTCAAATGATTAAATTATCAATGAGATGAGATATATACATGTATGACGCAGAGGAGAAACCTAGGAGAGTCGCTACACGATGGAAGAGGGGTCTACACAAAACCCTCTCTCAAAAAATCAAAGACAAAAAATAGGGATTTGAATGCAAAAATATGCAATTGTGATGCAATATCTTGTATTCCAAACTTACACAAACGTTTACAAACTTTAATAAATATGATTAAATCAACTTATATAGTCTCTAGGAATGATGAACAACAATACAAATAGGTTACAATAATAAGCAATAATATAAACAACCCCTCTTTCAAGTGCAAACTTCAATATGCAATATGAAAACTATTCAAGTCTTCAACAATGGATTATTGTCTTCATTTGTTGTCAAAACACATTTAGATTTGAAACAACAATGGATTCCATATTCCCATTAAGAAATTCCACACCCACCTTCACCACCAACCAAAACAAATTCTGTATTTTTTTTATCACCCCACAAATTGTCAATACCACTCTTTGCTTCGTTCCAAAAAATTGATTTTTTCCTCCTTTGAAAAGGTTGTGCCTATGTAACTGAAAATAATGCTCCAAAAATTAGAAAAAGAATTAAATCCTTCTGAAAATCTGAGTTTTTCCTCCTTTGAAAAGGCTATTCCATGTAACTAAAAAGGATTCTCCAACAATTAGAAAAAGCATTAAATTCTTCATGATGCATTTTAGTAACTCCAAAAAGTCCATGCCATGTTTACCTTTTGCTTTTCAGACTTTAAAATGAGCTCCTACACTATCTCCTACTACATCATTTACAACAAAAATTAGGCCAATTATTTAAAATTTGATTGTTGGCCTAATATTTTCAACTTATTTATCAAAACATTATTCAAATCAAAAGAACATCAAAATTTAATTGTTTTTGGTTGATGAAAGATTGCCAACAACCATGAATGCTCCTACATTAGACACCCATGGTAGAAAGAAAAGTGGCCCCGTCACTTCTCAAGAGGAAAATAAAGATGATTAACCTCACATTTTGACAACCAATATGAGTCTTCCATAGGTCTTCCAAACCATTTCACCAAGTATTCAAAGTATTTCTTATGCCTTGTGCTCCTACTCACCCTACTATCCAAGATTGCTTCTATCTCCTCCTTCTACGAAGTAGGTGTTGGCATATGTAATTGATCACCTTTTGTACCTTCATAATTTATAGATTCATGAAACTATATTAGATATGAAAAATTAAATATAGGTGAAATATTGAGCTCACTAGGAAACTCTACTTCATATGCATTACCTAAATCATGCTTGCTTAGAATTTTGCAAGGCCCAAATTTCTTCATTTTCAGCTTATTGTAGGTATAGACCAGAAATATTTTTTTCTTAGGTGTAACATTACTTCATCACCAATATTAAATTCCTTATGTCTCCTCTTCAAATCAGCTTTATACTTGTATTGAAAATTCATTTTAATGATGTGATTTCTTACCTCTTCATGTGATCAACAAAGTCCTCTACTTTTGCACTTTTCTTCTCACTTTTATCTATATTTTTTAGATCTAAAAAGTCCCTTGGTTGATTCAATAGACAATATGAAATGGTGTTGTTCACTTGTTCCTATTGATTGAGTTGTTGTATGCAAACTCTACTTGAGGTAGAACCAAATCCCAACCTTTGGCTTGTCTCCAACTAGACTCCTCAACAGATTTCCCAAGCTTATGTTTACAACTTTTGTTTTCCCATTTTTCTGTGGATGGTAGCTTGAGAAAAAATTCAAATCATTTTTCATCTTCTTTCAAAATTTCCTCCAAAAGTAGCCAGCAAACTTTGTTGTCTCATCCTGAAACTATGCTCTTTGGTAGGCCATGTAGGCACACTACTTCCCTGAAAATAATTCTCCAACATGCACAACATCATTAGTCTTTTTACATGGAATGAAATCTTCCATATTATAAAATCTATCTACCACCACAAATATTGAGTCATATCCCTTATGTGTCCTTGGTAAACCAACAACAAAGTCCATACTAATCTCTTCCCATGGCCTCTCGAGTATCGGTAAAGGATAATATAAACTAGTGTTATGACTAGTTCATTTTGCCACTTGACAAATTCTCCAACTTCACACATATTTTCTGATACCTTTTTGTAGCTAAGGTGAAAAGTATTGTTCTCCAACAAGCACCATGGTCTTATCAAAACCAAAATTCCCTACAAGTCCTCCACTATGTTTTCCTTAATCAAATTCATTCTCATTGAAATTCTAGGAATGCACAACTTAGTACCTTTTAAAAACATACCATCTTGGATTAAATAATCCAACCAGTTTTTCCTATCTGCTACAGTATTTTCTTTGAAATATATTCAAGCCTCTCCAAAATATAGATCTCCCTCATACAATTCCTTCAATTCATTGAAACCAATAACCTCAACCTACATTTTGGTTAGCAAACTTTGTCTTCTACTCAATGCATCTAAAACTTTGTTATATTTCCCACTTCTATGCTTTAAAACAAATGTATAAATTTGCAAAAATTATACCCATTTCATGTGTCTCTGATTTAACTTCCCTTGACTATTCAAATATTGAAGTGCTTGATGATCAGTAAAAAAACCAAATTCCTTAGGCAAAATATAGTGTCTCCACTTTTTCAATGTTTCAACAATAACATAAAATGTTTGATCATAAATTGAATATTTCTTCTTTGCATCTTTTAAATTCTCGCTAAATGAACAATGGGTTTACCTTCTTTACTTATAAAAACTCCAATGGCATGTTACCACTTGCATCACAATCCACTTAAAATACCTTGCTGAAATATGGAAGTGGTCAAATAGGCTAGTTCATCACCTTATCCTTCAATAGATTAAAACTCCTTGTTGCCCATGTAGTTCATTTGAAATCTTTCTTGTCCCCTCTCATGGTATCAATTATTGGTGCACAAGTACTACTAAAACCTATAATAAACATTTTATAAAAAAAAATCAAACCTTGAACTGATCTCACCTCTGTAGCACTCCTAGGTGTAGGCCATTCTAGGGTATCTTTCACCTTTTTTGGATCCATCTTGGTTCCCTCTTATGAAACAACGAATCCCAAGTATACTAACTCCCTCTTCATAAAGCTATACATCTTCAAGTTAATGAGAAAATTCTCTTCTCTCAACTTTTCAAAAACAAATCTAGCATGCATCAAGTGTTCTTCTAATGCCTCAATGAATATCAAAATGTCATCAAGATAAAAAATAACAAATATGCCCAAAATTTGATGGAATACCTCATTCATCAATCTCATAAACGTGCTAGGTGCAATGGTTAGCTCAAAATGCATGACCAATCGCACATAAATGTTACAACGTAATTTTCCACCTTGTGAGCATTAGCATTCTTTCGCCTTCAGGATTCATTTCACTGACTTGGATTCACTTTATGTCCTCTAGAAAACACAATTTTTCCCTATTTTTCTTCCTGTACACTAGTTGTTCCACTTTAACCAGCGTATACGTAGGCTGATCCACTATAGCCCGCGGGTACCAAGTAAACCACTATAGCCCGCTGGTACCAAGTAAAATGGTAAAATTCATTAGAAAATTACTTTTTACTCCCAAAAAGCGGTCTTAGGGTGGCCTTTGGCCCTCCATATGCCTCGAAAAACCTCGATGTGTCCTTTCACTTACCTTTGGAAGGCTATATATTGAGCTCCTATGGCATATGGAAGGGAGGAGAAGGAGAAAGCAAGATAACTCTAGTGGATTTTTGTTGTGACTTGAATCTACACTCATTGATCCTTGTTGTTGTGAATTCCTTATATTCACCTTCCAAACTCCCTTCATAGTTTGAGTTTTCCATTACATGGAGGATTGAAGTGGTGGAGGCACAAGTGGAGAGACCCAGTTCTTGGTTCAGATTGGTTTCCAGCAAGAGGTCATATATTGTACTTCTTGTTATTCGTTAATGGAAATACTCATTTTCTCATCCAATTGATGTTGTGAATATTGGTAAATTACATTGGGTTATATTCACTTATGATATCATGGATCATGCTATTGATTATGCTAATGTCTTTCACATATTATATGCACTTGCTTGTACTTGTTGTTAAGACTAATCTGTAGGTTCAAGTGTAGAGGTTGAAAGCTCAACGGGGATCTAATTCGAACATTCGATTGAAGGTTGGTCTTTTCTCCATTATCTTAGCATTGTCATTTATATATCATTGCATTGGGAATTGAGTCATTTTCTGGTAGTCAGTTGTCTATTGTGGTTTGCCTCAAGCCATAGGAAGTTTTCTCCGTAACAGAAATGGCGACTCCGCTAGGGAGAACATCCATTTTTGGGGATTTTTAGGCATTTTTCCTTATTTAGAGTTGTTGTGTGTCGAGCTTCTGTGTCATTGATTGGCCATTTGGATATACTATAGAAAACAAGCTTTTTCTGGGTGATTGGACTCTCTATTTGCTCATTTGCTTTTCCCTGTACGCGGGTCAACTTAGTTTTTCCCGCATCTACCTGCCTATGTCTACACTATAGCTCATGTCTACCCACATTTTTTCTTTCGACAGTAGTGTACAACTCCGGGTTTGATTGATTTATGGCCTTGGATTGTTGCTGGGTTGGTTTTGAGTGTTCTTGAGTCTTAATTGGCCTGATTCCTGACTATTCCATGCCGTATTTGTGACCAGAAACTCTTCTTTCTCTTTGTTTTGAGCCTTGTTAGTTTATCACCATTTTTTTATTTTCTAGCTCATTACATTGGTTGAGTCTCACTATTTGGGATTTGTTGGGTTGTCTTAGTGATCTGCTCTGCATTTCTTTATCTGAATAGGTAGATTTCGCTTGCATTTTTCATTCCATTATATTGAAAAATACAAAAACATAGTTTTGCATTTTCCTTTCCATTATAAGATAAAATACAAAAATATTTGCTTTCCATACTACATTTTTCATCTTAGTGCTTGTGCTCTCATGTAGGATCTGCTTGCGCATTACAAATTTAAAAGAATTGCATTTTATTTCGAACCGTTGGATTGATTATCATTTTAGTGGCATTGATTTTATTGATAGATGAGTCTAGAGTTTGACGATTGTGCATACTCTTGAGTCCTATACAACATCAGTTTCACGACCATATCCTTTGAGTAATTACAGCCATTTAAAATCAACGCTTAATCTTAAAATTGATTAGAACGATTTTTATTTTTTAGGGTGCATCAACTAGTTTAGATTTATAGTCTTGGAATAGATCCTTGTGAGTTAACAATCCAAGACTATTGAACCAACATTATGTGTCTGACCAGGGAGTGGTGAAACCCATAATATAAATCAGTTTTCTCATACTTAGACTAGAGTTAAGCCCGAGGTCACGGGAGGTTGGTTGCGGAGATAGCCCTCCAATATTGACTAAACGTGGGAGATATTTCCAGGATTTTTTCGTGTACAGGGGATCTTGAAGGATCTGTACCTCTTGAGTTTCAGGCTTTGCTACCCTACCCATACGACGGATCCCACCTGCGACTGTCCCCCTGAACATTGGTTATATTGTGGTGACCTTAGTTTCTTTACGTAGGTATCGCATAGGGTGCTTGCAGTGGTTATACTGCATGTATCATGAATCAAATAGGGGTTGGACAACACAGTTTCCTGTTGTATAGGGATTTGACCCTATGCTCGTAGTGAACTCTGGGAACCCTTCTAACTGATTATGTTACCTCTGGTTATAGTTTGGGAGTCTCAAGCCTCTCCTAAGTGATACATACCGGTTGTAGTGTCGGGAGGTCCCTTGAGCCAATCCTGTTTGTGTGCATTTGGCTGTAGTTTCTTTAGGTGTGTTCTCTTTGATCGTTAGTTTGGTCGTTAGGGGACGATTTGATTTATTGACCTTTCAAAGGTATCGTGGCACGAGGTCCTACTCTCCGTCGGTCTCGTCGGTTGGATGGTTTACCAGCTGCCGAAGTTACACATCGTGTTCAGAGGTGACGCCGGAAGGCCCTCTCCGATTCTTCTGATTCTTTTGAAGTGCTCTGCGCTAACATTATCACTGGTTTTTGCATGGGAGAAATCCCTACGACTCCATTGGGTAGATTTGAACACACTTCTAACACCCCTACTCCTAGAGAGGCATGGGGGGCGACCCACAACCCGAGACCCAACCTAGTTTGTTTTGGCCGGATCCACCCAAGGACAACCCATTCGATCCTTCGAATCCACATAATTTCCTATATGGGATGCTAGAGTCACATGTTAACATAGGTCCTACTACCAACACTACCCCATTCTCTTTTGTTATGCTTGGTTACAATACAGCTAATCCATCCACTATGTCTGGTAGTCATGATGACACTAGTCATGGTGTTGGAAACACTACACCCATTGGGGGCACTACATTTTCTACTCACACACATACTATGGGGACTGGCCATATCCCTTCAAAAAATCCAAATTTTAGAGGAAGGCCACCTCTTAGGACTACCCCTCCTGGTGGGAACACTGTTCGCAATACGGCTCACAACCCATAGTACAATACACATGCCTCTACACATCAACCTAGAACCATGTTTTCCAATGTTAACAATCCTCCTAATACCGGGAGGGGAAACATACCATATACTTTTACGTCTGCTCCTGCTACTAGTAATGCTAATGTAGGGGGTGGGAATATACCTTATACTCATGGTCACTACACGACTGCTCCTGCTACTAGAAATGCTTACGCAGGGGGGTGGGAACATACATAACAATTATGGTCATTACAACACGGTTCCTGCTACGAGTAATACTTATATGCCCCATAATTATTGTGGTAACCCTTACTATAATATAGTCGTTGCTGGCCCTCATTACAACCCACCTCATTACGGTGCTCATAATACACATATACCTGCCTACCCTCACATGGGTCAGGTTGGAGGAGGTTATCATCCTTATGGCCATGGTCATGGTTATGGTCCATCTTATCCTTCAGGTCCATATAATCAACCTTTTGTGGGAGATTATAATCAATCTTTTCAGCTGCAGCTTCTGTTCCTTGCTTGATTGAATATTTCGAATATTTTGAAGCTCATGAATGATCTAGTGTGTCACGATCCTAATTGGCCTCTAGTCCCTACCAAGCTCCCTTCATACATTCCCAAGTTCGAGGGGAAGGGTGGTGAGGATCCGGGTGATCATGTTATGACTTTTCACCTTTGGTGCTCATCAAACTCATTAAATCATGATTCCATTCGTTTGAGACTGTTTCAACGCAACCTCATGGGGGTAGCCACAAAGTGGTATGTCGAGTTTCCTGGGGGCACGTATAGGGGTTTCAATGAGATAGCTTTGTTTTTCCTGAATCATTTCCAGCTGCCATTTCGCTACAATAATAGCACTGAACTTTTGTCTACCTTCTGCCAGAATAAGGCCACACATATATCTGACCACGTTGAAGAGTGGCGTCGATGGAAGAGGCTAGTGAAATCCAACATTCCTCCAGAGTTTCTGTTGGAATGGTTTCTCAAGTCTTTGCTTCCATACATTTCTAAGGGTGTTTCGATGTCTGGCATTACGACTGAGGAATAATCTATACTAAAAGTCCAGCAACTAGATTTGCTTTATGCTCAATCTGGCATTCTGTATGACATTAATTCTTGACGCACCGCGATCACGACATGAGACCAATCCAGTTCCTGGACCACATGTCAATGGAATTGTTGGATCCGCAAGTACTCGACCTATAGATTTGGTTGCTAATCAAATGCAAAATTTGTCACTTAACCAATTTACTCCCAGACAGGTTCACACCTTGTCCACTTCCACCCCATCGTCCGATGTACATGCTATGCAATCGATGAACCCATCAGGTAACTAGCAGCCTAGTGGTAAGAAGAAGGGGAGAAATAATCATAAGGGTGGAAATAATGGGAACAATGGTAGTAATCGTAATACTCCTCGGAAAGAGAATGCCAACCCTCCTCGGGATGGCGGAAATGTTGGTGGGGACAGTAAGCCTAGGCGTAAGGTGAAATTCTCTTGCAATCTTTGTGGGAAAGATCATCTTACTCACTTGTGTCCTCGGATTGAGGAAGCATCGAAGCATCTTGCACAGATCCCAGCTGTGTTGAAAGATCCCCTTCCACATCATCAAAATATGGCTTCACATGCTCCTGCCACTGGTTATGGGACTAATGATACTTCAAAGTCCACTCCTCATTCCAGTGGCTTTGGATGCATGAATATGGTTAAATCAAAGGTTAGTGTTGCTACTCATCAACATGATTATGGTGCACCACAACTAAATATGGGGAATGAGCCCCCTCCTCCTCCTGATACCTCTTTGCATATTGAGAAGCCCACTACTATACCGTGAATACCGAAAGGTGTTCTCAAGCGCTGTATGCATAATCCCAATGCTCGAGCCGCCCAAAACTACTCTATTGTAGAATATTTGGGTCAAACTCCATGTGCCATGTCGGCTCTCGAGGTTTTATAGGCGTGTCCTTCTCAAAGGCATGTCCTTTTGTGTGATTTAGGAGTTCAGGGTAGGGGAAGTCCTAACGTTATCAAGTTTGACACTACTAACGTCCAACCTCGCTTACCTTACCATGTGGCTTTTCAAATCCATGTGGAGTGCCTGCAGAATTTCATCAAAAGAATGGTGGTTGATGAAGGTTCTTCTACGTCACTGATGTCTTTATCTTGTTGGAAAGCTCTTGGCTCTCCTACCTTATCCAAGTCTATGACCATGCTCACTGCATTTGACGGTTGGTCATTTAAGATGCATGGTATTCTCCCTTCCCTTGTTGTCTGCTTGGGTGGGAATCCCGTGCCTATTGAAGTCAAGGTGGTTGATGCGCTCATCGACTACAACCTTCTCCTGGGTCGAAATTGGATTTACGCTATGAGAGTAGTCGTGTCCTCCGTATTCAGAATTATTTGCTTTCCACACGAACGAAAGATTGTGGCGATTGACTAGCTAGATTTCGTTAGTCCCTATTCCACAGCATCCACAAAACCTGTTGTTCCCAAAGTCAAGGATTCTCAGCCGGCAACTGGGAACATTGGTGTAGGATTGTACCCCTCATTGATGGGATCCTTTGATTTTGCTACACCAATCGCTTTTATTGGAACCATTTACGATTATGTGCCTCCTCCATTGAATAATGTACCATTCTGGACTTCGTATTTTAATGATCCATGAACCTTACCATCCACGAGTTCCACGTTTGGAAACATTGCACATGTTGGAATGGCGATGACATTATCTGCTACTAAGCTTTCATACCAAGATATTCAACAAGCCACTGCAGAGCCGGATCTTTCCTCTTCATGGATAGAGAAGGAATATCCCATTATGCTGCCGGAATGGGCAGCCAAATCATCTTGTTCACACAATTGTCTTGATAGTACGTTACCTTCAGATGAAGCTATTGTTGAGGCTATGTGTGGTAGTGAAAGAACTTGGGAAGACATGCATCATCACTCCCATTTTCTTCCCAACCTGGATCTTATCAAGCAAGAAGCGTTTAGGACGACTCTTGCCGAGATGGTTGGTCACCCTGTGGCTTTCTTGGATTCACATGGGATTTACGCGGAGGGGAATATGGATAATATTTCCCCTACCATACCGATCAAAATTTCTCGTACTCCCGGGAAGGTTGAGAACATTTTCATCAGTGTTGATTTCTCTCCTGAAGAGGTTCGCATTTACACCGAATTGTTTAAGGAGCTCTGGGAAGCTTTCACCTGGTCATATGAGGAGATGCCAAGAATAGACCCCATCATTGTTGAACATGAGATTAGAACATATCCCAATGCTAAGCCGGTTCGACAATGCCTTCGTGTTGTGAACCCTAGAAAGGTAGTTGCGATCAAGGCAGAGGTGGAGAAACTGCTTAAGGCTGGTTTCATCTACCCAGTTCCCCTTACCAAATGGGTGTCAAATCCTGTTCCTGTGGATAAGAAGTAGGGAACTATCCGTGTATGCACTGATTTTAGAGACCTAAAACATGCATGTCCAAAAGACAATTTCCCCACTCCATTCATAGATGAGATCTTGGATGCTTGCGTGGGAAGCGAAGTTTTCTCGTGTATGGATGACTTTTCAGGATATAACCAGATACAGATAAAACCCAAGGACCAACATAAGACTGCTTTCATTTGTCCTTGGGGAACATTTGTGTACTAGAAGATGCCCTTCGGGATTAGAAACACCGGAGCCACTTTTCAGCATGCTATGACTCACGCCTTTCACGACCTTAAACGCATAGTAGAGGCATACTTGGATGATCTTGCTGGCCATTCTCGCAAGAGAGTGGACCACCCCAAGCACCTCCATTTAATTCTCAAAGATGCATACACTGCAAGATTCGGTTAAATCCCAATAAGTGCATCTTTGTTGTGAAAACGGGTCGCCTTCTAGGTTTCATAGTTTCAAAAGAGGGTATCAAAGTCGATCCTCTTAAAGTTGAGGCAATACTTTGGTTGCCTCCTCCACGCAATTTACTTCAACTTCAGAGCCTCCAAGGGAGAGTCACTTTTCTACATTGCTTTGTAGTAAATTATGTTAATCTTACTAAAGGTTTCGCATGCTTATTGAAGAAAGACACGCCATTTATCTGGGATGAGCAAGCCCAACAGTCTTTCGATGCTCTTAAGAAAGTTTTGGTACGGCCCCTCTGCTTAGTCCACCCAACTTTGCACGAGATTTTATACTTTATGTGGCTACGTCTCAAGAGACGATTGGCATGGTCTTAGTTCAGGTTAATGATGTGCTTGTGGAGCATGTGATCTATTACCTTAGTCGAAATTTAGTAGATGCTAAGCTGAGATACACTCATGTGGAAAAGTTGTCACGTGTGACTGTTCATGCAGTCCAACGGTTACGTCATTACATCATGCTTAGGAAAACCACAATCATAGGGCCTATCAATCCGTTTCAATTCATGCTATCATGATGTCTTATAGGGGGGAAGTACAATAAATGGATTGTGATTCTTCAGGATTTTGATCTCGATTTTGCTTCAGCGAAGTCAGTGAAATCCTTGGTTTTTGCTGAGCTCATGTCGGACCTTCCACAACTAGATGAGTACATTGTCCATGAATATTCCTTTGTGGATGAGCACTTATTTTTTATCTCATCTGAGGACCCTTGGTATGGGGATATTATCGTATATTCAAACTTTGAAGTTTCCTTCGCACTATTCATGAGACGAACGACGGCGTGTGAAACACCACACTAGATATTATACCATCGTCGGTGGCACTTTGTATCGTCAAGGAAAGGATTCTATCCTCTGTCGTTGTTTGACTCACAAAGAAGCGGAGCGTGTTCTTAATGATTTCCACACTGGGCATGTGGCGGTCAATTATCCGGGCTTGCAATATCCCAATGCATTATGCGAGCTGGTTACTTTTGTTCTTCAATCTTCAAGGATTGTATGAACGCCATAAAGAGATGTCACCCTTGCTAGGTGTTTTCTCAGAATGTACGCTCGCATCCAGCGCCCCTTCATCCGGTCATCACTATGATCCCTTCACCAAGTGGGGGGTGGATTTCATGGATTGCAAACCAGCTTTGGCTGGGGGGCATCACCATATCATTGTGGCCGTGGATTATTTCTCCAAATGGCCTGAGGCCATGCCTACCGTAAAAGCCGATGGTTCTACAACAACCCATTTCGTATTCAATCAGATTATCGCTCGGTTCGGTATTCCGAGAGAGATTGTCACTGACCATGGCAGTCACTTTTAGAACAAGATGATGGCATATTTGTCACTCAAGCTTGGGTTTCGTTAAGATCACTCCTCCTCGTACTACCCTCAAGTGAATGGTCAAGTTGAGGTAGTCAATAAGTCCATAAAAACCATTCTCCAATGTACCATCCAGCAAAGCAAGAGCAACTGGCATATTATGTTATACCCTGCTTTGTGGGAGTATCGAACCACAATTAAAACTGCCATCGGGTTCTCATCGTTTCAGCTAGTACACAGTGTGGAGTCTATTCTACCGATTGAATGCGAAATCCCTTCGTTAAAACTAGCCATAGAGCTCCTCCCTGATACGTCATATATTAAGGAACGTTTGATCCATCTTGAGCAGCTTGACGAGTAGCGTCGAGATGCCGCTGTGGCTATAGATGCCAATAAGCGTCATGTCAAGGTTCAGTACAATAGGTCTATCCGCCCCCAGCAGTATGCTGAAGGTGACTTGGTCCTCCTGTATGACCAAGCTAAGGAACCATAGGGAAGGAAAGTTTAACCCCATGTGGCACGGTCCTTACATAGTGAGGCAGGTCCTGGAAAAAGGATCCTATGAATTGGAAGATTATGAATGGAATGCCTTGAAGGAGCCTAGAAATGGGCTCTACCTCAAGCGGTATTACACTTGAGCTTCTAGCTTGAGCTAGTACTTTTGTACACTATTGTATAGTTGCTTCGATACATATTTTAGATTTCTTTTGGTTTTTTGGTCTGCTGATTCGCTTCCGTTTGGTTGACAGATGTCAGCGGAATCTCCTGTGTTCTTAGGATTCACAGATGGTGCTAACCGTCACATGCAGCAGCTCGCTTCTGCTGCTTGGGTTATTTATTCACCTGACCACCTAGTTGTGTCTTCGGGTGGTGCTTGTCTCGGTCCTACATCCAACAATGTGGCTGAGTACAGTGCCATTGTCGAACTACTTCATGATGCCATTTCACATGGTATCCAGTCTTTAGAAGTATGCCTGGATTCACAACTGGTTGTGTCTTAATTGAATGGTCAGTACCGTGTGAGGGATCCTACTTTACTATGGAGATTCTTAAGGATAAGACTCTTGGAACGTCATTTTGTTTCCATTAAATACATTCATGTTCCGAGAATTTTTAATCATGTATCTGATGCATATGCTAACTATGTCCTAGATTGGCATTTGTCACATTCATAATGAAGCACACAAATAAACATACATTCATACATTTGTACATACACATATAGTAGAACTAGAGAACCATAGTTTATATAAATAACATGTCCAAAATGGTAGTGTCACAATACAAAAATGGAGCCCATAGCTCTCAAAAATATACATATCGATACAAAATATGGGACCATGAGATGTCTAAGCCCCACCAGGAGGCCTAGCCGCCTCGGCAGGATGTGTCTGATAATAATAATGTATTGTGTTCGCTATGCACTACAGTAGTCGCACCCAAGTGCCTGGTACTCCTACAACATGGCGTTGCATATCCTCTGGTAGTTGCGCTACCTCTATCGCAGGTACCCTGTTGGTCATCTGAAACAGGTTGACCTGCACAGTCTCTAATGTGCGCTCTGTTGCAGCGCCAATTATCTCTCCACCCCTTCCCCGTCGACAATGTCTCAGGAAACCCTCTGGTCTTCACAGACCAGTGTCTGCACGAAAATGGTAGAATGTTAATATGTGATACTACCCCTAAAAATATTTTTGCATTTTCATATATAATAAAAAATCCCAAAAAATTTAATGCACAAAAACATGAAAAGATTAACATACCGATGTCTCTGAACGCAACTCTTGGAGGAAGCGGCATGTCGCAATCACCATGGAAGTCTATCGCTCCATAGGGGTAGTCATCTATGGCTATGACCTATCAGTCCCACCAATGAAAGAACTCGTCTGTATATGGTGATGCCTATCGGCCACCACCCTATCGTGTCAAGACCTCTACCCATCGGGTCAAGGCTAGGTCACAGAGACTATGAGGAAGGACTTCAACCCTCAAACTGAGCCCCAGAACTCGCTCGAAGAAGAAGTTGCATAATATACTGTCGTATCCGAATTATTTTTCCTCCCCACGCTTGCACTCCGTTAAATGGGTCTTCATGGACCCCAGTAATGTTATGCACCATTCATATACCATGGGATGCATGCACTGTGAGGCGTAGAACATCACCGACCTTGAAGCCTGATGTAGAGCTGCTGAACCTGTAATCCTGATGAGAGTGGACACTGTAATATTCATGCTCAGATTGACTATGGCTCCAATGGGTACCCGAATCCCACCTTCCAAGTGTTGGGAAGATAGTACTGCTCTTTGTAGTCGGGAACGGTGATCCCACCACCCATAGTACAAGACCGAATACTTGCCACTTCCCCTTGACGGGACAATCCAGTAATGAAATATATGTCATCTACCTCCAAGGAGAGTATTTGACCATCCAGGTTGAAATTTTGAGCGTCTACATCCCAGTAGTCTATCAAGCGACAGAGCAATTGGTTTTTGGACCTCAAACCCCCAATGCTCTAGAATTTGAACAACCCACATGCTTGTAATGCTTGTTGTGTAGGCAGATCGTGACGGACGGCCTCATCTACAAGGTCATGCTCCATTTCCCTCCATTCTAGAACCATCCTAGAGGAAGAAACACCAAAAGTTTAGTCTTTTGCATTTAAAAAAAAAACCTCACAGCCATACCCACGGGCTATTTAGCAAGCAGAGGCGGGTATCCACATTCAACGCATGCGTTGACCGCAGGTACCAGGCCCTACCCGCGACCCATATAATGTTAGCCCACGTACAGAGCTATGACCAAATAGGGCTTGGCTAATAAAAAAATTGGATCACTGAATATTAAAATAAAAACTACCAAATGCAAGAGAAGGATGAAATAGATAACCTGCTCCAGACGGCTCAACAAACGGATGCCCGTAGCTCCCAGAATCAGCGACTGAAATCCAAGGTGAAAACTAACCAAAAACTCCAAATTGGGTAAAAACTTAAAATGAATTGTAAATTGTAATTTTTTATTACTATTTATAGTTTTGGAAACCCACTTGTCTATAGTTTTCACCGTTTTAAGTTGTTTTGGACTAATGTGATGTCTTGGAGTAGCATTTTGAACATATTTCTTCGACGAGAGTTGATTGTTGACCATTTTGTGCCTACGGTAGGTATATTTCACACCTAGGATATAGGTTAGATGTCATTTTCACATGCATTATGCATTTGACCTTTTTACCATTTTCATTAACCCTAGGTGCGACCCCACATCTTAATCGACACAGAGCCTTCACACTGTTATAGAAGTGTCGTTATTTGGCGGTAGGGCCTATCCAACCATGGGTTCCCTAGTTAGAGCCCCTTTTTGCCTTTTGGTGCCCATGATGTTGTCTCTCTTTAGGATTGGGAGTCCTTTGTAGTTACGCCATGACTTTGCGATAAAGACTCATACTCTACTTTGTCTTATGCTGGCCATCTCCCATAAGGACTCCCCCTATTGATATCAAGTTGTGATTGCATTACATCATCCTGCTTGCCACTTGAGCCTTGTTTCGGCTCCCGCTTACTCAATTGTTAGTTTGGTGCCTAAGCACTTTCCTTGTCGAGCCCTGCAGAGCTTTCATTTTCCTTTTATAATTTGATGACCTTTTGACCCTGAGGGAACACCCCCTCGAGTGTCCACATCCTACACATGCTTCGTTGCATTGATCATAGGTATGTTCCACTGCTTGGGACTAGTCTGCCCGCTATTTGACATTCGTTCCCTCAATTGTTGTACTATAAGCAATTTTATTCTTTTTCAAGCTTTCCAAATATGAAAAAGACCAAAAAAATAAAATATTCCAAAAAGCTGGATGAGAGAATTTTTACTTATTTTGGTTGGCAGTTGTTGTGTTGCCTTTGAACAGAGCATTCATTCCACTCCATTCATTATGAGTCGGGACTATAGTCAGACCTTAGAAGCTGTACTTGTTTCTCAGTTTACTCCACCGATTGGTTAAGCTTCCAGTCATTATGGAGCTTTGTTGATGCCTCTTGCATCACATAGTGTTATGTCGAGTCTATGCTGCTTGAGTCTATCCATATGCTCATGCTCTTGTTCAAAGGAAGTCCTGGAACCAGAGTCGGCCACTCCTCAGACCTCTTGACTATTGCATGTCGTCCATCCTTATTGAGTCTGTCCGTTTCATTTGAGTTCTTCCAAATATTTCAGCGTAGCTGTTACCTTGTGCTAGTTGATGGGGGATGCCTTAATTCCCTCCTTCTAGCGAGTTTCGTTCTGTCGACTTCAACTCATTTATTTTGGAATTGAGACTTAGATTTTGGTTGAGTACCTTGAGGTTTTCAGTCATTAGTGGCAGGTTCTCTCGCCATTGACAGTTTTGGGAATACAGCAATGTCCCCTGATTGATGTATTCATCTTAGTGTTCGACTTCAACACATCTATTTGCAATTTGATGATTGTACTTTGTTCTTTGATGCCCATTTTCATTATTGGTGGGTTATCTCGCATCTGTTAACGTTATACATCATTGACCGGTAATCAGACGATGTCACATCAGGTTCGACCTCAACACCTTTATTCACTTGATGGGACTTTCACTGTAGATGATTTGTGTATAAGACTCTAGGAGATAGTGGCATTCAGTATGCTACTTATGATTGTGACTTTACATCTGAGATATCACCTCTCAGACATCAATAGTTTGTACCTCTAGTTTGCACCAGTTGTTTCCTTTTAGCAGGAGACCGTCTCTTACTGTAGATGGTTATGGCTATGATCACCTATGACATGTATTCACTATGTACTGCCTATCATGGCCATTGTATCAGATTGTTGTACTGTACCGACATGTATTCAAAGATATTATTGTATTATGACAAGTGAGTTGTTCCTTCCAGTTGTGTCTCCATCACTCCACTTCTGATATTTATAATGTATTTCGACCATCGTAGCACCATTCTCTGACCTCACACATTAGGGGGCATATGTTACAACGTAATTTTCCACCTTGTGAGCATCAACATTCTTTGGCCTTCAGGATCCATTTCACTGACTTGAATTCACTTTATGTCCTCCAAAAAACACAATTTTCCCTATGTTTCTGCCTGTACGCTAGTTGTTCCACTTTAACCAGCGTACACGCAGGCTAATCCATTATAGCCCGCGGGTACCAAGTAAAATGGTAAAAATCATTAGAAAATTAATTTTTACTGCCAAAAAGCAGTCTTAGGGTGACCTTTGGCCCTCCATATGCCTCGAAACACCTCGATGTGTCCTTTCACTTACCTTTGGAAGGCTATATATTGAGCTCTTATGGCATATGGAAGGGAGGGGAAAGAGAAAGCAAGATAAATCTAGTGGGATTTTGTCGTGACTTAAGTCTACACTCATTGATCCTTGATGTTGTGAATTCCTTTTATTCACCTTCCAAACTCTTTCATAGTTTGAGTTTGCCATTACATGGAGGATTGAAGTGGTGGAGGCACAAGTGGAGAGACCCAGTTCTTGGTTCAAATTGGTTTCCAGCAAGAGGTCGTATATTGTACTTCTTGTTATTCGTTTATGGAAATACTCATTTTCTCGTCCAATTGATGTTGTGAATATTGTTAAATTACATTGGGTTATATTCGCTTATGATATCATGGATCATGCTAATGTCTTTCACATATTATATGCACTTGCTTGTACTTGTTGTTGAGACTAATCTGCAAGTTCAAGTGTAGAGGTTGAAAGCTCAACGGGGATCTACTTCGAACATCCGGTTGAAGGTTGGTATTTTTTCCATTATCTTAGCTTTGTCATTTATATAGCATTGCATTAGGAATTGAGTCATTTTCTGGTAGTCAGCTGTCTATTGTGGTCTTCCCCAAGCCATAGGAATTTTTCTCTATAACAATACATAACTTATTTAGTCTTGAAAGTTGTCTTGCATTTGTCCCCTTCTCTAATTTGAATTTGATGATATCCACTTTTCAAATCAATCTTGGTGAAGTACTTAGCTCCACTTAAGCAATCCATAATATCATCCATTCTAGGAAATGGAAATTTGTATTTGATGGTGATATTCTTAATGGTCCTTGAATCCATGAAAATTCTCCATTTTCCACCTTACTTTGGTTCCAAAACCGCAGGCGTTGCACATGGACTTAAGCTTTCTCTGAGCAAACCTTTCTACAATAATTGTTGTAATTGTTTATTCAAATCTTAACTCTCCATGGGGGAAAATCTATGGGCTTCCTTGTTAGGAAGAAATTCTCCCGGTATCAAATCAATATGATGACTTATCCTTCCCATAGGAGGTAATCCTTCTAGTGCATTATCATAAATAGTTTCTTGATATTCATGCAAAAAATATGCAACTTCCATGGGGACATCTTCCACCTTTTGTTGGTTAGTTTTTGGAATCAAAACATTTTTTTTCATGTTTTAGGCCATCTAAAAACTTCTTGGCATCAACTAAACAAATTCTTGCATTACTGCAAACCTTACCTATAATGAATTCAATTTGTGTCTTGCTCCATCCTTCATCAATGAGTATGTATTGGAATACCCATCGTGCATTGATTTCCTATCAAATTTCCAGGGCCTTTCCAACAAAAAATGATAAGCATCCATAGGTATAATATCACACATAATTTCATTATATAACCTCCTATTTTAAATTTAAACAAACTTTGTTCACTGACCAAATTGTTTTGATAATCCCGAATCCAAGCAATCCTATACAGATGCATATGTCTTCTTCTTTCTAGCTTCAACTTGTTCACCGTTTCTTCAAATACGAGATTATCGGTGCTTCCACTATCTATGATAACACTATCTACATTTCCTTCACATTTTCATCTTGTTTTAAACAAATTATTTCTTTGAACTTATTTATTGTCTCCATTCAAGAGGTTTCTTCTAGTCATTAAGACTTCTCCTTTCACTGCTTCTTCAGAATGTGATGAATCTGCATCTTCCTCATTCACATTCGCTTTCCTTGCATGGTTTTCATTCCTTCTATGGTTCTTTCTTGATTATGAGGGCATTCATAAGCTCAATTTCCCTCTACTTCACACTAGAAATAAGGTCCATGAAAGCCTCCTCTTTTGAATCCTCTACCAAATCTTCTTGTCCGTCTGAAATTTTTCTCTCGAGTCATAAGAATTATCCACGTTTTGATTTTTGTTGCTTCCATGGTCTTCATTTTTCTGAATTTTTATTATTATCTTGTCTTCCATAAAATATTCCTCTAATTCTTCCACCACGACCTCTTCCTCTTTGCTTATTTTCAAATTTTATATTTAATCTTTCTTCCACCTTCAATGAAAATTGATATGTATCTTCTATGGTGCACATTCTCACTAATGCTAATTATTCTTGTATGCTAGGATTCAATCCATTGATGTAATGGGATACTTTCTCCTTATTTTCTCCAGCATGCCTAGTTCTAATAAGGACTTTGTGGAATTCTTCAGTATATTATTTTATTGTTCTTGTTCCTTGTCTTAGACTTTGTATCTTCTTGAGCAACTATAGTTCATTATCTACAAGATTGAATTGCGTCTTCATTTTTCTACCATTCTATCCCATCTAGCAATTTTATCTTTTCCCATCCTTCCTCTTTCAAGTTGTTTTTCTTTCCACCAAATGCTAGCATGTCACTTTAGTTTTGTCTTTAAAATTTCACTCTGTCAAGGTCTTCAATCTCTTTGAATTCAAAGAATTCTTTCATGTCATTTATCCAATCTATGATCTCCTATGGATTTAAGCTTCCATTAAATGTTGAGACCTCCATGTTTGGTCTTTTTCCAATCTTTGAAATGGCTCTAAGCAATCTGATTTCTCCAAGATCTATTTCATCTTGTGCTTCTTCAAATGGTTCCTTACTATCAACTTCATCTCTGCCTTCATCTCTTCTTCTAACATCAAATCCTTGATGTAGCTCTTCTGCAATTCTTGAACTTGCCTCTGAAGGGATCTAAAATCTTCCATACCAGGAGAGTTTCTACCGCTACCTCTACCCCTACCTGGTGAGGCTACTTTGGGGGGCATTTTTCTCACAACTCATAAATCACGTCCTACTACAAACTTCCTCACTTGAACACTCTTCCTATAGACTAAGGAACAACCTGCTCTAATACCATTGATGCAATAGGAGTCTACACAAAACCATCTCTCAAAAACTTAGAACACAAACAATACGTATTTGAATGCAAAAAATGTAACTATGATGCAATATCTTGTATTCCAAACTTGCACAAATGATAACAAACTTTAATAAATCAAATTAAATAAAATTATACAATCTCTAGAATTGATGAACATCAATACAAATAGGTTACAATGATAAGCAATAACATAAACAACTCCTTCTCTTTCAAACGCAAAATTTAATCTGCAATCTGCAACTTTCAATCCACAAACTATTCCAGTCTTCAACAATGGATTGTTGTCTTCATATGCTATCAAAACACATTCAAACCTACAACAACAATGGAATCTATATTTCCATCAATAAATGCCACACCCCTCTTCACCACCAACCAAACAAAAATCCTCTGCTTTTTTACCACCCTACTAATTGTCAATACCACTCTTTTCCTTCCAAATACCATATTTTTACCTCCTTTGAAAAGGATATGCCCATGTAACTGAAAAGATTGCTCCAACAATTAGAAAAATAATTAGATCCTTCTAAAAATATGATTTTCTACTCATTTTAAAAGGTTATGCCATGTAATTGAAAAGGCTATTCCAACAATTAGAAAAATCATTAAATCCTTCATGATGCATTTCAATAACTCCAAAAAATCCACATCATGTTTGCCTTTTGCTTTTCAGACTTTAAAAATGCACTCCTATACTATATCCTACTACGTCATTTGCAACAAAAATTAGACCAATTATTTAAAATTTGATTTTTGGCCTAATATTTTCAACTTATTTCTTAAAACATTATTCAAAGCAAAACAACATCAAAATTTAATCCTTTTTTGGTTGATGCAAGATTGCTAAGAACCATGGATGCTCCTACATCACTACATCTAGGATCAGAGCAAGGTTTCGACACTATGGACCTCGGTCTTGTCTTTATGAGAATTTAATTGATGTGAATGGTTTATATTCTATTATTACTTGTATATTGCGACTTGACTAAAGAATAAACATATATCTATTGGATAGGGGGTTCCATTTTATCCCATCGATTGGCCTTCTATTTCTCCTAGAGTGATCCCAAAGAGAGAGTGAAGATGCAGTATTCTTGATCAATGCTTGGTTAAAACCAAAATATAATTGGGTTATACTAGCTTCCTTCTATTTGAGGGAAGTAAGTAGTTAAGTGGGAGCCAATAACTTGCATAGACTAACCATAACTTCTCTTCTCAAACTCACCTGGAAGCTCGTTAAATATTACAATGATTTAAGAAATCCTTTGGTTTATGGATTTTTAACTCATTCGGCTAGAAATTTGTTTATTCGGGCATTGATCATGTTTTAGTTGGTGCTTTATCAGCTATGTATGGCCTTAGATTCAATCTAGTTTCTTATTAAATAATCTGGGTAGTATCTTTACCTCGTCTTGATGTAGTGTTGATCTTTGCTAGAATCTTCACAATATTCATACTTTTTATATTTATAGATTTTTAAATCCATTTCTAAACCTACACTTTTCCAAAATTCTTATATTGCTAAAAGAGATACATGTTAAATAATAGGAAAATGTGAGTATACTAATATTTTCCAGTTGAACATAACATTAAGACAATTCATCTGTATAAGCATGATCTTGGAAAACATAAATGTATTTTGCTTTATGCCATTGATAATTCACCATAGTTCTTTAGTGAGGATAGAATGCATTACACTTAAAAGCAACACACTGGGAATAGTAAAGAATCAATCCATTCATCCTAGCCCCAAACTCTCACCACAAATTCACATAAACCCACAAGCCATTCAAGCCACACGATATGAAAGTCTATGCATGCCAATACTAATGCACTATGCATTTAAAAATATATAATACTTTTGCATTACATGCAATAACTTTTAAAGGAATTTGCATGCAATAGATGATCCTATCAGAATCAACATGATCCAAACAACATGGATGAACAAGGGAGCGGGTAGATTCCTTAAAATACAGAATATTTGCTTTGCAAGATATTTTCCCGTCATTTTGTAAAATTATAGACCAAAAATTAGCATCTATCCAATTCCGATCCAATTCCAAAGAAAATCTACATGGTCAATATCTCGTCTCGATAGAAGGTGGAAAGGAAAATCTTACATGAATCAAGATCGAAGGCATAGATATTTTACCGTGATTTGGAAGCAATTGATCGTGTTGACTCACATGGTCATTTTTCCAGAAGCGAGCTAGTGTTTCTTAGGGAAATACATTACAGTTATAAAATCAATCTAAAGGCAACATAAGTAAGTTAGTTTTGCATATGTAGATTTGTTTTTTGTTTTCAGTTTTTTTTATACATAATAATTATACATATAATGGTTAGAAAAGGTGATTGTTATATATGCTTAATATTCAGTCACACTCTCACCATTAATAACATTGCGATTAATGGTTCTCATCAATTAAGGACATCAATTATGGATATATTATTTAAGAGTAAATATGTTTATTCCATTTTTTTAATAAAGATTTACATATAAAATATGAATGTAGGGTTTTAGTGTTATGGAGTAAGATTGTGTAAATAATATTGATTAGGCTATTTAATTAAAGTATTGATAGGGAATATGGTGGATAATAAATTGAAGTAATAATTGGGAATATGGTAGTTATAAAGGAAAAGTAAAAGTATGTTTGTATAAAATGTAAAATAAAATAAAATTATAGTTTGATTAGGTTATTTAAGGTAATAGTAAGAATGGATAAATAATATAAAATGTAAAATAAAATAAAATTATATATATATATGATTTGTTGATGGTAGTTTGTTGAGTTAGGCATTACACACACTAAGATATGTGTGTATGCATTAGTCATGTGTGCTTTTAGTATGTTTCTTTAGTGTTCCTTTAGTGTTCCTTTGCACTTGAGTGAATTGACGATCATTGTTATTTCTTTCCCATAGGTGATATGTAATTCTCATATTTTTGGATCACCGTTATTTCAAGTTCTCATAGGTGATATGTAATTCTTATATTCTTGGTATTCGTTGAATTTTTCCTAGTACTAGAGGTAAGCATTATTGAGCATTAATACATTTTACCATGTAAATAGTGTTTTCTCTATTTGGTTTCCCACCATTTATTGAAGATGTAATTTTCATACTTGCTTATTGGTTAGGGTATTAAACTTGTTAGAGACAACACTTCGGATTTATAAGAAAGCATTGACTATTGTGCAAGAGATAGATGTGGACTATTGTGAAATTGACTTATGACTAACATAATTTGGTAGGAACAACTTTATTTCTTAATAATTGAAATTGTCTTCATGGGTGTGGAAAGACGATATGCTTATTCATTATAATATTGAGATCTAGGCTTGATCATGGACCATTATCGCCTCTACTAGCTCTTTAAGTACTTGTGGGGGTAGACATATTGGCTTGCAAAGGATGTGAGATATGAGATATGGAATTTCTCATGGTCATTGTGTGTATGAGCTCATGTCTTCTTGGAAATCATAGGCTATCCTCGATTTGTAAGCATGTCCTTAAGAATTGGAACTGATTGTGGTTGATGAAGTACTCTCCCTACTCTTTGCACTATTACACTTTATTAATCTCAAACTTGTTCTTTGTTGCTCCCTTACATGATTAGTTTAGGTTCATTCAGTTGCATTCTTATAGCATAGCACATGCACTTCATAAAAAATTGAAAATTGGTGCATTGGGTTTAAGTTGATAAAGAAATAAAGGATCAATTGATAGGACTGCAATCCAAAGGTTTTCACTATTTTCAACATGGGAGGACAAATTAGAAATGCATCAGTAGTTCTTTACTTCTTCAAGAACTTTGGTATGAAGTTTCTCGAAGAGGGGTGTATGTAGCGCCTTGTTTTGCTTAGAATTTTTCTTTAATATGCTATGTTATTATTTGAGGGAATTTAATAACAAATGACCTAGATTAATACTATGCATCTTGATGTTAAAACTTAAAACCTTTATGTTGCATGATGATCACAAATAATTTTGCTTGTGTTAGAAACAAATTATCATAATGGATTTAAGTATGATGGCTTACCATTGGCGATATGATACATGAAAATGATTATATATATAATCATATGCTTTGACAAGTTCTTCCAAGCATGGAGGGAAATAACAAGTGTGCATTAATGCAAGATGGTGTAATGTTGCATGGGCTCTAGATTGAGCCAAGATATGGTATCAGGTGATACAATGTGATAAATTGATATTCGATTATTTTGCTTGAGCTATTTGATGCACGTGTACTTCATGTGTATAGACACGGGATCATGATTGTTAATGGATCCACACATGGGTAACAAGGTTGTATGGGGGAATGCATGCCATAAATAGCACAGGTTTCCATGCAATAGGTTGAAAGATGAGTGAATTTTTTTCCCATGAGATGCATGTTTCCATGATCGTAGGACTCATATTCAATCACTCATGAGGTTTTGAATGAGGGGTGTGCAATAAGGTTTCGACCTTATTCCTCAGTGACCATTAGTATCTCAACAAGATATGGTCGGATTGAGTTAACATGATCTCAATCGTCGTATCATCTCCACTGCAAAAAAAAAATGTCTATTTGAAGGGCATGTGTATGATCATGGAACCCTTGATAGAATCTTGATAAATTCTATTTGAAGGGAATGCGTATGAACATGACAAACTTGAGAGTACCATGGATAATTCTATGTGAAGGGAATGTGTATGACCATGGAACCCTTGATACAAACTTGGTTAATTACATTAATATAAATTATAAAAGAGAAAAGAGAAAAATAATTTAGAAAATGAATAAATAATAAATTAATAAAAGCATGTTCATGCCAAGAATAAATAATAAATTAATTAAAAACATGTGCATAATATAGACAAGCAATTATTTAAAGAGAATATGAACTAGAACACTCCCTTAATTAAGGAGAAGAAATAAAATAAGAAAATCAATTAAAAGAATAATAAGACTCATATGCACACACACATGTAGGAAAAAGAACATGCAACAAAAACCTAAAAACTCTATAAAAGAAAGAAAGGAGATGAATGAAAGACATATTTTATATTTTATATTTTTCCTCCTACACGATGGTTGAGGATTTTTATAGTGACTATTGGATAGTTTGGTCCTTGGAAGTGGATAAGGTGGGGAGGCGTGAAAGTGAAATGCTCCACTTCCAATCATGTTGATATTGTGCTCTTTCCATGCAACCCCATTGCAACTCGAGGGTCTCTAGGGAAGAAGAGTACCCATAGGGAGGAGGCAAGGTTGTCAATCGATGGATCCTATGATTGGAAAATTGGTCAATGTTCATGGTAGATCAATGAAAGAAACAAAAGTATATTCTAGGACGAGATCATCACAAAGATATTCCATAAAAGCCAGGTTCAATGTGTTATTGCATTTCCTATTTTGTATAAATACATCATTTTATGTTGTAATTGAAATGTGATATCAACATTTTTTATTTAATGTCAAATGATTAAAGTATAAATGAGATTAGATAATTATGCATATATTCCATAGGGGAGCAACCTAGAAGGGTCGCTACATAATCAAGATGAAAGATTCAAGAAATCTACAATAGACCTCATAGTGAATACAAGAACACCAGAAATCATGACCCTGCAGATAATCATGACTTTACAGGAATAAGATGGATTGCATTACATTACATTATAAATGGAAGGAAGCGACATTATATGGTTTTTTATTACATTACATTTCATTCCTTTTTAATTACAACTTTAAATATCCAGAATAAATTGGGAAAAGGTTTCAACTTTGTTGTTGTTAGGGATAACTTGTAGAGAGGAACAATGTTGAATGACTAGATATTATAACATCAATATGCTTAAGATATGAACAATGGAAGAACTAATTTGTCCCACAACTCTGCACAATATACCCCTGTCGAGAAAGTGAAGTAAAAAAAGTCTAATCTACAGAAAATAAATTCCAAGAGTAAAGCATATAATGAACATAATAACCCCATAATGATAAATGAAATGATAGAAGAATATGAAATTCCATTTACACAAATAAAGGTTAGATACAACATATAGACCTTGAGCAAAAACATGGATGTAATAAAAATTAATATCACTTAGATATTCCATCAAGAAACTAAGTCTTTGGCATCAGTTGGTTTCTTGTTTTCACCATGACAAGATGCTATGTATACATGCCTCTAAAAATGTCAAACTCTTCCACACAGCAAATTTACTCACAACTAAAACATGAACAAGAAACAACCTTTGCAAACATGATGATTATAGTGAAGATGTATAAAATACAATAAGCTAATTGTAATCAAGAGCATATAAATATTATGGATACATGTCATGTACCCACCCATTCACCCAATGCAAGGCAAGGTACATGATGCCAAATTCAGGGCTTTCACAAGATCTCAGCCCATTAGTTAGATTCATATAAATAAAATATGAATGTGCAGATGTAAAAAAATTCAATTATGCACAACGGAATTTAAATCTAATCCACACACACACTTCAGCCTCATCCAACATATCAAAATAATCATTAATTAAACATTGCAGAAGTAAATACATAGACATAAAAAACACTTATCTTCATTTTTTCAACTGCCCAAGCAACTAGCTATGCCACTGCAACGTTCCACCCAGCCATAGGCTCTTCGACAGCTTATACTGAGTCCGTTCGAAGGCCACCCCCGAGCTGGGCATGATTCGCACAAGGAAAGGAAACATTCCGGCTCCCACGCATCCCATTAACCATTTCATCTCAGCCAAGCCAGTCCAACTGGGTTTATCAGGCTACACTTGAACCCTGGAGGCTTACACTCATGCTCAAGCCAAAGCTATGGATACCCATAACCCATACCCGACTTACTCTTCTTTCACAAAGCATGCACAAACAGGGGCAGGGATACACATTTCAAACAGTAGGATTTACGAATGAGATGGCCATGGGTTTTCTCAAAAATGTTCCCAACCAAAAACGGATTGTGGGATGGGGCAAACAACCACAGGAAAGAAAAACGATCTCTTCCCCAATATCTCCGCCTTCAATAGCCCAGAACGGTCTCTATTGAACCCCCATTCGATTTCCCTTCTTTCCCCACTGGTATACAACACAGAAAACACCTTCTCTACTGGGGAAAAGAAGAAAACGCTGCAACATGCCTGGAAAAACGCCCAGGTAGCTCTAAACTCGTGAGGGAGGAAGGCTGATGGTTGCATAATGGCTTAGGGAGCAATTTCGTGGCTCTATTCTTGCCCAAGGAGACCAACACGATTTTCCATCAAGGGTGGCTTGCCCATACCCGATTTTGGACAACCATACCTCCCCATTCCCAAGGCATTAACTTCCCCAACCAACTCTTGGGAGAAATCAATGGTTGGGTACAAAAGTCAACATGGGTAGTTGAGGGTTTGATGGGTTCTCTCATTGAAACTTGGCTTGACCCTATTGGTTCAAGGGTTTGAATGTTTTCCCTCCCAATTCCTTGTGAAATCATGCCCCCATCTCTTTGTTGCATTGCATAGCTAGTTGTGGGTATTTTTTTATTAAAATGCATATTACATGATGTTGAAATTCCAATGTGCCTGGCTAGCACGCAAAGCATATGCATCAATAAATCGATGGCGGGGCCTTGGCCTTGAGCTCCTCACCATGATTTCATACAATATTACATCAATTACATTTGAATGTAATGGGGTCAATAATGGGGATGTGACATTCCCCTCCCCTTGGAATAACCGTCCTCGGTGTTCCAATACTTTAGATTATATACCCACTTTACATATGTCCAACAATTCACAACTGGTGGCAGGTCTGTTCTGCAATTCGTCTCTTTACTTTGACCTTTCACGATCAAGTCCTTTGGTTTCTTCAAGCTGCTCCTGCTAGCTTTGGTCTTCCAGCTCTGCAGGTGGGCATTGCTCCAGAGCAATCCCCTTTCGTTATTCACCTTCCAGCTGATCTTCAAGTCTGGAATTTCATGGATGCCATCTTTCTTGTTGTCCCGGCAATTATCTGTGAGACTTATCATGGCAATTCCTGTTAGGACAAGCATAACATAATAATAGGATTAGTCAATTATTTTCCTAATTGACTTGGAACGTCTATGCTTTACTCATGAGACTTCCACACATTTCATGCTTTCCCACACACACATGAATTGATTCATGTTCATCCTTTCACAAGAAAATAACTATTTCAGCATTCACAATTCATTTCAAGCACTGAACACAATTTGTTTTCATTTATGACATGCACTCAACAATCCTTTGTTTCTAAGATGCATCAGTCAAAAGAAAGAGAAGAGTAAGAGTTTTCCCTTTCTTAGTCTTGTTCCAATCCGGAGCCACACCATCACTGGTGGTTCTATGCTCCTTGGCCTCTTTCACTTCAATGTGAATGCTTGACTTTCCCTTTCTTGGTTATGACACTTTAGTGTCTAAGGTCTGTCTAATGGCTTTCAACTAGGTAACCATTCCCCATTGTCGCTTACAGAACCTTTGGCTGATAGGACCCACACAGTTCCACTAGCACCATCTTTCATTACTGCTCATACTGAGCTCTTTAGGACAGTCATATGTCCACATGCATCCTCCAGATGCTTTGATAGTCCCTGCTTCCAGCAATACCTACACTCAAACATTGAGTCAATTCACATGTTTAGTGTATTTTTATAGGGTTTATCTCCAAATGAGAATTTAAGAAATCATAATTAAATCATATACACATGTATATTCATAAGCAAGAGTTGCAAGATAACCAAATACTTATCTTTATAGGATGTCTTCACTTTATCCCACAAGATCCTTCTTCGCTTTCTAAGCATTGGATTTCCCGTGGATACAACAATGAATGTTGGGCCAGCACGCAGGCTACTCCACAACCATTCGATTAGGCAATGCCAGGCCAGTACGCTGACTAGTTTTATCAATTGTTTAAGGGAATGTTTGGCCAACACGCCAGCTGCTCCACAACATCGAGTGGTTAATGTTCCCACCAACTATTCTCTGAATTTACCAAGAATTTTATAGCTCCAACCAGTTACTCTCTGGCTTTACCAAGCATTTATAGCTCCAACCAGTTACTCTCTGGCTTTACCAAGCATTTATAGCTCTTTTAGGGTCCTTTCTTCCTGTAATGGCCAAGGTTTCCAACAAAGAAACAACAGTGTATTAGCTTGGTTGTCATAAGACTTATACTTGAAGTCTTCATTATTCCAAATAAGAAATAAATGAAAATGAATTCTTATCTGTATTGTGCATTTTCCTTGCTACTCCACAGGTTTCCTTCTCTGCTTTACAAGCCTTGGATCACCTGTGGGGTGGATGCTTGGCCAGCACACCTGCTACTCCACAACATCATCCGAATAGGCAATGGCAAGCCAGTTCACCGACTGGGTTTATCAGGCATCCCAAAAATCGATATGCTAAGCCAGTACGCCGACTGGGTTTATCAGGCATCCCAAAAATCGATATGCTAAGCCAGTACGCCGACTGGGTTTATCAAGCATTTCAAAAATCAGTATGCTAAGCGAGTACGCCGACTGGGTTTATCAAGCACACGACAATCATTTCCAAGCCAGTTCTCCGACTGGGTTTGTCAGGAAATAACACCCAAATAACCAATACCTCCATAACCAATGCCAAGCCAGTACGCCGACTGGATTTATCAGGCATACAACAACCATTGCCAAGCCAATACACCGAATGGGTTTTTCAGGCATTAATTTAACAACATGCCAAGCCAGTACACCGACTGGGTTTATCAGGCATACAACCACCATTCGCCACAACTCCCAAATAACCAATGCCAAGCCAGTACGCTGACTGGGTTTATCAGGAAATATGAACAACATAATATGATTACGTGGCTCCTTCTCTTGTGAAACTAGTGGTTCCCTCCAGGAACTCCATAGGTGACTCACTTGACTGCAGGATAGCATGGCCCCACAATACCCACTCACACTACACAAGGATGATACCCCTTTTCTGCAACACAGCTCCTCGAGCCTATCCATCCCTTCTAGTGTCCTTTAGTGTGAGCGTAGAAAGGTTACCACTGCCCATACAGTCCTCCTGAGCACCCTTTCTTCACTTTGCCTCTTACGTGCAACACCAAATTGCATTTGTGTAAGCTGATAGCACAAGAAGGATAAGCAGACTCATCATTATTGTTGCTCAAAAATTGTAATCATATTTCATATCATTCACTATCAAGTATTGAAACACCAGGAATGCGTCCATTCCCTAGGGTGTAGTCAATATTGAAAACCCTACCATGACCCAGCACCAGAAAAGGTGTGCACCCCCTTTCTGATGTGCGCCATGTAGGCCCTAATCATACTCAAGCAGTTTGCAATGATATAAATAGGATAGAGCATGCTCTGCATATTAACCCTAATAATTTAAACATGCATGTCCTTGTCTAGGGTCACAGAATACTCATTCATTTCACAGATGTGTCTCACATGCCTTCTGGGCATAGCTTTACCATTTCACTCTCATGGTTTATCGACATGCGGTTTGGCTGAGACATTATCAATGTCGTTTCACCCGAAACCCATTTCCAAAGCATGGGATCCTTCCCATATAGTCTGGCTTCTGTAGGCCATCACACATGGTCTTCCTACAATGTGTCATCCTGGCACACTTTATCAAATAGCCAAACAGTCAGCAACATTTAGCAATAAGCTTCAAATATGATTGTTCCATAACCAATCAATAACATTAATAATTAAATTCAATATGAATTTACAATTCTGTCTCCTACAGAAATTGATTTGCTTAGCAATGAGTCTCTCCTCATATTGTTTAGCCCTTGTAAGTGGTATCACACTGCCCATTATGGTTTCACCCTTGCTACCATACCTGAACATCCACCTACAGCATGTCTTCCTGACACAATTCTATATAAGCCAAACAATCATTAGCAATTATAAGCAAACTCTCAAATCTGAAATTTGTAAATATGTTTTCCTACAGAATTTAGATTTGCAACTATGAGACTATTCTCATAAACTTAAACCAGACAATTTTTAGATTCGTTTCATGCATAAATTTACAACCATGAGAACCTTCTCATAACCTTTGGCTTTTACACATGGTAGATCCCGGTCTTTACTATGGACTTATCCTCATTGCCATACGCAAGACTTTTCTACCTGAAAACTGAAACTTCAAACAGCCAAACACGTTGTGAGTGTCTACGCACATAATCGTTCATTGCCATAACAGTCACTGAAGTGATCTCAGAATTATAATAATCAATAATTCAAACACCTTCAGCTGTTTAACATTTGAAATGCAATGAAATATATATACATTTCTATATATGCACCATTACCACAATGGAATTTCAAGACATAGTCACACTATCCATGCAACTTAAATAAATCGTAAATACTCATTATTTCATAGTCATATCATTCATACAACTCTATCCTTGCACAAAGCATTCTAGCATCCCATCGATCATGATTAGGCTCTTCATGCACTTACTATTCAGCATTCATAACAGCTCATGAAATGATCCTAGAATTATCATCAATTCATCATTCCATTCATTATTTATTTTGCAATAACATATGCATCATCCCTATGCATTCATACAATGCATCACAAGATTTATAAAATCTATTAATGCACATCTACTCAAGGCTACCTTGCATTGTTTCATGAATACTATGCATTCAAGCACATTATGATCGAAACATGACTATCTCATATAACTTGCATTACCATAATCAGGACCACCAGTCCTCACTTGCTTTGGTTATCAAGCACATAACCATATACATATGGCATGATATAAATTCATATGAATGCATTGAGATTTCTAAATAGTCATAGGGTGTAAGGATCATTTCCTTCACTTACCCACACCTCACCAAGCTTGGTAGGTTAACAGTCCCAATCGGTATTCAATATCACATGCAAACTAACTCAACATAGCTCAAACATGGTTGAAGAGATCTTACCAAATCCTCTTTCAATCATTCATGCAATTTGGCACCAATAATCATTACCTGCATGGTTACCATTAACATCACCTGATGTTACCTGATCAGTTGGCCTCTTCCCAAGGTTACTCAGTCCTTTTGCCAACTTTATGGTCATAGATTTGTTGCACCATCATTTCTACATAAGGTTGTTGGCTTCATGCAACAACATCCTCAGCACATTTAGCCATGTTCTTTGTTATCTTTGGTCCTACAACCAATACCAACATCAACAGCCATTATCAACCACAATATTCTCCCTTAGTGGTTCATTGCATATGTAGACTTCATTATTTTACCAATAAGCAATATCCCATTTATGCACAATCATTTCCATATGCACTATGCAATGTTTGTTAAGATGCCATCTAGTGCATATACATCTATGTAATCCCTTACATTTTTAACATTTTTATGCCATATGACAATTTCATGATTATAAGTATGATAACAAGCAGGGGTTTAAAGAATTCTTCCCTTTTTGATCCCTCATTGTAACATGGAATTCTTCTTCCATATCATGCAATTGTAGAAATTGCCCATATCGACAACAAAATTTGTTTGTCAAAACAGTCGCTGGCACTCTTCTACACTAAATATCTATGATATATGTAGACCCCGTTCAAACTCTGGTCATGCATCATTGTTCCCTGCTGGACAAGCTTTCCAATGCCTGTCTTCATGTTCCATTCCGACATCGAGTGCAGAAACTGCATCTCTTCAAAAATGACAACTTTCACTCCAATTCTGCACATTTTACACAGTTGCATTTTGGTCCAGAATGCCAACTTTAGACACCTGCGGAAGACAATCTATGAGGAATCACAAAAACTTCTCTATCGGGATAAGTTAGTCCATATAACAAGGAGCGCTCAGCAATTCACGGATTTCAATTCTGATGCACCATTCATCTTCTATGAATTTCTGGGTTTTACTACTTCTCACTTTTCACATTTTTCCAAAATTCCAAATTTTGGGCCAAAACTGGCTATCTCCCAAACGGTACATTTCTGGGAAATCTTTGTCTAACGGAAACTGTCCGTCTTAATGATAATATGAAATGTCTAGTTCAGTAAAATTTTTGATTCCCACATCTAGGGTCACTTTTACTGCCCACAAGCTTTTCAAAATCCCGAAAAAGTGCCCCGGAATAATGCTTTTTGGCCTTCTTGCTCACCCTGACTCCACATCCTTTGGAGTTTGGATCCAAGATTTGGAACTTAACATTGTGCCTGCTTCATGGCCGCACCTGATCAATTTCAGCTCAAACCGACCTTCTGTCAAGCCTCGGGACTCCGTCCTTCAAAAGTCACTATTCCCCTTTTTCTATCAAATTGGAGTGTAATGGGCTAGGGGTCTTCACTGGTTCTTTCATGGCCCTCGTCAATGGCCTCCGAGCCCCACAGGAATCATTCCATTCTGAGTTCGGATGTTCCTGCTATTCAAAAATCAAGTTTTCGTCACTTGATTTTTTTTTTTCGTCCATTCATTCCTTTTTCTTTTTTTCGGGCCGTCGTTGCGGGACGGTTCACCGAACACTCCCGCAATTGCGGAGCCATTCGGTGAAGACTCCCGCAGTTGCGGAGCCGTTTGACGAATGCTCCCGCAATTGCGGAGCCATTCGGCGAATGCTCCCGCAACTGCGGAGCCATTCGGCAAATGCTCCCATTGCGGAGCGATTCGCCGAACGCTCCCGCAATTGCGGAGCAATTCGCTAAAACCTCCCGCAATTTCGGAAGGACTCGTCGAAGTCTTCCGCAACTTCGGAACGACTCACCGAAGTCCTCCGCAACTTCGGAACGACTCGCCGAAGTCTTCCGCAATTTCGGAACGACTCGCCGAAGTCCTCCGCAACTTCGGAACGACTCGCCGAAGTCTTCCGCAATTTCGGAACGACTCGCCGAAGTCTTCCGTAATTTCGGAACGACTCGCCGAAGTATTCCGCAACTTTGGAACGATTCGCCGAAATCTTCTGCAGTTGCGGAACGATTCGGCGAAGTCTTCCGCAGTTTCGGAACGATTCGCCGAACTCTTCCGCGTTGCGGAACGATTCGTGGAATCTTTCCGCAGTTTCGGGACAACTTCCCGAATTCTTTCCGAAACAAACTTTAAACAAATTTTTTGAAAACACTTAGAAAAATTTGAAATCTTTCTTTCTGTCAGAGATGACTGTAATTGGTTTTGGCCCATAGAGGCCCAATGCTGCAACCAGTAGCTCTGATACCATTCTGTCACATACCCACCCATTCACCCAATGCAAGGCAGGGTACATGATGCCAAATTAAGGGATTTCACAAGATCTCAGCCCATTAGTTAGATTCATATAAATAAAATATGAATGTGCAGATGTAAAACAAATCAATTATGCACAATGAAATTTAAATCTAATCCACACACACACTTCAGCCTCATCCAACATATCAAAATAATCATTAATTAAACATTGCAGAAGTAAATACATAGACATAAAAAACACTTATCTTCATTTTTCAATTGGCCAAGAAACTAGCTATGCCACTGCAACGTTCCACCCAGCCATAGGCTCTTCGACAGCTTATACTGAGTTCGTTTGAAGGCCACCCCCGAGCTGGGCATGATTCGCACAAGGAAAGGGAACATTCCAGCTCCCACGCAGCCCATTAACCATTTCATCTCAGCCAAGCCAGTCCAACTGGGTTTATCAGGCTACACTTGAATCCTGGAGGCTTACACTCATGCTCAAGCCAAAGCTATGGATACCCATAACCCATACCCAACTTACTCTTCTTTCACACAGCATGCACAAACAGGGGCAGGGATACACATTTCAAACGGTAGGATTTACGAATGAGATGGCCACGGGTTTTCTCAAAAACGTTCCCAACCAAAAACGGATTGTGGGATGGGGCAAACAACCACAGGAAAGAAAAACGATCTCTTCCCCAATATCTCCGCCTTCAACAGCCCAGAACGGTCTCTATTGAACCCCCATTCGATTTCCCTTCTTTCCCCACTGGTATACAACATAGAAAACGCCCTTCTCTACTGGGGAAAAGAAGAAAACGCTACAACATGCCTGGAAAAACGCCCAGGTAGCTCTAAACTCGTGAGGGAGGAAGGCTGATGGTTGCATAATGGCTTAGGGAGCAATTTCATGGCTCTATTCTTGCCCAAGGAGACCAACATGATTTTTCATCAAGGGTGGCTTGCCCATACCCGATTTTGGACAGCCATACCTCCCCATTCCCAAGGCATTAACTTCCCCAACCAACTCTTGGGAGAAATCAATGGTTGGGTACAAAAGTCAACATGGGTAGTTGAGGGTTTGATGGGTTCTCTCATTGACACTTGGCTTGACCCTATTGGTTCAAGGGTTTGAATGTTTTCCCTCCCAATTCCTTGGGAAATCATGCCCCCATCTCTTTGTTGCATTGCATAGCTAGTTGTGGGTATTTTTTTATTAAAATGCATATTACATGATGTTGAAATTCCAATGTGCCTGGCTAGCACGCAAAGCATATGCATCAATAAATCGATGGCGGGGCCTTGGCCTTGAGCTCCTCACCATGATTTCATACAATATTACATCAATTACATTTGAATGTAATGGGGTCAATAATGGGGACGTGGCAATACAAGAAATTAGTATACTTATATATTGGAAAATATTGTCATCTAGGAACTAGGTATTTGGAATCAATTGGTTTCTTATGTTCACCATTAACTAAGCACCAGATATTCTTAACCCTGAAAATGTTAACATATTTCTCTTCCAAGCAAGATAGTTAGTACCAATTAACTTAAGAACATAATCTACCTTTGAACTCATGATGATTGAAAAGAAACTACACTAAACCCTATTGCAACTCATGATGATTGAAAAGAAACTACACTAAACCCTATTGCAAAAAAAGACAAGAAGCTAATGATTAGAAGAAACAATGAATAAAACTTAAATTCTCACCAATGAAGAAAAGTTGTGTTACAAAATTGATAGATTTGAAAACCCTCTATAAAAAATAGCAAAAATAATCGACTTAAAACTAATTGTTTTTCTATGGATATGAGTGTACATGCTTTTTGAGAAAAGAGGTCATGTGGGTATGTGCCTTCAATGAAGGATGGTCGTGTATGTACATGTCTCCACCATGTGAAATCCTCATGGTTATTAGATCTAGTTACTATGCTCTACCTACTTGAGTAAATTTTTATTATAATTCATTTTCAAGCATCAAATTTTTATTTTCAGTAGTTTTTCTTGGGTCCTCTTTTATCTTGTGGATTTGCAATCATATCTATCCACCCACTTAGAGTTTATATTAGATATGTGCATTTCACACATTTATGTGCATTTTTTAGGAAATATGACCTCATCATTGTGTCTGGCGTAGTGCTTTTAGTTAATATTGACTATTTGTTCTGCAAATTTGGAATTTGGCCTCCATGTACTCATTATGAATTAACTTTGCCTATCCTAGCATAGGGAATTTAATTATTTTATAACCTAAAGTTTTTTGCAATTTTAGGCTTGGTAAATTACCAATCCTTTTTTTCTTACTAGGCCTATTTTTTCTTCCAAACCTGACATCTCTTGATACAAGAGGCCATTTGTAGTGATTTGTTTTTTGTGATGTGATTTTTTCTTATCTACATGTTGGGATGCTTCTCTCACCTCTTTAGGTGTTGTATGGATCTGTATGGATCCATACAAACACATTTTTTCTTCCAAGGTGATTCTTAGGGGTTTCTCTTTTTTTTTTACCTTGTCAAGTGTTTCTACAGGTCATGTTTTGCTTCACAGAGGTCAGACTTTCCCTTTATGGTACATTTTTTCTCCCTACTTCTGCCTTGTACAATCATTGTGGACATTGTACAGATTTAGATTCTTGTTAAAATTTGTTATTTCTAAGTTTTAAGTTGCATTTTAGCCTGCAGGATACTGTTATATGGATTCCTCCTTCTTTATCCATGTTTTAAGTTGTATTTGTTTCCGTATAGTGGGATAACATTTAGGGTTTCCTAGTATAGGTTGGGCATGGGCCGTCGATAGTTTCTAGTGGTTTTGTTTTAAATATTTTCATATATTTTAATTTTTTAAAACCATCTATTATATTTTGTATATTTTGTATATGTGATAGTTCATTTTTAAATATATTTCTTGTTTTAAATATTTTCAATTTTAAAATATTCTCAATTTCAAATATATTTAATCCATTTTAAATCTATTAAATCTATTTAATTTAATTTAAATATTTTTAGTTTTGAATATTTTATATTTAAAATATATTTAATTTTTTTATATTTTTATGTTATCTTTCAAATGTTTTACATATATCATATAAATGATTCATTTTTTTATTTATATGTTATAATGTAAGATTTTTAAAAATATTTTCCTATTATATATGTTTTTCATATTTTATAAATGTGATATTCACCCATGTGTTTATCATTTTTTATCAAAATAAATATTTATTAGCAATACTTGCATTCTCATAATTTTATGAATAGTTATGCTCTTTCATTTTTCAAATCTTGGTTATTTTTCTCATTTTTGTCTTTAGCTTTTTGTCTTTTATGCATTAGTTTAAATTTGTCTTCACTACAAGCATCATGCTTCCAGAGGTTGTCTCTTGTTCCTGTTTTACTTGTCGCTAACCTTCTTGTATGGAATATGATTGACATTTATAGGGGCATGTATCTCTAGTATCTTGTCATGGTGAAAACAAGAAACCAATCGATGTCAAAGACTTAGTTGCTTGATGGAAACATTTTCCAATATATAAGTGATATAAATTTCTTTCATCCATGATATTTATATGCTCTTGCTTAACATTAGCTTCTTGTCTTTTATGCATATTAGATTTACTTTTATTCTTTGTAACAATCATGCTTGTAGAGGTTGTCTCTTGTTCTTGTTTTACATGTCACTATCCTTCTTGTGTGGAAGATGCTTGACATTTTCAAAGGCATACTATATCTCTAGCATATAATCATGGTGACATCAATAAACCAACCTATTCCTTAGGATTAGTTTCTTGATTTCTATATTTCCAATATATGAGTGATATCTATTTCTTACATCCATAGTATTTGTATGCTCTTTCTTACCATTAACTTCTTGTACTTTATGCATTAGTTTATAGTTTATTCACTATAATCATCATGTTTGCAGATGTTTTCTATTGCTCTTGTTTTACTTGTCACTAAATTTCTTGTGTGGAATGTATATTTGAAATTTGTAGGGGCATGTATCTCTAGCATCTTGTCATGCTTACAACAAGAAACCAACCAATGCCAAAGACTTAGTTGTTTGATGGAAATATTTTCCCATATCTAGTTATATGATTTTTTGTTGCGCCTTTATTTTTCTCAATATTTATATGTTGTTGGTAAAACTCGTTTGTGTAAATGCAATTTCATATTCTTATATCATTTCATGTCATGTCTTGGTCTTTCCTTGTCATTATGGGCTTATCATGATGATTATATACTTTACTCTTGGATGTTCTTTTGTGCAGATTATCTCTTTTTTTCTCCACAAGGGTATTTGTGAAGAGTTGTGGGACAACTTGGTACTTCCATTCCTTCCTAGCTTAAGCATATTGATTTTTTTATCTCCACTCATTCAACGTTTTTCCTCTATATAACTTATCCTTGATAACAACAAAGTTGAAACATATTTTCCACTTTATCAGGGATGGTTGAATTTGTAATTAAGAAGGAATGTTACGTAATAAAATACGATATAATGCCACCTTCTTATAGTTAAAATGTAATTTAATAAACAACCATATTATTTTGTATGATGATGGTTTTCTATGCAACACATTTTTCAATGTATAGAACCATCTAAGGTTCTTGTATTCATAACTAGTTCTAGTGCAAAGTTATTACACCTTTCAACATAGTTGTGAATTATTTTCGCATTACACATTTTGGATGTAGAGGACCATTTGGGGTTCTTGTATTCTCTATGAGGTATATTATAGATTTATTTCAACTATCAGTTGGGTTATGGTTGCAATGACTATCTGCTAGCCACATTTTCCATTGTATTGGCCAATTGAGGTTTCTTTACACTATTGTGTTGTTCTGTAGATTTCATCAAACAAATTGTTTGACGTACAATTATATGATAAATGAGAAGCAACCGTTATGATCTTCATCAAATCCATAAGGTGAAGTGTATTCATATTCAAATCTTATTTTTAATTTTGGAAGTTCTCATCAAGGGGAATGTTAATGTAATTCCATATTCCCCCATTTGAATTCTTTCTCCCTAGTCATCATTAAGGGGGAATTTTGGAATATGTATTGATGACTAGTGTGGTGTTGTTGGTTGTGTAATGATCCTATATATCAAAGAGGGAATAAAATAATTCACAACTCTCTAAATTATAATTTAAATATTAACCCACATGTGTTATGGGATGTAAATATTCTATACCTCTAGCTATATATTAGAGATGAAGGAGATCCTTTTAGGGTATGTTGTTGAAACGTCATATGCACATTATTATGTGTCATTGTGAATCAAGTGAATATGGAGTGCGATGTAATGCTTATGTGAGGATGCTCAATATTGTAAGATTTGTTGTTTCCTAAAGAATAAAGAAGACTAAGCCTTATCATGGATGTTTCCCCATTTCGTGTTTCCTAAAGAATAAAGAATACCAAGCCTTCTCATGGATGTTTCCCCATTTGGTGTTTTACCACATAAAGATGGTATACTATTTTATCTTCCCTTTCCTCTCTTGCTTATTATTGTTTATTTGTTGCTTTTTGATACGCGATTAGACTAGTTGATTATGATTTACATGTTAGTTATCTAACATGTAAGGATCATAATCATAATCACCGAATTATCTATTGTTTTATGTTAATGCATGTTTCTCGATAGTTGAACGTGTTATAAGAACCAATTACTATGCTCTAAACCCTTATATAATATTTTGTTTAAATTTCATTCCAAGCATCAAATTTTTTCAGTAATTTTTGTTGGGCCCTCTTTATCTTGTGTATCTGCAATCAGATCAGGCCACCCACTTAGGATTTATACTGGATCTATATTTCGTAAATTTATATTTATTTTTGGAAAATATGACATCAACATTATGTCTAGAGTAGTTTGTTTAGTCAATATCAATTATTGGTTCATCAACATTTTCCTTTGTTTGTTCATTATTGAATTAATTTTCCTAGTTTAGCTTAGGGAAATATAATTTTTTTATAACCTAAAGTTTTTGGGAAATTTTAGGGTTGGTGATTTACCAAGCCTGTATTTTTAACCATGCCTAGATTTTCTTTTGAACTTGATATCTCTTGATCTAGGAGGCCATTTCGAATGAATTTGTTTTCTCTAAGATCAATGTTTTCCCGAAAACATGTTAGATTATTGAGAAATATACATAAACATAGAATAACAAATTTACTAACATGTAAATCAATAATCATAATCTAACTAGTCAACACTACCACTAAATAATCAAATAACAAGACAGGAAAAGATAAAGGAGAGAGTACACTAGATATATGTGGTAAAACCTTAAATGGGGAAACATCCATGGGAAGGATTGATATTCTTTATTCTTTATGAAACTCCAGCTCTTAAAATATTGAGCACCCACAAATCACATTCCATCTTCACGTCATGTTATATTGACACAAAAAATAATGTCCATATTATGTTTCAATAACATACCCTAAAAGGGTCTCCTTCATCTCTATTATATTTTTTCCTTGGAAAAAAATCATATATTCATATATCAAAATATACATTGTAGTGTTCGAGTACTTATCAACATATACCCATGAGTGTTTCTCCTATTTAAAAAATTATCTGAGTATCAAAAGATGACTTAGAACTGAGAGTTCTTTTGACTCCATATTAAGAACATAAACCTATTTTCGACTAAGATTAGAAATGGAATGACATTTATTTTACTTCCTACCCATACATGAACTCATTGAAACAAAAATTTCAAAGATTTATCTCCACACCTTCCTTTCACAAACCATCTTCTTTTGGTTTTTCTCATGAATAATTTGGACAAAGGATATCATCTAAAAACAATGAATAGAGATGTGATTTTCTTGGAGAAGATTCTCAAGATGGACATTTGAAATGTTTTCTTTATGGTTAGCCTAATCAATGACAATCTTCGAGTCACCCACTATTCACTTCTTTCATTTTGAAAAAATAGAGTAGTGCCCAAAGCACCAAGAGATCTGCCTTGGTATTGTAACCCCTTCGTGTTGCATACCTACTAAAGAAGTAATGATATAGAGAAAGAAATCCAATCCCACATCATGGGGGGTTCCCCTAACTAAAACCATCAAAAAATCCCCAAGGAATATCTAAGTCCATCTGAGGCATAATCGAGACTCGAGACTTTATCGGCTTTGGATATGATTTGAATTCTTGACAGCATTTTAGGATTATACTAAAAGAAACTTCTAGGGAAATCCATTTTTTTTGAAAGATCATATTGTTATGATCCCACCAGACATTGTATGCAAATAAAATTGGGAAAGTATCGAAACCAAGAACTGAACGATCATGAAAACAATATTGAATGCTTTGATCCAGATTAATGTTCATCCATTTTGATTTGGGTTTGAGCGAATGATCCATAAGTTACCAAGTACAATCTGCATATGAGCATTCAAAAAATAAATGAGAAGCATATTCATCATTCAATTTACAAAGTGAGCATCAGTTTGTACCAATCCATGCCCTTTTCAACCCGTTATCCCATGTACATAACTGATTACTTAAAGAAATACACATAACTATTTTCGATTTTTGTGGTTCGATAATTTTCCAAATTATTTCCAACCAGCATCGATTTTCTTCCTCAAGAAAAAGTTTAGGTCTGATAACCTATACAATTTTTGTTGTATGATTTCCCATAACTGGGATTTTGGACCACACCAACAAATCCTTGTTTACAGGGTGCAAAAAATTAAAATGATACACCATCTTGTCCATGTAATAGGGGAAAGTTTCAAGGATCCCTAATTTTTTGAAGTATAGAAACCTTGGCGAATGTTTCTAATTCTTAAATTTCCAATTATAAAATGTTTAGTGATACCTTAATAAAAATATTCAGGTTTCTAAGGATTTTTTTATAGTTTTTAGGCAATCTTGACAGCTTTTATAATTAAAAAAATATCCTATGGAATTTGTGCGAATTAGTTCGGAAATAAATTGAAAATGGCGATTTTATTTTTGGAAAAAATCATCAAAAAACTATCCCATGAGCTAAATTTTACCCCTAAAATTTATCTTAATTTAATAAGATCATTCTACATCTAGATCACCTTGCATCCCAAGAGATCGATAAGACTTCTATCAATGATGCCCCAAACCTTGAGGGTATTGGGCTCGGGAATCCTCCAGAACATAAATGTTTTGATCATGAAGTGCCCGACAAAGATTTTTAGATAAAAATATTTCGTCATCAGAACCCATCCAATGGTCCGTGCCAATTCTAACATTCTTTACATCCCCGTTTGCTAAATTCTCTAGTTTCCAACCAATGGGAAGGAATTTACCAAATATTTCCACATATTCGATCCATTCTTATTATTTTTCTAGGGGCTACGAAACCATTCCTGTAATGTAATTCCTAGGAGGTATTTTGATTTCAAATCTCTTCCCTAGAGGAGTAAGTTATGAGTTAGGCAAAAAATACTTCTTGGGTCACTAAGGCTTGAATGAAGAGGAAAATGTTATTGATCCCCCAACCTCCATTTTTTTTTGGATGCACCAGCTTTGTCCATTGAACTAAGGGGATCCATTATACTTTATTTTTCCCTTTCCATAAAAATGAGAATCCTTTTTTTTATGAATTTTAATCAAAATACATTAAGAAAAATAATCAATATACGTCCAAAAGATTGGAATGATTTACAACATCGATTTTAATAAGACCATACACCACCCCCCGTGAGAGGAACCTATTATCTTAGAATGGTGTTTTGGATTCTATTTTTTTATATAACCAGAGACAGTCTTCAAAGGAGTACATATTTCGATTTATGGTAAATCCAAAATACTTAAAAAATTATCTTAGAACCTTATGGAGATAAGGAAGAAAAACTCCAGTCGTCTAATTAACTCCCATGAGAAAAGATTATACAAGAGATAATACTTATTAACATTTATTATCATTCTTGTAACCTTACAAAAGAGGTATGAAATGCGTATTAGGAGTTGAAAATTTGAGATTCCCTTCACCTAGAAGGATAATTTCATCAATGAAAAGGAGATTCATTAGGAATACAGATGCTGAGAATTTGAACCCTTTAAGCAATCTTGAAGACTTAACATGAGAAACAAGCTTATTGAGACCTTTGACTATTAGAAAAAGTAGAAAGGGATAAATGGTGCAACCTTGGAGAAGACCCCTACAGGAACCAAAAAAAACTAGGATGGAGATCCATTAATCAAGACAACAAAAGAGGAAAACTAGACACACCTCGTGATCCAGTCAATTCTACAAATGGACATTCCTATCTGAGTGAGAAGGAGGTGGATATAGGTCTAGTTAACCCTATCATAATCCTTTGAAATGTCTATTTTTAGAGAAAAATGATTTTTGTTTAGATTGATCTATTGAATGAAGCGCTTCTTGAGCTCAAGATACAACATCATGTATTTGGCGCTCATGTAAAAAATTAAACTGCTCTTCTAAAACTATGTCATTTAAAACAAGCTTGAACCTCTGAGCTATGAGCTTTGAAATCAATTTATAAATGAAATTGCAACAAGATATTAGACGCAAATAATCTAGAGATTAGCAATATTTCTTTTCGGGAATTAACATCAGAAATGCAGATTATGGGAAATTTGCATCCCATAACACATGTGGGATAAATATTTTTTCACTTCTCTTATATCAAGAAAGGTAATAATATAATTATATTTCATTATCCATGCGGGATAACTCCTTTTTGTAATTTAGAGAGTTAAGAAGAATTTTATGTCTTATTTGGTAGATAGGATCATTACACAACCAACATGACCACATAAGTCACCATTACATATTCCAACATTCCTCCTTAATGATGACTAGGGATGAAGAATACAAATGGCGGGATATGGCATTAAAAAAAAATCCTCCTTGATGTCAACTTCTAGAATTCTCAATAATATGTGTTTATGAATTCACTTCTCCATATGAATTTGATGAAGATAACAACCACTTCTCACTGATGATGAAATTTCACTTGAACCTAGTTGTCCAAATATCTCAGATGGGAAATACAACACAAAATGTGGCCAATAGACAATCATCACAATCGTAACCTAGTGGATAGTTGAAAGAAATTTCTAATAGACCTCATTATGAATACAAGAATCCCAATGGCTTATACATCAGAAATTTTCATGTTGGAAGTCTTCACAACCAAGATGAAAGACGCAATAAGTCTACAATAGGCCTCATTGCAAATACAAGAACCTTAGATGGTTTTATAAATCAAAATGTGTCATGTATATAATCATGACTTTATAGGAAGAATATGGCCTTCATTACACTACATTATAACCGGAAGGAGGTGGCATTATATGTTATTTTATTACATTATATCCCAAATAAATTGGCAATAGGTTTCAAATTTTCTATTGTTAATGATAATCTATAGAGAGGAATGATGTTGAATGACCGGATATTACAACATCAATATGCTAAAGATAGCAAGGAATGGAAGAATCAAACTGTCTCACGAATCTTCACAATATACCCTAGTGGATAAAGTGAAGTAAACAAAGGGATAATCCTCACAAAATAAATTCCAAGAGTAAAGCATATAATGAACATGATAATCCCATAAAAACAAATGAAATATCATGGCATAAAATGAAATAATAGAATAATATGAAATTGCATTTACAAAAACAAGGGTTAGCAATAACATATAGATATTGAGAAAAATATGGATGCCAGAAAATTGATATCACTTAGATATGCCATAAAGAAACTAAGCCTTTGGCATCAATTGGTTTCTTGTCTTCACCATGACAATATTATAGAAATGCATGCCCTTGAAAATGTAAAACATATTCCACACGATAAAGTTGAAGACAAGTAAAAGAGGAACAAGAGACAACATTTGCAAACATAATGATTATAGTGAAGAAACTATAAACTAATGCATAAAAGACAAGAAGCTAATGGAAAGCAAGATCATATAAATATTATGGATGCAAGAAATTGATATCACTTATATATTGGAAAATATTGTCATCTAGCAACTAGGTATTTGGCATTGATTGGGTTCTTATGTTCCCCATTAACTAAGTGCCAGAGATTCTTACTCCTGAGAATGTAAATCATCTTTATCTTTCAAGCAATATAGTCAGTACCAATTAAATTAGGAACAAAATAAACCTATGAAATCATGATTATTAAAAAGAAACTATACTAAACCCCAATGCATAAAAAGTTGGGAATGTTATATTCTTTGCAAGTAAATTGACTGGAAAAGTTGATAATTGAATGGTATAAGTCAATTGGATTCAGAGGTTGAAAGATGGTGGAATTCTGGTTTATTGATTGATTGGAATATTTTTTTGGTTGAAGTAAAATGATTGGCAAACTGGAAGTCATTGGAATGACCAAAATCTCAATGGGAAATCAACCAAAGTTGACCTAGTCAAGTCATCTATAACATAATAAATGAAAGTGGTTAGGAAGTTATGGATTTCCATTAATGAGCAATTGGTTGTATTGCATCTATAAATATGATGTAATGGCAATGAAAATAGTGTGTGGAATGTTCTAATGTGATGGAGTGTGTTTTTCGGTATAGAAAATCACAGTTGTAAACACATGTGGTGAGTGTTTTATTAATAGATGAGTTGTAAGCTCATTGGTTTGTTGGTGTTCCCTCGAGAGAGGGTTTTTGAGGGTAATTTCTATGTATTGTGTTGATTTGTTGTGTGCCATTAATTTATGTCTAATTATGCTTAATTATATGAATTAATTTGCAAGTCTACTGTAATCGGTATTATAACCAATAGTTGGTATTAGAGATGTATTTGGTTGCAGGGGGAACCTTTGTTGTCGAGGGATTGGCTTGGTCCTGAATTTGGTGAATACCTATTGTAGTGGGAGTTTCTGGAAACATTGATTAATAGTTATAATGGATAACATGTCAATGATATAAATTGAATAGTTTAATGGGAAAAATTTCAATCTTTGGATGCTTAAAATGGAGGATATTCTTGTGGATCAAGAACAGTGGGTTGCAGTTGACCTAGGAACAACTCTCATTGGTGTGTCGAATGAATATTGGAAAAAAATCAACATGAAGGAAAGGAGTACAATCCGACTTTGTTTATTATATTATATATTTTTCTAAATGTATCAAAAGAATACACTGCAAAGAAGCTATGAGAAAATTTGAGGAACTTGTACCTATTGAAATATCTGGTTGAAAAGTTGTTTATTTGAAAGAAGCTATACCTTCTGAGGATGGGTGAAGGTGAATTGATTATAAAGAACTTGAATTCATTCAACATTGTGATCAATTAGTTATTTTTCAGTGGATATTAAAATCACCGGGACGAAAAAATAATCATTATGTTGTGTTATTTTCCAGATTCTTAAGATTTCCTAGTTGTGGCTATTGGAATTAATAACACCGCATTGAAGATCGACAATGTGATCACATATATATTTTAAAAATATATGATACAAACAAACATAAATTTTTGTATCCATGTTTCCTTAATGATAATAGGTCAATTGGTAGAAAGAGGAAAAGGTAAAACCTCTGGTAGAATATCGAAGTCAAAAGGAAGATATAAGACTAGATCTCCTGGTCCAACGATGAAAACACACTATCGATGTGGTAAAGTAGGTCATTATAGAAGAAACTGTAAGCTAATGAAATTTGAGAAAGGTAAAAGGTCTAAGGAAGCACGATCGAATGATGGTAATCCTTTGCAAGAATAAAAAAGTGATATGTATTTGGCCTCCACAAGTACATAGTCAGACCATGAATCTTGGTTCATCGAATTCGGTGCATCATATCATATGATACCTCACAGAGAATGGTTCTATGAGTATGAGAAGTTATATGGTGGTGATTTCCTATTAGGAGATGACTCACCAACCATGATATTTGGATCACGCAAATTTTGGCTAAAACTAAAAGATGGAAGAATAGGAACAATTCGAGGAGTACTTCATATCCCAATTTTGGCTTGAAATGTGATCTTGATAAGTAATATGGGGAATGTAGGTGTGCAATATATATTTAATAAATATACATGCAATATGGTGTGAGGAACAATGGTACTAATGAGAGGTGTTTGGACTGGAACATTGTACAAGCTATTGGGAAGGACATACATCAACGAATGAGCCAATGTAATCTGTTTTGAATATGATGGAACATCTTCCTACCTATTCAACCCGACCATGTTGTCGAATTAATAGATGGGACACATAGGTGAGAAAGGTATTTATGTTGTGCACAATAAAGGTATGGTTGAATTTATCCTTGACTATTATGAAGAAGTCGATTTCTATGAACATTACATTATGGTTAATAGAGTCATGTAATGTTATCATATAGTGCTACAAGGGCTAAGCAAATACTGGAGTTAATACATAGTGACGTGTTTGGAACTTTTCCGGTCCATTCACTAGGAGGATCATATATTACATATTTTTCGTAGATGATTTCTTCAGAATGACATGGTTGTATCTTCCGAGGAAGAAATATGATGTTTTTGAGAAGTTTTAAGAGTTCAAAGATCTTGTGGAAAATCAAACCAGTAAAAAGATTAAGGTGTTGAGAACTAATAATGGAGGAGAACTTTGTGGGAATACACTTGACTAGTTGTATAGACAACACTATATATCTTGACAAAACACAACTCCCTACATGCATCAGCATAATTGAGTTGTTGAAAGAACGCATAGAATGATGATGGATAAATCCAGAATCATGCTCAGTGGTGCAGGAATTTCACATGAATTTTGGGAAGAGGTAGTCGACACGACATGTTACCTAGTGAATAGATCACCATTGACAAATCTGGTTGAAAAGTCCATAAGAGGCATGGGATGGTAAAAAACCCTCTCTTACACATATTAGAGTTTTTGGTTGTGATTCAAATAAACAATAATAAGAGAGGAAAGGTAAGAGAAAAGAGTACAACATATTACATGGTAAAACCATGAATGGGGAAACATCCATCAGAAGGATTGATCTTCTCTATTCTTTAGGAACCTCCAACTCTTATAATATTGAGCATCCTCACATAAGAATTACATCACCACTCCATTTTCACTTCATGTCACAATGACACACAAGAGTGTGTATATGATGTTCCAAAAACGTAACTTAAAAGGTTGTCCTTCACCTCCATTATAGCTAGAGTTACATGGAAGATTTACACCCCATAACACATGTAGAATACTTATAATCCATTTCTCTTATATAAAGAATGGAAATAAGAGAATTTACTTCATGATGCATGCAAGATAACTCTTTTTTATAATTTATAGTGTTATGAAGTATTCCATGCCTTCTTTGATAGATATGATCATTACACAACCAACAACACCACAATAGTCATCATCACATATTCCAACATTCCCCCTTAATGATGAGTAGGGAGAAATAATGAAAATGGAGGAAGATGACATTACATTAACATTCCGCATGATTGCAACTTTCAAAATTCCAAATAAGAAATGAATATGAACAAAATTTGTTGGATTTGATGAAGATAACAACCACTTCTCACTAATCATGAAATAGCGCTTGAGCCAAGTTGCATGATGAACTCTAAAAAACACCACAATAGTGTATAGAAACCTCATATGTCCAATACAATGGAAAATGTAGCTAGCATACAACCATCACAACCATAACCCATCTAATAGTTGAAATAAATCTACAATAGACCTCATAGAGAATACAAAAAACACATATGGTCCTATACATCAGAAATGTGTCATGTACGTAGTCTTCACAACCAAGATGAAAGAGGCAAGAAATCTGCAAGACCTCATTATTAATATAAGAACCCCAGATGGTCCTATACATTGAAAAATGTGTCATGCAGATAAGCATGATTGTACAAAACAAGATGTCCATTCATTATATTACATTTTAAATGGAAGAAGGTGGCATTATATGCTATTTTATTACATAACATTCCTTCTTAATTATAACGTCAACCATCTCGGATAAAGTGGAAAATAGTTTTCATCTTTGCTGCTATCAAGGATAAGATATAGAGAGGATCAATGCTAAATTACCAAAGATTAAAAAAAATCAATGTGATTAAGATAGGGAGGAATGATAGAACCAAGTTGTCCCACAACTTTTCACAAATACCCTTGTGGAGAAAAAATAGAGCTAATTTGCACAAAATAATTTCCAACAGTAAAGCATATAATCATCGTGATAATCCCATAATGACAACGAAAGATAAATACATGACATGAATTGGTAGATGAATATGAAATTGCATTTACACAAACAAGGGTTAGCAACAACATAAAAATATTGAGAAAAATAACAATGCAACAAAAATTGATTTCACCTAGATATGGGAAAATATTTCCATAAAAAAACTAAGCCTTTGGAATTTGTTAGTTTCTTGTTATCACCATGACAAGATGCTAGACATACATGCCCCTGAAAATGTCATACATGCCATTGAAAATGTCAAACATCTTTTACACAAAAAATTTAGTGACAAGTAAAACAAGAACAAGAGACAACATATGCAAACATGATGATTATAGTGAAGAAACTATAAACTAATGCATAAAATACAAGAATTTAATGGAAAGCAAGAGCATATAAATATTATGGATGCAAGAAATTGATATCACTTATATATTGGAAAATATAGCCATCAAGCAACTAAGTCTTAGGCATATGTTGGTTTCTTGTTTTCACCATGACAAGATGCTAGAGATACATGCCCCTAAAAATGTCAAGCATCTTCCACATAGGAAGGTTAGTGACAAGTAGAATAGGAACAAGAGACAACCTCTACAAGCATGATTATTGTAGTGAAGAAAATTAAAAATAATGCATAAAAGACAAGAAGCTAATGGTAAGCAAGAGCATATCAATATTATGGATGCACGAAATTGATATCATTTATATATTGGAAAATATTGCCATCAGGAAAGTAAGTCTTTAGGATCTTTTGGTTTCTTATTGTCACCATGACAAGATTCTTCAAATACATACCCTTTAAAATGTAAAACAACTTCCACTCAAGAAGGTTAGAGACAAACAAAATAGGAACAAGAGACAACCTCTACAAACATGATGATTATAGTCAAGAAACTAAAATCTAATGCATAAAAGATAAAAATGAGCAAAATAACCAAGATTTGAACTTACTCTAGTTTGTCGAAAGTGCTTTTACAAAAAAAATTGCAAGAGCATAAATACTCATAAAATGACGAGCATGCAAATATTGATAAAAAATATTTCGTAAATAAATATTTATTTTGATTAAATAAGTGATAAGACATTTATCTAGGCAAATATCACATTTATAAAATATGAAAAGCATATGAAATTTGCAAAATATTTTAAAAGATCGTGCATTATAACATATAAATAAAATTTTCAATTATTTATCTAATATATATATATATATATATATATATATATATATATATAATATGGAAGATAACATAAAAATATTTAAAAATTAAATATATTTAAAAAAATAAAAAATTAAATTAAATTAAATATATTTAAAATAGATTGAATATAATTAAAATAGATTAAATATATTTAAAATAGATTGAATATAATTAAAATAGATTAAATATATTTCAATTGAAAATATTTTAAAATTGAAAATATTGAAAAATGAAATATCACATATATAAAATATATTATATGGTTTTAAAAAATGAAAGATTTGAAATGATTTAAAACAAAACCACACGAAACTACCAGTAACCCACACCAAGAAACCCTAAATGCTAGCCCATACAGAAACAAACATAGCCTAAAACACAAGTAGAGAAGGAGGAATGCATGCATCTTTATCCCATAGGATAAAACATAGGTTAAAACACAAAAAGAACAAACCCCAACACGAATTTAAAATTGTACGACATCCAAAATGAGCAGACAAGGGGAAAATAGGGAGAAACAATGCAACATATAGGCCAAATATGACCTCTATGAGGAAAAAAATTACCTTTAGAAACATCCAGCAAGGAAAAAAATAGGAAACCCTAAGAAATTATCCCTAGAAGAAATAATTGCAAAGAAAAAGGTGTTTGTATGGATACATACAAGTCCATACATCACCCAAAGAGGCAAGAGAAGCATCCTAACATGTAGATTGACAAAAATTGCACCCAACAAAAGCGCGATTCATTGCAAATGGCCTCCTAGATCAACATATATCAGGTTCGGAAGAAAAAATAGGCCTGGTAAAAAAAAAAAAGCTTAGTAAATTACCTAGCCTAAAAATTCCAAAATCCTTTAGGTTATAAAAAAATTAAATGCCATAGGTTAGTCTAGGAAAAATTAATTCAATAATGAGTATTTAAATAGAGGCCAAATTTGACGAACCAATAGCTGATCTTGCCTAAAAACGCTAATCCAGGCACATTGGTGAGGTCATATTTTCTAGAAAATGTAATTAAATGTGTGAAATGCACAGATCTGGTATACACCCTAAGTGGGTGGCTAGATTTGATTGCAGATCCACAAGATAAAGAGGGCGTGATAAATATTACTAAAAAAAAGTAATGTTTGAAAATAAATTTTAATAAAATATTACTAAATGAGGTAGAGTATAGTAACTAGCTCTAACACTCCATGAGGGTTTCAGATGGAGAATACATGTACATGAGCCTCCTTCATTGAAGAAACATACCCATGCAACATATTTTCTCTGAAAGCACGTACACTTAGATCTGAAGAGAAAAATTCATCGCAATTCGATTATTTTTCGATGTTTTTTACAAAGGGTTTGCAGATCTATCAGTTCAATATGACAATGTTTCTATTTGTTCTAGTTATTAACTTCTTGTTTTTTTTGTTGATTTTAATACCAATTACAATAGGCTTTCAAATTGATTCATATAGTTAAACATAAGTAGACATAAATCAAGGGAACACAACACATCAAAACAATACATATAAATTACCTTGTAAACTCCTCTCCTAAGGGAAAACAAACAAACCAGTGATCTTGCCACTCATCTATTAATAAAACACTCACAATATGTGTTTACAACCATGATTTGTTAGACCACAAATCACACGTCATTGCATTCACCCATATTGCACACTATTTGCATACCCATTATATCTTATTTATAAATGCAATACAACCAAATGCTCATTAATGACAATCCATAACTTCCTATACACTTTCAATTATTTTTTTATAGTTTACTCGATTGGGTTGACTTTGGTTGATTTCCCGTTAAGATTTTGGTCGTTCCATCGAATTCCCATCGATGAGTCATTTTCCTTCGACCAAACAACTATTCTAGTCGGCCAGTCGACCAAAATTCCACCATATGTCAACCTTCGACTCTAGTCGACTTATACCAGTAAACTATTGACTTTTCCAGTCAATTTACATGCAAATAATATAACCTTCTCAACATTATCCCACTTGTTTTCTTCTTTGCATAAACAAGATATTCATAACTTTAGTTCACTTAAGCAAGGATAACAAGCCCATCATTTCCCTACACTAGGAAAACTTTTTTGTGCTCATTGTCTTGGTCAATGAGTTTGCAACATTCTTAACCATGTATACTTTTTCTATTAACACCTTATGGTTCTCCACCATCTCTCTCACAAAATGTTATTGTAAATCATTGTGTTTTTCCTTTGAATGATATGTTGGGTTCTTTGTTAACAATATTGCATTATGATTGCCATAATCCAACCTAACACCATGCTTACCAAACCCAATATAACAACACAATATTTTCAATCAAATATCCTCCTTACCTACATGTGTATTTTCCATGTATTCAGGATCGATATTCAACAATGTAACGACCAATTACCTCCTACTCATCCAGTTGATTTCTCTGTTAAATAGATTGAACACATATCCACTAGTCGACCATATATGTTCACTATCTATATCCTAGTTGGAATTCACAAATCCATGTACATTGATTTCCTTTTTTGTTGTAGGTTCTCCTCCATAACATATTGCATAATTTGGCATGCCATGCAAATACCTGAATACTCTTTGAATGCGGTCCAGTACTCTTTTCCAAGTGTCGACATTTACCTTCTTAATACTTCCACCACATGGGAAATATCAAGTCGAGTACAGGCCATAGCATACATTATACTACCTACAGAACTAGCATAGGGAACACAACATGCAATCTATTTCTTCTCGTGTCTAAGGACACTATTTAGAATATAGATTGACTCCCACAAGAATAAGGACCTCGACGGGTACACTCTCCTACATGTAGAAATGTTTCAAAACTGTTTCAACATATATTAGAGGAAATTTCGACTTAAAATGGGCCTCAAGCAAATCCATGCCATAATGTGTAAGCCAATCAAAATCCTTTAAAATTTAAAAGACGTGCAGGTATGACTAAGCACCTTAATATTGCATAGTAGTTTTTAATTATCAATTTGAGTATATAATAATTTCTAATCATTTGTAATAAACCACATACAAAATAAATCCTAACTAAATATAACTAAATCCTAACAAACTATAACTTAAAAGTAAAAGTACATAATATAATATATTATATAATACCATATAATAAATTGACGTAACAAACTATAACTAAAAAGTAAAAATATATAATATAATATATTATATAGTACCATATAATAATTATTAATTTTAATTCTCATTGTATCATTTAATATTATTTTAGCTTGCATGGTAGTGTGATGTGGCATTTTCTTTGGAGGCCCATTTTCAGTTGAAATTTCCTCTAATGTTTTCTCTAAATTAACCAAGAGCCTTCTACCTACTCGATCTCTCTGTATTTCCATTCCAAGAATGAAATTAGTTTCCTGAGATCCTCAATGTCAAACTTGGAGGACAATTTCAATTTTACCTCATTAATCAAATCCATGTTATTTCTGACCAACAACCTATCATCAACTTACAAAACTACATATATGAAATAAAAAATGGCAATCTTCCCATAAACACATTGATCAACCTAACTTTTCACAAACCCCAACTATTGGATATACATATCAAACTTCTAATACCACATCCTAGGTGATTGTTTTAGATCATAGAGAGACTTCCTAAGCTTTCATACTAGCCCCTTTTATCCTTCCACTCTAAAACCTTTAGGTTGCATCATATAAATATCTTATTCAAGATCACTATGAAGAAATAATGTCGTTACATCTATCTGTTCTATCTCAAGATAAAATGTTGCATCCATTAGTACCCTTATGGAAGTTAGCTTAGGAATTGGAGAGAAAATATCACCAAAGTTGACTCCCTTGACTTGGGAATATCCTTTTACTACTGTTCGAGCCTTGTACTTCTCGATTTGATCTATTGCATTCAACTTTTTCTTGAACACCTACTTAATACTAATGAGTTTCCTTCCATTTGGTATCACGACTAGATCACATGTTTCATTCTTCTTCAAGGACTCCATTTCTTCTTCGATGGCCCTTTTCCCATAGTTTACCCTCTATCGAGTCAATTTCCTCCTTTATCAACCCCAGATCATCTTCTATGGTAGATAATGCAAAACTTGAGAAAAAAATGGGTGGACTATATCCTTCTAGTTGTTTCCTTTCTTCACCAAACCTCTTGACATTTGGAGTTTGTTGTTCCACTTCTTTGTCAGATTTGGTTAACTCACCTAAATATAGACTTTCATCATTCATTTCAAACACTTTATTTTATGGTTTTTCTCTTTTAACCTCTTCATCCCTGGAAGTAAATCTGACTTCTCTGAAGATCACATCTCTATTATAAAATTCCTTCCTTGTGACTAGATTCCATAGCTTATGCTCGGTTTCACTCCCTCCTTGTACCCAATGAAGATGCACTTTTATGACTTGTTGTTGAGTTCACTTCATTTATCCTTTGGGATATGCAAAGTAAGGTGAAGAACCTAGTAATTTGGAGGATAATCTACCATATGCGCAGTTGTTTTCTATCCATATAGCAGATGACTACTTCATAGATATTGTAGAATTTCCAACTACAGGATTAGCACCTGCAAAACTTACTATGTAGCAGAAGAAACAATTAGTGGTAAGATCAACTGACTTTACCCTAATACCAGGGAAATTATACAAATTAGGACCAGATGAAGTATTGCGTACATGCGTACTAGAACATGAAAGACCTATTATACTTGATGAAGCACATTCAAGTGTATCTGGAGGACACTACATAGGAAGATCTACTACACATAAAATATTAAGAGCAGGACTATGGTGGCCCATGATACACAAAGATTCAAAAGAACATTGTTGGAATTGCGATGTATGTGAGGGAACAAGGAGTCCATCTCATAGAAATGAGATTCCATTGATTCCACAATTGACATTGCAAACCTTTGATAAATGGGATATTGAATTTGTGGGACTTATTAACCCACTAGGGAAGAGAACTATCTCAAGATATATCATCACAACTAAATATTATCTAACCAGATGGGAAGAGGTAAAACCAGTAAAGGACTGTAGCGCAGTTACTGTCGCGTAGTTCATTTTTTAGAACATTTTGACAAGGTTTGGACGTCCAAATATTCTAATGAGTGATCAGGGAACCCATTGTTGGAATATTCTCACCATCATTTTCATATTTTGCATGCCTGGATGCATTTTGCATGCATCCAGTCATTAGTATGGTAGTCTCCCAGCACCTACTCCTCAGTATTTCATCCCTAGGATCTTTTTTCTGCTCAGTTCTATCCCTCCTAGCCACTGATGTGCCCTTGTTTTCATCACTGGAGTACAAGTGCACCCTCTTCCACCTATTTAGGACTTACTTCAGTTATTTCCATGATTAGTGGATCTGTTCCTTGTTTTGAGGACTGGTTGCTAGTTTAATTGACTAAACTACTTAGATAGAACTCCATAGAGACTATATCTACTATTCTGACTACCAAAAGCTCCTCATACACCCAAATTGGAGTCTCCTTCCCTACATCAGTGCCCATGCACTTAGTTAGACTCAGTTAGACTCATTTGACTGTTGTGACTACTGCCACTAGTTTGGATTATGTCTCCAATGCTATCCAAGCCACGCATTGAGGAGAATTTGAATGAGCTTAGTGGCATTCAAATTCATTTGATTGTATTCAGTTATTATTCACTATTCAGAGTGCCAGCTTACAGCTGATGTATGATACAGTAGTTTTTGTCATTTCTTGTGTATGAGTGATTATTGAATCTCCATTTCTTCTTCTTCTTTCTGCACTTCTTGAGTGAGTTTTAGTGAGGTATACTACTATTGAGTGATCCTAATCCTAAAATATCACATGGTATCATAGTTGACAGCAGCTATTCGAATTGTAGCAACAGCAGTTGCAACAATTCCTTGAGCAACTGTCTTTCATTAAGCACCAGAAGCCTCTGGGTTTCCATAGCAAATCCTGGTGCTATTTTATTGAATTCACTAGAGAAATCCAGTGAGGTCTAGACAGGTGTGGAGGACCCAGTCACATGTTCTCAATGTCCTAAGGTAGTTTTCAATTCGAATTGCAGTAGATCCCCATTTCATAATTCTCATTTGTTTTGCAGGAATATCCTCTCTTCAACTTTGAATTCTTCAGTATCATGGATCTCAAGTTGAATTCATTCAACTAATTCGAATGGAAGGAAAATATGGACATATTCTTGAATTCGAAGAGCCTTTCTAGAGTGGTGAATGGCTCTGTAGTTGAGCCCACTAGTGTAGTAGAGAAATCCAAGTACTTAGACAAGCTTGATGAAGTAGTAGGACTGCTACTACTTAGCATTTATGAAGACCTACACTTTCATGTTATCAATATGAAGACTCCAAAGGAGGTTTGGGACAAGCTTGAATCTCTTCTTGGTCAGAAGGATGATCTAAAGGGTCATAAATTAGAAAATGAGCTCATCTCCTTGAGCCCAAGCAGTTTCGAAACTATTACTGAGTTTCTCAACAAATTCAAGAACTTGATTTCACAGTTGAAGAGGTATGGGATTGAGAAGGAAGAAAAAAACTCATTCTTTCCATCCTATCGAATCTAGGCCTTTATTATTCAGTGTTTGTTTCGACCTTCCAGTCAACAAATTTGTCCATTCCAAAATGGAAATTTCCTTCGCTTGAAGACTTAATCCAATCTATCACACTTGAGGAGGAGAATCTATTGCACATGGGAGTGATAAAAGCCAAATTGGATTCAGCTCTTGCAGCTACTGAGTCAAGGAGAGAAAATGGAAATGGGAAAAAAAATTCTAATACAAAGTCGAATGACCAAAAGCAGAAGGAGGCTTCAAACTAGTCAGATGGAGTCTCGAATTCTAAAAGGGAAAAGAAAACTCAGAAGGGAAAATCCAAGTGCACATATTGTAATTGAGGATATCACCCTGAGAGCTCATGTATGAAGAAGACCATAGATATCATGGATTTGATTCTTGAAAAAATAATCTTCCAGTACCTACATGTGCTCTAAAGAAAGAGAGTGAACCATCTGGATTTGAGAACAAAGAGAGGTTCCATTCCCTCATGGTAGGTGCATCAACTCAATCCTCCTTCATCATAGATTCTGGAGCATCAAGACACATTTCTTCCTCCAAGAATCTCTTCACTGGATTCAAAGCTACTCTTGGACCATCCTTTATGTTGGGGAATGATTATGAGGTCTCCTCTAAGGGGATTGGAAGAATAAAACTTGATCATGGATACTTCTCTGATGCACTCTATGTCCCCACTCTCACTGCTAATCTAATTTTAGTATATCAGATGACCCATACTGGAGAACCCAAGAGGGTGATCTTCTCTCCAAATGAGGTCGAAATTCAAGACATGTTATTAGGTTCTACCATTGCAAAAGGAGTTGCAAATCATAAGTCAAAACTGTATGAGTTCTCCCATTTTATACCTCTGTCTACACAGTCTGCTCTTCACACTCATGCAAATGAAGAGAGTAGACTATGGAATGAAATATTTGGGCATATTAACTATCAATACTTGCAAGACATGCATACTAAATAGATGGTTGAAGGGCTACCCAAGATCAATTTTTCCAAGGTAAACTGTCATGGTTGTTTGATTGGAAAGCATCCTGAAAAGAAATTTGAGAAGGGGAAGGCAAGGAGAGCCTCTCAACCTCTAGATATGATTCATAGTGATGTTGCAGGTCCATTTCCAGATCTATCTTTGAACAAGGTAAGGTATATTCTTACTTTTATTGATGATTATTCAAGATTTACATGGGTATACTTTCTGAGATTAAAGTCAGAATTATTTGGATTCTGTAAGTTTTTCAAGTTTTCTGCAGAAACATTTTCAGATAGAAAGATCAAGGAGATTCGCATTGATAAAGGTGGTGAGTACATCAAGGGTGACTTTTAAACCTTTTGTGCTGAAGAGGGAATTGAGATGTAACATACTGTTCCCTATACACCACAACAAAATGGTGTTGTTGAAAGGAAGAATAGAACATTGAAAGAAATGGCCACTTGCATGCTAAAGTCAAAAGGGTTGCACCCTAGTCTTTGGGAAGAAGCCATCAACTGTGCCACCTATATTCAGAACAGAGTTCCTCACAAAGGAATCAAAGATATGAATCCTTTCGAAGTATGGATGGGATACAAACCTAATGTGTCTCATCTTAGAGTGTTTGGATCCAGAGCATGGAAAAGGATTCCAACTGAGAAAAGGAGAGCCCTAGATCCACAAAGCAGAGAGTGTATTATGGTGGTTTATGCACTGAATGAAAAGGCCTACAAGATTCTTGATCCTTCTACTATGACCACATTCTTTGATAGGAGTGTACTGTTTGAGGAATGGCCTCTTCATGATGCTCATCCTATTGAGCAAGAGAGCTTGCCTACCACACCTCCACTGCTTGATGATCTCCAAGAGAGTGAATCTTCATCACATGACAGTTCATATTTAGAGTATGATTGTGAAGATGATGAAGAGAGAATGCTAGATCCAGATCCACAAGAACCTGAAGATATAGCACCTATTAGTGAATATGAGTGAATGAAAGATCCAGATCCACAAGAACCTGGTGATATTACACTTGATGATCCTCCTCTTCCTAGATAATAAGCCACTACTCTTAGATCTATCGGAGATATTGTTGGAGATCCACTTGATCCAAGGAGGACCAAATATGATTTTCAGAATGGAAGCTTTCATTCTTCTCACATTACTCATCATCCTACCCCAGTCTATTTTGAGGGGGGGCTTTCTTCCCACTAGGTTTTCCCTCTTTCCTCACTTTGTTTATTTAGATTTTTGTATGGGGTGACCTTTGGTCTCAGTTACCAGGGCCCTACCATTTCAGTTGTTCCTCATAGTTTGTCTTGCAGGGGGTGTTGGATTATTCTCATCATCATTTTCATATTTTTCATGCATGCATTCTGAATGCATCCAATCATTCTTCATACATCTAGTCATCAATATAGTAGTCTCCCAACACCTAGTCCTTAGTATTTAATCCCCAGTATCCTGCTTCTGCTCAGTTCTAGCCCTTCTAGCCACTGATACGCCATTGTTTTCATCACTGGAGTACAAGTGCACCCTCTTCCACCTATTTAGGACTTACTTCAGTTAGTTCCATAATTATTGGATCTGTTCCTTGTTTTGAGGACTGATTGCTAGTTTAACTGACTAAACCACTTATATAGACCTCCGGAGAGACTAGATCAGCTATTCTGACTACTGAAAGCTCCTCTTGCACCCACATTGGAGTCTCCTTCCCTACATCAGTTCCCATGCACTTAGTTAGACTTAGTTAGACTCATTTGACTGACTATTTGACTGTTGTGACTACTGCCACTGGTTTGCATGATGTCTCCAATGCTATCCAAGCCACACCATGAGGAGAATTTGAATGACCTTAGTGGCATTCGAATTGATTTGATTGTATTCAGTTATTATTCACTATTCAAAGTGCCAGCTTACAGCTGATGTATGATACAACAGTTTTTGTCATTTCTTGTGTATGCGTGATTATTGAATCTCGATTTCTTCTTCTTCTTTCTGCACTTCTTGAGTGATTTTTAGTGAGGTCTACTACTGTTGAGTGATCCTAATCCTAAAATATCAGACCCATTTCCTAAATAGAACTATTGAAGCCCTAACAGAATAATTTCAGATCTACCATCGAAAGAGTACACCATACCATCCACAAGCTAATGACACTATAGAAGCCTTTAATAAAGTATTGGAAAATGCATTGACCAAAGTATACAAGACAAATAGGGATGATTGGGATCTCAGAATACCATCAGTATTATGGGCATATAGAACAACTTGTAAAAAGTTGACAGGTCATACACCTTTCAGATTAGTATATGGACAAGAAGTTTTCATGCCCATGGAATACATAGTACCAAGCTTGAGAATTGCAACATTCATAGATATGGCTAATGAGGAGACAATGGAGGAAAGACTACTACAGTTATTTGGATTGGAGGAAGACTGCTTCATTGCAGTATTTCACCAACAAGTGCAGAAAGTGTTGACACAAACTTAGTCGACAGGGGTTCCTCAGTCTTTTGACATCCAACCCACCGTGATCTCCCTGAGCACTGGACCAGACATGTTTTACCCTGTCCACCAACACCTGCGGAGTAGATGAGGTCTCACCTGAGATGTTCAAGGGAGAGTTGACGGAACCATGTTTCTGCCGAATGAAGGAGGATTTTGTGCATCAACTAATCAACTTATTGCTACATTCAGAAATACATCTAAGCATTCAACTCAGGCATTAAACATAATCGCAACATCATTCAACAGATATCGCAACAGATATAACAGTAAAACATTAATTGCAGCAAGGAAACATCGCATCATTCACAGATTCATATCGCATAGACATTCATCAAATGGAAAACAGGAAAGACATAATGATTCTGCTCAAAACACTGTCATATCATATTCATCTTTGCAAGAACCTAGATACAACAAGATAATCCTTCTATGGCATACCCACATTAACAGACAATAACAGGAAAATTCATCAGCTCATGTATCTCGAAATCGGTCTCAATCATCAACTATCTCTTTATTGTAATTTATCAACACTTACAATGTTAAGTATATTTATAGGCTTACGCCTTTACATTTGCGGTCCACTTAGGAAACCGTCTAACTACTTCTCAACAAACTCTACAAAAAGATTACACAAAACCACTATTACATATGGGCGGATTGTTCCATGCAATATTTCCACATTTTCAACATTCGTGGGTTAAAAAAATGAATTTTTATATTTTTTTTTGCACAGGGCGGAAAAACTGTGGCAATATCGACGATGTTTAATGTTCCACAAACTTCTGTCCCTATATCGACGAAATTTCTAGGTTTCACTTTTCGTTGCAATATAGACAAAGGTCGAGCTATATATACTACATACTCTAACCATCACAAATCAATGTGAATAGCTCAATCAATGTGTCCCAAATCAATGTCACTTAGCTCTGCCTCTTCTTGTTGTTAACTTTCTATCTTGTTGCACATAAGAAATTTTTCAGGATTGTTTGAATTCTCTCAAACAATAATGGTGGAAGCACCCCCAACTAGAACCAATGTCAATTTTTTATCTCATGAAATGGTACTAGATGTCAATATGTTTTGTCTTTGCATGAAAGGTGGGATTCTTAGCTAGACAAATTAATGACAATGTTAATATCACACTATACTATAATAGATCTTTGACTTATCCCTACATCTAAACATATTTTCATAATCCAAATGACCACCTTACAAGCATGAGTAGCCACCATAGACTATGTCGCTACTGACCACAACTTGTTTCTTTCTCATCCAACTCATTGCTCCACCAAATAGTAAAAACACATATGCTCTCGTAGATCTCCTTCTATCTACATCCTATACCTAATAAAAATCGACATAACCTTGTATGTACAATAAGTGTGGCTCCTATGAAAGATTACTATGACAAAAGATGGAATAGTCATGAAGTACCTTGCAAATACCTAAATATCCTCTTAACTACAACACAATTTTTGCATCAGTATTATCCATGAATCAATTCAAAACTCTCACTATTTAGGCAATGTATGGTCTAGTACAGACTATAGAATACATCATAATACAAAATGAAATATCAAAAGGAATAGAAGCCATATCCTCCATCTATGTGAGTTTTGTAGGACGTTGTTCAACTAAAATATTAGTATCCACATAAATCAAAACACTCAATGGTTTACAATCTACCGTGCAAAAGCACCATAAAATGTTGTTCACATACTTAGCATGGATCAACCAAATATTTTTGTTTGCTCTATCTCTAATGATTCCTAATATAAATTTTGTAGCCTCCAAGTCCTTCATGTCGAATTGTGCTAAAATATGAGACTTCAGATCACAATTCACATCCCTATTGTTACCAAAAAATAACATATCATCTACATACAAAGTGATAACAAGTAAATTACCACCATCTTGTTTATACTACATATAATGATCTAATTTGGACCTTAGAAATCCCAATCCTAACACAAAATAATAAAATTTTGGTATCAGAACTTGGTGGAATGGACATAATAATATATATATTATTATTTAATTAATATATATTATATATATTATTATTTAATTAATATATATTATATATATTATTATTTAATTAATATATATTAAAATTTTGTAAACAACAAACAAAACATTAAAAAAAAACTGAAACATACAACATACCTGTCCGTCGAAACATACATGTTGAGCTCCTCCAAAATGATCTGTTGTGCCTCTGTTGGGTTCGACAACACCCCCCTTCATGCAACCGGCTCTTGGGCTATTTCCTCCTTCACTGTGCAATTTCCACCCGTCTTTTGGTGGCACCCAGTCCGGCATTGTCCTCATTGGCACCCGGTCCGGCATTGTCCTCATTGGCACCTGCTCCGACATTTTCCTCATTTCGAATTGCTACGAGGACTATTGAAGTTGGTTTCTTTGTGGCACCCGCTCCAGTCGTGTCTGCATATCCCCACAGACCCTCAATGGAAACTGTAAGTTGAAACCCTCCTCTATTGAGTCAAATATCTGCATTTTTGGGTGCGAATTGTCCTCGCCAATGTACTGTTTTCATTTTGATGTGGATTTGATTCTTGTTTTGGAAGTGATGCCCGTCAGGGTTTTGATGAAACATAATAAATGTTTGTAGACTTGAGGTTTTAAAGGTGCAAAAAACATAATGTCTACGTTTGGTGGTTATCCAAGCCTGTGTTTTGGGTTGTCTTTCGTTTTGTTTCTGGAAACCTGTCACTTGCAAAGTTTAAATGATAGACTAATAAGATGTTTAAAATCCTGGAACCTAAAGGTAGAGAATTCGTGTTGTATGCATACTCTTATGTTTTCGCTTTGGTAGGTAGAGACTATTTTAATGGCAATGTACAGGTAATAGTTTTGATGTGAAATCGTTGGTGATGGAAAGTATGAACACCTTGTAATAAAGCTTCGCTACTATTGATAAGGGCTTTGAAGGCCGCAGCTAGATTTCTTTTTAATGCTAGGTCTCGATACTGTAGAGTGCATTTGATAAGACCTGGGGATTTACAGTAATGTGATTCCTTTAACAAATGCCTCCATCCTTGTTTGCGTTTTTTCTATGTTAAAAATAATGGTAGGGGGGATTCGATACTTGCATCTACGTCTTAACTGTGTTGGGTTCCAAGAAAATATTATGTAGGATAATATTCAGTGGTTCAGTTCGTTCACTCGAATTTATTTAAGTTTGGTTTTAGTTTGGGGAAAGAAAACTGAATTGTAAAAACACTTTGTTTCATAGACCTAATTTGTGAAGACACCTTGTTTCCATACATTGTCAAAGTTGTTGGGACTTTTATCACGTCTAGTTCTAGCAAAATGAAATGATTAATTTTTCTAGGTGACATTAACATGGAAACATGTCTAGGGTCTAAGAACTAAAGGAACTTTGATTTAACCACTAGACCCAACCTTCTTGTTGTAACTCTTCTTATGGTCTTAGCCTTTTGTCTTTTCAGTATAGTGTACATCAATGTGCCAATTAAAATATTCAACATAGGATATTGATATGGGATATCTTTACATCTGTTAGGTAGACTTAGATCATCTTTTCCTACTTTTGTCATGTTGTATGCATTATTGACAAGAGTGTCATCACATTTTAAGGATTTGATGCGAATTTTACATGTTTAAAGTGATATGTAGTTTGTCTAAATTTGTAAATCCTTATGTATAACTTGTTGATTTTCAATTGAATGGGAATGAGAATTAAGACTTTCACAAAGTGTTTGGTTTTGGTTTGCACTAAGAAGCAATGGACCTTATTATAGTGCAACAAATTGTGAGCAAATTGGAAATGCTAAGCATAAGTTATAGGTACATGTGAAAGCTATTTTTACTATGCAACCTCAAAGGTGTAATATTTTTAGTAATGGGCACTTTTTCTTGGATAAAAATATTTGAAATCCCCCTAATTTCCACCAGTGCTTATCATCTTCTTGAAAACTTGTATAATGCAGATAATAAATGAGTTGACCGAACTCAATTTGAGCAAATCAATTTTCCATGCGAGACTTATATTTTTGTTAAGAAAAACATCTTTTGCATGAAATTTTGGTCTGGATGAAGATTAGTTTTTGAGATCTACGATAGCCTTCCCATAGATTTTGCAGAATTGTGCATGCAATGCAAGTGTTAGTTTTAGAATCAGAGATCTATAGCAATGGAAATATGCATTTATAATTCATCACCGCATCAAGGTGGCTAGGCCTCACCAATTATGAAATTATGAATTGATGTCAAATAGGAATAGGGTGACCGATCACTAGAAAACTCAATCCTTCCTCTCCATACTACAAGTGTCAGTCCTTCAATCATACATCAAAAGGGAAATTTATAAGTTTGTTAATCCAAAGATCAAGAATTCTCTGTTAAGCCTTGGGTTATTAATTTTCCACACCTCGATGAATTAGTATTTAATTTAAATATGCCATATTTGTGCTATTCTCAACAAATTGTGACTCGTATTTAAAACTTTGTTGGTGGTTTGTAGAGCTAAAAACCATTCTAAAGGCCTAAGCTTACACCTTAGTGAAGTTAGTGCCCTATATTTCTTCCCCCAAAGTCTGAGAATTGAGTCATGTTGAAACATTAACTCGCTTGGGAAATACATAAAGGGAACAAAAGGCCTATCTATTTTCACCTCCTCTATAAGAGAGCATCCGACCAACCAACAATAGAACTAATTGTGACTTGAGAAGTCAGATTCAACTATATCCTAGTTGATTGTGGTTTTCACAAAATAATATCATGTTCTTCTTTAGGCATTGCATCCATGGTAGCCCTGGGATGACCTCATTGACATAATAGTGAAATGTAACAAGGCATATGTATAGCCAAACTGTTTTATATGATACAATGTGAAGTTTAACCATAGCATGAATCACAATCATTCATTGGTGATTGTGGATCGTATGGGATCCCTAGTTCTCCACTCTTCATGTTGATGTTGCACTATGCATCACAATCCAAATAAGAGGTGATTTGAATCTAATTCTTTGATGGTTACATTATGCCAAGGAGTTCCCAAATCTCATTTTCACTACTGTAAGGGGATAGGAAAATCCCTAACCATGCTCAGGATTGCCCATATTTGTTAGGAATTAGCCCATAATTAGTCCAGACTCAGAAGAGATAAGGTTTTGATGAACACAAGGTCAGAAATAGTCTCAATTTATACCCAACATGTTAAGGTTTGACCATAAAGAATGGCTAAAATCTGCTCAGAATTGTTGGTTTCTTAGGGATGAGGTTTCATTGTTGTTGGGAGGTTGAGATATAACTTGGATCTTTCGAAATTATTGCATGCCATTAGATGTTGAACTTGAATTGGATGGGTTTTGGTTCAAATTACATTTTGGAATGGTAACTGCCTTTTACTATTCTCTCTTGCACAATATGCTACACTTTTACATGCATAAGCGTCATTTTTTTTTTTTTTTTTTTTTTTTTTTTTTTTTTTTTTTTTTTTTTTTTTTTTTTTTTTTTTTTTTTTTTTTTTTTTTTTTTTTTTTTTTTTTTTTTTTTTTTTTTTTTTTTTTTTTTCTCTGCAGCTGTGCGAATTCCTAGCACAATTAATTTTAGCATAGTAAGGCTTAAATTGTCAAGGATTTTAACATTAGTACCATATGAACAAAAAGGCATATTTACTACAGATTGAGTTATTCTAATGCATGATTTTCTATGGTTTTTGCTCTATAGAGCACATCACCACGGTGGGATTATTTCTACTGCTATATTATTAGTTTATAGTATTTAGATGATGTTCATTGTCTTCTTGTTTGGCATCATCATCTCTTATTTGAATGTTTGCATCAAGCACATGTGGTGTATAAGGGTTGTTTGAGGGTCTTACATAACATTCCCCACACATTTGATTGCAACTAACACATTGCTCCAGAATGTTGTTATTTAATTATTTATCTTAATGGTGTCAATGACCTCTATGATTTTGACTATCAGGTGCTGAGGTGGCATCATTCGATTGTTTGCTTGCTTGGGAGACTAAAGTGCTCCCCTTATTTGGAAAATTTTGTAGTTATTTGGAGGCATAGAAATTTTTTTAGCAATCTATTAAAAAGGTCATATATCATCTTTTTACTGAAATAAGCTCAATTATTTTTTTCTTTTTTGTTTTAAGTAAGATTTTTGATATCTAAGGTTTTTTAAAATTTTCATATATAGGATACCTGACACCTCCAAAGCAACCAAGGCTAGAATGGAAAAGCATGGGAAACATAGACTGGACCAGTGTGGCTATAGAAAACTAAGAGCAAGAATCGTAGGTATTAAATGATTAATTGTTGGGAATATTTATTTAACAGTACCGAACAAATATCTGATTTTGATATTGGAAATTTTAAAATGTGTTATCATGCATTGCAGGGAAATACGTTCCACGCTGCTGCCACTGAGGAAGACCTAAATCTTAGTTTCAAGTTTGGTTTTAAAAGTGTGGTTGAACATCGGAAAAGCTTGGGGTAGACTCCAATCTCCCCAATGACGCAAATGTAGGTATATCACCAATTGTAGTATACTATTAAAGTCTATTCAATACTTCTGATTATATCACCCATAGCTAAAAATTTATGTTTGTTTTTAAGCAACAATGCAACCGTAGCAGTGAATCTAGCTGTACTCAACAAGTACAAGTTGATGTTGGGGTGCATATGTCCCATGATAGTGTGGAGCATAGTGTCCATTCTGGTATGTATGCTTTGGAAATAGAAATATCTACTGTGATTAGATATATATATTTCCTGACATATACTTATAAATTTTTTTCTTTCAATGGAAGACCATGTAGCTCAGGAGCATGAATTGCAAGAGGAAGCAACTATACCTCCAATTAACACCCCAGTTGTCACATCTACAGAGACTGGTAAAGAGAAATATTGTAATTTTAATCAAAATAATGAAATATTTATTTCAATAATAATCAACGTCATATATATATGCTCATTTCTGTTGTTGCAGTTCACACGCCTTCAGAACTGCCTCCACGCCCTGCTCAGCGATGTACAAGAAGTGGCAGAAATGAGGGCATGGAAACACAAACAATAATAGGAGATATCGCAGTAAATACTACACTAATTGATGATTTGGATACTGTACTCACAACTTTTTACAATGCAAAAAAACAGAAATCAACGAAAAAGTAGATGCAACATAAATTCATGACTTGTATTTTGATGGATATCGACGTTGTTAGTATGAAACATTGTTAGTATGTAACATAGATAACTTTCATTTCGTATAGTTAAGAGGTACTTATCTTTTATGTGATGCTCTTAGGAATTTTCCCATTTATATCTTTTATTTTCTTAGAATTTAAATTTTTAAATTTAAATGTCATCACAAGTCATTGTATGCTTGTTTATAATTATTTTGTTTTTTAATATTCAAATTTTGTGTTTTCTCACACATAATCACTCATGTATGTGCTGCATGTAGATATATTAGTCTGAAACATTGATTCTCTTTATATTAGATATATTATATATATTCATCATGAATTTGATCATCATCACTCTTTATAATTTGATTACTTCCCATTACATCTCGAGGACCAACTTCAACACAAGGACCACAGAGGAGTGATGAAGTTGATAGAGATCAAATATATGTTGTCAAATCTTTTATTGTTGCTTTAGCACTATTCATAAATAGTACCACACTTCAGATCTGATTTTTGGTTAAATGTTGACGTGGAGATATTCAACTATACCTCTCTTATTGTTATATGATCAATATGTTTATTTTATTACCTGTTACTGAAAGAGATGAAAATTATGTTATAAAATGTTTTACCGTTGCTTTAGCACTATTTAGAAATAGTACCGTTTTATCATGCAACTGTATAATTGTTATGTTACTGTACCTTTCTTTCATCTGTGTGTTAAATTGTTGTAGTATGTGGACTATGTTAACCTGTTTGAGGTCTGTACTTAACTTTTCCTCTCTCTCAAGGTACTTTTATGTTCCCTTGGTGACTTGTCCCTTGAAAGGATAAGATCTGAACCAAAATGTTGTCTGAGTACAAGGAAGCCTAATCAATTTTTATTCGCTTTTTTCATTGCTTATTTACTACTATTGCATATGTTATAATTTGATTACTGCCCATTACATCTCGAGGACCAACTTCAGCACAGGGACCATAGAGGAGTGCTCAAGTTGATAGAGATCAAAATTATGTTATAAAATATTTTATTGTTGCTTTAGCACTAGTCAGAAATTTGGATGGTAATTGTGATGAAATTTTGCTTTTGTAGACCATATTCCTAAATTGAAAGGTAACACAGGTGGCTTTTATTTTCTATAGTACAAGGTACTTATCTGTTATGTGATGCTATCGGGATTTCATAGAGAGAAATGAGGAATATTTTTATTTGGCATCCCACCACCCTTCCTTATACTGTGATGATGAACTTTCAAGTTATATGGAACGTCTGTACATTTGAGAGAGATATGACTGGTTGTACCTTCCCCACCTTGATTGAGCTATGATTGGTCTTGTGGTACCTTATCTTTCACTTGTGTTTAATGGGGTCATTTACCCTCCTTGAGTAACTTTTTTAAAACCACCTTGTTGAAGTTTGGTCTTATAGAGTACTATGGTTGATTGGCCACATTTGGAGCATACCCTTGGTTCTAAGGGTCATGGGTCTTCTACTACCCACACCTAGATGTTATGACCATTGTTTATATTTTCTTATTTTATGACCATTGTTTATATTTGTACCCACACTTCAAATCTGATTTTTGGTTTAATGTTGACGTGGAGATCTTCAACTATACCTCTCTTATTGTTATATGATCAATATGTTTATTTTATTGCCTGTTACTGATTGAGTTATTAAATACCTGTTATACCTCCCCCACCTTGATTTAGTTATTATTGGACTTGTGGTACCCTGTCTTTGACTTGTGGTTAATGCGGTCATTTACCCTCCTTCATTTGTTTTATACCACCTTGTTGAATTTTTGGTCTTATAGAGTACTTGACTTTGATCCCCTATGATCAGTTGTGGTGTGATGATAATCACTTCTCTTGTGCTGAGACTTGGTTGAAGTTTATAATTTTGTGACTTTATTTATGTTGAGTTATGTACTGTGCTTGACTGTCATTGACCTAATCAAATCCCGTCATTTCTCTCTCTCTGGTTTGTACACACCCTCTTGTAAGGTCAGCTGGTTCCTAGAGAAGACTGGCCTCTCTTAGGCACAATCAGTCTTTTCTAAAAGTAACACTTCTGAGTATATTTATAAGAATGGTTTCACACCCAGGTTGGTATCTTCAACTATATCTCTCTTTTTGTTATATGATATATCTATTTATTTTATTACATGTTACTGAATATTAGTTTATCATTTTAGTTTGCTTGTCAGTGTAACTCATTATATTCTGTTGATATGGAAGTTATGAATATACCAAAGAGCCCGTGTTAAGATATTACTGGTTGTACATTTGGATTTCTTGATTACAAGAGGTAAGTATGCATGTGAAACTTAGTGATTATGCCACATATCCAATTCTAGGAGTGGGATCTATCTCACTCCAAATAACATTAGGTGATATCCTTGAGCATATTAGTGTTTTATATGTACCTAGATTAACTAAAAATCTATAAGTTTTAGTTTAAGTGATGATAGATCTCAAATATATGGATGCATTTCACAATCAACACGTCCTTATCATCATCACTAGCTAGAGTTGATGAAGGCTCTGGAGTACCTAGTGAATCTAGGAGACTAGAGATTTGAACTTGGGATGTTGATGATGGATCTGAAAGATCAGTTACAACAAAGGATGATGAGGACCTCTCCAGTTCTTACTGCCCCTTCATGAATCATATGAGTAGACCCAACTGCATATCAGTGGCTGGGTTGGGGTTTAGGATGATTACATCTGCCCTTAAGAATATATCTCTTCTTACACATTCACTGTTGGTTGGGGCTATATATTTCCCTTCACAGCCGTTGGTATCTCCAACCCATTTCCCACTACTTGGGTATCCATCCTCTTGCTATAGGTTTATCCCCACAAAATCACTTTTCCACTTACTTGTGATAAATAAGAACACTTTTTTTCGTGCTCATTGAACAAAAATATTTTTTCAAATGATACTTTTTGTAGGAGACAAAACCTGTTGCAGTGAAAATTAAATTATCTGCCCAAGTTAGTAGGAAACATATATTGGTAAACAAAATAAAATGAATATATACCAGTCAAGCACCCTTTCATCTCAAACCAATAGGTAAATCACATACATGATCAAATAATAACTTTAAATATTGAACATACAAGTAATACTAGATGATACACATTAGGTTTTCAAAATGTGCCCAGCATTATATTGTAAATCTCACTTGATTGCATTTTACAATTAATTTTTGTTAAGGACTTTTTATGGGAATCACTAAATTATCTTCTTGAAATGGCCTGGAGCTATATCAACTCTAGGTACAGACAACAAGCAAGGTCATCATCATCCAACTCTTCCAAATGTCAAAAATCCATGCAGTGATTTAACGATCTGGAAAAGGAGGCTATCAAGCTCTTTAAAATATTCTAGCAATAATATGCTTAAGAGTTCTACCATAAAAATATATGGTAGATACAGGCAAGAGTTGAAAAATAGAAGCTACTCTGTTAAGTGCACCACTACAGTTTAAGATTAGTAAATATGATCAATTTTGTGCATCGTTTAGTTGCAGTAAAAACAAGTACAGGGAATGGAAAAATGAACATGGAATGGAAGGCTCAACTTTTATAGCTTTGCCACCTGGTCGACTCTTGTCCACGTGGCCATTTCTGTGCATTGAAGGCCTCGATCAGGAGTTTGCTTTGGAAACACACAGGAATGACCATCGAACAACCATGTTTTTTATAGAAACTACTGAATATAAGCCTGATAATTCTATCCTTCATCAACGCAAACTAAGACAAGGCTCTGTACTACGAGGGTCATGAACAATCACCCAACTGGTTCTCTAACTAATCATAGAACAATTTTGATTAGGTGAATTTCATAATCGGTATAGGTTAAAGCAATGAATTTCTAAGGATGTTTGTGATTTCATGCCCAGAGTGCAATTTTATTGCAGTCTAATGTTATTTTTATGCATAGGAGATCAAACCCAAGTTGGAAAATACACAAGAGTTCCCAGGATTGAGGGTTAAGTTATGATTATTGTTGCTGTGACTTAGAGGACCTCCAAGAATTGCCCTTTTAAGGTTGTTTACTATTGTCATGACTGCAAACAACCTTGATTGTGTGGCATACTTGATTATACATTTTAGTCAAGGAAGTTACCTCCAGTGTTGACCTTATACATGTCTCATTCGTTCCAAAGTATGCTACAAGGATGCAATGACATGTTTCTAAATCTGTCATCAAAGCATTCCTATAGATCATATTCATGCTTTCATCATTGTTTCCTTCAAAATACATCCAACAAACAACATTCTGGGACTGACTTGGAATATAACTCTCATGTAGCTTTCTCTAACTTTCAATAGAATCTATCACTAACTTTGAACTAATGCTAGGTGCATTAGATGCCATTTCAGTCCTTGTATTTCCACCATCATCAACTGAGTAGATCCTAGACCTGTATGTGGATATGTTGTATCTATTGAATGAACAAATATGCCTCCCATTTTTCCCTAGCCTATTGTATAGCCACTTAAGTTTATGGATCCTGAAAGGCAATGATGAGTGGAGAAAAATGCTATGAAACCAAGTATGAAATTGGTTAATATTTATAAAGATGTGATCCCAACTTTTGTTGCATGCATGTTGATAAGGGTAGGATTTCATCCCAAGTGTGGGAATGCAAATGGTTGTACATGTGGAAGAGTTGGACAAGATATTTGTCAACTACTTTGGTTTTTGACCATCAGATTGAGGGGATTGAGGATGCAATGTTCTAGATATGTCAAAGCGACACTTCATTGGGAAACAAGGATTTCTTATCAATTATAATACCAAATAGACACAATGGATGTTGGAGCTACAAGGTGTGATCAGACATGTAGAAATAAAAGCATGGAAACCTCTGGTGCAATGATAGAATTGTTGCATGGGAACATGATTCCATCTTAGAGAAATGATCAATAAGCATAGAGACACACTTTGGGTTGTTCCTTGTAAGAGGTACACTAGAAAATAAAACCACATTGGACTCCCATTGACATCAAGGGACAATAAGTGTATACATAGAAATTTTCCTATTTGGGAGTTTGGAAATTGTTGTAAGGGTTGCAAGATAGGATTTGTACTTCAACATCCCATTGCATCAATGACTAGTAGAAATGGGCCTAGAATTCTACAAGTGTCTTACTAATGCCATAGTAGTTTTAAACGAAGTCAATGTTATCAAGGTATCCTTGATGAAGGAAAAATGTAGAATTTGATAGAGAAACTTGACCTGTCAAGCATGTTGGATGTTGATGTAGTGAATTGAAAGATTGGATATGTTGAATAGAGATTGACCGATTTTTTAAAAGTGGCATCCTCAAGCTAGAGCATTGAGCATTGTTTATTGCAAGTGTTGCAAAAGGTCAACTTAGGGCCTTCTTGTCTCCACATTTCTTAAGTCTAAGTGGACTTGGTATAAGTAGGTCATCCACTTCGTATGTCTTCCTTTCTTCAACCTACTCCTGAGTTTGCAAGAACCAAAAATCCTAATGATCTAAATGAATAATGATCTCCTTGCTAAGTAGGTGTTGTCACCATTGCTAGACAACATGCACAATAGAATACAATGCTAGTCATCTATTGAGTACTACATAATGTAGCATAAGGTATATAAATGATAGATAATTGAATATCCAATTAATGTGAGTATAGTGTTGAAACTTGAGAGCATAATCGAATGCATCTATTTAAAAACCATAGAAACATCCTTTTTTCAATTCATTAAACATCTGTTGTTGCTTGTTGGTCCAAAAAAAGGTGAGATTCTTACGGTTCCCAAAAAGTATCTAATTTAATGGCAATAGGGCTTCAATATGTGCAATACTGAATAGATTCAATGATTGCCATTTAGTCTGGTTTTTTTTTTTTAACACTTCCAGGTTTCGTCTCAATATCGACGCACTTTCGTGCAGTTATAAGATGTTTCCATGGAAGTTCGTCTATATATCGATGCATGTATTCTATATGTTTCCACGCAAATTCTAAACCTGCCACGAATTTTAGTGAAGCGAATCGTGGATACTGCGATGCACAGTCGTGGAGATACAGAAAATATTTCCATGCAGATGCTGAACCTACGATGAACATCCGTCTCTATCGCAACAAACCTTTGCTATAAGTTTGTCTCTATAGACACAGATGTTCGTGGCAAGTTTAGCATCTGCATGAAAACATATAGAAGATGTGCGTCGATATAGAAACGAAACTTCATGGAAGGTTTAGCATCTGAGAACTGTTGTATAAGTGACATGTGGCCATTGGAGAGCATTGTTATTGCCACAGCAATCCAAATGACCCAAAAATCGCATAGTGCGGGCTAAATGAACCAAAAATACATCAACTAATCAACTTGCATGCTGCTTTTCTCCTTTCATGGTACCTTCGGCCTTGCGCAACATCCACGATGATGTGATGCTGACTCATCCAAACTGCCTTCCAATAGGCTCCCAACACAATCTTGTGGCTCGCCCTTGAGCGATGTCAACTGGACATGGTGTATTCAGTTGTCTTCAGCCTGAAGTTGTTGTATTATTGATCGACCTCCTTGACCTGCTCCTTTACTGCCACAGATAGCACCTGACTCTTTGTCGCATCCTGCACGGATGGATGCTCATTCATCTTCTCAACAACTTGTCGACGACCCTCCTGCACAGCATTTAGTGCGGAACTTTCCTTAAGCAAAAACTGTCCTCCAAACTCTTGGAACTCCTCTAGCTGTGCGCTGTGCTTCTTTTGACGGTCCTTGGCCTTTGCGATGCACTATTACAATTCTTTCAGTTCTACCGATTTGGTGACCTTAGCAACTAGTGGTAGCATTCTCATCAACACCTTTAGTGTTGCCCACTTCCCTTTTGCTTCTTACCACAGCTTGGTCAGCTGTTCTAACTGCTCGTCCTGAAAAACGCTGCCCCAAAACTGCGTGGTCTCTATAGTGATCTTTGTCACTTCCTGTTCTAGCTTGCCTATATGTGTTTCCAATTCCTCGATGGTGCGTTTTTGTTCATCTACTTTCTCTGGTGGTATGTCAGGGTGTATTAGAGCTATTAAATACGCATTGTCATGCTGCAATTGGGCGATGACAGCCCCAAATCATTGCCCTCTTTCAACCGTATCCAACTGCGTGGGGGGCTCTAGTACGTGCTGACATGCTTCAAAGATTTACGCCTCCAACCCCACACTGTTATCCCATAGGTTGGCTTTCTCCATAATTAAGCAATCCTTCTCTTTCTTCAACTCCTCTATCGCCCGAGCTTTCTCAGCAATCATCTGTTATAACTTGTCTTCGAGTTCATCTACCACCTCTCTTGTAGCTACCACCTTCACCATTAATTCTTCCACCTCTTTCCGAGCCGCTGCTTAGCTTTCTTGTGACTGCAAGACTTGACCGCCAACATCCTTCTCTCGGTCAGCCATTTCCTGGCTGAAAACTGCTTGGATTTGCACCAACTTCTATGAATACAACGCGTTGATGTTGAGGGATAAGCCGTGTAGCTGCTGCAGCGAAGCCTAGAGAGCCTCATCATCGATCGCAACCACAGTCAGGGGAATTTGCACATTCTGAACTCACGGTGTAGTGCTGGGTGCACCAACTACCTACACAGGTGCCTCCTCCGGTGCCTTCTTTGAAACAACATTAACTAAGGAATCAATGCGAGCATTTACCTCCTTGAAACCTACTTCCTCCTATGTCATCATTACTCTAGCTACCACATTTGTTGTATTAGTTACAGCCACTATAAGTCGTCCCAACTGTGCCTCCATCGCTAGGGAGGCCCCACTGATCGTACCATACTCATAGCGTGCGTTCGTTCTGGCCTCATCAAGGTCGCGGTCTATATCATCATCCATGGGAGTTTTAATTGATTCTTGATCTAAGTCATGGTGACTTTGCTGGTCCTACGCAGTTAGTGGATCAGTTGGGCTTGTTGCTGGTGGTCCCACCTCAATCTCCGCCAAACTAACTGGTTCTTGCCATTCGACAGGCCAATCATTGATGATGCCATCCAACTCCTCATCAGACAATTTGTAGTGTGTTAGCAACCATTGCTTCGCATGGTCACGCCGTCATTTTACTTGAATAACATGAGGCCGAATTGCAAATTGAGCAATCTGCTTGTATTTTTTCGTGGCTTCTTCAGATAAGCGAGGCACTCTTGTCATTGCTACCTGCAATGTCTCCCAATAGAGTCAAAAATGCATTGCGCATTCCTTAAGTCTCTCTAGATCTTGCACCCACCACATATTTTGATAGCGCGCCCCCTTACGGTCCTTGGCGACATCGACTTCCATCCCTTGGTAGGTGTCGGGTTCCTTCCATGCGACAAGTGTGATCGAAATTCAGAGCCAGCTATACGTGAATGCTCCCTTCCCATATTGGACAACTGTTGCATCCTCTACCAATTGGTTCAACAAGAAGAGTGACCAGTTCATCTGTACGCCTTTCGTGCACTATTTTGCACATGCCCCAACCCCCGAATTACACTATTTGGGTCGATTCTTCCGGACCACTTTGCAACATAGTATCTTTGCTCTGGTGAGGACCGCCCTATCATTATAATTCCAGTGCAGTAGGTGCGACCATCATGTTCCAATTCGTAGCACTATACCAATTGTGCTACCCTCTTTTTATCATTCTCCTTCCCTTTGAAGTATTGCGAAGGGTCCACTCCATCCTTTGGTAATCCAGTGATCTCACTAATTAAATAAACATTGACTGTAATTGATCTGTTCAACCACAATGTTCCGTCGTGGAAGCAGGCCAACAACTGCTTCACACACACATTGACCTCTGGCAATCGCCCAAAGTGTGGCATGTTGATGAGGCCGAGCAATCCCGCTTTGTCCAACCCACGCGCCCAATCTTGCGGAATCGGCTTGCCACCAATTTGGGTCCCTGACACATAGGGATCCATCGTAATCTCCTTGTACGTCAGCATGTCGTGGTTGTCATATTTCATGCGCATCAATTCCGGCACAATATCTGCAGAGAAATTCATTCCTGTTGGTAGTGCTGGCATCCGCACTAGGTATTTCTAATTTTTTGTGAGCTTTTGGGTCGGCATACCAGGCCGACGGGGGGGTACATACCCATGGATATCTGCAGCAGATATACCTTCCCAAGCGGCCGAATCTCCAATTCCATGGCTCGACTATCCCACCTCCACTGGGACCTCCTCCACAATAGTTGTGGATAATCTTATCTCCTGTTTGCTCTGTGGGGACTCGGATTGCTTGCCCCCTCTGCTTATTTTGAATGAACGATGAACCAACCAGCATACTTCTGAATTATTCTTCAATGCTCATTGGATGAGCTAGTGACTCTACTCCACTTGAAACTTCGACCACTCTCGGCATGCCACACCAAGGCCCCTCTCAGCTCAACAGTTCCTCACCCTCCGACACTGGGAAACGTGCACAAGTCACTGCTAGAAACCACACTATACTGAACTCGGCAACTCGACTCAACAATGAAACAATGAACTATACTTCTCACTCTGCACAATGGTCCCTTTCGACTGCATTCAACGCCTTCTTATAGTGCTGAATCAGTTCCTTAACCATTATTACCAAATCAAACCATTCATCATGACCAAATCATGCCTTAATTACCCGAATCCGCTATCTATTCTGTCAATCCAACGACCGAATCCACCATTAATGTCAATAATTTCATCACGCACCACTAATTAACTGTCATTAACTTCCTGCATTTATTGTTTATTTGACGAGCTCGTGACCCTGTGGTTGTCACGGTCCAGCTCCTAAACTGCAATACAAGTGCTCCAACTTGCGCATTCTGTCCCTATTGGTGTGCCATCCTGCCACCTAGCTTCCTGCACTTTTTTTTTTCCCCGATGCGACTCAGGCATCGCACTGCTCCGAGCCCATCCTGTAGGTCTTCAACCTGCTACCATTCACCAACTTTGGGAGCATCGCTCCATCTAACTGCTGCAGCTGTACTATTCCTCCCGAAGTTATGCTACTGATGCGATATGGACCAAGACAATTCATTTGTAACTTCCCTGGATGCTTGATGAACATGCTGTCATACAACAACACCATGTCACCCTACTTAAATGGTTTGTTCGTGATATGGCGATCATGCCAAGATTTTTTTCGATCCTTCTCCTCACGCTGGTGAAAACTTGCGATAAATCGGTCTTCCTCAAGTTGCACTAACTACGCCATACGTTCTCCTAATGTTGCTTCATCATCCATGCTTGTCACTGCCGTGATGCGCAGAATCAGAACAATGTACTCCATAGGCATAATCGCTTCTTTCCCATACACCAACTTGAAGGGTGTCAATTCCGTCAACCTTTTACAAGTGGTGCGATATGCCCACAAGGATGCTGGAATCTTCAAATCCCAGTCATCGCGGTTCGCATTACAAACCTTTGTCATCACATTCTCCAATACTTTGTTGAAAGCTTCCACTGTGCTATTTTCCTGCGGATGATATGGCGTACTCTTCTTATGTTGTATCTAAAGCTCCGTTGTCAATGCTCTAACTGTGCGATTGATGAAATGACTGACCTGATCACTCATCAATACCTTCGGGAAACCAAACCAAGTGACAATGTTGTAGAACAAGAAATGAGTTGTTGTTGCAGCGGTGCAATCTATGACTGGTGCAGCCTCCCCCCATCTTGTAAAATAATTTATCACTATGATTATGTATCATGCACCAATGTGCTTCCCAGGTGGGTTGATAGGGCCCACAAAATACACTGCCCATTTATCAAATGGCTGTAGTGTTACTTGAGGTATTAGCATCATCGCATCCCTCCTTGAGGGATTCCCAGTCCGCTGACAAACATCGCAGGTTCACGCATTATTTGTTGCATCATTGTGAAGCTAGGCCACCAAAGCCCCACGCAAAGCACCTTCTTGGCAGTCGCACGACTGCTGTAGTGTCCACGAGCCACTCTTGCATGTGCTTCTTACAATATTTTCCCTTTCTCATGAGGTAGAACACATTGCCTCAAGATCTCATTTGGTCCAAGCTTATACAGCTGTCTGGCAATCAAGTGGAAATATGCAGCCTTAACCACTAGCTGCTTCTTCTGACTTGTGGTGAACCCCTCTGGTGCGGTTCCTGTCACTAGAAACTGATGATTTCTTCATAGTAGTCATCAACTACTTCAACCTTGAACAATTGCGCATCTGGAAACCCATCTTCAATGTTGGTTGGTTCCTCCCCTGTCTTAATCTGCAACAGATGATCTGGCCCTGCGTTTGGGCGACCTGGCTTCAGAATCTCTTCAAAATAAAACTCTTGAAAAAGAAGTAGCCAGCGACATATCTTCCCCCCCAACACAGGCTTATTGACCAGATATTTTAATGCAGAATGGTCTGTGAACATCTTAAAGTGACCTCCCAACAGGTAATTCCTAAACTTCTTCAGCGCATATACCATTTCCAGAGCTTCCCTCTCTGTGGTCGTATAGTTCCTCTCTGCAGACAATAAATTCCGAATTGCAAAAGAAATTGGGTGATCTAGATCCCCTTCCCCTGGTTGCACGAGCACTGATCCCAGCGCAATCGATGATGCATCTACATGGACATGGAATTCCTTGCTCCAGTTAGGAAATACCAATATCGGTGCATAAGCCATCTTAGCCTTCAGCGTCTCGAAACTGACTTGACATTCGAGACTCCATTGAAATACTGCATCCTTTTTCAACAACTTCTCCATAGGGGCCGTGATTGCTGCATAACCCCGAATGGACTTGCGATAGTACCCAGTGTGTCCCAACGTCGCTCTCAAATACTTAACATTGGTAGGTGGTGTTAAGCTCATAATGAGCCCAATATTTGTTGGGTTGACCAACAATCCTTGCTTCCAAACAATGTGACACAGTAATATCCCAAAGGGTGCACAAAAGATTCACTTCTTCAAGTTTAGTGATATCTAATGCTGTCGAAAACGCTCCAACATCAGTCACAGATTTGCCAGATGATCGCTGATTAATCCATAAACTATCCAATCGTCCATGTAAACTTGCAGAAATGTCTGAATAAAATCCCTAAAAGAAGCAACAACGACTCAAGAGAATATCGCAGGTGCATTCTTCAGCCCAAATGGCATCACCGTGTACTGAAAACAACCCCATTATGTCACAAATGTTGTCTTGTGGTGGTCTTCTTTCGCGATTCTGATCTGGTGATATCCAAAGAACCCATCCGTGAAAGAATACATCTCTTGGCCACCCACGCCCTCTAGCACCTCATCAGTGAACGGTGTCGAAAATGGATCATGCAGACATGCATCATTCAGCTTCCGCAAGTCGACACAAATTCTTACTTCACCTGTCTTCTTGTCCTGCACCACCATAGGACTAATCCAGTTTGATTCTTCAACCAGTTCAATGATGCTAGCATCCAACATGCAGTCAAGTTCTACTTTGACCCTTTCCTTATGGCGTGAATTCAGTCGATACGGGCGCTTCCTTATTGGTTTTGCATCTAGTTTCAATAGGATCTTCATCTCCCCCAAATCCCCCAAGATTCCCTTCATCTCAGAAAACTTTGTAGGGAACAAGTCTTGTAACTCATGTAATAGGTCCGCGACCTTCGCCATCATGTCTTCATCCCAGTAGTCGCCAACATTTGCAAACTTTGGGCTCTCCTCCGTCCCAATGTTGATCTTCCTAATCTTTAATGGTTGAGTTACCGGATTGAGTGGTGCATCAGGTGCTATGACATCACAACTCCCTTCTGATTCCGGAATATTGACATTCGACGGATCATCACCATCTTCTGGCCCTCCAATAATATTGTATCATTCCGACATTGATTGCATCTGACAATGTGTATGTGGATCCGTGGGGTATGCAACTGGGACTACCTTTAGCACAATGTTGCAGATGATTTGCAGGGCATTGTGAACATCTAGATTGGCATCCATGAAACTGAAGGTGTGCATAAAAAAAACCATCAACTCTAACCAAGTGGTAATCACTTAGCACAACTCAGCCAATGCATACCACAATCACGGCATCTCGTCCAAAGTATGGACAAAAGCATGGACCCACTCATCCTTTGGTCACGATGCCCACAACCTCTAACATTCAACCAGATGACTGCCAGGGTCATTCCGTCCATCATATTTCCCTGTGTGGTAAACTTCAATGTCTCCGGCACTGCGACCACCCAACAATCGATTTCTTATGGGTCTCCCACCAACGTGTTGGAGCAGCCTTTAGCACTTCCTCCAATGCCATCAATCGTTGTGGTTCTGAGACCTTTTCCTCAAATGCCACAAGAAACTCAGACAATATGGGAAGCCCTTCATATACTGGTAGTGCAACAGTTTCAGTAGCAACATGGCATAATGACTGTGTGATCAACCCATACTTGCAAACTGACACCTCACGCAAGCGATTCTGCCAATTCTCTAAAGTGTCATCAGAGTCGGAAGTCACAGAACTGGAGTTGCGCCACCCAAGCTCACCGTCGGCAGTCAGATGAATATAATCTTCTGAGATATTATACGGATGGTTTTTTATACCTCAATATTACACATTACGTATTAGTGTCGCATCCTTGCATTACCGACCTAAATGACAGTTTCCCTTAAAGATCATCTGAACATCTAGAGTGAAAACCATTAACTGAACACTGAAAGCAAAACCTTTTTCTGCCATCTGTCAACCCAACTTAGCCCTATTTGCAAGCACTACCGCTCCCTGCACATCTACAGGGGCGTGGTAATCATCACTACTGCGCGTTGCTCCTTCTATGGGGCATGGTACTGCCACATTATGCTCAGTTATAGGGGCACGGTAGTATGAAATTATCCTTTTTGCTTTGGATTTTGGGATCTCAACCTTCGAGGATATTTTATTGGGATTACCATCTTTGGTTCGATCCTAACTCCTTCTTTGTTTAGCTAGCCTAATCCACTAAACCCTCCATAGATCCACACTTCTCTCTTGTTGGTTAACCTTCCCATGTGCTATAAGAGAGAAGCTTTCCATGGGCCAAAGGGAGGACTTTTGGGGCATCAAACCTATGATATTCAGACTTTTGCAGAGATAGCTAGAGGAAGCACTTGGAGCTGGAGGATTGGCATGGATATCAAGCAACCTTTGTAAGCACTCTTCAAGTTTGTAATAAAAGATAACATGTCTTGTTTTTCCCATTTCATGTGTATTGTATGGATCTTTGATATGAAATGTATCTAGTTTAGATTTGAACTTAATCTTTGCTTCAAGGTATTTGGAGGCTTGCATGCTTGTCCTTTGTTTGATTTCAACAGGTTCTACATTAGAGCTTCGGGATCAAGAGCTAGAAGTGGGACAAACGTCGAATTGGAAGGTGAGTTACATCTTTCATCTCTTCTAAATGCATTTAATCTTGTTGTGAAGATTAGTTTAGGAACTCAAGGTAGCATTTGTTTCCTTTTTTGTCTTAGCATAGCGTCAGTGCATCCTGCTTTATTCTAAGAGAGTTTCTACCTATCCGTAGGGAGAAATATCTGCAACAAAAACTGGTGACCATATCTGCCATCTGTCAACCCAACTTAGCCCTTTTTGCAAGCACTACCGCTCCCTGCACATCTACAGGAGCGCGGTAGTCATCACTACCACGTGTTGCTCCTTGTCTAGGGCGCAGTACTACTACGTTATGCTCAGTTATAGGGGTGTGGTAGTCTGAAATTAGCCTTTTTTCCTTGGATTTTGGGATCTCAACCTTCGAGAATAATTTATTGGGATTACCGTCTTTGGTTTGATCCTAACTCCTTCTTTGTTTAGCTAGCCTGATCCACTAAACCCTCCATAGATCCACACTTCTCTCTTGTTGGCTAACCTTCCCATGTGCTATAAGGGAGAAGCTTTCCATGGGTCAAAGGGAGGAATTTTGGGGCATCAAACCTATGATCTTCAGACTTCTACAGAGATAGATAGAGGAAGCACTTGGAGCTAGAGGATTGGCTTAGATATCAAGCAACCTTTGTAAGCACTCTTCAAGTTTGTAATAAAAGATAACTTATCTTGGTTTTCCCATTTCATGTGTATTGTATGGATCTTTGATATGAAATGTATCTAGTTTAGATTTGAACTTAATCTTTGTTTCAAGGTATTTGGAGGCTTGCATGCTTGTCCTTTGTTTGATTTCAATAGGTTCTACATTAGAGCTTCGGGATCAAGAGCTAGAAGTGGGACAAACGTGTCATGAACAAGGTAGCTTAGTGTCTTTTCTTCTAGGGCTCTTTACCCAGGATCCCTTTCGGTAGAGGGATATCCTTCCATTATTGGTCTCTCATTTTGTATTGTTCGACTTGGATTTCATCACCTTGCGAAGGATACAATTTGTTGAGGTCTCGAGCTCTTAGTTAGGAGGTTTTGCTTGCTATCTTGTAGAGGGTCTTTTTCTTTGTAGGGCTACTTGTTGGAATTCTAGTTGTTTTGTTGTACAGCTCGCTTACTGTGGCAGCAGCCTCAGTATAGTTTTTGAGCTTGCTCTTTTGGCCTGTGAGCCTTGTCTTTTCTTAGCTCCCCTTTCGCATGCTCGGTTTCCTGAGGGTTTTTGAGTTATTTTTACCAAGACTTCGTCCAAATCACTTAGTTTTGTTCCATGGAGAATCTACCTCCATGCACCCATGCTCCTTCTAGGATTACCAATCCGGAGACCCCTTTTCAAGGGGTACCGTTTACTTTTCCTCCAGTTGGATATATTGGTCCTCCCTTTATTGCCACATTAAATATTCATGGATTAACCATAGGATTACCGATATGTTTATTCAATCCGGTAATTCTGATTGCGCCAAATGTTTCAATTGTTAATCCCAAACTAATCCTTCCCCTTCTTCATCGGATGAATCTTCTTCCGTTCCTTCTTCCTCGCCTGATCAGAGCAATAGTGTTAGTAATCAGATGGATAAGAATAAGAAGAAAAGGAAAGTTAAGAAGAAGAAGGATAAGAAAGAGACCAAGCATAAACCAGTTGCCTATAATGGAACTCATTCTACGAAAACACCTCATAAGCCCAAGTTCTTTTGAAAACTCTACAAGGGTGATCACCTTCTCAAGGATTGCCCTGATCTTTCTCGTGTATCCAAAGTGTGGTCTAAAAAACCAAACCACTTGTATTGTCGACCTTTTACCATCATGTCGATGACACTCCCTCAACCAGTGACCCCTTGGTGAAGGGTCGGAAGGGTAAAGTCCTATATCCCTGTTTGATATGCAAGGGTATGCACTGTACTTTCCTTTGTCCAAGCATGGATGAAGCTTCGCGGTGGTTGGAAGATATTACTAGTTCTCAACTGGTGCTTCCAACAAACGATAGTAATTTGTCCCTCAACCCCCACTGGTTGGCCAAGTGATCAATTCAGTTTCATCTGCAATTGATCCCACTCTCCCTTCCGAGAGTGAAGTGATTGAGTCACTATCATCTCCACTCAATCCCGCTCTTTCATTGAAGAAAGTCCAGACTGAAACAGTCATCTTGACACAATCTTCGTCTCATTCTTATCTTCCAAGTGAGAGTGAATTGGAAACCACTGATGTTTTTCTAGTCAAAACCGATCATGATGGGAAAGAGCCCGTTTCCACGAGACCCCCTCCAAGTATTGAGGTCATTTCATTTGATTGGAATGGGTTAATCGAATCGCGTCTTCCTTCAAGTATTCCTTTTCAAATATCTGTAGGAGTTTCCAATAAAGAAATTTTTCGTACGATAGTTGGTGAGGGAGCTTCTGTTAGTATTTTATCCTCAATTCCTTGGCAATCCTTAGGTTATCCTTGGCTTGTGCCTGTCATTGACCAGATATTAGCTTTCAATCGAAGGCCTACTAGACCTTTAGGGTCCCTTCCTCAGTTACCTATCACTTTGGGAGGGAAAACTGTCTGTATTGATGTTATGGTAGTCCAAGGTCCCTTAGACTTTAATCTACTTCTTGGATGTGATTGCATCTATGTAATGAAGGCTGTAGTGTCCTTGCTCTTTTGAGTAATGTATTTTCCCCATCATGGGAATGTTGTGACCATCGATCAGCTTTCCTTTGTGACGCCCACTCATCGCATGACTCCTAGTCACCAGACTTCCCTAAATGTTCCACATGTTTTAGTGGTTTCTTCCCCCTAAGGGGGGGTGTGGAGCAAAGTTCTATTCCGGTGTCAAGATCGTTAAAAAATGAAACCATTTTCTCAAGCATAGTTTACTTTTGGTTTTAAGCTTGTGTAAAAACGAAACCAACCATCATTTCAAGCATAGTTTACTTTTGGTTTTAAGCTTGTGTAAAAATGAAACCAACCATCAAATTGAGCAGAGTTCCCTTTATGTGTCAAGCTCGTTAAAAAATGAAACAGGTCACCATGAGCATAGTTCCCTTTCTATGTCAAGCTCGTTAAAAAATGAAATAGGTTCCTACGAGCATAGTTTATTCATTGTTTCAAGCTCGTTAAAAAATGAAACCGAACCTCAAGCACAGTTTACCGTTGGTTTTGAGCTTGTGTAAAAATGAAATCAATCCCAAGCATAGTTTACTTTCGGTTTCAAGCTTGCGTAAAAATGAAAATACCTTTGAGCATAATTTATTTCTGTTTTAATCTCATTAAAAATAAAAAGGACCCTTTCAAGCATTGTTATTATCTATTTCAAGCTTGTGTAAAAATGAAATAGATCTCCCTTCCATTTGTTCAAGTCTCTCGCTAGAGTTAGGATTTGAACCTTCATTTCATCTGCTTGGGTCACTTGGTCCTGGTTCTCCCTACCCCCCTAGTGAACACATTTGGATTAGTAGCCAAGATTTTTGGGTAAGGAAGAAGAGTAGTCAGACGAAACGAAGCTTGGGGGGCATGTTTAGCCGTTAACAATCATGCTGGGGGAATTTACCAACCTTTGGTCATCATGTTGGGAAGGAACCCGTCAATGGGCCTTAACTGTGAGCAGAGTTTACCATTGGCTTCAAGCTCATTAAAAAATGAAACCAGTATTCTGAGCAAAGTTCTACTCCTGTGTCAATCTCGTTAAAAAATGAAACATATCCTTTCCCTTTAAGTCAAGTCTCCTCGTAGACTTAGTACCTAAACCTTCTTTTCACCCGCCTACACCTTAGGTGAATGAAATGAAGCTTGGGGGCATTTCTTCAACATATGGAAGTTACGTTTAAGTCAACTTGATTGCCTCTCCACACCATGTTGGAGCTAAGTCACTTACTTCTAGCAATCATGCTGGGGGCATGTACCAACCTTTGGATTTCATGACGGGAAGAAGTTCACCATTGGGAACATTTTCAAGCATACTTTCCTTTTTAGGTTTCGAGCTCATTAAACCATGAAAATTATCCTGAGCATAGTTCATTTTCTATTACAAGCTCGTTAAAAAATGAAGTAGACATCATGAGCATTCTTCTAACCTATCTTCGAGCTCGTTAAAAATATTAAGATGGTGTTCGAGCTTACTTTTCACTTTTTTCGTGCTCTGGTTAAAACATGAAAAGTGGTTTGAGCTTACTTTTCCTTTTTCGTGCTTTGGATCCAAACATGAAAAAGATTTTGAGTGATTTTGATACCATTATCGTGCTCGTTAAACAATTGGAGTAAAAAGGTGTGTCTAACGAGTATAGGTTTATCACTTTATCCGGCCTCGCTAGACTATTTACGGAAAAGGAACTGTGCCGAGTTTACTTTTCCTTTGTCGTACTCGGTCATCAACCATGACAAAGTTGTACATGGAGTCCTTTTTAAGCTCTTTTCATACTCCTAAAATAGGAAAAGATGGCCATGTGAAATTGATTCATTCACGCTTGTAAAAGCATTTGAATGATCGTCTTTCTGGTGATAGTTTACCCCTTTTTCGGACCAGGAAGTACTATTTACGAAAAAGGAGTAATCCAATCAATCATGAATGGAAGAGTCCTCTCCCATGTTGTTTTACCATTTTTCGGGCGATGAGGCTAACTTTATGAAAAAGGACTGTTGGAGTCTTCTTTAGTTCTTTTCAGACTCTCTAAACATGAAATGACAACCAAGCTTTCCTTCCTTGGACTCGTTAAAATTAAACATCAAAGGGCCCACTTTGGGACGAACCCCTCCTTTCTCAGGTTCGAAAAACATGTGAGATTGGACTCATCTATGAGATGAGCTATACCGAGCATCTGTTATCCTCCTCAAGCTCGTAAAAAAAAACAAAGAGGTACTCGTCCATCATGTCGGGGGAAAATGGGAAAATGATTCAAGTTTACCTTGTTGGCAACTTGTGAGTCGTCACCTTTGAACATGGCATGCATCCTCACCTTGTCTGTTTTGGGTAGTCAGTCGTGCTGATAATGTCATCATTATGATCATGTGTCCTCATTATTGCTATGAGTTCACACTTCCTGTGGTTCTGTCTGTTCAAGTAGTCCTTGCTGCCAAGCTATGTTTCATGCTGTTATATGTTCAAAGGGTTATTACCTTGAGTCCACCTCCACTTCCTGTCAAACCTTCCCTTTGTGTCAATACATATTCTATTGTTTCATCGGTCCATACTATCTCTCATCTTGATTTCATGTCGATGATGTGGGAATCATTATGGCCCACCTTCGACGAGTCTATTCCTGTCGACGACAAATCACTATCCCGGAATTAGAATTAGGAATCAACCACTAGTACCTTGGTACCTGCTTGCCTCAATGGCAGGTTTCCTCATGTTCGACAGTAGGTTTACATCATTGAACTCTGATCGAACTATCTCTCGAATGCTCGACATCAACTCATTTATTCGCATTTCATTGAGATGTACTATAGATACCTTGGGGATCATTGTCATCATTGGTGATTTCCCTCACATTTGTTAACGGTTCACATCATTGACTTGTAATCAAATGGTTTCTACCATGTTCAACTTCAACACCTTGTAATCACATGGCTAGATTCGTATCGTTCGCGATTAGGTAGAAGACCCTGCACACCCTTTTGTATTTTGATTACGTCCAGGTTGCAATGGAGATTTTTTCTATATTGTCACACAGGTCCACTTATGTATTGGTCGTGGCTGTGTCATCACTGTTTCATGGGTCTACGCTTGTTCATAATAGCCATGATATGTCTACAATCTATATCATCTCAGTACTCATGGATCTGCAATGTATTGGTCAGCAGCCATGCTTTGAGTCAATTGTTTTCGAGCATGGGAATGCCTGCCTCAGTGGTATATCTGACATTTTGTTTCTGTTTCAACTCCTTGTTGCTCCCCTCGATGCTATCTCTGCACCATATTTGTAAATTCTTTCGGCCATCAGTCTCTTCTGACCTCACACTTTAGGGGGCATCTGTTATACCTCAATATTACACATTACGTATTAGTTTCACATCCTTGCATTACCGACCTAAACGACAGTTTCCCTTAAAGATCATCTGAACATCCAGAGTGAAAACCATTGACTGAACACTGAAAGTAAAACCTTTTTCTGCCATTTGTCAACCCAACTTAGCCCTGTTTGCAAGCACTACCGCTCCCTGCACATCTACAGGGGTGCGCTAGTCATCATTATCGTGTGTTGCTCCTTCTCTGGGGCACGGTATTGCCGCATTATGCTCAGTTATAGGGGCGCAGTAGTATGAAATTAGCCTTTTTTCCTTGGATTTTGGGATCTCAACCTTCGAGGATATTTTATTGGGATTACCATCTTTGGTTTGATCCTAACTCCTTATTTGTTTAGCTGGCCTGATCCACTAAACACTCCATAGATCCACACTTCTCTCTTGTTGGTTAACCTTTCCATGTGCTATAAGAGAGAAGCTTTCCATGGGCCAAAGGGAGGACTTTTGGGGCATCAAACCTATGATCTTCAGACTTCTGTAGAGATAGCTAGAGGAAGCACTTAGAGCTGGAGGATTGGCCTAGATATCAAGCAACCTTTGTAATCACTCTTCAAGTTTGTAATAAAAGATAACTTGTCTTGTTTTTCGAATTTCATGTGTATTGTATGGATCTTTGATATGAAATGTATCTAGTTTAGATTTGAACTTAATATTTGCTTCAAGGTATTTGGAGGCTTGCATGCTTGTCCTTTGTTTCATTTCAATAGGTTCTACATTGGAGCTTCAGGATCAAGAGCTAGAAGCGGGACAAATGCTGAATTGGAAGGTGAGTTACGTCTTTCATCTCTTATGAATGCATTTAATCAAGGTAGCATTTGTTTCCTTTTTTGTCTTAGCATAGAGTCAGTGCATCCTACTTTATTCTAAGATATTTTCTACCTATCCGTAGGGAGAAATATCTGCAACATGGTCCCATCCACTGGCAACTTCATCCTTTACCTCTTCAACATACCTGCATCCTTCAGCCAGATCCAACGGAGCTATGACTCTGAGGTCGGGGTTTTCAAAAGTCATCATCTGCTTCTTAAAGTTAATTACTGTTGCACTATAATTAGGCCATCCAATCCCCAATAACGCGGGATAGGAACTTCCCCCTTCAACGACTTCGATAACATCAAAATCAACATATGTCTTCATCCCCTCAATTTCCACGACAAGGCATGGAACTCTCCCAATCGGTGTCACCTTGCCCTGATTAGCCAATCGGAGCTGCACAGGAGACCAGCTCAGCATTGGTCTCCCCATTTTCTGCCAGGCCTGCTTGGTTAGGATGTTGACATTTGAGCCAAGATCCAGAATGACTGAATCGACCTGATAGTCACCAATCTGGATGTTGATGCGCATCTCCTTACCTATCTTCCACCTCTGTAAAGAGTTTGCCATAGACTCTTTCCGTCCCCTGTCTGGTCGAAGCAACAACCCCTCAATCTCAGCAAGAGAATCAGGATCTCTTTCCAGCGATAAACAACTTTCAAAAAAATTATGTAAAGTGCCATACTGTCGCGATGGACCTTCCTCTGAAGTTGATTAGAAAACAGGGGGCATGAAACAAATAATTTCCTTACCAGGATTTCGTCCCATCACCTAACGTGCTTGAAAAAATGTATCTCACTCATCGTAAATATCAAACTACACCTTCTTTTTCCCAGCTAACCGGATTAGTGGATGTGGAACATCTTCTCCTGTCGTCACACCTCCATCAGTGATCACTGCAACAGCAGCATCCTGTGTCCTTGGCTCCGCAGAAATTGTCATGATAGTTGTGCCCTGAGTCTGGTTCAACGGTGGATTCCTAGGTTGGTTCATAGGCTAATTCACATTTTTATTGGAGTTTTGATTCTGATGATGATTGTGATTCATTAGCTTGTTTTGATTCTAGACTGGTTGCTGCACTTGATTCTGGTTCTGCAACTGCTGAACATTTCCCACCTTCCATCGTGCAATCAACTGTAGACAGTTTTTGACAGTGTGATCAGCAACAAAACAAAACGTACACTGCATCTGCAATTGTGGGAAATCTCTCTAGTAGTGTCCCAACACTCCGCAGTTATGACATTGGATAGGTTCGTGACCTCCTTGTTCTCCTCTATGACCAAATCCTCCACCATGTCCACCCTGGAATCCTCCGTGGAATACCCCTTGCTGCTGATATTGTGTTTGATTGAACTGTTGCTGCATAGGATTTGGTTTCATTTGAACATACTGCCCTGGTTGAACATATTGTGGTTGCAGAACGTACTATGGCTATTGTGGATCCATCTGCATCGAAGTATACTATGGCATAAACTGTTGTTGGGGTTGCGGTTGCAGTACAAACTGCACCTGTGGTTGACGTAGCGGCTGAGCTACCTGTGGCTGCGATTGCGGTTCCTGTACTGCACGCTGGTCGTCCTTCACATAGAATGCGTTGTACCCTCTTTCTTGAAGTAATCCATATGCGCGTAAATCTTTATCTTCATGTCCCATAGAATTGCAGAAGGTACAATACAAATTCATCGGCTTTGTGACCATCCTCTGGATGTACTGACACTCCTCATGTCGATGCCCATATAGTTGGCAGATGCGACACCATGGCATACCTCCACCACTTAATGGATTCGGCGCTCCTGATACCAGATAATTGCGGAAATCTGGGAAACTATCCTTAGTATGCCCCTCTCCGTGACATCGCATACACCACACATCTTCACGATGTTCTTTACCCTTCTTAAGGACTTGCAGCTGTATTGTCAAGTTGGCCAACTGTGTCTGAATCTACAACATACCAGCTGCATTCTCACCAATCAGCGAAGCTTCTAACTGCATCGCAATTTCTAGGGCTTCACTTAGTGTTGTAATGTTCTGTTGCATCAATGGTAGGCGAATGTGAGGGAGCAATGCTGCGAAAAACCATTCTTTGTGCTGGACATCGCTCATGTCAAAACTGACCCTTACCATCAGTGTTTTGAACCGTTGGTCAAAATCCCACACAACTTCATTGGGATACTGCTTAATCTCCTTTAGTTCTATGATATACTACGCTTCAGACTTGGGTTTTCTGAACTCTGCAATCAATCATTTGCTGACTTCTTCCAGCGTCTTCTCTGGAGCGCCCACAGGAACCTACACAAATTTCATGAACTATTCTAATGCATGACCCCGAAGAGTTGTCACCAATTGTCCTTTCTTATCATTATCATCAGTAATTTTCTTAACAATCCATACTGCTTCACAAAATAACTAGTATTGCTCAGGATTATCTGTTCCATTTCCATGGAACAACAACAACTTTGCATCTTCGCTCGCCATCCTGGTCTTCCTTCCTACAGTTGCTGAGCTACTAGCAATTAATTTCTGTTGACTCAATGAACACGGTGGTGTCAAAGTTGTATTTCTTCCTGGTTGAGAGATAGTGAGCGGAGGTGTGGGTACGTTGTTGCTGGGTGTTGGTCCTGCCTCTATCCTGGGCATAGCCTAGTTGTCCTTGTCGGCACTGTGAGGTTGCTTCATCCCATGTGGTCTTCCTTCCCAGCTTTACGTTTCAATTACAGCAGGACCTTATCCTATCCTATGCCTCTTTTCCTATCGAAACCTTGCTCCTCCCTTTGTAAGACCACTCTATTCCTTGGCTTCCTTCACAGTCTTGTCATAACTTGCACCCATCTACCTCGTATCATTCCATGTACCGCCCCCCTGCTGTCGCGGTATCCACGTGTTTTATTATGCTAAGAAAAAATACATCAGCATTACATTCCATTTCACAACAATAGCACATACAGGATCACTGAAGAAACAACAAGCACAACATAAACACAAGAGACACAGATTTATCCTGGGAAACCCTCATGGGGTAGAAAACCCAGCAAAGCTTCCTCAATATAGATGACCAGCAATATACAAATATGCAAACCAAAGACATGATCTCCTCCTCCTCCATAGCATATCTCTCTCTCACAAGTGCACTACATTTCAAGTGAGGGAAGTGTGTGTATAATGAGGAACACACCTCCTCTATTTATACACACCTCTGACTTATACTTTATATTAACTAGGTTGGCCCCAGCTTTACCACTGGGTTAAACACCCCATTACAACTGACTGGGCCGACCCCACTAGGGTGGTCTAACAACCCTTTTACCCACATAACACATACAGGGCCGACCCCCACTAGGGAAGTCTAATAACCCAAGTTACCACATTCCAATGGAGGAATAAACATATCCGGATATACAATAAGATCTTCATGGAGGAATGAAACATCTATGGAATAATAAAGTACAAATATAATATTCTTTGAAGTTACAATATTTCAACACTCCCCCTTAACGAGAAGGATATTATAACAACATATGCACGAGCAAGGAATCATAAAAATCATACATGATACATCTATAAATCATTGTAAGCTTTCTCAACATCATCAGTAACTCAAGCAGTTACTGGAACATCTTCAAATATGGAACATCAACATCTTCAGTACTGAGTCTTTATCTTCTGCAGCACTCGAACAGCTACAGCAACATCAACATCTCGATCCTCACGATCATCAGCATTGTCATCACACGATCATCAGCATCGTTATCACACGATCATCAGCATCGTCATCACACGATCATCAGCATCATCATCACACGATCACCAGCATCTTCATCACACAATCATCAACATTGTCATCACACGATCATCAGCATCATCATCACATGATCATCAGCATCATCATCACACGATCATCAGCATCGTCATCTAGAACATCACGATCAGCAGCATCGTCATCTAGATCATCATGATCAGCAGCATCATCATCTAGATCATCAGTATTAGTATCCACACCAATACAAGTATACACATCATCAATACAAGTATACATATCATCAATACAAGTATCAATACATCAATACAAGTATCCTCATCAATACAAGTATCCTCATCAATACAAGTATACATACAAGTATCCTCATCAATACATATCATCAATACAAGTATCCTCGTCAATCAAGTATACACAATAGCAGCATACTCTGCAATACACATGATCCTTTCTTTCAGAATTATGGGATCAATCACAATCATGTTTAAGACTATCCTTCCTTTCGGAATTACAGGATTTACATTCTAAGGATGATTAATCCCACTCAATCTCTTTTAAGACAATCCTTCCTTTTGAAATGATGGGATTTACGGTCTAAGGATGATTAGTCCCACTCAATCTCTTTTAAGACAATCCTTCCTTTTGGAATTACGGGATTTATGGTCTAAGGATGATTAGTCCCACTCAATCTCTTTTAAGACAATCCTTCCTTTCGGAATTACAGGATTTACGGTCTAAGGATGATTAGTCCCACTCAATCTCTTTTAAGACAATCCTTCCGGCTTTTGGAATTACAGGATTTACAGTCTAAGGATGATTAGTCCCACTCAATCTCTTTTAAGACAATCCTTCCTTTCGGAATTATGGGATTTACGGTCTAAGGATGATTAGTCCCACTCAATCTATTTTAAGACAATCCTTCCTTTCGGAATTACGAGATTTATGGTCTAAGGATGATTAGTCCCACTCAAGCTCTTTTAAGACAATCCTTCCTTTCAGAATTAGGGGATTTACGGTCTAAGGATGATTAGTCCCACATGTCCACTAAGGACTTCATTCTCGGAGACCATACGTCTATGGATCAATTCAAGGGACCGAAGTCCGGGGACGATACAATCCCCACCTATCCACTAAGGACTTCATTCTCGGAGACCATACGTCTATGGATCAATTCAAGGGACCGAAGTCCAGGGATGATACAATCCCCACCTATCCACTAAGGACTTCATTCTCGAAGACATATGTCTACGGCTCACTTTAGAACATGTGTTCAAGGATGATGCAATCCCTCTTCTTTCTCGGAGACATATGTCTACGGATCCTTTTAGAACATATGTTGAAGGATGATGTAATCCCCCTTCTTTCTCAGAGACATATGTCTACGGATCCTTTTAGAACATATGTTCAAGGATGATGCAATCCCCTTGTCAACTTAGATCCTGTCTGAGGACCATCCACCACCTTTCTGTCAGCATCACCAATATAGGTATCCATATCATCGACTTCACTGTCGATGCAGGCAATCTCATCATAAGTGACCACATCACTCCCCCTTTTGAGGAGGGTCCTTCCAAGCTTATCTCTAAAATACTCAAACTTTTCTTGAGGTAGAGGTTTGGTTAGTACATCGGTAACCTGTTACAACTTCGAACTTTATAGTTCCTTTCTGCACCATATCTTGTATATAGAAATGTCAGATCTCTATGTTCTTTGACTTATCATGGAACACTAGATTCTCTGCCATCTTGATACAACTTTGTTTGTCACATAGGATCACAGTAGGGTCCATTTCTAAGTCAAACAATCCTGAGGCCATACTGCTTCACAACTAGCAGAGGAAGCAACCATATATTCCGCTTGTGCTGAGAGCCACACTATACTGCTTCCTGCTAAACCATGAGATCATGGCTGATCCCAGACAATAACATCCTCTCGATGTGCTCTTCCTGTCTGATACACTTCCTACCCAATCAACATCTGTGTAGCCATTTGAAGTCATGATCTCCAAGATAACATAGATCAAAGTCTATCGTACCTTTTAGGTACCTCTTCACATGATTTGCAACTATCAGGTGAACACATCTAGTTTCCACTAGATACTGACACTGCAAGGTGTTCACAGCAAGGCATATATCTGGCCTGGTATTCATCAGATACATCAACGACCTAATAATATATATGTACAGAGTCATATCAACTAATTCTGAGGAGTCATCAGCTAACAGCTTCAACTTTGAACCCATGAGAGTGACCATGGTTGTACATTCAAACATATCAAATCTTCTCAAGATTTCCACTGCATACATTCCTTGGTTGAGAAAGATTCCTTCTGAGCCTTGCCATACTTCCAGACCTAGGAAGTAATGCATCAATCTGAGATCTTTCATTTTCATTTCTGTAGCCATCTATCTGTGCCATCTCTTGTCAGATGGGTCTACTGATATGAGCCTCAACATCATTCGAACTCTGTGGTGAGTTCCTTCTTGCATCCATGCCATCTGTGTATGGAAACCATATTCAACCTTGTAGAAAAGGTTGAGATCCACATCACCCATGGTGATCACTATCGATCCTGGGTACCCGAACAAAGCTTTCTTCAATTACATTATTAAGATAATGGCCTTATCTATCCACTTGGAGCAAACATCTCATCATGATTCTCTTCCTCTTTCTAAGAGAATCTTCTAGCCATGAGTCTTCTATAGTGTGTTTGATTTGTAAATCCTTTTGTTGAACATCCATCACTTGTTCAGTGTTCATCATTCGTCATGATCTTTCCTACAAATCAAAATTAAGTACATGATTAGTAATACTTCATAATCATCAAATCATATTGATATGATAACCTATTATGCATACAGATATCATTTACATAGTTATGCAACTATCTTGACCAATGCTTTGGCACAACACTTTTCCATATCATGTATGCATACAGTGGCTATCTAGATGCCTTCCATCTCTACCAGAACATACTATCGAGAGTGTGCACAGCTCTCAACATGTCAGCAAAGAGGTTTCATTCTAGACAATCAACAATGGAATGTTTGTCCAATTTACCAATCATATGCATATCAGTAGTATACTATTCAATGCTATATGCATGTTTACACTCAACATGATATATTCTAGGAATACAAATATGTATACAACTATTACAGGTAATATCATTTACTATTTCAAATAACAACTCAAATACTTATCTTTTATGTTTGTGTGGTTGTCTCTCGCTTGATCTTCTATATGTCTTTTAAACTTCTATTCATTCTGTACCACTGTGCATGCTCAAGTGTGCACTAGTGTCATCCTCATGATCTCATACACAAACATACGTTCATTAGTATATTCTCAATATTATCAAAACATTATAATTCTAAATAATCTTGAATATGTATAGTCATGATCATAGATAATAAACATTAGTATTCAAGGTTTCAGGAAAGTCTTCTTTTACTCATGCATATTCTTGTTTGATCATAGGACTCTTCTGGTTAGTTAAATCATCAATCAAGATAAGAGACATAATATGCATAAACCCTTGATTACTAGTTCTATGAATACGCATAACCAATCATACCAAGTATACTTATATAAGGGATCATAACACAAGGTAAGATTCTAACTTGACATAGGAAAACATACCTGGATTAGTATACCTACTTAGTCATGTCTAACATACCTAAAAAATATCTTCTTTGTTCTCTTCAATGATTTAGAGATCCTGTGCTAGAACCTACATATCTCATAGGTTAAGCATAATATAACAAAGTCATACATACCTCATAAGTAGAACAAAGATTATGGATGAGCCTTTGTCTTCATGTTGTCATGGTCATGGAACTTGATTTGTCTTTCGTGATGTACCTGTATCTTGTTAGTAGACAACATCAACCTCATACAACACCACAATGCATTAGTACAATCATATAGCCCTAATCAATGAATGTCTTCTATCATTCACATGCATTCATACTGTTACTAGGGTGATAAGACAATTCTAACATTAATCAAGATTGTACTAATAAATAATATGAAGACAAACACATTATGAACTTAATCAGGAATCAGATTTCAAGACATACCTGAACCTCCTTAAGTCATACCTGTCAAGACTTCTTGTAGTCTTCTTATGTAAGGCCTTAGCTTCAACTCCCCCTGAAACTTGATCTGGATCTCGATTAGGGTTTGCTAGAGAAACCCTAAAAATTCAATCTTTGACTTTCACACTTCTAAATGGATGGAACGATGTGTCTTGCTGAGCTGATCAAACTAGCATACTTCAATTTTGAAATCTCCAAAATTTGACCCCTCAAAATTGCCTTCGAAACTTCTGGATCTTCTGGATAGGATCCTGAACTAGGGTTTGATGAAGCCCACCCTTCTGCCCAATCAAAAGTTTCAATCCAAGGCTCTAAACTCTTATTTTTCTGAGGAGCTTCCAGCCGTGGTCACAGACTTCAAAAATTCCAACTTTTGCTGAAGCCCTAATTTTCCATCTTTTCGATCAAAATCTCAAACTGGGGTTTGATCAAGCCCGGTCTTCTACCCAAACAAAAAATTTGATCTTGGTCTCTAAATTTCGATTTTCCTGAGTAGCATTCAGCCGTGGACTCCGATTCCAAAAATTCTAACTTTCTGCGAAACCCTAAATTCCAGAAGCCATGAATGAAGGTGCTCCAAAAATAATTCTGTTTTGACAGAAATATGTACCTGATTGTTTCTGCCGTAACTCAGAAATTTTTGATCCCCAGGGTCTGAAATTTTTTTTTGTGGTATCCAGACCTGTCATCTTTCCATCCCGATAGGTCTGACCTCAATTGGATTTTCTAAGAGAGAGTTATTCCAAGTGTCGCAACGTGACCTGTTTATGGGATAAAACAGGAGAGCAAACTTGTATGGTGTGCCACATGTCACTGGTTCAACTTCGGCCTCTGAAAATGTTTCTTGAGATAGTAAAGTATGTGTACTACCTGTCACTTTTTATGAAATTTCATTTGGATCTTCCTAGCCCAAGTTATGACCTTGTTTCCTAGGTCACTTGATTTTGACTGAGATCTGGAAGAGGCAGAAACCCTAACTTGTACTGATCATAACTCACAAAGTACAACGAATCTGAGGGTGTCCTTTGGACATAAGGTACCTGGGGATTCTATCTACAATGTGTTAAGGTTTCATATCCTGAACCTTCTCCAAAATGGATTTATAGCGAAAGTTCCACGATGACTGGTTTTTTCTATACAAAACCCAAACCTTGAAATTGTCGCAAGTGAAGCAAGTGTCGTAAGTGCCATACATTGCCTTCCTTCAGGTTAGCTCTGATACCATGTTAAGATTTATTATGCTAAGACATAAAATATCAGCATTACATTCCATTTCACAATAATAGCATATACAGGATCACTAAAGAAACAACAAGCACAGCATAAACACAAGAGACACAGATTTATCCTGGGAAACCCTCATGGGGTAGAAAACCCAGCAAAGCTTCCTCAATATAGATGACCAGAAATATACAAAGATGCAAACCAAAGACATGATCTCCTCCTCCTCCATAGCATAAATCTCTCTCACAAGTGCGCTACATTTCAAGTGAGGGAAGTGTGTGTATAATGAGGAACACACCTCCTCTATTTATACACACCTCCGACTTGTAATTTATATTAACTAGGTCGGCCCCAATTTTACCACTGGGTTAAACACCCCATTACAACTGACTAGGCCGACCCCACTAGGGTGGTCTCACAACCCTTTTACCCACATAACACATACAAGACCCCACTAGCGAAGTCTAATAACCCAAGTTACCACATTCCAACGAAGGAATAAACATCTCCAGATATATAATAAGATCTTCACAGAGGAATGAAACATCTCTGGAATAATAAAGTACAAATATAATATTCTTTGAAGTTACAATATTTCAACACCACATCCTCCACCCACCAGGGTTCTTACTGGTCTAGGTGCATATTCAGTATGCCCTTTTCGCAAATGAATATTAATGGACAACTGTAGCGACAACAGAAACCTACCTCTTGGTCCATCGAAGAATTCCCTTTCTGCTTCACTATAAGACTTTTTCGTATCAACTGCAAACTCAGTGATATAACCTTCTAGTATATTGTCAACCCAAACTGCAACATCCCACGATGCTTTGTTGTCGACTTCTTGCAGCTTCTGGATCAGTTATGGAGTCCAAGCTGTCAGCTCATCACGTTGGAAGTTCCTCTTCTAATAGGTCAATTTTGCTAACCACTCATACAGGATGATTGGGAACTCGCAGAAAAAATATTCGTGTGGACCGTCGTGTATGTACTTCGCCAACCACCAATCTGTCGACAACCTAGGGTTCTGATTTTCTTTTTCAATGAACTCTCGCAGCTTTAGGTCGAACCAATCTTGAATCTCCGGTCTCATTGGATTCCACAACATATCCTCCTTTCACTTCGCGCTACGGTCCTGACAATGGAACCATTTGTTGACACAAACCCAGTTGAAAGGGGTTCCTCAGTCTCTCGACATCCAACCCACCATGATCTACCTAAGCACTAACCCAGACAGGCTTTACCCAGTCCAGAAACACCTATGGAGAAAATGAGGTCTCACCCGAGATGTTCAAGGGAGAGTTGACGGAACCATGTTTCCGCTGAATGAAGGAGGATTTTGTGCATCAACTAATCAATTTATTGCAACATTTAGAAATAGATCTAAGCATTCAACTCAGGCATTAAACATAATCGCAACATCATTCAACAGATCTTGCAATAGATATAACAGTAAAACATTAATTGCAGCAAGGAAACATCGCATCATTCACAGATTCATATCACATAGGCATTCATCACATGGAAAACAAGAAAGACATAATGATTCTGCTCAAAACACTGTCATATCATATTCATCTTTGCAAGAAATACAACAAGATAATCCTTCTGTCACATACCCCGATTAAGAGACAATAACAGGAAAATTCATCATCTCATGTATCTCCAAATCAATCTCAATGATCAACTATATCTTTATTGTAATATATCAACACTTACAATGCTAAGTCTATTTATAGGCTTACGCCTTTACATTTGCGGTCCACTTAGGCAACCGTCTAACTAATTCTCAGCAAACTCTACAAAAAGAAGACCCAAAACCCACATAATGCGGTCCAAATGACCCAAAACCCGCATAGTACGGTCTAAATGACCCAAAACTACATCAACTAATCAACTTGCGTGCTGCTTTCTTCCTTTCATGGTACCTTTGGCCTTGCGCAACATCTGTGATGCTGACTCATCCAAACCTCCTGTCAACAAAAAGACAAAGAAAAGGTATGGCATGATAGACACATCAAGAACAAACCTTTCCAAGTAGGAGACCTTGTCCTCCTGTATGATAGAAAATTTATGAAATTTCCTGTAAAATTCAAAATGCATTGGTTAGGGCCATACATTGTCAAGCATGTAACTAATGGTGGTGCAGTTTAGTTAGCAACATTACTTGGAGAAAATTTGCAGGTATTTTCAATGGGAGTAGACTAAAGCCTTACATGGATGGCCCTACTCCTATAAACAAAAGTTAAACAAGGAAAGAAGGTTTTAAGTGTCAAGTGCAGTTGAAATTGGACACTAAAATAGAGGGAAGAGTCTGCACACAATAGTTTTGTTAAAATGCACAGTTTCACAATATATGAACATGTGCTACTAAGTGCACATATCAAGCTAAGTTGCGAAGTAAAAGAAGGGAGTAGCGCTATGAATTTCAAAGTAAGATAAGGGAAATGCGAAGTGAACTTAGTTTCTCGCCTAATCGTCAACGAAGTAAAAGAAAACTAGCCGTTATATAGTACTTTTGGGGACAGGATTTTTCCATTTTTAAGGCATATTCGTCCATTGAAGACACATTAAAAGAAGGGAAAGGACCAATATCTAAGCAAGATTTGGAAATCGGACATGGCATTTAATGCTAAGGTAGTCATTTTTGGGCGCGCCTTAGTGTCATTGTGCCTATAAATAGTAAAGACTGCATAGCTACCGGTTTTACCGTGACTTTTAATTTTTACTGCATGTAATTTATGATCTTTTTACCAGTCAAGAGAAAGAGTAATCCAATAGTGTATGTCTGAACACAGAAGTATAGAGGAGATATTAAGAGAATTCCAACATTACGGTTTGGAAGGAGTCATGAAGATGCTAGTAAATCAAGAAGTCCCAAAGAGAGGTGGAACATCTATATCTTCACCATGAAATATCCCGGAGTAGATGCAGAAAGATAAGCAAAAGGCTACTGAGAAAGAGAAGTCTAAGGCCACAGATATTCCAAATCCATTTCCTCCAGAACGACCTCACGACAGGATGATTCTGCTCATACCAGAGTACAGCCCTTCGAGAAGAGATAATGCACTAGTTGTGATACTCGTGAAGAATCCGCAATACGAGATCCCGTTGCTGCCCATGTCGATTCAAGTGCGTGAAAAAGAGAATTTACTTGGCAAGATTCCAGAATGCAAGTTCTCGGATCATGACTTGATGTAGGAAACAAAATACCCACAATTTTAGCCAGACCGGTCAGTATATGTGTAGGCAACATGATCAAGCCAGCAAGAAGACAACAATTCAAGTGCAAGACTGGATTGTGCCATTGCAGCCATCACGATTGTTGAACTTGCTGTGAATTCTGCATTTTTATAGGATCCCAGAGCTCACAGTGGTGGTGTGAACATTGCTCTCATGTATGCACCAGGGTTACTTATGGTTGGACAACAATATTGACATCAACATAGACCCGATTTACAGAATTACACACTTAAGAAAAAGACATGTTGATCCCATAGTGGAATTCGTAGGAAAGAACAAAGACAGAGAACTTTCCAGGAGAATGAAGAATGAATTTGGTTTGGTGAAAGGATCATGCAGATATCAAAAAAATCAAATCAAGGTGTCACGTCCCCATTTTTTGACCCCTTTGCATTAGATCGTAAATGATGTAAATATTGTAACTTAATCATGGTGAGGAGCTCAAGGCCAAGGCCCCGCCATTGATTTGTCGTTTTATGTATCGGCAATTAGAATAGATGCATATGGTTCTTGTGCTAGCTGTGCACAATATAAAATCAGACATCATGTAAATATGCCATTTCAATAAAAACCCACAACCAGCTACGCAATGCAACAAAGAGATGGGGCATGATCTTTACAAGGAAGAGGGGGGGGAAAAATAGCCAAACCCTTGAGCCATGGTGTTAAGCCATTTCATTGAGGAAACCCATGAACTCTCAACTACCCATTTGGTCTCATGCACCCAATCATTTAATTCTCCCAATAAATTGGTTAAGGCAGTAAATGCCTTGGAAATGATGAAGTATGGGCAAGCCATTTTCGTGCATGGGCAAGCCATCAACCTGGAAATTCGTGTTTTTGCTTGTGGGGCAAGAAAACACCCACGAAATGGTGCCCAAAGCCATGGGGAATGGGCAGTCTTCACTCACTCACGCAGTTGGAGTTAGCTGGGCCGTTCCCTGCACGTTTTTCATCCAAATCCTGCATTTCTCCATGCCTGGGGGTTCGTTTTTGCATATGCAGTAGCCTGGGAGAGGAGAGCCACGATTTGGGGACTGTATGGAGGTCGTTTTTGCTCCCGAATGCCCAAGGACGTTTTTCTAAAAACGGATTGGCTTCCCAGGATGGTTTCCCATCTTCCCATTTCGTTTTTGTGTGTTCCCACGTTTTTCTGAGTGAGTTGAAACCCCATCTCATGCATCCCACTGTGGAAATCGTTTTCCTCATGCCCAGTAATTGTGGTTTTGGTTGTTCAGTGCATCCCGTTTTAGATTTGAACCTGTGAGCAGGAGCTTCAAGAGTGGAAGAGGATAGATTTGGCTTGATGAGCCCAATGGTGTACCCATAGCTCCATGGTTGAGCCACTAGCCTAGTAACTCACCTCTGCCCACCTCTTAGCAGCCTGAGAAACCCAACTGTTAGTTGGCTTGGCTGATTCTGGCATATCTTTGGCTATGTGAGAGCCTGTTTCCCCTTTTCCTTGTGGAGATCGTGCCCAGCTCGGGGGTGGCAGTGGTGCTGAGAGATTAAGGAGCACACTGGCCTACGGTTGGGTGGAACGTTGCAGAAGCGTAGCTGGTTGCTTGGGATTACTTCTGTATAAGATAAGTATTCTCTTGTGTGTGTGTAAATTTACAATTGTTCCTTTGATAAATATTGGAATGTGTGTGGATGTGTTAAATGATTTTAATTCCGCTGTGTTTTCAAGTGTTTATGAAATCGCATGTGTTCATCTCCTTCTTAAATGGAATGATAAATTTCTAAGTGTGGGGATAGATGCCCGGTTTAACCTCACGATCCTCTCCATCTAGCTGGTTGGATGGGAGGGGACGTGACACAAGGATCAAACAACGAAGTTCAAAGTTCAACTGTTCGCAGGGAAATTCCTAAGGAAATGCAGACTGAATGAGGTGTCGGTTGTTACGATCTCCTTAGATGTGAAGGCCAAGGATGGACCCCAGTATAGCTGGGCGAGTTATCTTCTGAACAAGTTCCTAGTCGATGTTGCAGATACACAAGATAATGGAAATCAATTCCATTATAGTTGGTTGTTAGTCTTGATCGCGTTCGTAGGATGGAAAGAGCCTAAGTATCAGCAAAATGTACATGTATTCACTGGAGATTTCCAAGGACCCATATTTGTGAACATGTGGGCCAACTTGAAGCTGGACAGACAAAGACTCAATAATATACAGTTGTTTACATATTATGAGCAGCTATGCAAATTTATCTAGCACACTTCACGTATCCCTAAGGAGATAACAACTACATATATTCGCAAGATGAGATTCAAAGCTGGCCTCCACTTTATTTACATTCAGTCGAGAGAACCGCTAAATAATACAGAATAGTTTGAAGGGATATACCAATTGGATGCGCAGAAGATCGATCTTATCATAGAAGATTGGCCGCTTGAGTGGAATATTGATGCACCCAAGACGCTGATCACTACATCAGAGGAAAGCGCAATTGAAAATACCCAGGACCAAGGAGAAGAGAAAACAAGTGCTCAACATCTGGAATAAGATCAAGGAGAATAACAACAACAAATTGTTGACTTGCCATCAAGAGAGAAGAGGAAGAATCCTGACATAGTCGTGCCGGAAGCATCCCAAAGAAAGAAACAAAATGAAAATAAGACTCCACTTGATGCACAGTTGCATGAGGATGATTATGATTGCATCACATCCCGATTCAATGAGCATATTGAAGAGACGCTCGCATTGAAAGATAGAAAATAAGAGGAAATCAAGGCAAGCATGATAGAGAGCCTCGTAGAACTGAAGAGTCTGGTAGCAAGGTGGAACAAGTCTAGTGAGACTTAGTAAGGGAATTAGACTCCGAAGACAGGATAGGCGATTCAAACCAAAGGAAAATAAAAGTGCCTGCTTTGACTATGAGACCTCGACTAGTTCGAATAGAGCCAATGAATGTAATATTCTCATCTCATGAGATTACTGAAGTTGCGAAGCAACTCGCACATTTGGACATAAACATGGGAATGTTTCCCATTGAAGGATTGCATAATATGCACTTGCAGGTTGTGGAAGAAATAAGAGACAGGGATATGATATCTTATAACCAACATATGAAACTTGAAGATAGCTAAAAGGAGCTGAATAATGAATGTGCGCTAAAGACAAATGAGCTAGAAAATGCCCAAGAGAAGCAGAAAAAGAAGAAGAGATCCATAGTCGAATTCTGCATGAAGATCCTAGACTGCAAAGAAGAGCCTGAAGTGGAAGCGGCCATCATTAAGATTGGTGCTGTTGTGGACAATCTCAAAGCGAAGATGGAGGATATGGATATTGGCTACAAGGAGAGGATTGATGAATTAGAGTCTCGGAATCAACCTAGCACTCTGCCAGAGGTAGGATAATAAAGAGCCGAAGAATTGAAGACATCAATTGAGAACATCTCCGCAGAAGTTGCGAGGTGTCAAGTCTTATTGAAAGAAGTCACTAAGGTTTGGGATATACTGCAAGATGATCCCGAATTACAGAAAATTCAGGATGAAGTTTAGAACAAGAAGAAGGAACTTGATTCTTTGAACATGCCCATGAAGGATTTGTCATCAAGGGAAAGGATCCAAAAATTCACAGAAACGAAAGAGATTCAAAAGGAGCTGAAGGCACTAAGGATGAAGGAAGCTTAAACTTCATCGAAGTTACAACCTATGCAAGAAGAAGCACTAGCACTCTCTGAAGAAATTGAGTAGAAATTGCAAGAAATCGACGCAACAGAAAGTATAGTGAAGGATCAAATAAGAACCCATATCAATGATGGTGCTCGAAATGATCAAAGAATACGAGCAAGAAACTAAGGAAGCAGTTGCGAAGTTGAGCACAACTTTTCAGGAATTCGCTGCGAAAATGAACATCTCAAGTGATGTGTGGTCAAAGAAGCCCATTGAAAGTGGTTCAGGGATGAGCCACAAGTAAGTGTTAGGGGCCTGTTGGGCGCATCCCAAGTGCAAGAAGTTTTGATCATGAAGGTACAGTTAGGAGAGGCCTAACATTGACCAAGTTTTGGGAGAAGCAACTCAGGAATTATTGGGCGGAGGGTATGGAGTGAAGCGAAGTTGATAGGAAAGGATATATCCCCTTAGTAAGGACGAAGTACTCGGGATGACCAAAGGTAGTTGGAGCAGTTAAGGATGAAGCGGCAAATTTTCAGCTACAAGACTAGGGAGTAAATAAGCACAATGGTGCAAAGGATTCCCCACTGTAGATTCAGATCTGTGCGATCAGAACTGCGACTGTCAGAAGAAGCATCAGAGTAAGAAGAAGCGGCACAAAAGGACAACAGAGCTACAACGAAGTTAAGGCAAAGTGTGGTCAACAGGAGAACCATGTTGTTTTGGGTTTAAGTATACTATGGGGATTGGCCCATAGTTATTGTAATATGTGACTTTCAGGAACATCTATATAAAGGGAAATTTTGTATAAGGAATGGTTAGATGTTGTTAGACTTTGTTGGAGATTATTAGATATTGCTAGATCTAGAATAGAGAGATATCTAAGAGAGAAAAGACTATGTAGCTGAGTGCGCAGAGATCTATTGTAGAGAAGAGTCTGCAACTGAGTGTGCATACTGGAACTGTTACCCCTTCCAAGTAATATAAAAATAATTCTCGTGGATGTAGCTCCCATCTAGGGGTGAACCACGTAAATCCCTCTGTTATGTGTATGAATTTATGATGTGTTTTGTGTTCATGATATGGTATTTTTATGTATTTGATTTCATATGTATGTGAATGAGAATCATATGTTAAGTAAGCAGAATACATGTGTATGAATGTTGCGAAGTAATGTTAAGTAGATTTTAAGCAAGTAATGCATTGTGAAGATCGCATAACAAATCTCTGCATCACCACGGTTATAGAAACCTGATTCTGTAACCCCGCATCTTCGCTTCGGGTGAGACTTCAGCCCTTTCAGAGGTTGATGCCGAAAGGGCCAGTGAAAAGGATTTTTTGGGTCTATAAGAACTTCGCCGAAACTAGCTCATCCCATAGAAAATACATCCAAAATGAGGTAACCCTTCCTTAGGAATATTAATGGCAACAATATTCAGTCGGCAATCGTTGCAATCAAATGACCAAGTAGGACCTAGGGGATCCACCAAGATACCTCTATATATTGGGGTGTTCTATGAATCCATGGAATGAACCATAGAGGGGAAAGAGGTGCATTAAAAAGTGATCCTTCAACAAGGATTGAACCAATAAGAAAAACCTTCCAAATTAGTACTAGGAAATTGCAAGGTGTGGTGGGAAGGTTGATGAAAATGAAATTTTCCCATGACTTTGAATTTTTGAGGTTGCAATCACGATGTCTAGGTTTAGGGTGATTTGTTGTTGTTCATAAATGGTTCTTGGCTGGAACAAGCATATTTTAAATGTCCACGAGTGCTAGAAAATTTCTTCCTCTAGGTCCATGTGCCTAGGTCGATTTAATTTTCTAGGTTTTAATATGTACATGAATTCTCTAGGTTCATGGGTCTAGGTCGATTGAATTGTTTAGGTTTTTATAACATACATGAGTTCTTTCATATACTTAATCTTAAAATTAATTCTATCTTAATCTTCCTTGATGGTCCAAGATATCATATGGACTGAACACTTTGTGTTTTTTAAAATGCAACTAAATCCCATGAATTCCACCCTAAATAAAATAAAATAAATTATATCACTTTAGGTCCCTTGACAAGGAAAAGGTCACACCAAAATAACTCAAAGGATGCAATGGCATCATGATGGCATCATCATTGTTGAGATTTCAAGGGCATGCACCAATTATATCTTGTTACTTGGCAGTGTTATCATTATCAAAAGGGTATATTCTTACATGACATGTTGTTGCTTAAGTTTTTCTCACCAATGGGATGTAGTCATGTTATTTTCTCATGGACTGAGGTGTTTTTCTTTAATGTTTACTAACTGCATTACTCATTTGGTATGATTATGTGATTGAAATGCAAGAAACAAGTATGGATTTGATATGATGATGTGATTGAAAGGAATAGTTGATTGCATGAGGTGTGGTGAATACTAGGATAATTTAGAGTTATGCTATGGATTTTTATGTTGACTCATATGGGACCCACTTTGTGAAAAAAGGCACATATAAGAAAATTTCTTATAAAGGGTTTATGATATTCCTTTCATATCTTCACAATGGCTATTGAGCACCAACAAGTAGACATCATTCAAAATCCTAGTTGAAAATGTGCAAAAACACCCTTACAGTAATGTTCCCAGCCCTAAGACCAGGGACAATATCACGAGGAAACCCAAGGGAAGGATGAATCAAGTTAAATGAACAACAGAATAAGGTTATCTAATCCTATTCCATGATTCCAACAAGCTAATTAAAATCAAAATTTCATCCTATTTAAAATGAGATGCAAGATCACAATGCATATCTTTCCCCAATACACATACTATGCAAGGTAAATGAATGCATGAATTACCACTAGATCCGAGCCAACTATTAAAATGATCTTAAAAATGATATATCAAATGTATTTAAACCATATAAACACTGATAAAATCAGATCTACAAGCTACCATAAACAAGGTAAATAATTAGATCTACAAGCTACCACAATTAACCATATTAATAGTGTGAAAACCAAATCTATCTATTGCCACCTACATCCATATTAGCATAAAAAACGTGGATATGATGGCCACCATATACAACCATATAAATGATAAATAGTTCAAATTCCATGGCTTCCACCTACAACCATAAAAACCATAATCAAAACCGGATCCAAGAGCACACATACATCAAAATGAAGTAAATAAACACATAACATATTACTCAGCACTGACTACCATCCATAGCCATATCAATATGAAAATATTAATATATGAAAGATGAAACATACAGCCATATAAAATCATATCTCATGGTTGTCACCTACATCTATGTAGATCATAATCAAATCATATCCATAAGCACATATAATTCCAAGGATGTAGTAAATACACATATAATAAAATACTTATCTGATAAAGGGGAAACGTCACTTTGGACACAATGGTATAGGTATAATAACCCAAAAATTCTCAAAATTGGTCTAAAAATAACATATAGTTTCTCCCTCCTTGGCTTAACTAGAGAAAATACAATATATTTCCATCACAGGAAACTCATGCCATACAACCTGAAAAAGCACAAAACATTTCCATCATAGGAAAATCAATCCATACATCCTGATAAATCACAATAGATTTCCATCACAGGAAAATTAAGACACACATCATGATAAATCACAACATATTTCCATCACAGGAAACTCAGGCCATACATCCTGAGAAAGCACAATAGATTTCCATCATAGGAAAATCAAGACACGCATCCTAAGAAAGAACAACATATTTCCATCACAAGAAAATCAGGCCATACATCCTAAGAAAGAACATAAAAATATATCCAGGAAATACTCTAGCATAGAGTAGTCTTCATACCTCATTAGAAGGCCTTCAATCTCTGAAATCTATCTAGGAAACACTTTTGCATAGAGAATTCCTCCAATGATATATATGCAGGAAACACTCTGGAATATACCAACATTCTCAATTCACTAGAGGTACAAGAAGAGATCATAGAAGAGCCCTCATCAAGCCAATCTATGTCCTCTTACAGCCATTCAAAATCCATCGGTAGAAAGTAACTCGGGTTAACTAGAAAGTAACCATACTAGATATTGGAAGCTTCCCCAACTTCCACTATGACCATTCCAATTCTCATGAGAGTAATTCAAATTTACAAGAGAGAGAATCCAAACCTCCCAATCCAACTCCAATTCAAGTGGGGACCATTCAATTATGAAGGAAATTCAAATTAGGTGGGGAAAAAATTACCCAACCAAAGGATTGCTTTCCTGGAATAGTAAATGAGGAGTTACACAAGTTTTGAGGTGTCAAGGCTAAAAATATACAATGAGGGCGCACTTGTGCAAGTGGGGGTTATGAAACCAAGTGTGATCCTCCAAAAAGGTGTTACAAAACCCACCAAAAGGGCACATTCAACAAGTGGAATTCACTCAAGCACCAAGGAAGGCCCACTAAATCATGAATTAGGATCAAAAGTACTAACATAGGCTAAAATAATAAAAAATAGGAAACAAAGAGTACTGCTAGGGATATCCACAACTCCTATTCACCAACCCCCTCACATGGAATACATGCCCCCCTAGCCACATTAGTCGTCCAGGTTGAGCTAGTTATTTAATTAATAATAATAATAATAATAATTTCCTTAGTCCATAGCCCAAGCACCTAGTGCCACATTACAACACAAATAATAATCACATCATATGTCCAAGGGATTAAGACACGGGTATTACATCTCCCCTACCCTTATACAAAGTCATCGCCCTCAAGGTATATTACATAAATGCCTTTACAGAAGGATAACATACATGCCCATACATGCCTCAGAAATATAACATCTTTCAAAATCTCACAAACATGCCCATACATGCCTCAGAAAGATAACATATTTCTAATCATAATACTTCCCACTACCACCTAAATTCCTGTCTGTCTCCACTTCCCATGGATGAACCGGGGCTAGTAGAGTGGACTCAAGGAAGCAAGGTTTGATCTTCATTCCTCTTTACAAGGCCTTCAAACCTTCAAAAAAGATACATCCACCTAAAAATCATATTTCAATCACTCATATGATTAAAATCAAGTATATAAAAATATATGATATAAATATATTCTTCTACAAAGATACTTTCTTCACATTGCAGCAACAACATGATTATCACCACACACACACACACACATATATACATTGTTCGACAAGATATCATATAATACATCTCCAAAATATAACATACATGAAATAAGATCTAGTTATCACATGAAATATTTCAAATACATAAATTCCATGAAATCACAACATGAAATAATTTTTTATTTTTTTTCATTTCACTCTACTTCACCTAGGATACATGAAATACATCAAAAGTACATGAAATCAAAACACTTGAAAAGTATCTACCCAAAACACATTCTACCAATTTCAAATTTAGTTTCGATCATTCATTAGGCACATATTATAAGTTACTTGAAATGCATGAAATATAAATGAGTTGCATTATGTACATACTCTGTCAAGATACATGAGATGAGTTAAATACATTCTCCAGTAATTCAACCACACACAATGCATCAGGTGTATACTCTACGAAATGCATCATACATGCCTTCCAATCAGTCATGCACCAAGTACATTAACCAATCTCATGAAGTGCATCAAGTACATGAACCAATGTCATGAAGAGCATCAAGTATACCACCAATGTCATGAAGTGCATCAAGTATCTTTGCTTCATGAAATTTGATCTACTTAATCAATCCCATGCCGATACTTTACCAATAAATACATGGAATACTACAAAGATACTTTTCTAACAAGGATCACAAAGTTTTTTTTCTAACAATGGTAACAAAGATCATCAAGAATATTTTCCAACAAAGATCATAAAACCGATTTTCCAACAAAGAGCATAAAGATCACAAGAAAAAAGCGGCATACGCTTAAAAGCAACAAGAAATCAAGCTTATATGCAACAGTCCAAAACTACAAAATGCAATATCAAATCAAATATGCAGTTACCAATCAATAATTGTGCCATGCACAATACTTAAGCATCTACCAACTAATTCAATGAATAGTAAAAGAGGAAATGCAAAACAAACAAGCATCTACCAATCAAGGAACTGAACAATAAAAGAGGCAATGCATGGTAACAAGCATCAACCAATCAAATCATTGAACAGTAAAAGAGGCAATGTACAAGCATATACCAATCAAATCATTGAACAGTGAAATAAGCAATGCACATTAAACAGGCATCAACCAATCAGATTGTTGAACAATAAAGAGACAATACAAGGTGAACATGCATCGACCAATCAATCTACTGAATCATTATATATGCAAGGTTCATATCCTAACTACGATCTAAAAAGAACCATAACATCTAGTAGTTAAACATGATCTCCAAATAATGTGCACCTACTATCCAATTCTCATGCATACAATATGCAATTGCTCATGCAATCCCATTCCACTTCTAATACATACAATATGCAATCATTATGCAATCTCATTGTGTGTCTCATGCATACCAATGCATATCTAGAACATTCACTTTAAGAAAAAAAGTTATTGTAGAGGAATTATGGCTATGCCCTTAATTTCCTAACTCATATCTAGTATACATATATCAATTCATTACATATAATATAAAAATATATTTATCTTATTATTACATCTCACATATATATTCTCTTATCATAGCATAATCATAATGATTATATTATCTCTACACTCATTACATACATACTCATATATGATATATTACTAACATCGTACAACTATAATACTATATATTTATATTTATCTTTCATATTTACTATATATATTAATATACGTATATTATCACTTATATTCACAATATCATATATATATATATATATATATAATTTATACCCATTATATACATTCATCATTAACATATCTCATCATCTATCACATATACAAACACAATCTATATTACACACACACACACATATATATAATCATACACTATTATTACATATAATTGTATTATCATATATACTACACACCTAAAATAAAATAAATAAGAAAAAAGGGAATATGAACCATTAAAGACAAGTGGCTCATCTCCTCCAAAAATACACAAAGAGTTACATCTCCATGTAATTTGTCGTCTGTTAAATTTTGAGCATTAATTCATTATACTATAGGATCTTTGCTGAGAGAATAACATATACAGTATATCAATGCATGACAATCACAATATGACAAGCATCACAAGAATATAAGAGACAAGAGACACAGAGTTTCTGTGGGGAAAACCCTTAGGTGAAAAACCCCACAACTTCCTCAGAGATAGAGAGAGCAATGGCTCAACCAAAATACAACCAAATAACACTGAGATAGTCTCCTAGCAGATGATCCTCCTCTTCCTCACTAGTGCACCACTTCTGAGAGAGAGAGTGAGTTACTTCTCCGAGTGAGTAAAATAGAGATCTTCGATCTCTATTTATACTAAACTTTTTTCCCAGTGACCTTATGGGGCCGACTTGTATATCTAGATACATCCACATTATATTATATATAATTCAGGGCCGACCCCACATGGTGGTCTAATAACCCATCGGCAAGTACACACACTTGCGACACTTGTCAATCCACATGAAGACACTTCCTTATAAAGGAATAACACATCTCTTATAAGGGTACAATAAATATATAAAAATACACAGATGAAATACATTCCGAAGTTACATATACATCAACACTCCCTCTTAACTAGGAAGGTATTTCTCGACACAGATTTGCTAGACAAGTCTTCTTCTCGGGATCATCATCATCGATGCATCGTCATCATCATCGTCACTGCTGCTGCTATCTCAACCAATCTCTGACTCTACTCATCATAGGAAGTTCTACAGAGCCAGTCCTTTTTCATACTAGATGTAGGCCCACCATCTGCAGGTCTTCATCATCACTGGCCATACTGTGTAATCCTCAGGACTTATTACGTGATTCACAAAACCTGGCTGCAGCATCCCCAGGCTATTACGAGCACACAGCTCTACCTGTAGGATCTCCCAGGATCACATTACATGTGACCCATCACAAAACCTGGCTGAAGCATCCCAGGCTGTTATGAGCACACGACTCTACCTGTCGGATCTCCCAGGAGCACATTACATGTGATCTCACCACAAAACCTGGCTGAAGCATCTGAGGCCTTTTTCATCCTGTCCAGATCTCCTAGGAGCAAATTACATGTGGTCATGGCAAAACCTGGCTGAAGCATCTGAGGCCTTTTTCATCCTTTCCAGATCTCCCAGGAGCAAATTACATGCCATAGGACAAAACCTCGCAAGAGCATATGCCAGATATCCCAGGGCACCGAATTACATGCCATAGGAAAAACCTCGAAAGACTATCTGCAGATCTCCCAGGGCACAAATTATATGTCCTCCCAAGCAAAACCTCGAAAGAGCATTTGCCAGATGTCCCAGGGCACCAAATTACACGACATAGGAAAAACCTCGAAAGACCATCTACAAATCTCCCAGGGCACAAATTACATGCTTACCTGCACAACCTGATCCACGGCCACAAAGTATCATCTGATACTCACCATACATCATCCTGATGTACACATGATCATCATCACTGCAACATCCTGCTGCATGTCATCTGGAGAAGCTCGTCATCCACGATCATACTGATCATACAATGCATCCACCCGATGCACACCAAGTATCTACCTGATATATATCATCACACATAGTGTATCCACCTGATACATAGATACATGATCCACACAATGTATCCATCAACATTCATGATCTACCTGATCATACCTGATACATATCAATATACATGATCTACCTGATCATACAATGTATCCACCTGATACATATATAGATACATGGTCCAAGCATCCAACATGATGCATATACAAAATACATACAAATGATCCAACTGATCATATCCAGCATCCAACACGATGCGTACATAAATGATCCAACTGATCATATCCATCATCCAACATGATGCGTACATAAATGATCCAACTGATCATATCTAGCATCCAACATGATGCGTACATACATATACATATAAATGATCCAACTGATCATACAAAGCAGAAACTAGAACATCATCCTAATGCTCATCATCATCCAACACTTACATCCACAGCCATGTGAAGGATCCTCCTTACAACATGCTTGGAATGGCTTCAGCAAATGTGTCCATCACTTCTTCCTCGAAGTGTCCTCGATCTGAAGAATGCCAAGCCTCTCTTTGAAGTACTCGAGCTTCACCCTGGCTAGTGGCTTCGTCAGCACATTTGCAATCTGCTCGTCCGTCGCAACATACAGGAGCTTCACGGCTCCTCTCTGCACCATATCCCTGATATAGTGATATTTGATCTCTATGTGTTTCGACCTGTCATGAAACACTGGGTTCTGAGACAGCTTCACACAACTCTGGTTATCACAGAAGATACCAGTAGAATCTAACGGGAGATCAAATAACTCACACAGTAGCTTCTGTAGCCATACTGCCTCACAACTAGCTGAACAAGGTGCAACATATTCTGCCTCAGCTATACTCAGTGCCACGCAGGACTACTTCCTGCTAAACCATGATATCACACCTGATCCCATATTGAAGCAGCACCCAGATGTACTATTCCTATCTAGAGCACTGCCATCCCAATCTGAATCAACATAACCTTGTAGGTTAAACTTTTGATTCGCTTCATACTTGAGCCCAAAATCCACTATACCCTTCAGGTACCTCAGAACATGCTTTACAGCAACCAGGTGAACACTCCTCGGATCCGTCAAGAACTGGCTCAATGTGTTCACATCAAAGCAAATATCTAGTCTCATGTTCGTCAGGTACATCAAGGACCCAATCATCTGACGATACATAGAGACATCAACCAGCTTAGATGAAGCATCACATAGAAGCTTCAGATTCGATGCCATAGGTGTGGCCATGGCTTTGCAATCCATCATCCCAAATCTCTTCAGGATATCCACTGTATACTTCCCTTGACCAAGGAAGATCCCACCTGCACTCTGCCACACCTCCATACCTAGGAAATAGTGCATCATTCCCAAATCTTTCATATCAAATTCAGCAGCAAGCTTCCTCTTAGTATCTGCAATCAGTCTGTCATCTCCTGTTACAAATAAGTCATCCACATACAGGAGTAGAATCACAGGATTCCCTTCCTCAACCTTGTAGTAAAGGTTGGAATCCGCTTTACTCTTGGTAAATCCCAAACTAGATAGGAAACTGTCCATCCTACCATACCAGGTTCTGGGAGCCTGCTTCAAGCCATACAAGGCTTTCTTCAATCTGTACACATATGACTCCCTGTCATGTATTTCAAAACCTAGTGGCTGCTCCACATATACTTCCTCTTCAACTACACCATTCAAGAAAGCTGTCTTGACATCCATTTGGTGTATTTTCCATTTCATTGCTGCAGCCAGGGCAAGTACTGTTCTGATGGAAGTATACCTGGCTACAGGTGCAAAATTTTCTTCATAATCTATTCCCTCTTTCTGAGAGAATCCACGAGCTACGAATCTTGCCTTGTATTTCTCCACACTGCCATCTGCAGCATGCTTGATTTTGAAGATCCATTTAGAAGTTACAATTTTCTTCTCTTTAGGTCTTGGGACAACATCCTAAACATCATTCTTCATTATTGATTGATATTCCTCAACCATTGCATCCTTCCATTCTTTATTTTTCGCTGCTTCTTCATAACTGGAAGGCTCTTTATTCATAGTGTCACAGAGCAAAGAAACATAGCTGGTCTGTGAGCTAGTTCTCTTCTTTGCTCTGTGTTCTTCTTCTAGAATGCCAAATATTTCTGCATCTTGAATGATCTCTCTAGCCCATGTAGGTTTCCTCTTGTGAGAGTTATCCTCACAGGGTGGATCTATAGGCTCTTGCGGATCTTCAAACTCACGAACAACTTCTGGAACTGCTTCAGTCATGGTAGTATCTTGAAATCTAGTTTCCTTAGGTTCTTCATAAACTTCGATAGGTGCCTTCCTTGATTTGATGAATGCTGATTTTTCATCAAATGTTACATCTCTACTGACATCAATCTTCTTGAACCCTGGAAAGTATATTCTGTAATCCTTCGAGCTTTCACTGTAACCCACAAAGATACCCTTCTTTCCTGAAGGATCTAGTTTAGTCCTCTTTTCCTTTGGGACATGAGTGTATACTAGACAACCAAATATTCTTAGATGACTGACTTAAGGTTTCTTACCAGAAAAGACCTCTTCTGGTGTCTTGTTGTCCAATATCTTGTGGGGTGTTTTGTTCTGCACATATACAGCTGTTCTAGCTTCTTCTGCCCATAAATGCATAGGTAGATCCTGGTCATGGAGCATTTCTCTTGCTGCTTCCATGATTGTTCTATTCTTCCTTTCTGCAACTCCATTATGTTGTGGATTGTAAGGAGCAATCAACTCCCTCTTAATCCCTGAATCACTGCAAAGCTTCTTGAAGTCACCTTAGGTGAATTCTCCACCATTGTCGGATCTGAATGTTTTGATCTTCTTGTGAGTTTGATTCTCCACCAAGGTTTTGAATTTCTTGAACTTATCAAACACCTCATCTTTGCTCTTCAAGAAGTATACCCAAGTCTTCCTGGAGAAGTCATCAATAAATGAGACATAGTAAACATACCCACTCAGGGAACTGGATGACATAGGACCACATACATCTGAGTGGATGATTTCCAGGATGTCTTTTGCCTTGCTTTCACTGCTTGGGAAAGCCTTCTTTATGTTCTTACCTTTTGCACATCCTTTGCAAACACCTTCATGTTTGGTCTTGATTTCAAGAAGACCCTCTACAGCCTTGCTTGCAATTGGAAGTGCTCTATAGTGCATATGAGCAAGTCTTCTATGCCAAAGTTCACTTGGCTCCATGGATTCATGCACCATGGCATGTTCAGGTTGTCCCTTCAATTTATACAACCCTCCCTCTTTCTCTCCAATCACTACTGCATCATCTATGGTCTTTCCCTTTGGCCACATTAGGACTTGGCCATGCACAAATGCAACCCTCATACCTTTTGCATCCAATGCAGAGATTGAGAGTAAGTTCTTCTTGAGCCTAGGTACATACAGTACTTCTTTTATATTCAAGGATTTTCCAGAATCTAGGTTGTAGGAGGCTTCACCACTTCCTTTGATTGGGTATTGATAATGATCCCCAAGTTTCACCTTATGGGGTGATTCATATTCAGATAGATTCACAAAATATTCCTTAAAACCAATCATGTGTTTGGAAGCCCCACTATCAATCAACCAATCATTACAACCATGGGAGATGGTACCTGTGAGAGCAGAGATCAGAACATACTCTTCTTCACTTGATGAGTCATCATTACTATCACTTTCTTCCCTAGCCTTCTTCTTTGGGGGTTCATCATCTTCAGCAGCATGAGCATGAAACCTTCTTTTGCTACCCTTCTTCTTCTTGATGGGGTTGTTGTTGTCCTTCTTCTTCTTGGGACAATTTATGGCAATATGTCCTTTCTCATTACAGGTGAAGCATATTCTTCTTTCTTTGAAGTGATGTGAAGATTTCTTGGAGTGAGATGGGTCTCTCTTGAACTTCCCTTTCTTGGTGTGAGTTGTGAGAGCTTGATCTTCATTCCCCATCTTTTCTTCTCATGCCACAAGCCTTACTTCTTCTTGTGAGCATTCTTCCCGTAGTCTACTGAAGGAGATCAACTTCTTCCTTGCACAAATTCCTTGGATAAAGGAATCCCATGACCTGGGTAGGCCATTTAGAGTGGTCATCACCACTTCACCATTCTCCACCATTTCATCCACTGCTTCTAGCTGTTCCTTGATATGGGAGACCCTTGAAAAATAAGATTGAATGGTTTCTCCATTCTGAAATTTCACTCCTTTCAATTGGTTCCGTAGGGTCATCTTTCGATTTATGTTCTTCCCTTCAAACAGCTTGGTCAAAGAGTCAAACATCTCCTTGGGTGTCTTAAGAGAAGACACATGGGGTATGAGATGGTCTTTGATAGAATCAGCAATGATTCTCTTTGCCTTGACCAAGTTCTTCTTATGCACACCTTGGCCTCTTCATCCTCTGGGATAGGGATGTCTTCTTTCACATATGAGTCCAACTCATTCTCTTCCAGGATTAACCCAATTCTATACTTCTAGGCTCGGAATTTATCAGCCCCTTCAAGCTTATCCTCAAGCTTGGTGTGGAGAGACATCCTAAAGAGTACTTCAAATGGAAATAGAAAAGGTTTAGGTCTAACCACTTGAAGTGCTGAAAACTGGATCTGGTCCCAGATTAGGGTTTGTCAGAGAAACCCTAAAAATTCAAAATGTGAATTTCAAGTTTCTAAAAGGATAGAAAGATGTGCCTTAGTGAGCTGATCAGCCTGGTGCATTCAGAATTTGAGATCAGCAAAGTCTTGCCCTTCAGAATTGCCTTTTTGTCCTTCTGGGTTCACTTGGGAGAGCCCTGAATTAGGGTTTGAGTTTCCCGGAGATCTACCCAGCCAAAAATCTCGATCCAAAGCTCTAAACTTCGATTTTTGCAAGGAGCTTCCAGCTGTTTCTTCAGATTCCAGAAATTCCTATTTTTGTGGAAACCCTAATTTTTAGGGCCAAATCTGAAAATGCTCAAAATTGAATTCTGATTGGACAGATAGATGCGCCTTGATGAGTAGAGTCAATCTACTATATTGATTTTCAAAAATCTGTGGAGAGAAACCCAATAAACAAGAAACTCAAGCTTCTGTCACTGCAAAATGTCTTCTTCTCGGGTTAGCTCTGATACCATGTTAAATTTTGAGCATTAATTCATTATACTCTAGGATCTTTGTTGAGAGAACAACATATACAGTATATCAATGCATGACAATCACAATATGACAAGCATCACAAGAATATAAGAGACAAGACACACAGAGTTTCCGTGGGGAAAACCCTAAGGTGAAAAACCCCACAACTTCCTCAGAGATAGAGAGAGCAATGGCTCAACCAAAATACAACCAAATAACACTGAGATAGTCTCCTAGTAGATGATCCTCCTCTTCCTCACTAGTGCGCCACTTCTGAGAGAGAGAGTGAGTTACTTTTCCGAGTGAGTAAAATAGAGATCTCCGATCTCTATTTATACTAACCTTTTTTCCCAGTGACCTTATGGGGCCGACTTGTCTATCTAGATACATCCACATTATATTATATATAATTCAGGGCCGACCCCACATGGTGTTCTAATAACCCATCGGCAAGTACACACACTTGCGACACTTGTCAATCCACATGACGACACTTCCTTATATAGGAATAACACATCCCTTATAAGGGTACAATAAATATATATATAATACACAGATGAAATACATTCCGAAGTTACATATACATCAACATCATCCAAGTGGCAGAATAAATAAATAAGGATCACAAGTGGCATCTCCCTCCACTCAACAAATAAATTAGTAAGATAAGTTAGGAAATAATAATAATTCCACCACTAACCCTAAAATAAATAAATTAAATAATCAATAATAAAATGGAATAATAACACATAGCTATACTTGCCTCCCAAGTGGCAATTCCACTAACAATCAATTAGATAAGCTAGGATGATGACAATGCCACTTGGCTTCTCATGCACATGCATGAAGAAATGACCAATAATGAAATAATAATCATACTTCATGCATATAAAAAAGGAGAATGGAAAACACCATTTAGATAAGTGTCCCATTTCCTATAATAGAGAAGGAGTTACTCATTGAGGTAACTACTACCTTTCAAGTGGAAAGCATGCCCAAACATAAAAGTATTCTCTAAAGAGAAGCAATAAAGTCAATAGAGATTATATTGCCCATTAATAACATTCATATTAGTACTAGTAATACTACATCATCTTTACATATATATAATACTAATACATGCATAAAACACTTCACAATTATACTTGTAATTATTTTATTATACTAGATATAACATCTTTATCTAAATTGTATAGACATTACATATTACCTATATCTCATACGCTTAATCATATATATACACACTATTATATATGTGTCATTATATATACACATCTTTATACATCTTACATCATTACATTTCACATATCACAACTAATATTGCTACATATTATCCTATATATATGCATATATTATATATATACATCATGTGCATCATAATAATATCTATACAATTACACTAACCTTATATACCACATATATATAGCTCACTACGTTGATTGCATATACTTACATCATCAAACTTAAATACACTATAATACACATATACTACATATATACCAATATATGGTTCATAATACTATACCACATATACGATACAATATCATATCAATATCTATCATCAAATATGTCTATTATATACCTACTTTATCACATCCATATACACTTATACATATAGTATACACATTCCATAAACAATTAAAAACAACTTTTTCCTAGTTTCCAAATTTTACTTTCAAAAAGTTTCAATTTCAAAACGCTAGATTCCAAAGTAAGAGTGCAAGTTTAAAGGAGGTCTTCTCACAAACTTTATGAGACATTCCATAACTCATATATACACCCAAATCATACAAAAAGGTATGAAATCATGAAAATCAATCCTTCCAAAAGACCAATCCAATCATACAATAAACTGATCTTTAATCTCTTAACTTATGAAATTAAAAAGTACGTACAACCAAACCGATCTTTGAAGTGAGGCTTCCAAATATTACATTAACATAAGGGAGGTTAAAATTATTTCACAGGGCACATTTCTAAATTCAAAATGCATATAAACATAGTTATAAATATATAATAGTCCCAACAACCGAAGAGTTGGAATCGAAGCTCGGATACCACTCTGTAACATCCCCAACCCCAAGACCAATGCCAAGCTCATGAGGAAACCCAAGGGAAGGATGAATCAAGTTAAATGAACAGATAAACAAGTTTTTCTAAGGATAGACCATCATTTCAACAAGCCAATAAAAATAAAACTTCTAACCTCTTTAAAATGAGATGCAAGATTACAATGGATATCTTCCCCCAATACACATACTATGCAAAGTAAATGCATGCATGAATTGCCACCAAATATGAGCCAGATATTAACATGATATTAAACATGATATATGAAATGTATTTCAACCATATAAACACTAATAAAATCAGATCTACAAGCTACCGTAAAAAAGGTAAATAATTAGATCTGTAAGCTGCCACAATCAGCCATATTAACAGTGTTGAAAACCAAATCTATAGACTTCCACCTACAACCATATTAACATAAACAAAAGTAGATATGATGGCTTCCATATACAGCCATATAATTTATAAATAGGTCAATTCCCATGGATTCCACCTACAGCCATACAAACCATAAGAAAAACCAAATCCAAGAGCACACATACTTCAAAATGCAGTAAATAAACACATAACAAATTACTCATCACCGACTGCCAACCATAGCCATATCAACATGAAAAGATTAATATATGAAAGATGAAATCTATAGCCATATAAAATCATATATTATGGATTTCACCTACAGCCATGTAGATCATAAGAAAATCATATCCATAAGCACATATAATTCCAAGGATGCAATAAATACACATATAATAAAATACTTATCTGATTAAGGGAAAACTAGCTTCAACCAAACAACTTTCCACCCAGCCATAGACACATTCAACTCAGTCCATAATTGAATAGTTCACCCCCAATCTGAGGCCATGCCGATCCACAAGTAGAGGTACTCTCAACCAATAAATGGGGTTTGATATTCCTCAACAATGTCAACACTACCACACAAAAAAGATCATATATCAATCATACAGAAAGCTTTTTCAATGAATAAAAAGGTATTCCTTACTAGAAAAATCTCCTTAGAAATAATGGAATAGGTCTCATAACCCATAAATACTCATACATAGGCCAACCAAATCATATATTTTCTCCCTTCTCACCACTATGAGGAAAACCCTGCCACAATAAAACAACAACATCTTAGCCATTCAGAAGTATTTTCCAATGAAACAAAAAGTGTACCTTACTAGAAACATCACTCTGGATGTAATGGTATAGGAATCATAACCTATAAATTCTTATAATTGGTCAAATAATAACATATAGTTGATCCCTCCTTGAATTAATCGGAGAAAATAAAATATATTTCAATCACATGAAACTCAGGGCATACAACCTGAGAAAGCACAAAAAATTTCTATCACAAGAAACTCAGGCCATACATCCTGAGAAATCACAATATATTTCCAACACAGGAAACTCAAGACACACATCCTGATAAAGCACAACATATTTCCATCACAGGAAACTCAAGACATACATCCTGAGAAAGCACAATAGATTTCCATCATAGGAAACTCAAGACACACATCCTGAGAAATCACAACATATTTCCATCATAGGAAACTCGGGCCATACATCCTAAGAAATCACATAAAAATATATCCAGGAAACACTCTGGAATAGAGTAGTCTCCCTACTTCATTACAAGGCCTTCCATCTATGAAATCTATCCAGACAATGCTCTGGCATAGAACATTCCTCCAATGATATCTATCTAGGAAACACTCTTCCATAGACCCTCATTCCGAATTCACTAGAGGTTCAATAATATATCATAGAAGAGCCCCCATCAAGCCAATCCGAGTCCTCTTATAGACATTCAAATTCCCTGGGTAGAAAGTTACTCAGGTTAACTAGAGAGTAACCATACTAGATATTGGAAGCTTTTCCAACCTCCACTATGACCATTCCAGTTCTCATGAGAGTAATTCAAATTTCCAAGGGAGAGTGTCCAAACCTCCAAATACAACTCCAATTCAAGTGGGGACCATTCAATTATGAAGAAAATTCAAATTAGGTGGGGAGAAGGTTACCCAACCAAAGGATTCCTTTCCCAAAATAGTAAAGGAGTTACACAACTTTTGAGGTGTCAAGGATAAAAATAGACAATGAGGGTGCACTTGTGCAAGTAGGGCTTACAAAACCAAGTGTAATGCTCCAAAATGGACTTACTAAACCACCAAAGGGGCACATTCAACAAGTTGAATTCACTCAAGCACCAAGGAAGGACCACTAAATCATGAATTAGGCTCAAAAGTACCAACATAGGCTAAAATAATAAAAAAATAGGAAACAAAGAGTGTTGTTAGGGAGAGCCACAATTCTTAGTCCCTGACCCCCTCACATGTGGAACCCATGGACCCCCAGCCACATTAGTCATCTAGGTTGAGCTAGTTATTTAATTAATAATAATAATAATAATAATGTCCATAGTCCATAGTGTTGATGTATTTGTAACTTCGGAATGTATTTCACATATGTATATTGTACTTCGATAGAGATGGTATTATTCCTCTATACGGAAGTGTCGACATTTATATTGTAAGTGTCGTAACTTATACTTGATGGGTTATTAGACCACCCTATTGGGGGTCGGCCCTGTCAGCATTATGTTATGTGGTTAAGCTGAGGCCGACCTAGTAAAGGCTATTAGGCAAGTCAAGTCAAGTATAAATAGAGTGCGGGAGGCACTCTATTTGATCATTCACTTTCTCACTTATACACTCATTGGAGAGTGGCGCACTAGTGGAGGAGGAGAAGCTGCTGCTAGGAGACTATCTCTTATGCTTGGGTTTTGTATCATTGCTCTATCTATCTCTGTGGAAGTTATTGGGGTTTTTCACCTTTATTGTTTTCCCTAAGGAAACTCTGTGTGTCTATTGTCTGTTGTGTTTGCTTCTTGTGATTGATATGCTGTACATATTATTCTCTCAGTAAAGATCCTAGAGTATGTTGAATTAATGCTAAAAAAAAATTAACATGGTATCAGAGCTAACCTGAGAAGAAGACACTATGCAGTTGCGGAAGTTAGGGCTTCTTTTTTATTGGGTTTCTCTCCACAGATATTGAAAGGAAGTAGGGTATTTTGACTCTCCTCAGCAAGGCACATCTTTATGTCCAATCAGAATTCAATTATAAGCACTTTCAGTTTTGGCCCTAAAAATTAGGGTTTCCACAAAAGTTGGAATTTCTAAAATATGAGACCATGACTGGAATATCCTCAGAAAAATCAAAGTTTAGAGCTTTGGATCGAACTTTTGGGTTTGGTGAAGCTCCAGGAAAATCAAACCCTAGTTTGGGGTCCTGTCCAGTGAAGCTGGAAATTAGGGCTTCTGCAAAAGTTGGAATTTCTAAAATTTGAGACCATGGCTGGAAGCTCCTCTGAAAAATAGAAGTTTAGAGGCCAAGATTAAACTTTTTGGATGGGTGAAGCTCTGGGAAAATCAAACCCTAATTCAGGGTCCTCCCTAGTGAATCTAGAAGTTTGAAAAGCAATTTTGAGGGGTGAAACTTTGCAGTTTTCAAACTTTGAGTATACCAGCTTGATCAGCTCATCAAGGCGCATCTTTCTATCCTTTCAAAAGTTTGAATTTTTAGGGTTTCTTTGACAAAACCTAATCCAACTCCAGATCCAGATTTCTGCAAATCAAGTGGTAAGACCTAAATCTTTTCTATTTCCATTTGAAGTACTCTTTAAGATGTCTCACCACACCAAGCTTGAGGATAAGCTTGAAGGGGTTGATAACTTCCGAGCATGGAAGTATAGGATTGGGTTAATCCTGGAAGAAAATTAATTGGACACCTACATAAGTGAAGAGGTCCCTGTCCTAGAGGGAGAAGAGACTTAGGCCTTACACAAGAGGAACTTGGTCAAGGCTAAGAGGTTCATTGTTGATTTTATCAAAGACCATCTCATACCACATGTTTCATCTCTGAAGACACCTGAGGAGATGTTTGATTCCTTGACCAAGCTATTTGAAGGAAAGAACATAAATCGGAAGATGACCTTGAGGAATCAAATGAAGAACATCAAGATCCAAAATGCAGAGACCATGCAATATTATTTCTCAAGGGTCTCCCAGATAAAAGAACAACTTGAAGCTGTGGGAGGATATATAGAAAATGGAGACGTGGTAATCACCACTCTTAATGGCCTTCCTAGGTCATGGGATTCCTTCATCCAAGGAATTTGTGCTAGGAAGAAACTTATCTCTTTCAGTAAGATGTGGGAAGAATGCTCATAGGAAGAAGCTTGGATTGTAGCTCGAGAAGAGAAGATGGGGAATGAATATAAAGCTCTCACAGCACATACCAAGAAGAGGACACTTTTCCTCAGATTGTCCTAAGAACAAAAGGAACAACAACAACAACTACTACAAGCAATGTGACAGGTATGACTTACAAGTATGTTTTGAAATATGTTCATGATTAAGTTTACAATATGATTGTCTTCATGTTATTGAGTTTAGTACCAATATTGTTTAATTTTAGACTTGTCTTATCACCCTAATAAAAGTATGAATGCATGATAGAAGACATTCATTAATTAGGGTTATGACACTTATGATTGTATTATGATTGTAATAATGCATTGTGGTGTTGTATGAGGATAATGTTATCCGCTAACATGAAGGTACAAAATCAAGTTCTAGATCAAGACCATGGTGACATGAAGACAAAGACTCATCCATAGTCATGGATCACATAGAGGTATGTATTTTTTGGTTCTACAATGGTTAACTTATGAGTTATGCATGTCATTGAAGAGAACAAGAAAACTTTGCTAGACATAACTAGTAAATATGATGACCAGGTATGTTTTCCTATATCAAGTTAGAATCCTACCCTATGTTATGATCTTATACTTTTGTATACGATTATTCATGAAGTTAGAAATTTAAGTAATCAAGGGTTTATGCATATTATGTCTCTTACCTTGATTGATGATATGACTAACCAGAAGAGTTCTATGGTAAAATATGAATATGCATGAGTAAGAGAAGTCTTCTCTGAAACCTTGAATACTAATGCTTATTATCTGTGTTTGAAATGATCATGACTATACATGTTTAAGATTATTTTGTTTTATACTAATGAATGTATGATTATGTATGAAATATTGAAGATGGCACAATCATGACAAGTAATCCAGGAAGCAAAGATCAAGAGGGAGCACACTCCAATATTTCCTGTAAGGAAGCAAAGATTGAGAGGGAGTCCACCCAACAAACAAACAAAGATAAGTATTTGAATTATCATTGTCTAAATAATATTGTTCAATGATGTATATACTTATGTTCCTAGACTTAGGTTGTGTATTTTACATATTAGAATAATTACATTAATGAACAATATACTACTAATATGCATGTGATGGGTAAGTGGCCTACAGAACTGTACAACATTCCATTGCTACTTATCTAGAATGAAACCTCTTTGCTGACATATTGGTAGTTGTGCACATTCTTAACAATGTTCTGGTAGAGATTGGAAGGCATCTAGAAAGTTACGGATATGAATAAATGTTGTATTGAAGCATTGGCTAAGATAATTGCATGACTGTGTGACATATTTCTTTATGTGTAAGAATTTGTTCTGAAAACTATGAGATGTTTCTAATCATGCAATTTAACTTGTTTTGTAGGAAAGATCGTATACCATCACCTAAAAAATAAGGAATACAACATTTGTTCTAGCAACAAAGCTATCTATTGAAGATATTAAAGAATATGAAGTTCCTAGGATTCGGAATGAAGTAATAGAAGAATGCCATGATCAAGGAATACCAGTCGATAATGAAGAATGATGTTTGGGATGTGGTCCCAAGACCAGATCTATAAGATCAAGCATGTTGCAGATGGAAGCATAGAGAAATACAAGGCGAGGTTTGTAGCTCGTGGCTTCTCTCAGAAAGAGGGAATAGACTATGAAGAAATTTTTGCTCATGTAGCTAGATACATTTCCATCATAACAGTACTTGCTCTGGCTGCAGTAATGAAGTGGATGATACATTAGATGGATGTCAAGACAACTTTCTTGAATGGTGTAGTCAAAGAGGAAGTGTATGTGGAGTAGCCACTTGGTTTTGAGACACATGAAAGGGAGTCATATGTGTGCAGGTTGAAGAAATCCTTGTATGGCTTGAATCAAGATCCTAGGACTTGGTATGGTAGGGTGGAAAGTTTTCTATCCAGTTTGGGATTTTCCAAGAGTAAAGCAGATTCCCACCTTTACTACAAGGTTGAGGAAGGCAATCCTGTGATACTAGTGTTGCATTTGGATGGCATGTTTGTTACAGGTGAGGATGGATTGATTTCCAATACCAAGAGGAAGCTTGCTGCTGAGTTCGAGATGAAGGACTTGGGGATGATGCAATATTTTATAGGCATGGAGGTGTGGCAAAGTGCAAATGGGATCTTCCTTGGAAAAGGGAAGTATGCAGTAGAGATCCCGAAGAGGTTCAGGATGATGGACTGAAAGACCATGGACACACCTATGGCATCAAACCTGAAGCTTCTCTGTGATGCTTCATCTGATCCGGTTGATGTCACAATGTATCGTCAGATGATTGGGTCCTTGATGTACCTGACGAATACGAGACTAGATATTTGCTTTGCAGTGAACACATTGAGCCAGTCCCTGACAGATCCAAGAGGTGTTCACCTGGTTGATGTAAATCATATTCTAAGGTACCTGAAGGGTATAGTTGATTATGGGCTCAAGTATGATATGAATCAAAAGTTTAACCTATAGGGTTATGTTGATTCAGATTGGGCAGGCAGTGATGCAGATAGGAAGAGCACTTCTGGGTGTTGCTTCAGTATGGGATCAGGTGTGATCTCTTGGTTTAGCATGAAGCAGTCCTACGTAGCATTGAGTACAACCGAAGAAGAGTATGTTGCAGCTTTTTTGGCTAGTTGTGAGGCAGTATGGCTGAGGAAGCTACTATATGAGTTATTTGATCTCCCGTTGGATACTATTGGTAGCTTTTGTGACAACGAGAGTTGTGTGAAGCTGTATGAGAACCCGGTGTTCCATGACAGGTCGAAGCACATTGAGATCAAATATCACGATATCAGGGATATGGTGCAGAGAGGAGTAGTGAAGCTCCTGTATGTTGCGACAAATGAGTAGGTTGTAGATGTGTTGACGAAACCACTAGCCAGAGTGAAGTTTGAGTACTTCAGAGAGAGGCTTGGTGTTATTCAGATTGAAGATACTTCAAGGAAGAAGTGATGAGACACATTTGCAGGAGCCATTCCAAGCATGGTGAGAGGAGGATCCTTCCCATGGTTGTGGATGTAAGCATTGTATGATGAGCATCAGGACGATGCTCCATTTACTGCTTTGTATATGCATCAGTTGGATCATGCATTTGTATATGCATCATGTTGGATGCTTGATATGATCAAGTGGATCATGTATTTATGTATGTATCAGGTGGATACATTTTATGATCAGGTGGATCATGTATTTGATATGTATCAGGTAGATACTTGGTATGCATCAGGTGGATGCATTGTATGATCAGGATGATCATGGATGACGAGCTTCAGGATGTTGCTCCAGATGATATGCATCAGGACGATGCAGTGATGATGATCAGGATGATCATGTATGATGAGTTCCGAAGACACAGATGCACATAGGATTTTCAGACATGGTGTAGATGTGTTCTCCCACGTTAAGATGTGTTGATGTATATGTAACTTCGGAATGTATTTCATCTATGTATTTCATATATATTTATTGTACCCTTATTAGAGATGTGTTATTCCTCTATAAGGAAGTGTCATCATGTGGATTGACAAGTGTCGCAAGTGTGTGTACTTACCAATGGGTTATTAGACCACCATGTGTGGGGTCGGCCCTGAAATATATATTATATTGTGGATGTACCTAGCTAGACAAGTCGGTCCCATATGGTCACTGTGAAAACAGGTTAGTATAAATAGAGATCAGGAGATCTTTATTTAGATCATTCAGAAACTCACACGTCTCTCACTCAGAAAGTGGCCCACTAGTGAGGAGGAGGATCATCTGCTACTAGGAGACTATCTCAGTGTATTTTGGTTGTACTTTGGTTGAGCCATTGCTCTCTCTATCTCTGAGGAAGTTGTGGGGTTTTTCACCTTAGGGTTTTCCCCACGAAAACTCTGTGTCTCTTGTCTCTCATGCTTTTGATTCTTGTGATGCTTGTCATGCTTATTGTGATTGTTATGCATTGATATACTATATATGTTATTCTCTCAGTGAAGATCCTAGAGTATTGTGAATTAATGCTCAAAATTTAACATGTTATCAGAGCTAACCTGAGAAGAAGACATTTTGTAGTGACGGAAACTTGAGTTTCTTGTTTATTGGGTTTCTCTCCACATATTTTTCGAAAAGCAATATAGTAGATTGACTCTACTCATCAAGGAGAATCTATCTATCCAATCAGAATTCAATTCTGAGCTTTTTCAGATTTGGCCCTAAAAATTAGGGTTTCCACAAAAATAGGAATTTCTGAAATCTGAAGACATAGATGGAAGATCCTTGAAAAAATCAAAGTTTAGAGATTTGGATCGATATTTTTGGCTTGGTAGATCTCCGGGAAACTCAAACCCTAATTCAGGGCTCTCCCTAGTGAACTCGGGAGGACAAAAAGGAAAATCTGAAGGGTAAAGATTTGATGATCTCAAATTCTGAATACACCAGGCTGATCAGCTCATCAAGGCGCATCTTTCTATCCTTTTAGAAAGTTGAAATTCACATTTTGAATTTTTAGGGTTTTTCTGACAAACCCTAATCCGGGACCAGATCCAGTTTTCAGCATTTCGAGTGGTAAGACCTAAATCTTTTCTATTTCCATTTGAAGTACTCTTTAAGATGTCTCACCAGACCAAGCTTAAGGATAAGCTTGAAGGGGATGATAAATTCCAAGCTTGGAAGTATAGGATTGGGTTAATCCTGGAAGAGAATGAGTTGGACTCATATGTAAAAGAAGACATCCCTATCGCAGAGGATGAAGAGGCTAAAGTATTGCATAAGAAGAACTTGGTCAAGGAAAAGAGAATCATTACTGATTCTATCAAAGACCATCTCATACCCTATGTGTCTTCTCTAAAGACACCCAAGGAGATGTTTGACTCTTTGACCAAGCTATTCGAAGGGAAGAACATAAATCGGAAGATGACCCTGCGGAACCAATTGAAAGGAGTAAAGTTTCAGAATGGAGAAACCATTCAATCTTATTTTTCAAGGGTCTCCCAGATCAAGGAACAACTAGAAGCAGTGGATGAAATGGTGGAGAATGGTGAAGTGGTGATGACCACTCTAAATGGCCTACCGAGGTCATGGGATTCCTTAATTGAAGGAATTTGTACAAGGAAGAAGTTGATCTCCTTCAACAGATTGCGAGAAGAATGCTCTCAAGAAGAAGCTAGGCTTGTGGCCCGAGAAGAAAAGATGGGAAATGAAGATCAAGCTCTCACAGCACATGCCAGGAAAGGCAAGTCCAAGAAGGAATCATCTCATAATAGGAGATTCTCACACCACCATTATCATAAAGATAAGAAAGATCTTAGATGCTTCAATTGCAATGAGAAGGGAAACTTTGCTTCAGATTGTCCCAAGAAGAAGAAACACAACAACAACAACTTCAATAAGAAGAAGAAGAATAACAAAATAAGATATCATGCTCATGCTGCCGAAGATGATGAACCCCCAAAGAAGAAGGCTAGGGCAGAAAGTGATAGTGATGATGACTCATCAAGTGAAGAAGAATATGTTCTAATTTCTGCTCTCACAGGTACTATCTCCCATGGTTGTAATGATTGGTTGATTGACAGTGGGGATTCCAAACACATGACTGGATTTAAGGAATCTTTTTTTAATCTATCTGAGCATGAATCACCCCATAAGGTGAAACTTGGGGATTATTATCAATACCCAATCAAAGAAAGTGGTGAAGCCTCCTACAACCTAGATTCTGGAAAATCTTTGAAGATTAAAGAAGTCCTTTATGTACCTGGGCTCAAGAAGAACTTACTCTCCATATCTGCATTGGATGCAAAAGGTATGAGGGTTGCATTTGTGGATGGCCAAGTCCTAATGTGGCCAAAGGGAAAGAACATAGATGATGCAGTAGTGATTGGAGAGCAAAAGCGAGGTTTGTATAAATTGAAGGGACAACCTGAACATGCCATGGTACATGAATCCATGGAGCCAAGTGAACTTTGGCATAGAAGACTTGCTCATATGCACTATAGGGCACTTCCAATTGCAAGCAAGGCTGTAGAGGGTCTTCCTGAAATCAAGACCAAACATGAAGGTGTTTGCAAAGGATGTGCAAAAGGTAAGAACATTAAGAAGGCTTTCCCAAGCAGTGAAAGCAAGGCAAAAGACATCCTAGAAATCATCCACTCAGATGTATATGGTCCTATGTCATCCAATTATCTGAGTGGGTATGTTTACTATGTCTCATTTATTGATGACTTCTCTAGGAAGACTTGGGTATACTTCTTGAAGAACAAAGGTGAGTTCAAGGAATTCAAAACCTTGATGGAGAATCAAACTGACAAGAAGATTAAAACATTCAGATCCGACAATGGTAGAGAATTCACCTCAGGTGACTTCAAGAAGCTTTGCAGTGATTCAGGGATTAAGAGGGAGTTGAGTGCTCCTTATAATCCTCAACAGAATGGAGTTGCAGAAAGGAAGAACAGAACAATCATGGAAGCAGCAAGGGCAATGCTGCATGACCAGGATCTTCCTATGCATCTATCGGCAGAAGCAGCTAGAACAACTGTATATGTGCATAACAGAACTCCCCACAAGATATTGGACAACAAGACACCAAAAGAGGTCTTTTCTGGTAAGAAACCTGAAGTCAGTGATCTCAGAATATTTGGTTGTCCAGTATACACACATGTCCCAAAGAAAAAGAGGACCAAGCTAGATCCTTTAGGAAAGAAGGGTATCTTTGTGGGTTACAGTGAAAGCTCAAAGGATTACAAAATATACTTTCCAGGGTTCAAGAAGATTGATGTCAGCAGGGATGTAACATTTGATGAAAACTCAGCATTCATCAAATCAAGGGTGGCACCTATCAAAGTTTATGAAGAACCTAAGGAAACTAGATTTCAAGACACTACCATGACTGAAGCAATTCCAGAAGTTGTTCGTGAGTTTGAAGATCCGGAAGAACCTGTAGATCCACCACGTGAGGATAACTCTCACAAGAGGAAACCTTCATGGGCTAGAGAGCTCATTCAAGATGCAGAAAGATTTGGAATTCCATAAGAAAGAACACAGAGCAAAGAAGAGAACCAGATCACATACCAGCTATGTTGCTTTACTCTGTGACATTATGAACAAAGAGCCTTCCAGTTATGAAGAAGTAGCGGAAAAGAAAGAATGGAAGGATGCCATGGTTGAGGAATACCAATCAATAATGAAGAATGATGTTTGGGATGTTGTCCCAAGACCTAAAGAGAAGTCTGTTGTGACTTCCAAATGGATCTACAAAATCAAGCATGCTGCAGATGGTAGTGTAGAAAAATACAAAGCAAGATTCGTAGCTCGTGGATTCTCTTAGAAAAAGGGAATAGATTATGAAGAAACTTTTGCACCTGTAGCCAGGTATACTTCAATCAAAATAGTACTTTCCTTGGCTGCAGTGATGAAATGGAAAATACACCAGATGGATGTCAAGACTGCTTTCTTGAATGGTGTAGTTGAAGAGGAAGTATATGTGGAGCAGCCACTCAGTTTCGAAATACATGACAGGGAGTCATATGTGTGCATATTGAAGAAAGCCTTGTATGGCTTGAAACAAGCTCCCAGAACTTGGTATGGTAGGATGGACAGTTTCCTATCTAGTTTTGGCTTTACCAAGAGTAAAGCGAATTCCAACCTTTATTACAAGGTTGAGGAAGGGAATCATGTGATTCTACTCCTATATGTGGATTACTTATTTGTAACAGGAGATGACAAATTGATTGCAGATACTAAGAGAAAGCTTGCTGCCGAGTTCGATATGAAATATTTGGGAATGATGCATTATTTCCTAGGTATGGAGGTGTGGCAGAGTGCAGGTGGGATCTTCCTTGGTCAAGGGAAGTACACAGTAGATATCCTGAAGAGATTTGGGATGATGGATTGCAAGGCCATGGCCACACCTATGTCATCGAATCTGAAGCTTCTATGTGATGCTTCATCTGAGTCGATTGATGTCTCTATGTATCGTCAGATGATTGGGTCCTTGATGTACCTGATGAACACGAGACCAGATATTTGCTTTGCGGTGAACACATTGAGTCAGTTCCTGACAGATCCGAGGAGTGTTCATCTGGTTGTTGTAAAGCATGTTCTGAGGTACCTGAAGGGTACAGTGGATTATGGGCTCAAGTATGTGGTGAATCAAAACTTTAACCTGCAGGGTTATGTTGATTCAGATTGGGCTGGCAGTGCTGCAGATAGGAAGAGCACATCTAGGTGTTGCTTCAGTATGGGATCAGGTGTGATCTCTTGGTTTAGCAGGAAGTAGTCCTACATAGCACTGAGTACAGCTGAGGCAGAGTATGTTGCAGCATGTTCAACTAGTTGTGAGGTAGTATGGCTATGGAAGCTACTGTCTGAGTTATTTGATCTCCCGTTGGATGCTACTGGTATCTTCTGTGATAACCAGAGTTGTGTGAAGTTGTCCAAGAACCCAGTGTTTCATGACAGGTCGAAACACATAGAGATCAAATATCACTATATTAGGGATATGGTGCAGAGAGGAGCTTTGAATCTCCTATATGTTGCGACGGATGAGCAGATTGCAGATGTGCTGACGAAGCCACTAGCCAGGGTGAAGTTCCAGTACTTTAGGGAGAGGCTTGGCATTCTTCAGATTGATGACACTTCAAGGAAGAAGTGATGGACACATTTGCTGAAGCCATTCCAAGCATGTTGGAAGGAGGATCCTTCACATGGCTGTGGATGTAAGCGCTGGATGATGAGCATCAAGATGATGTTCTGGTATGATTAGTTGGATCATTTTTATATGTACATATGTATGCATCATGTTGGATGCTGGATATGATCAGTTGGATCATTTATATGTATGTATGCATCATGTTGGATGCTGGATATGATCAGTAGGATCATTTGTATGTATTTTGTATATGCATCATGTTGGATGCTTGGACCATGTATCTGTATATGTATTAGGTGGATACATTTTATGATCTGGTGGATCATGTATGATGATATGTATCATGTATTTGTATTTGTATCGTGTGGATACACTGTATGATCAGGTGGATCATGTATGATGATATGTATCAGGTAGATACTTGTTATGCATCAGGTAGATGCATTGTATGATCAGGATGATCATGGATGACGAGCTTCAGGATGTTGCTCCAGATGACATGCAGTAGGATGTTGTAGTGATGATGATCAGGATGATCATGTGTACATCAGGATGATGTAAGGTGAGTATCAGGTTGATACTCTGTGGCCGTGGAACATGTTGTGCAGATAAGCATGTAATTTTTTCCCTGGGAGATTTGCAGATAGTCTTTCAAGGTTTTTCCTATGGCATGTAATTTGTACCCTGGGATATTTGGAAAATGCTCTTTTGAGGTTTTTCTTGGGAGGACATATAATTTGTGCCCTGGGAGATCTGCAGATAGTCTTTCGAGGTTTTTCCTATGGCATGTAATTTGTGCCCTGGGATACCTGGCAGATGCTCTTTCGAGGTTTTGTCCTATGGCATGTAATTTGTGCCCTGGGAGATCCGATAGGTTGAGTCGTGTGCTCCTAATCAATCCTAGGATGCTCTTTCGAGGTTTTTCCATGACCACATGTAATTTGTGCCTTGGGAGATCCGATAGGTTGAGCCTTGTGCTCGTAATCAGTCCTGGGATGCTCTTTCGAGGTTTTGTGGTGACCACATGTAATTTGTGCCCTAGGAGATCCGATAGGTTGAGCCTTGTGCTCGTAATCAGTCCTGGGATTCTCTTTCAAGGTTTTGTGGTGGGGTCACATGTAATAAGTCCTGGAGATCTGGACAGGATGAAAAAGGCCTCAGATGTTCTTTAGGGTTCTTGCTAGTCAAGAGACTCTTTTAAGGTTTTGTGATGCACGTAATAAGTCCTGAGATTTCCACAATATGGCCAGTAATGATGAAGACTTGCAGGTGGTGGGCCTACATCCAGTATGAAAAAGGACTGGCTTTGTAGAACTTCCTATGACGAGTAGATTCAAAGATTGGTTGAGATAGCAGCAGCAGTGATGATGATGATGACGATGCATCGATGATGATGATCCCGAGAAGAAGACTTGTCTAGCATATCTGTGTCGATAAATACCTTCCTAGTTAAGAGGGAGTGTTGATGTATATGTAACTTCAAAATGTATTTCATCTATGTATTTCATATATATTTACTGTACCCTTATTAGAGATGTGTTATTCCTCTATAAGGAAGTGTCATCGTGTGGATTGACAAGTGTCGCAAGTGACTTGACGATGGGTTATTGGACCACCATGTGTGGGGTCGGCCCTAAAATATATATTATACTGTGGATGTACCTAGCTAGACAAGTCAACCCCATATGGTCACTGGGAAAACAGGTTAGTATAAATAGAGATCAAGAGATCTCTATTTAGATCATTCAGAAGCTCACACTTCTCTCACTCAAAAAGTGGCGCACTAGTGAGGAGGAGGATCATCTGCTACTAGGAGACTATCTCAGTGTATTTTGGTTGTACTTTGGTTGAGCCATTACTCTCTCTATCTCTAAGGAAGTTGTGGGGTTTTTCACCTTGGGGTTTTCCCCATGGAAACTCTGTGTCTCTTGTCTCTCATGATTTTGATTCTTGTGATGCTTGTCATGCTTATTGTGATTGTTATGCATTGATATACTATATATGTTATTCTCTCAGTGAAGATCCTAGAGTATTGTGAATTAATGCTCAAAATTTAACAAGATGTAAGGGCTAGAGCCATTCTTTATAAGGTGTAGATGTGTTCTCCCACGATAAAGATGTAAGGGCTGAAGCCATTCTTCACAAGGTGTAGATGTGTTCTCCCATGGTGAATATGTAAGGGTTGGGGCCATTCGAGAATGGTTGAAGTTTGTCTTCCCATGGATATGGATATAAGTGCGGTGGCATTCTCACATGGTTGAAGTGTGTCTTCCCATGGCGGAGATATAAGTGCTGAGCCATTCATGGATGGTTGAAGTGTGCCTTCCCATGCCAGTGAGTGTAAGTGATGTGTGATGTGCATCTGGGTTTTTCTTCATGAATTATGTTATGATCAGTATGATCATGAGTATCAGGATGATACTCTAAGGCCGTGGACAGGTTGTGTAGTGGCATGTAAAAGGACTTGGGATATCCAATGTGTTGAGCTGTGTGCTTGTAAAAGTGTTGGGATGCTCTTTCGAGGTTTTGTCGACACACGTAATAAGTCCTAAGGATTCCACAGTACGGCTAGTGTTGATGAAGACCTACAAGTGGTGGGCCTACATCCGGCATGAAAAAGGGCTGGCTCTGTAGAACTTCCTATGACGATTAGTTCATAGATTGATTGAGATAGCAACAGCAGTGACGATGATGATGATTTGATGATGATGATCCAATGACGATGATCCAGAGAAGAAGACTTGTGCTAGCAGATCTGTGTCAAGAAATACCTTCCTAGTTAAGAGGGAGTGTTGATGTATTTGTAACTTTGGAATGTATTTCACATATGTATATTGTACTCCTATATTGATGGTATTATTCATCTATACAGAAGTGTCGTCATTGATATTGTAAGTGTCGTAACTTATACTTGATGGGTTATTAGACCACCTTGATGGGATTGGCCCTATATAAGTCATGTGGGTTAAAGGGTTATTAGACCACCCTATTGGGGGTCAGCCTTGTTAGCATTATGTTATGTGGTTAAGTTGAGGCCGACCTACTAAAGGTTATTAGGCAAGTCAAGTCAAGTATAAGGGAGGCACTCTATTTAATCATTCATTTTCTCACTTATACACTCATTGGAGAGTGGCACACTAGTGGAGGAGGAGAAGCTACTGCTAGGAGACAACCTCTTATGCTTGGGTTTTGTATCATTGCTCTATCTATCTCTGAGAAAGTTATTGGGGTTTTTCACCTTTATGGTTTTCCCCAAGGAAACTCTGTGTGTCTATTGTCTCTTGTGTTTGCTTCTTGTGATTGATATGCTGTACATGTTATTCTCTCAGTAAAGATCCTAGAGTATGTTGAATTAATGCTAAAAACAAATTAACACATAGTTCAGGCACCTAGTGCCATTTTACAACACAAATAATAATCACATCATATGTCCAATGGATTAACACATGGGATATTACACTTACATATAAAATGGACACCCAAAGGAACTCAAGCCTCCCAATGAGCAATGTGTAACATCTCACCAGGAGGGCTTGTTCAAACATATAAATCCATTATCCTAGTAGGCATAAACCCCACTTGTTGAGGAGGGAATTTTTGTTGGATGTAGGAGGAAAATCTATTGCTACACTCATGGAGAAGAAGGTGAAAGTTCATTCTTTGAATGCCCACATATATATGGTCTATGAGGCAATGAAGCCATAACATTGTCGGAAGATGGAGAAATGTAAGTGTTTTCAGTCAAAATTGATCGCCCTCTAATGTCTTATCTTAGACTTTTGTTTACATAGGATATGGGACCCACTTTGGGAAAAAATGAACATATAAGAAAATTTCATATATGAGGTTTATGATATGTCTTGTGTATCTTCACAACGATTATTGAGCACAATCAAGTAGACACCATTCAAAATCCTAGTTGAAAATGTGCAAGAACACCCTTACATATAAAATGGCCACCCAAAGAAACGTAAGCCTCTGAATGACCAATGGGTAACATGTCACCACGAGGGATTTTTCAAAGATATAAAGACACTATCTTAGTAAGCATAAACCCCAGTCGTGGAGGAGGGAATTTTTTATGGATATAGGAGGAAAATATATTGCTACACTCATGGAGAAAAAGGTGAAAGCTGGTTATTTGAATGTCCACATAGAGCTAGTCCATGAGGAAATGAAGCTATAAAATTGTTGGAAGAAGGAGAAGTCTAACTGTTTTCAACTAAAATGGCCCACCCTCTAATGTCCGGTGTTATTCTTTTTTCTTTTACATAGGATTTGGGACCCACTTTGGGAAAAAAAGGCACATATAAAAAAATGTCATATACAAGGTTCATGATATGTCTTTCATATCTTCACAATGGTTATTGAACACCATAAAGTGACACCATTCAAAATCCTAGTTGAAAATGTGAAAAAACATCCATACATATAAAATGGCCACCCAAAGGAACTTAACTCTCCTAAAGAGAAATGGGTAACATTTCATGAGGAGTGCTTCTTCAAATTTATAAAGCCACTATCCTAGTAGGAATAAACCCCATTTTTTAGCTTACTAGGGTTTAGGGTTTGTTTAAACTCAATTAGACTATCCTCACCTCCATAATCCTTTACTACATTAACCAAGTGTCATTCTTGTGACGACAAATGACCTAAGCATAAACCCACTTGAATAGAGCTCCAATCTCCTCAAACCCTTCATATGTATCCCATCCATGGTGGGAAAAGAATTTGTGAAACCTTGATGACTTGCCTATCCATGTGAATAAGGCCCCAAAATATCTCTCCTTAATGGGATGTAGTAATGTTAGTTCCTCATGACCCAAGGTGTTTTGTCTTTTCTTACTAACAACATTTCGGTGGATGTGGGAGAAAATTTTATTTCTACACTCATGGAGAAGAAGGTGAAGTATTGTTTAAATTCCCACATAAAGATGATCCATAAGGAAATCAAGCCATAACATTGTTGGAAGAAGGATAAATATATGTCTTGTCACCTAAAATGGCTTGCCTTCAAATGTTTACTCTTAGGATATGGGACCCACTTTGGGAGAACTGGCACATATAATAAAATTCCATATATGAGGTTCATGATATGTCTTTCATATATTCACAGTGGTTATTGAGCACCATCAAGTTCAATATAAACCACCATGATGGAAACCATTTTCTTAACCCACCTAGTTGTTAGCTTACTAGAGTTTAGCATTCACCTATCACCCAAGCAAATTAGTCATTTATCACTTGGTCATAAATTGCATGAATTGCTTCATGTGTTGGTCATATATTTAGTCATTTATTTGGTCATTAATTGTCGTTATTTGGTCATGTATTTGGTCATTAATTGTCAATTTTTGGTCATTAGCTAGTGTTGTTTAATAATACATTTAATCGTTGATTGTTGTTAACTAGTCATTTATTTAGTCATTGATTGTTGTTAAGTGGTAATTTATTTAGTCATTGATTGTTGTTAAGTGGTCATTTATTTATACATTGATTAAGTGGTAATTTATTTAGTCATTGATTTGTGTTAACCGGTCATTTATTTAGTCATCGATTGTTGTTAACTGGTCATTTAATTAGTCATTAATTTATGTAGATAGGGTACAGAGGAATCGAACCACCAACCTCCTACCTATAGGGAAAGTGGTATTCCATTGAGCTAGCACCCTTAAATAGAATCAAAGTTCACACTAAAAATATATCACAAATTCTTACAAACATAATACTCCTTGTCCCACTATTCCCATATAGGTACAATCCCTTGATAGGTTAATCTAGTGTTCGTACAGAATAAAATAAGGCTTGAAGTCTAAATTGCTCTCTAAGAATTTCAGTGATCTAGAATCATATTAAATATACATCACAAACCAACCATTTATGAAATTACTAAAGGGAAATCTACTTGAGGAAGCTAAGGATAAAATGCTTCAAGCATGCACTTGAGGAAAAACTTTGAAAAGGCAAAAATGTTTGAGAAACATAAGAAAAATGATCAAGTATGGAAAGAAATGGTTTTGAACTAAAAATTAAGACTTACTTAATAAATACTCTACATCCTAGGGAGAAGACTTGGTAAATAAATCCTCTAAGAGTTACCTCTTGATTTCTATAATTTATCAATCTCTACAAACTAGGAAGAAAATTGCACTGAACACGACACTTTTATACTAGTTGATTTTTGCTTCCATATATTTACCTTGTGGCATAAGAAAAAATGCATGATATGGAATAAAAAAATAGGTATAAATAATGTTACCCATGCAACACAACTAAGTAAGAAGCAACCACCATGGAGAAGTTGAACAAGAACAAGTCATGTAACTCTATACTATGGTCAATGACACAACAAATGATGGGAAATATGATATCAAGTAAGGAAGAAAAAAAATTTGAACTAAATAAAATACTTACTAAATAAAGACTATACATATCAGGGAGAAGACTTGGCAAATAAAGCCTCTATGAGTTACCTCTTGATTTCTAGAATTCATCAATCTCTACAAACTAGGAAGAAAATTGAACTGAACACAACACTTTTATACTAGTTGATTTTTACTACCATATATTTACCTTGTGGCATAAGAAAAAATGCATGATATGGAATAAAAAATATCTATAAATAATGTTACAAAGAAAACACAAATAAGTAAGAAGAAACCACCATGGAGAAGCTAAACAAGAACAAGTCGTGTAACTCTATACTATGGTCATTGACACAACAAATGATGGGAAATCTGATAATCAAGGAAGAAAGACACATTCAAAAAATAAATTTGAATTGTAAACACAAAAGGTTGAGTGGAACAAACATGAAACAGAACCAGGAAAGTGGAGTAAGGTGGTTCTCTCTTACTAGTTACCATGAACAACAGGAAATGAAATGCAGAAATTTCATTGAGAAGAAAAATAGAACGAACTTCAAGATTTGACTAGAATAAATAGTAAACCTTCTTAGGAAACTTTTGAGGTATAAATCTCCAATTGTGACCCAACCAACCTTAGAATTCAAAGGATGAAATACAAAATGTTAGTGGCTCTTGTAAGGGAAGATTGAAAATCAAGTGAATATTCAAAAGAACCAATAGTAAGAAAAGAAAATCTCAAATGGGCATCCCAAACAATATTTAAAATATAACCCATTCATAATAGTAGTACACACACCTTGGGATTAGAAGGCCTTGCTAGAGGCTGTGCATTTCGGGTGCTTTGAATTTTGTCTTTGAGGCAATTGGTAACAAGACTTTGCATCTCCCATAAAGTATCGTCATCAAAGGAATCAATATAAACTTCAATTTGATCTTCATTCTAACTTAGGACAATGTGCTTCCTTAAGAATGTAATTATGGGATCGGGCATGTCATTTGTTAACTCTTCCAGATACTAACTTATCTTCTTCTTTTCATTATATGACATCAGGGTCTTATATATTTCAATCTTGGGCTTCTACTCATTTGATGTATTATAGAGAGGAGGAGAATTTGATCATGTGTTTTTGCCTTATTTCGGGTTTATGTGATTTTGTTATTATAATGTGAATTCTTCATTGGAATAAGCTGCACATCCATAATTGATAGAAAAAACAAAAGAAATCAATGAGGAATTTCCCAATCTTGAAACTCTGGGAATAGGAAACCAAACTCCAAAAAGAGTAGTGGCTCAAAGAGAGAGAATAATTTAAAAACAAGAATCCTAATGAATTAATTGGGAGGTTCACATGGCATAAACAACTAATTTTTTTATGTTATGTGCCTTTTGTCTAATGTATGCATCCTTGTGGCTAGAAAGAATAGAAATCAATGTCCACTTTTAAAATTTTCTAAAGTGGACCAGAAGAAACTTGGTGTCAGCACTGATCTCATAAATACAAGATATCCATCTCAATTAGTCAGAGCTAACAGGAAACATCAACACAAACATTTTAAAACTGGTATCTGTAAACCTAAATGGTTCTCATGGGACTCCTTACTAACATTTCACAAAAATCATAAGATACAATCATTTTTCTTGAAAATTCAATTGCATAAAGTTAGGATTCTCAATTCAACTTCTACTATCCAATTAAAGATCTAAACACTAACAACAATTGTTGCATTATATCTAGACACTTTTACCATATGATGAAGCAACTCTAAGCAGTTTCCCATTAGTTATGTTTGAGATATTCATCCTCATCATGGCTGAGATTGTGTTCAACTGCATGGAAAAACGTTAAAGCTACTAAAATGAAGGATAAAAACTATAGTCAATACTATATATATTCAACATACAAAATATTCACCAAATACCATAAATATGCCAAAAAGATACACATTTTTGCAAATAAAGATAACAATGTTGCTTACCTCATATAAGGTTCATCTACTTTAACCACATCCCCTTTGCATGATAACTATTGTTTTCTTTATAGTGTATATCAAAAGTTAATAAGACTTAGGATCATTTTGACAAAATAAAGGGATGCAATTCCAGTAAATTCTTTGATGAAGATTGTTGCATGCATAAATTGTTGTGACTTGAACATGGTAAATGTAAATATCGAAGCCTTCACCTCTTATTCTTAAGAGTTATAAATTAAAATGTTCTTCAACTTTCTTAGCAAATTTGAACAAGCATTACCTTTCATTACTTGCACCAATCTGTGAGCATGAGAAATCCTAACGCCTTTCAAATCCTATGTAAAATTTACAAAAGATAAAAATTGAAGTTGTGCATGTAGACATTGTTTCTACTTCCAACAAATAATATGCATTATATAAAACAATGGTCTAAAAGGATTCTTTCCTTCATTGATCCTGCTTTTGGATGACAAATGAAAATGTCACGCCTACCTTCTACTCATCATTTTCAAGTGTATCTATGATAGCATCAACCTTTAAAGAAAGCCTCAATAGAGCACACCCACCACCAACAATGCCTTCCTCAACAGCTGCCTGTATACAGTAGTAGTTTTCAAGTAGCTTGAAAACTTCTCCAAACTTATAACACAACAAATGTGAAACTATATTATCTCTCTAAGCATAAATTCAATTCCAGGATTACAAACAATATATTACATTGAAGTGTCTTGTCAAAAATATACAATTCAATATTGAATTTCCTATCTACCTGGTATACCCCCTCGACATCTTTAATAATAGCACTTCCATGCATGATATAAATTACTATGGATATTTGTCATTACATCCATTTCAAATCAAAACATAGTTTTGCAAATTTAACATCAGATTGCATGATAGTTATGCACGATATTGGCATGCATACCTTTGTTGCATTAAAGGAATCTTCCACTCTTAACTCTTTTTCCTTCAAATCTATCTTTGTTTGTGATCCTACTTGTCAAAAATTATTAAAAATATCATATAACCTCCATTCTTGCTTTAGATAAATATTCAAATACATATTGAAATATAACCAACATTTGTTAGTTTTTCAGAAATTTCAATCTGATATAGGATCTTAACTGAGAGAATAACATGTACAGCATATCTATAGCATATCAATCATGGACACAATAATGCAAGCACACAAGAGACACAGAGTTTACTTGGGGAAAACCATAAAGGTGAAAAACTCTAATAACTTCCTCAGAGATAGATAGAGCAATGATACAAAACCCAAGCATAAGAGATAGTCTCCTAGCAGCAGCTTCTCCTCCTCCACTAGTGCGCCACTCTCCAATGAGTGTGTGTGTGATAAAAATAGAATGATCAAATAGAGTGCCTCCCGCACTCTATTTATACTTGAATTGACTTTCCTAATAACCTTTACTAGGTCGGCCTCAACATAACCACATAACACAATGCTGACAGGGCCAACACCCAGTAGGGTGGTCTAATAACCCTTCAAGAATAAGTAACGACACTTACAATATAAATGATGACACTTCCATATAGAGCAATAATAACATCTCTATAGGAATACAATATACATATATGAAATACATTCCAAAGTTACATATACATCAACACTCCCTCTCAACTAGGAAGGTATTTCTCGACACAGATCTTCTACAACAAGTCTTTTTCTCTAGATCATAGTCACTGGATAATCGTCATCGAATCATCATCATCATCACAGCTGCTGCTATCTCAATCAATATCTGAATCTACTTGTCATAGGAAGTTCTACAAAGCCAGTCCTTTTTCATACTAGATGTAGGCCCACCACCTGCAGGTCTTCATCATCACTGGCCATATTGTGGAATCCTCAGGACTAATTACTTGCGTCAACAAAACCTTGAAAGACAATCCCAGGCATTTTACGAGCACACAGCTCAACCTATCGGATCTCCAAGGATCTTTTACATGTGACTGTCACAAAACCTTAAAAGAGTGTCTTTCCAAGCAAGATCTCTAAAGAGCATCTAAGGCCTTTTTAATCCTGTCCAGATCTCAAGGACTTATTACATGTGACCCCCACCACAAAACCTTAAAAGAGTGTCTTGCCAAGCAAGATCTCTAAAGAGCATCCGAGGCCTTTTTCATACTATCCAGATCTCCAGGACTGATTACATGTGGTCATGGCAATGCCTCAAAAGAGCATATGAGGCCTTTTTCATTCTATCCATATCTCCCAAGTCTACTTATATGTCCTCCTAGAGCAATGCCTCTAAAGAGCATCTAAGGCCTTTTTCATCCTATCCAGATTTACCAAGTCTACTTATATGCTCATCTGCACAACCCGTCCATGGCCACAGAGTATCAACCTGATACTCACCATACATCAACTTGATGTACATCATCACACGATCAACCTGATGATCATCACTGCATCGTACTGATGCATGTCATCTGGAGAAACATCCTGAAGCTCATCATCCATGATCATCCTGATCATATAATGCATCCACCTGATGCATACCAAGTATCTACCTGATACATATCATCATACATGATCCACTTGATCATATAATGTATCCACCTGATACATACATAGATACATGATCCACCTATTCACACAATGTATCTACCTGCTATATGTCAACATACATGATCTACCTGATCATACAACATATCCACCTAATACATATACAGATACATGGTCCAAGCATCCAACATGATGCATATACATACACATGATCCAACTGATCATATCCAGCATCCAACATGATGCATATACAAATACATGATCCAACTGATCATATCCAGCATCCAACATGATGCATATACATATACATGATCCAATTGATCACATCAATCATCCAACATGATGCATATACATATACATGATCCAACTGGTCATATCCAGCATCTAATATGATGCATGTACAGAGCAGTAACCGGAGCATCGTCCTGATTCTCATCATCCAACACTTACATAGGCAAACATGGAAGGATCCTCCTCTCACCATGCTGGGAATGGTTCCTGCAAATGTGTCCATCACTTCTTCCTTGAAGTGTCATCAATCTGAAGAACACCAAGCCTCTCTCTGAAGTACTCAAACTTCACTCTGGCTAGTGGCTTCGTCAGCACATCTGCAACCTGCTCATCCGTTGCAACGTATAGGAGCTTCACTGCTCCTCTATGCACCATATCCCTGATATAGTGATATTTGATCTCTATGTGCTTCGACCTGTTGTGGAACAATAGGTTCTCAAACAGCTTCACACAACTCTGGTTGTCACAAAAGATACCAGTAGCCTCCAACGGGAGATCAAATAACTCAGACAGTAGATTCCGAAGCCATACTGCCTCACAACTAGCTGAACATGCTGCAACATACTCAGCCTCGGCTATACTCAATGCTAAGCAAGATTTCTTCCTTCTAAACCAAGAGATCACACCTGATCCCATACTGAAGCAACACCCAGATGTGATCTTCCTATCTACAGCACTACCTGCCGAGTCCGAGTCAACATAACCCTACAGTTTAAACTTTTGATTCGCATCATACTTGAGCCCATAATCAACTGTACCATTTAGGTACCTCAGAATATGATTTACAACAACTAGGTGAACACCTCTGGGACCCATCAGGAACTGGCTCAGTTTGTTCACCGCAAAGCAAATGTCTGGTCTCGTGTTCATCAGGTACATAGGGTACCCAATCATCTGACGATACACAGTGACATCAACCGAATCAGATGAAGCATCACACAGAAGCTTCAAGTTCAATTCCATAGGTGTGGTCATGGCCTTGCAGTCCAGCATCCCGAACCTCTTCAAGATATTTATTGCATACTTCCCTTGTCCAAGGAAGATTCCATCTACACTCTACCAAACCTCCATGCCTAGAAAATAGTGCATCATCCCAAATTCCTTCATCTCAAACTCGGCAGCAAGCTTCTGTAGTGTGTCGAAAATCAATATATCCTCACCTGTAACAAACAGGTCATCCATATACAAAATTAGTATCACTGGATTTCCTCCCTCAACCTTGTAGTAAAGGTTGGAATCCGCTTTACTCTTAGTAAGGCCCAAACTGGATAGAAAGTTGTCTATCCTACCATACCAAGTTCTAGGAGCTTACTTCAAGCCATACAAGGCTTTCTTCAACCTGCACACATATGAATTCCTATCATGTGTCTCAAAACCAAGTGGCTTCTCCACATACACTTCCTCCTCGACTACATCATTCAAGAATGTTGTCTTGACATCCATCTGGTGTATCTTCCATTTCATCACTGCAGTCAGAGCAAGTACTGATATGATGGAAGTGTATCCGTCTCTTCATAATCTATTCCCTCTTTCTGGGATAAGCCACTGTTAGAACATTTTTTCACCTATGTACATTAATCATTTATTAATGATGATTAATTAGCCCAAGTGATTAATGATTACATCCCTAAGTTGATTAGTTGGTAAATGGTCAAATTATCATGAACTGGTTAGCAATGTGAACAAGTGCTGAGTCAAACCAGCTTTGTGGAGCGCTCCCCAGGGAAATTAATGCATTCAGCATGCCTAGAGCGCCCTCCTCAGGTCATTTAATGCATTCAGCATGCTTCTCTTCTACCTAGGGCGCATTTGCTCAGTTTGTGGACAATCTTGCCAACTTTGTCATAATTTTGGCCAATTTTAGCTACCAAACCTCTAACCAACCAGTTTCTTCACATGTGTGAGGTCACATGGGCCTGTCCAGTCATTCCTAGCATTCACACAGCTGATTCGAACCAGTTTGGGATGGTTTGGGATATTTTGGTCAACCTAGGGGGGTTTGAGCTATTTCTAAGCTAGATCAGTGTGAACACTCCAGATGGATTCGAATTCTTCCAGATTTGTATATATGGGTGTTCTTAACCTATGTTAAGGTTGGACAGTTAATAATATTGACATTATTCACCAAATTGATGTGTATTGTTCTTCATTCATTTAAATTTTTATGCTAATTCTTGCAAATGTTGTGCAATATTTCACCAGTGAGGAATCCACAGTAGCTAGGTTCAGCTGTGATTGAGATTTTACATGGTATCAGAGCTCTTGGAGCTAGAATTCGAACCAACAAGACTGTTGTAGTGGATTGCCAGAAGCAGTGGAGAAACCACATAATTCCTGAGGCCATTGCCTTGAGCTTACTGGAGAAATCTAGTGGCTCCTCTCAGGTGTGATGCTCTCCCGAATGCACCCACTATCCATACAGGGTTCGAATCTGTTAGTGTAGATCCCTCCTGAGTGATTTGAGAGTTGTTTGCAGGTATTGAAGATCAGCATTGTCAGCAAGTGCGAATTGCAGCAAAGAAGAATGGAGCCATCTCACCCAAACGTGCTCACACCCTTCAACTATTTCGATTGGAAGGCAGAAATGGTGATTTTGCTGAGATCTAAGGGTCTCTACAGAATCACGATGGGCACTGAGGTGGAGCCAAACTCAGCTGTGGAGAAATCCAATTTTTTTAACAGAATGGATGAGGCATTTGGCCTCCTTTGTCTCAGCATTTCGAGAGACCTCCTGTTTCATGTAGAAAGTCTAGCAACTCCAAATGAAGTGTGGCTCAAGCTTGAGACACTGTTTGGAAAGACTGATGAGATGAGAGGCCACCAGCTCGAAAATGAGCTTGTCTCACTGAGCCCAGGGAATTTCGATTCCATCCAGGACTTCTTCACCAAGTTCAAGAACTTGGTCTTGCAGATCAGACAATGTGGCATAGAGAAGAAAGAAGAACAGTTGGTGTTGTCCATTCTCTCCAAATTGGGTTCTGAATACTCAGTTTTTGTGTCTTCCTTCAACTCCACAAGGCTCACAATTAGAGGTTGGAATATTCCATCCTTGGCTGACTTCATGGAGATGCTAACTCAAGAGCAAGACAAGCTGGTCTTGATGGGCTCCATCAAGCAAAAAGATCAAGTTCTTGCAGCTGGAGATTCGAAATGTGGAAGAGGCAAGCAAAAACCCAAGGGGTCGAAACCTCAAGAGAAGAAGAGGAAGGATGAGAGGCCCAAATCCTCTGAGGGGGTTTCGAATCCTGTCAAGAACAAAGGAAAGAAGGCTGAGAAGACAAAATGTAGCTACTGTCAAAGAGGTTTTCATCCAGAGAGCTCATGCATGAAGAAAACCATAGACACCATGACACATCTCCTACAGAAAAATAATATTCCTCTTCCTGAAAGTTCCAAGAAGAAGGAGTGCGTTTCTGAAGACAAGGAGAGCTGCCATGCTTTGGTGGCTAGATCATCTCATTCACCTTTGTTCATCATTGATTCAGGTGCCTCAAGGCACATGGCTTCCTCAAGAGACTCGTTTTCTGAACTTGCTCCCTACAGTGGCCTCTCAATTCGAATGGGAGATGACTCAGAAATCCCTGCTCATGGCATTGGAAAAATCTCTATGGAGAATGGCTTCTTCTCCAATGTGCTGTATGTGCCAAATCTTGCAGCAAACTTGCTCTCTGTATATCAAATGACACATACTGGAGCAGCAAAGAAGGTGGTCTTCACTCAGGATGATGTGGAGATATCAGAAGTTTCCACCGGGAAAATTGTTGCAAAGGGTGTTGCAGACCATGACATGAAGATGTACATGTTCTCCCACTTTCTCGAGTTCTCTTCACCAAGTGTGCTTCTGTCACATGGGAATGAGACCAGAAAGATATGGCATCAGAGGTATGGTCACCTAAACTACAGATATCTTCAAGTTTTAAGCAAAGAAAAGATGGTAGAAGGGCTGCCACAAATCAGTTTTTCAAGTGGAACATGCAAGGGTTGCATGATTGGGAAGCATCCTGAAAAGAAGTATGACAAAGGGAAGGCAAGGAGGGCTGATCAACCACTTGGGATAGTGCATTCTGATCTCATAGGGCCACTCCCCACACCCTCCTATGGCTACAGCAAATATGTGCTCACCTTCATCGATGACTACTCAAGGTACTGCTGGTTATTTTTCCTTAAGCAAAAATCTGAAGTCTTTGAATGTTTCAAAATTTTTAAGAGCATGGTTGAGAACTTCAGTGGGAAGGCCATGAAGGTTTTGAGGACTGATAATGGTAGAGAGTATGTCAATAACAATTTGCAGCAGCTCTGTCAAGAGCATGGCATTCAGATGCAACACTCAGTGCCCTACACACCACAGCAAAATGGTGTTGCAGAGCGCAAAAATAGAGCACTGAAAGAGATGGCAACTTGCATGTTGCAAGCAAGGGATTTGCCTCCTAAATTATGGGCTGAAGCTATGAATTGTGCAGCATATGTTCAGAACAGAGCACCACACAAAGCATTGCAAGGAATCACTCCATTTGAAGCTTGGATGGGCCACAAGCCAAATGTCTCACATTTCAGAATTTTTGGCTCAAGGGCTTGGGCCAGAATTCCACCGGAGAAGAGAAAGGCATTGCAGCCCCAAAGCAAGGAGTCAATCATGGTTGGGTATGCAGAGGATTCAAAGGGCTACAAGCTCTTTGATCCATCCACTCACAAAACTTTCATTGAAAGAAGTGTCAAATTCGAAGAGGAAGAATTCTTGCAAGCTAGTGAACAAGGTGATGGGGAATGCTCATTCCCTCGTCTTGATGATGAAGTAAGTAGTGATTCTTTCTCTGATATTTCTGATTCTGATATTGCTGAAGATGATGTTGATATGGATTCTGAACATATCCCCCCTTCAAGGCCCAAGTGGGCAGAGAAAACAATTCAAAGTGCCGGAGAGCTTGTGGGAGATCCCCAAGATGCTAGGAAAACTAGATCTCAATTTCACAATTCCTTTGCATGTGATAATTCTGATCTGAGTGAGGCATGTTACTTGATGGTTGGATCTGATCCAATGTCATATTCAGAAGCATGTACAGACCCAAGGTGGAAATCAGCCATGCAAGAGGAGATGAACTCACTCCATGAGAACAAAACTTGGGATTTGGTCCCTCTTCCTCCCAAGAGGAAACTAGTGCAATGCAAGTGGATTTATAGAACCAAAATTGGATCTGATTGCTCTGATATGAAGTATAAGGCCAGGTTGGTGGCTAAGGGTTACTCTCAGGTCCAAGGAGTGGACTATACAGATACATTTGCACCGGTGGCAAAGATGGACTCCATAAGACTAGTTTTGGCCATTGGGGCTTCCAAGCGATGGGAGATTCATCACATGGATGTAAAAAGTGCCTTTCTTCATGGGGATCTGAATGAGGAGATATATATGAAGCAGCCTGAAGGTTTTATTTCTGATCATACACTTGTTTGCAGGTTGAACAAATCACTCTATGGGCTCAAGCAAGCTCCTAGAGCATGGTATGCAAAAATGGACAATTTTCTGCTATCTTTGGGGTTTGAGAGGTGTAAGTCTGATCCAAATGTGTATATGCAGCATGTTAGTGATCTGATATTGATTATTGTACTATATGTTGATGATCTTTTGATCACTGGTAGCTGCACCAAAGAACTTGACTCAGTTAAGAGAGCATTGCACAGTGCATTCTCCATGACCGATCTAGGATTGCTAAAACAATTTCTGGGTTTGGAGATAAATCAATCTGTGAATGGAATTTCTGTATGTCAGTCAAGGTATGCTTCAGATTTGCTGCAGAAATTTAAGATGGCTGAATGTAAGTCTGCAAAATTTCCATTTCTTTCAGGAGTTAAGCTTACAGAATGGGGTTCTTCACCACTAGTTGACAGTTCACTGTATAGACAACTAGTTGGGAGTTTGTTGTATCTTACACACTCTCGACCAGATTTGTCTTATGCTGTTGGGGCTGTTGCAAGGCACATGCAAGAGCCTCATGAGATCCATTGGAAGGCAGCCAAGAGGATCCTTCATTATGTTCAGGGTACTAAGTCTTTTGGTATCCATTATGCTGCTGGTTCATCCCTTGAACTAGTAGGATTTACAGATTCTGATTGGGCCGGTGATTGTATTGATCGGAAGTCAACTTCCGGTTATGTCTTTATGCTTGCACATGGACCTATATGCTGGTCAAGCAAGAAACAAAGCACTATTTCCTTATCTTCAGCTGAGGCCGAGTACAGGGGAGCAGTTAATGCAGCCACACAATGTGTTTGGTTGCAAGGTATTCTTGCAGAGTTCGGGATTGTCTTTGATTCACCCACTATTCTTTGGTGTGATAATCAAAGTACAATCAATATTTCTACCGATCCAGTACAGAGACAGAGGACCAAGCACATAGAGATACACATGCATTACATTCGGGGGTTGGTGCATGACCGGACCATAGCATTGCAGTATTGCCCATCCAGTGAGCAAACTGCTGATATCTTCACCAAGTGTTTTACCGAGAAGACCTTCACTCACCTTAGATCTTTGCTTGGGGTGAGTGATGCATGGTGATGATTGGTGTATTTTGATATATGCCACATGTCCATTTTAGAGGGGAGGTTTTATTTCCCATGTGGTTTTCCTCCTTACCTTGGTTACATGGACAAATAAATTTTATGATGTAAAAGGTGACTTGAGCCTAGTTGCCAAGGCCTTAATTTTTGATATTTCACTAAGTCTAGCTTAAGGGGGGGTGTTAGAACATTTTTTCACCTATGTACATTAATCATTTATTAATGATGATTAATTAGCCCAAGTGATTAATGATTACATCCCTAAGTTGATTAGTTGGTAAATGGTCAAATTATCATGAACTGGTTAGCAATGTGAACAAGTGCTGAGTCAAACCAGCTTTGTGGAGCGCTCCCCAGGGCAATTAATGCATTCAGCATGCCTAGAGCGCCCTCCTCAGGTCATTTAATGCATTCAGCATGCTTCTCTTCTACCTAGGGCGCATTTGCTCAGTTTGTGGACAATCTTGCCAACTTTGTCATAATTTTGGCCAATTTTAGCTACCAAACCTCTAACCAACCAGTTTCTTCACATGTGTGAGGTCACATGGGCCTGTCCAGTCATTCCTAGCATTCACACAGCTGATTCGAACCAGTTTGGGATGGTTTGGGATATTTTGGTCAACCTAGGGGGGTTTGAGCTATTTCTAAGCTAGATCAGTGTGAACACTCCAGATGGATTCGAATTCTTCCAGATTTGTATATATGGGTGTTCTTAACCTATGTTAAGGTTGGACAGTTAATAATATTGACATTATTCACCAAATTGATGTGTATTGTTCTTCATTCATTTAAATTTTTATGCTAATTCTTGCAAATGTTGTGCAATCTTTCACCAGTGAGGAATCCACAGTAGCTAGGTTCAGCTGTGATTGAGATTTTACAGCCACGAGCAAGAAACTTTTCCTATGCTACCATCTGCAGCATGCTTGATCTTATAGATCCACTTGGAAGTCACAACACACTTCCCTTCAGGTCTTGGGACTGCATCCCAAACATCATTCTTCATGATTGACTGGTACTCCTCGATCATGGCATTCTTCTCGAATCCTAGGAACTTCAATATCTTCAATAGATAACTTTGTTGTTGAACAAATGTTATAGTCCTTCTTTTGTAGGTGACGGTATATGATCTTTCCTATAAAACAAGTTAAATTGCATGATTAGAAACATCCCATAGTTTCCAGAACAAATTCTTACACACAAATAAATATGTCATACAGTCATGCAATTATTTTAGCCAATGCTTGAATACAACATTTATCCATATCCCGTAATTTTCTAGATGCCTTCCAATCTCTACCAGAACATTGTTAAGAGTTTTAACTACTCCAAACATGTGAGCAAAGAGGTTTCATTCTAGATAAGTAGCAATGGAATGTTGTACAGTGCCATAGGCCACTTACCCATCACATGCATATTAGTAGTATACTGTTCATTAATGAAATTATTCTAATATGCCAAAATACACAGCCTAATTCTAGGAACATCAGTGTATACATCATTGAATAGTATTATTTCAACAATCAAATATGCAAGAAATGATAATTCAAATACTTATCTTTGTTTGTTTGTTGGGTTGGCTCCCTCTTAGTCTTTTCTTCCTTTCTACAACTCCATTCTAATGTGGATTGTGAGAAGTGGTCAACTCCCTCTGAATATCTGCATCCTTGCAGAAACTACTGGAGTGTGCTCCCTCTTGATCTTTACTACCTGGATTACCTGTCCTTGAACTTATATCTATCCTTGATCACTATGCATACTTACTAGTATCATCATTGTGTTATCCTTGAGATCTCATACATAATCATACATTCATTAGTATAATCTCAATACTATCAAAACACAATAATATTAAACATGTATAGTCATGATTATTTCAAACACAGATAATAAGCATTAGCATCTAATGTTTAAGGGAAGACTTCTCTTACTTATGAATATTCATATTTGACCATAGAGCTCTTTTAGTTAGTCATATCATTAATCAAGGTAAGAGACATAATATGCATAAACCCGAGATTACTTAAATTTCTAACTTCATAAATAACCATTATCAATCATGCCATGTATACTTATATAAGAGATCCTGACACAAGGTAGGATTCTAACTTGATATAGTAAAAACATACCTGGATTACCATGCTATCTAGTTATGTTTAACATACCCTCATAATGTCTTCTTGTTCTCTTCAAGGACTTGTGCTAGTAGCCTGCATATCTCATAGGTTAACCATTATAGAACCAAGTTATACATACCTCATAAGTAGATCTTCTATGTGATCCATGACAATGGATGAATCTTTGTCTTCATGTCACCATGGTCATATGTTCTTGAACTAGAACATTATTTTTCTTTCTTGATGTACCTTTCATGTTAGCAGACAACATCAACCTCATACAACACCACAATTCATTAGTAGAATCATAAGTGTCAAAACCCTAATCAATGAATATCTATCTTCATAATTTCATTAAGGTGATATGACAAGTCTAAAGTTTAATCAAGATTGTACTAACTGTAATAATATGAAGACAAACATATCATAAACTTAATCATGAACAGATTTCAAAACATACCTGTCAAGATTGCTTGTAATCTTCTTATGTAATGCCTTAGCCTCATCTCCCTCTGAAACTGGAACATCTTCACTTATGTAGGTGACCAATCCATTCTCTTCTAGGATTAACCCAATCCACTTGATTTGTAGAAACTCGATCTCGAGCTGGATTAGGGTTTGTCAGAAAAACCCTAAAAATTCAAACTTTGAATTTCAAACTTCTGAAAGGATAGAAAGATGCACCTTGATGAGCTAATCAACCTGGTATACTTAGAATTTGAAAACTGCAAAGTTTCAACCCTCAAATTTGCTTTTCAATCTTCTGGATTTATTGAGGAGGACCCTGAATTAGGGTTTGAGTTTCCTGGAGCTTCACCCAACCAAAAGGTTTGATCCAAGGCTCTAAAATTTGATTTTTCCAAGGAGCTTCCAGCTATGGTCACAGAATTCAAAAATTCCCATTTTTGCAGAAGCCCTAATTTTTCACCTTTCTGATCAAAGTCCTGAACTAGGGTTTGATCAAGTCCGGCCTTCTGCCAAACAAAAAATTCGATCTTGGTCTCTGAACTTTTATTTTGATGAGGGGCATCCAGCCGTGTTCTCTGATACAAAAATTCCAACATTCTCCGAAACCCTAAATTCTCAGAGCCATGAACGAAGGTGCTCAAAATCCAATTCTGATTTGATAGAAACATGCACTTGATTGTTTCTGGTGTAACTCCAAAATTACAAATCCACAGGGTCTGAAACGTTGACCTGTTGTATCCTGACCTGTCATCTTTCCAACCCCATATGTCTGACCTCAAATGAATTCTCTGAGAGAGAGTTATGCCAAGTGTTGCAACGTGACCTGTTTATGGGATTTAACAAGAGAGCGAACTTATACGGCATGCCACATGTCACTAGTTCACTTTCGGCCTCTGAAAAAGTTACTTGAGAAAGTAGAGTCCGTGGCCTACTTGTCTCTTTTTACAAAATTTCATTTTGAGATTCCTAACCCAAGTTGTGAGAGTTTTTCCTAGGTCACCTGTTTATGACTGAGATCTGGAAGAGGCAGAAACCCTAACTTGTACTGACCATAAATCACAAAGTACAACGAATTAGAGGTTTTCCTTTGGACACAAGGTACATGGGGATATTATCTTCGACCTATGATATTTTGAGATCCAAAAACCTTTCTGAAATGTATTTATAGATAAATTTCTACGATGACTGGTTTTTACTATATCAACCCCTAGCATCGTAAGTGCAACGAGTGCCATAAATGCCATACCATGCCTTCTTTCAGGCTAGCTCTCATACCATGTTAGTTTTTCAAAAATTTCAATCTGATATAGGATCTTAACTGAGAGAATAACATGTACATCATATCTACATCATATCAATCATAGACACAATAATGCAAGCACACAAGAGACATAGAGTTTACTTGGGGAAAACCATAAAGGTGAAAAACCCCAATAACTTCCTCAGATATAGATAGAGCAATGATACAAAACCCAAGCATAAGAGATATTCTCCTAGCGGAAACTTCTCCTCCCCCACTAGTGCGCCACTCTCCAATGAGTGTGTGTGTGAGAAAAATGAATGATCAAATAGACTACCTCCCACACTCTTTTTATACTTGACTTGACTTGCCTAATAACCTTTACTAGGTTGGCCTCAACATAACCACATAACACAATGTTGATAGGGTCGACACCCAGTAGGGTTGTCTAATAACCCTTTTACCCACATGACTTATACAGGTCCAACCCCATCAAGGTGGTCTAATAACCCATCAAGTATAAGTAACGACACTTACAATATAAATGATGACACTTCTGTAAAGAGGAATAATAACATATCTATAGGAATACAAACACTTCCTTATAGAGGAATAATAACATCTCTATAAGAATACAATATACATATATTAAATACATTCTGAAGTTACATATACATCAACACTCCCTCTTAACAAGGAAGGTATTTCTTGACATAGATCTTCTGGCACAAGTCTTTTTCTCTCGATCATCGTCACTGGATAATCGTCATCGAATCATCATCATCATCACTACTGCTCCTATCTCAATCAATATCTGAATCTACTCGTCATAAGAAGTTCTACAGAGACAGTGATTTCTCATACTGGATGTAGTCCCACCACCTACAGGTCTTCATCATCACTGGCCATACTGTGGAATCATCAGGACTAATTACGTGCGTCAACAAAACCTCGAAAGAGCATCCCAGGCATTTTATGAGCACACAGCTCAACCTATCGGATCTCCCAAGATCTTTTACATGTGACTGTCACAAAACCTTAAAAGAGTTTCTTCCCAAGCAAGATCTCTAAAGAGCATCTGAGGCCTTTTTCATCCTATCTAGATCTCCAGGAATTATTATATCTAACCCCGACCACAAAACATTAAAAGAGTGTCTTTCCAATCAAGATCTCTAAAGAACATCTGAGGCTTTTTTCATCTTGTCCAGATCTCCCAGGTCTACTTACATGCCATAGGACAATGCCTCGAAAGAGCATCTGAGGCCTTTTTCATCCTGTCCAGATCCCCTGGGTCTACTTATATGTCCTCCCAGAGCAATGCCAAGAAAGAGCATATGAGGCCTTTTTCATCCTGTTCAGATCTCCCAAGTCTACTTATATGCTCATCTGCACAACCTATCCATGGCCACATAGTATCAACCTGATACTCACCATACATCAACTTGATGTACATCATCACATGATCAACTTGATCATCATCACTGCATTGTCCTGATGCATATCATCTGGAGCAACATCCTGAAGCTCATCATCCATGATCATCCTGATCATATAATGCATCCACCTGATGCGTACCAAGTACCTACCTGATACATATAATCATACATGAGCCACATGATCATACAATGTATCCACCTGATACATACATAGATACATGATCCACCTGATCACACAATGTATCTACCTGATTTATGTCAACATACATGATCTACCTGATCATACAATGTATCCACCTGATACATATACAGATACATGGTCCAAGCATCCAACATGATGCATATACATACACAGGATCCAACTGATCATATCCAGCATCCAACATGATGCATATACATATACATGATCCAACTGATCATATCCATCATCCAACATGATGCATATGCATATACATATACATGATCCAACTGATCATATCCATCATCTAACATGATGCATATACATATACATGATCCAACTGATCATATCCATCATCTAACATGATGCATATACATATACATGATCCAACTGATCAAATCCAGCATCTAACATGATGCATATACAGAGTAGTAACTGGAGCATCGTCCTGATGCTCATCATCCAACACTTACATCCGCAGCCATGGAAGCATCCTCCTCTCACCATGCTCGAAATGGATCCTGCAAATGTGTCCATCACTTCTTCCTTGAAGTGTCATCAATCTGAAGAACACCAGGCCTCTCTCTGAAGTACTCAAACTTCACTCTGGCTAGTGGCTTCGTCAGCACATCTGCAACCTGCTCATCCGTCGCAACGTACAGGAGCTTCACTGCTCCTCTCTGCACCATATCCCTGATATAGTGATATCTGATCTCTATGTGCTTCGACCTATTGTGGAACACCGAGTTCTCAGACAGCTTCACACAACTCTAGTTGTCACAAAGATACCAGTAGCCTCCAGCGGGAGATCAAATAACTCAGACAGTAGCTTCCGAAGCCATACTACCTCACAACTAGCCGAACATGCTACAACATACTCAATCTTGACTGTACTCAGTGTTAAGACAGATTTCTTCCTACTAAACCAAGAGATCACACTTGATCCCATACTGAAGCAACACCTAGATGTTCTCTTCCTATCTGCAGCACTACCTACCCAGTCCAAATAAACATAACCCTGCAGGTTAAACTTATGATTCACAACATACTTGAGCCCATAATCAATTGTACCCTTTAGGTACCTCAGAATATGCTTTACAACAACCAGGTGAACACCTATGGGACCCGTCAGGAACTGGCTCAATGTGTTCACCGCAAATAAAATGTCTAGTCTCATGTTCGTCAGGTACATCAAGGACCCAATCATCTGACGATACATAGTGACATCAATTGGATCAGATGAAGTATCACACAGAAGCTTCAGGTTCGATGCCATAGGTGTGGCCATGGCCTTGCAGTCCATCATCCCGAACCTCTTCAGGATCTCTACTGCATACTTCCATTGTCCAAGGAATATTCCATATGCACTTTGCCACACCTCCATGCCTAGAAAATAGTGCATCATCCCCAATTCCTTCATCTCGAACTCGTCAGCAAGATTCCGCTGCGTGTCAAAAATCAATGTATCCTCACCTGTAACAATCAGGTCATCCATATACAAAAGTAGTATCATTGGATTGCCTCCCTCAACCTTGTAGTAAAGGTTGGAATCCGCTTTACTATTAGTAAAGCCCAAACTGGATAGAAAGTTGTCTATCCTACCATACCAGGTTCTAGGAGCTTTCTTCAAGCCATACAAGGCTTTCTTCAACCAACACACATATGACATCCTTTCATGTGTCTCAAAACCAAGTGGCTGCTCCACATACACTTCCTCCTCAATGACATCATTCAAGAAAGTTGTCTTGACATCCATCTGGTGTATCTTCCATTTCATCACTACAGTCAGAGAAAGTACTGATATGATGGAAGTGTATCCGTCTCTTCATAATCTATGCCCTCTCTCTGGGAGAAGCCACGAGCAACAAACTTTGCCTATGCTACCATCTGCAGCATGCTTAATCCTATAGATCCACTTGGAAGTCACAACAGACTTCCCTTCATGTCTTGGGACTGCATCCCAAACATCATTCTTCATGATCGAATGGTACTCCTCGATCATGGCGTTCTTCCCGAATCCTGGGAACTTCAATATCTTCAATAAATAACTTTGTTGTTGAACAAATGTTCTAGTCCTTCTTTTGTAGGTGATGGTATACGATATTTCCTACAAAACAAGTTAAATTGCATGATTAGAAACATCTCATAGTTTCCAGAAAAAATTCTTACACATAAAGAAATATGCCATACAGTCATGCAATTATTTTAGCCAATGCTTCAATACAACATTTATCCATATCCCATAACTTTCTAGATGCCTTCCAATCTCCACCAGAACATTGTTAAGAGTTTGCACTACTCCCAACATGTCAGCAAAGAGGTTTCATTCTAGATAAGTAGCAATGGAATGTTTTACAGTTCCATAGGCCACTTACAAATCACATGCATATTAGTAGTATATTGTTCATTAATGCTATGATTCTAATATACCAAAATACATAGCCAAATTCTAGGAACATCAATATATACATCATTGAATAGTATTATTTAAACAATCAAATATGCAAGACATGATAATTCAAATACTTATCTTTGTTAGTTTGTTGGGTTGACTCCCTCTCAGTCTTTGCTTCCTTTATGCAACTCCATTCTGATGTGGACTGTGAGAAGTGGTCAGCTCCCTCTAAATATATGTAGCCTTGCAGAAACTACTAGAGTGTGCTTCGTCTTGATCTTTGCTACCTGGATTACATGTCCTTCAACTTATATCCATCATCGATCACTATGCATACTTACTAGTATCATCATTGTGTTATCCTTGATATCTCATACATAATCATACATTCATTATTATAATCTCAATACTATCAAAACACAATAATCTTAAACATGTATAGTTATGATTATTTCAAACACAGATGATAAGCATTAGCATTCAATGTTTAAGGGAAGACTTCTCTTACTTATGCATATTCATATTTGACCATAGAGATCTTCTGGTTAGTAATATCATTAATCCAGGTAAGAGACATAATATGCATAAACCCTAGATTACTTAAATTTCTAACTTCATAAATAATCATTATCAATCATGCCATGTATACATATATAAGAGATCTTGGCACGAGGTAGGATTCTAACCTGATATAGTAAAAACATACCTAGATTATCATGCTAGCTAGTTATGTCTAACATACTCACGTAATGTCTTCTTGTTCTCTTCAATTACTTGTGCTAGTAGCCTGCATATCTCATAGATTAACCATTATAGAACCAAGTGATACATACCTCATAAGTAGATATTCTATGTGATCCATGACAATGGATGAATGTTTTTCTTCATGTCACCATGGTCATATGTTCTTCAACTAGAACATGATTTGTCTTTCTTGATGAACCTTTCATGTTAGCGGACAACATCAACCTTATACAACACCACAATGCATTAGTACAATCATAAGTGTCAAAACCCCAATCAATGAATATCTATCTTCATAATTTCATTAAGGTGATATGACAAGTCTAAAGTTTAATCAAGATTGTACTAACTGTAATAATATGAAGACAAACATATCATAAACTTAATCATGAACAGATTTCAAAACATACATGTCAGTCATACCTGTCAAGATTGCTTGTAGTCTTCTTATGTAAGGCCGTAGCCTCATCTCCCTCTGAAACTGGAACATCTTGACTTATGTAGGTGATCAATCCATTCTCTTCTAGGATTCACCCAATCCACTTGATTTGCAGAAACTCGATCTGGAGCTAGATTAGGATTTCTCAAAGAAACCCTAAAAATTCAAACTTTGAATTTCAAACTTCTGAAAGGATAGAAAGATGCGCCTTGATGAGCTGATCAACTTGGTATACTTAGAATTTGAAAACTGCAAAGTTTCACCCCTCAAATTTTCTTTTCAATCTTCCGGATTTACTAGGGAGGACCCTGAATTAGGGTTTGAGTTTCCCGGAGCTTCACCCAACCAAAAGGTTTGATCCAAGGCTCTAAACTTTGATTTTTCCAAGGATCTTCCATCTATGGTCACAGAATTCAAAAATTCCCATGTTTGCAGAAGCCCTAATTTTTTACCTTTCTGATCAAAGTCCCAAACTAGGGTTTGATCAAGCCCGGCCTTCTGCCAACCAAAAAATTCGATCTTGGTCTCTGAATTTTGATTTTGATGAGGAGAATCCATCCTTGGTCTCCGATACAAAAATTCCAACATTCTCTGAAACCCTAAATTCCCGGAGCCATGAACGAAGGTGCTCAAAATCCAATTCTGATTTGACTAAAATATGCACCTGATTGTTTCTGTTGTAACTCTGAAATTACAAATCCACAGGGTCTGAAACGTCGACCTGTGGTATCCTGACCTATCATCTTTCCATCCCCATAGGTCTGACCTAAAATGGATTCTCTGAGAGAGAGTTATGCCAAGTGTCGTAACGTGACCTGTTTATGGGATAAAATAGGAGAGCGAACTTGTGTGGCGTGCCACGTGTCACTAGTTCAATTTCGGCCTCTGAAAATGTTAACTGGAAAGTACAGTCCATGCCCTACTTGTCACTTTTTAGAAAATTTCATTTGAAGCTTCCTAACCCAAGTTGTGACCGTTTTTCCTAGGTCACCTGTTTATGACTGAGATCTGGAAAAAGGCAGAAACCCTAACTTGTACTGATCATAAATCACAAAGTACAACGAATTAGAGGTTTTCCTTTGGACACAAGGTACATGGGGATATTATCTTCAACCTGTAATATTTTTAGATCCTGAAACCTCGCCGAAATATATTTATAGAGAAAGTTCTACGATGAATGGTTTTTGCTATATCAAGCCCTAGCATCGTAAGTGCAACGAGTGTCATAAATGCCATACCATGCCTTCTTTCAGGCTAGCTCTGATACCATGTTAGTTTTTCAGAAATTTCAATCTGATATAGGATCTTAACTAAGAGAATAATATGTACAACATATCTATAGCATATCAATCATGGACACAATAATGCAAGCACACAAGAGACACAGAGTTTACTTGGGGAAAACCATAAAGGTGAAAAACCCCAATAACTTCCTCAGAGATAGATAGAGCAATGATACAAAACCCAAGCATAAGAGATAATATCCTAGCAGCATCTTCTCCTCCTCCACTAGTGGGCCACTCTCCAATGAGTGTGTGTGTGTGAGAAAAATAGAATGATCAAATAGAGTGCCTCCCGCACTCTATTTATACTTGACTTGACTTGCCTAATAACCTTTACTAGGTCGGCCTCAACATAACTACCTAAGATAATGCTTATAGGGCCGACACCCAGTAGGGTGGTCTAATAACCCATCAAGTATAAGTAATGTCACTTACAATATAAATGACGACACTTATGTATAGAGGAATAATAACATCTCTATAGGAATACAATATACATATATGAAATACATTCCGAAGTTACATATACATCAACAACATTACCCATTGGTCAATTAAAGTTTATACAATGCCAATAAAAGGAAAATGACAGATGCCTAACATAAAATCAACCATGCCCAACTTTACCTGAATAACTGGAACAACACGAGAGAGATTGGTAATTCTTTCATTCATATTTTATTTCTCATAGTCTTCTTTTGTGACCTGCACAAAGAGTTATAACAATACAAGTAATTAACAAGCCATACAATATGCTATTCTTGGTCCCTTCCACATACAACACCCCAATTTGTATGTTGTAAGAAATAAATATAATACATGATATAAGAATCCATACTATTTGTGAAGATCTCCATGAAATTCGAGGTGGTTCTATTACAAGAATGGAAGAATTGAAGATGAGCTTTAGCCAACAATCACAAAGCAATTTGGAAAACTTTATGAAGAGTGAATGGACAGTGTTGCTTTGTAAATCAACAAACCTTTTTATAAACCAGTACAAGATTTCATCAATAAATAAAAATAAATATAAAAGAGAGTTTCATTATCATAACATAGAATTTACATTGTTGGATACGGGTTGGGAGAAAACCCAAGCCCTTATAACATAAATTTGATAAACCTATACAATATTTCTATCTTTCACCAAACAAGTGACTTACATTTATTATCCCCAACAAGAATATGGATAATAACACAAAATAACTATGCACGGAACCCACTACATGCTCAACCCAATCACAATCTCGCTTATTGGTGATTTTACAATGGAGGATTTTAATTTTGTTCTGATTTAAGCATATCAACAGTTTTGTACAACTCTTTTGAACCTATTGGCAGAGATTGTGAATGCCACTTAATATAAATTAAACTACACTAATCATTTCCGCAGTATTAGAATTTAGATTGCACAACAATAACAACACTAGGTTCTAATACATGTGGCAATCCAACCTAGATCTAGATAGCAAAAACATATAAAATTCAAGCACAGCGAAACTATGAAACAAAGACAACAACCACTAGAGATGCATGTGGCAAATTGTATGTCAAAACAATGATGCAAAAGGTTTGCAACAGTTCATGCATTATCAATGAATGTATGCATTATTAGCAGACCTAGATCTTCCACTCTCATGCATTCATGCATTTATCATAAACTCAGAAGATGATTACAATGTGTAAAAATGGCTACAATAAGCCAAGCAATTCGAATCCTAGGGAGGTCATTCGAATTGAATGCATGAGAGTGGCTTACTTGGTAGTTAACAGCACTTGGAAAATAATTTAACCACTTAACTACCATGTAACTTACTCTAACAAACTCTGAAACTGTCTAACTGAGTCTATCTGAAACCAGAACTCAACTGAATGCCCAAAATTAGGGGAGGGTGCCTTTCTTACTTCAGTTAACTGAATATTAGGTAAAAATAACAATAGATGAAGTCAGACTGTGTAGTAGGGCGCCTTTCTGACTCCAGATGGATGAATATAAAAATAAATGCTATCAGTTAGACTGAGTAGTGATATTTATTCATGAAAAACACCTTAGTTGGATCCCCAAATGATAGAGGAGGCCCAATTAACTAATATTTATGGCCCAGTTGACTCCCCGAATGAAGGAGGAGGCCCAGTTCACTGAAACTGATTATCTGTTGATGATGTAAGCCCATAATTGAGTCAAAATACTTAGGATAAGTGGAAAATTAAGCTGTGAAGCTCAAATAAATGATGTGTGGTTGGAAAAATCTCCAACAACCCCCTTAATCTAATATCATGTGGATGAGTAAAATAAAATAATAAAAGGGCCCTGGAAACAAAGGCCATAAGTCACCCAGTATAGAAATAATCCTAAAAATGCTCAAAAAATCTAAGTGAGGAAAGAGGGGAAAATCTAGTGGGAAATAAATTCCCCCCTCAAACTGAACACTGGAGGATCTAATATTTCCTCACCATAGTAGAACTCACCCCCAATAGTGAACAAAGGTAAGTGAACTTCTTCTCAGTGAATCTCTTCGTGAAGATGTCTGCAATTTGCTCTTCTGTAGGGAAATATTGCAGTACAATGGTTCTGTCATGCACAAGCTCTTGGATGTAGTGCATGTGGATCTCGATATGCTTGGTCCTCTATCTCTGAACCGGATCTATCAAGGTCTTGATAGCACTCTGATTTTTTTTTAAAAATGACATTAGAAGTGGTACTACCAATATCAAACCCTGCTAGAATACCCTACAACCAAACTTCCCGCCATGCAAGCATTCATTGCTCCTCAATACTCTACCTCTGCTGAAGATAAGGAAATTACGGCCTTCTTTTTTATTGAGCAGAAAATAGGCATGTTGATGCCCCAAAAATCACAGCATCAAGCAGCAAGGGAATCTCCCCGATAAGCAAGCCCAATTAGATCGCTCACCGCTTGGTGTGGGGAATCCGTCCGATTAACGATTCCGACTACCGTAAGATTTAAATATTATTGTTCTTTACACTGGTTGTGGCCCGATCCACCATTTATGTATTTTATTTTAAAGATGAAATTCAAGTGCCCTAAGCTAAATGCAGGTAGCTAATCTAAATTAATCTAAAACTGTATAAGCAAATTTAACCTATCCTTGCAAGGAGCAAATAGTAGAGATGAGTAATAAACTGCAAGAAACACCTAAAGATCACACAGATAGCCATTTAATCATAAAGATGTTCCTACAGCAGAATATGACAGATATTGAAGATAGCTTCAAATTATTTAATACATTCCATGAATCATTTAAGAGAGACATCATTGTATAGGAAAATAAAAAGATCATTCATCACACAGAAATAATTCATAATAGTAAAGAAAGATCTCAGAGTAGTATGCGAATGCTACAGGAATAGTCCAACAAACATTCAACACACATTTCCAGGCAAAAATGTCTTCTCCAGGCTTTCATTAGGCAAAATCCAGTTTCTTTGAGCAAGTAGCAAAGTAATTCATACAAGCTAGAAAATTTCTTTCACCTGCCAAAAGTCCTCTCATTCTCTTATGTTTGTCTATTTATAGATTTACAATCGCTGCTTGAGCTGACAGGTGTGCCCTAAACTCTAGAACGTTCTAATTTGTCCTTTAGTGCACAATGACAAAACCCACAGATTCATGGAGAGCCTCCCATATAAGACAGAATCAGAGTCAACTGTCTTCTAAAGCATTTATACAATAAAGGAAATTCAACCTTTTCTCACACTAAGACAAACAAGAATTCTGATGGTTTATCTACTTTATTTGGCTTCCTTTTGCTGGCTTGCTGACTCATCCCCACCAACTGGCTCGCTTGTGGATTCTTGGCCATCTACACTTTGGATATGGGTGGCCCATTAACTGAGCCTTTTCAAGATAATTTTTCTTCGAACAGACATTGTTGCCTTTGATGCAATCTCATGCTTGTGCAGATCTGATTTGACTTGTGCTGCTCTTTCTTCCTTGCAGACCTTCTATGCATGACAAACCTACGGTGAGCGAAGCAGTACAAATAAGGAGTATGTAGAAATTAGCAAAAATTGCAAATCTTTCTACATATTTGTAAAAGAAATCATGACAGAGTTGGATTTAACTAGATGACTTTCAAGCATTAGCAAAACACTTATGAAAAAATTTAGAATATGCCAATGACTTCAGAACATGGGAGGCTATTTTAACAAAATGATCAACTAATTCACAGTTACAGCTACCACTTCACAGTTGAAAATCATGAGAAACAATAGACGCAAATTCCAACAAGATCTATAAGCTCCTGTGGGTTTTAAGTGGCCTTGGCGCGAATGGTCAGGATCAAGGTTGCCAAATTGATGAGCATGGGGCTCAAAACCTTGAGTATTAAAAACGACACATGGCCTTATTGATGACCCTACCAACTCCGTGGTTGCACATAAACCCAAAATAAATCTTCGCGCCCAAGGCAGCGATCGCAAGATTAAGCTCCACGCTAAGGTGGTGAGCATAACATTAAGTTCGGCACCAAAGTGGTGATTGTAAGTTTACACTCCGCGCCTGTAGCGGCGGTCTAAGTGTTAGTCTTTGCGCTAATGGGCTGCACCAAGAATTGAGCTCGGGGCTACGTCCAAGGATGAGGCACGGCAATGATGGCGGGCACTATGGGGATAAGTTTTGCACGTCGGCGGAGGATTTAGACGCAACATTTGCGTAGATGAAAAGGGCACTATGGAGTCATGGAAAACAGACTTAAAGGATCCTCATGTCGACATTCCTTTTAAAGATAAATCCTGCACCAAAGCGCCCAACATATTGTTAGTAATTGCACCGAAGGTGGCCGAGATAGGATTACGATCTACGCCAGAACAAGCTTTCAAGTGCGCTAAAGGTTAAACTTTGCGCCGGAGCATCCGAAATAACGCTAGCATTTGCACTAAAGGTGGCCAAAATAAGGCTAACATGGGCGCCATAATCAAAAAAATTTAAATTTAAGACATGCGTGAGAAAGGATAAAAAACAATGGTCAAATTATTGTTAAGTTCTCACGACTAAAAATGGTTGAATTGTAGTGAACATTTGGTGAAGAGGCAGAGTTATGATTAAAACCTAAGCCGAAGATGGCAGTCTTATGATCAAAACTTGCACTGAAGGTGGGAGATTTATGGTTAAAACTTGCACCAAAGGCTAGAGATAACTTTTCCTTAGAAAAATAGTCTGTCCATCAGTGATTTTAAGGATAAGCCATGCACCGATGTCAGCCAAAATAAAAATAATTCATGCGCTTTTGTCACAAAACTTGTCATTAAAAACTGCGCTCAATGCTAAAGATAGTTTTTTCCTTAGTCAAAAAATCAAACAAAAATCTTTGGAAGAAGAGAGGAAGGAAAATCAGCCTTTGATGAACAAGCAATCTCTGAGAAAGACAAAGGAAACCTTCAAAATAATAGGAGGGACCCAAATAATCAAAACATTTGGGGGGATGTTGCAGCAACAACAATTGGAGAATCACCGGCGAACAAAGATCTCTGAAAAACTCTCTCTCATCCATAGGAAATTTTAAAAGTTGCTCACCTTGTGTGCAACAGTCGGCTTGAGCGTTCGAATTTCCACAAAGGAAGTCAATCACTTTATCTGTTGGTCATTAGGAAAGGGGAGCTAGGATAAAGACATCCTTAAAACTCTCCAAGTGCCAAAATATGGGGTTCATTTTAAAAGATCCATCTTTCAGACGACCACTAACATCGGACTCCATAGGATTGTAACAACATCTCATAGACAATATTCTCGTGTTCCTCATTCCTATGCTACTTTCATCCTTTTGGATGTTCTTTAATTAGCGATTTTTGTTGTGTGAGTATTCCAGAAAAATTTCTTCAAGACTTAGACATTTGCCTGAGTTCTTCAATCCATTGATGTCCTTTTGTGTGAACAAGATAATTTCTTGGTTTTTCATGCTCATGGACAAAGAAGAACTCTATTCGGCATTTTGGTGTGGCTGCTTAAATTAAAATTCTTTATTGTTCTCAGCCATGCTTTAATGGAGACGAGATTTTCTGGAACACAGACTCTTGATTATAAGTTCTTTTGGCTTTAGATTTGCAGCATGGAGTCATTTTAATACCCTATGCCTTTGAGATGTGCTTCCTTTTCGTGGGTATAACTACAACGATCTTCTTGAAACGCTTATAAATGTGAGCATGGATGGAGCCCGAGGATAGTGATAAGATAATCATGGATTCAGCTATTAAACAGGGGTTAATGCAACCAACAGAACGGGATCTCTTCATTCTGGAAAACGATCAGCAAAAGCTAAAATGCAAAGATAAACTTTCTTTTGAGGGTACATTTCCAGCTTCATGGGTTGTAAGATTTCTTGAGAGATCTATCTTCATGAGAGGCCCAATTGCAGGGCTAGCGGGAAAAAACTATACAAAGAAAGGGGAAAGGGAAAACTCAAATACTCAGAAAAGAGGACAACTTGGCTGAAACAAACAAAAAACAAGGGACTAAAGTAAAAAGTAAAAGAAAAAGAACAAAGCCTTTATTTATGTACACAAAACCTCAACGAGACTATGCAAAGTCTTGTTTCAAGGCGAAGCCATTGAGCGGAAGGATTACTTCCTCTCCCTGGAGGTCTGTTAGCTTGTAAGTGGATGGGCCAAGCTTTACAAAAATTTGGTAAGGGCCTACCCATAAGTGTTGGAATTTCATGTGCATTCCCTTGCCTTCGTGATGATGATCCCATTTCAAAACTAAATCTCCTACTTCAAAACTTCTTTTACCAGACTTCCTTTTATCGAACCATCCTTTGACTATATCTTGGTGTTGATGGAATTGGTTCTTGGCTTTCTGTCGGGCTTCTTCAAGTTGAAGCAGGGTGTCAATCCTGGATTGTAAAACCTAACTACCAGACCCTCGAGAGGCTTGGGACAACTGCAAGGATGGAAGTAAGATGTTGGGAGGGAGGATGGCTTCCTTTCCATAGACAAGTGTGTAAGGGGAAATCCCTAATGCATTCTGTGGAGTCCCCCTATCTTACCATAAGGCGTTTGGGAGAGCTATATGCCAGCTTTGATGATTTTCAATCACAGTCTTCTTGAGAATTCGGATGAGGTTCTTGTTTGAAGATTCAGCTAGTCCATTTCCTTGGGGGTAGTAATTGGCTGAATAATGCAATTTAATTCCCCTTTCATAAAAAAATTCATTTATTTTAAAAGATGAGAAATACGTGGCACTATAAAACATTAGGGAAATTGGAACCCCAAACCTGGTTATGATGTTCTCTTTTAAGAAACTGACGACTGCATCTTCATTGATCTTGTGCAATGGGGAAGCCTCTGTCCATATGGTGAAATAGTCCATGGCTGTCAGGATGTATCGATGTTGCAGAGAAGAATTTCGTTTTATCTATCCTGACTTATTTCTTACGGGAACTAGGTTAGCAACCCACTCGGAATGTCGAACCTTAAAAATTATCTTAGCATCAAGTAACTTCTTCAATTCCTTTTTAATCAGAGGTTCGAGAGTAGGGTGCATCCTCCTCAATTGCTGCTGAAATGGTTTGATGCCTTCTCTCATTGGTATGATATACTAAATAATGCGGGTGTCATATGTTTTCAGATCTTCATAATTCCACGCAAAAACCTCCTTTGTTATGTGGAATTCTGCCCTACGGATAAGTCAAAATTCCCTTAGACTAAAGCAGACTTTAACTAACTCTAGGCTAAGAACAAAACAAAACAAATGCTACCTTGAATCCCTAGATCTAACAAACATTTCAGGATTAAAATGCTGAAGAGAGTAGAAGGAGTTTAACTGACCTTCTATCCAAACGCTTGTCTTTGGTATTTGCTCCAAGCTCCAAGCCCTCACAAGTGAACCTGTTAAAATGGAACCAAAACACAAGAATACACTATTCTCTAGCAACCTGAAACATGAGTTAGGATCTAAATCTATGAAAGATACAAATCATATCATTAAAACAAGATTAACACAAATGATTTGGGAAAACAATACAAGTTATTCCATTACAACTTGAAGAGTACTTACAAAGAGTGCTTGATGTCCGAGCTAATCTTCCAACTCCAAGTGTCTTCTCCTCTAGCTATCTCCACAATGCTGTAAGACCATAAGTTTGGTGCTTTCAAGAGTCCTCCTTTTTTCCATGGCATACCTCTCTTTTATAGTGAATGGTGAGGTTAACCAACAAGAGAGATGGGTGGATCTAAGGAGAGATAAGTGGATCAGGGTTTCTAATCGAAGGAGATGAGGTGAGATCGAATCAAGGAACCCAATCTTCCATTATCTTCGAAAATCCAAAATCCCATGAGCCAAGGGAAAAAAGCTATAAAAAGAGTACCGCGTTTTGCAAAGGCTACAGAACGCGGCACTGCCGCGCTTTGGGGAAAAAGCAGAACGCGGTAGTGTATAGTACCGCGTTTTGGGAAAAAAGCAAGGCGCGGTAGTGTGTGAAAATAAAGTCCAAGGTGGGTCAAAACTTGGCAGGGTGGATTCACCTTCAAGGTTGACTCATCATCTGTCTCTTCTGGATGGTTTAAAACAGTAGGGAAAGTGTCGTCAATTTGTTTTGTGATGGGGATGCGACACTGTGAAACATTGAGGTATAACAGATGCCCCCTAAAGTGTGAGGTCAGAAGGGACTGATGGCCGAAAGACTTTACGAATATAATGTGCAGAGATAGCATCGAGGAGAGCGACACGGAGCTGAAATAGAAACAAAGTGTTAGATATACCACCGAGGCGGGCATTCCCATGCTCGGAAACAGATGACTCAAAGCATGGCTGCCGACCAATACATTGCAGATCCATGAGTACTGAGATAATGTAAACTATGGACAGATCATGGCTACTATGAACAATCGTAGATCCATGAGACAATAATAACACAGCCACGACCAATACAATAAGTGGATCTGTGTGACAATACAAGAGACATCTCCATCGCAGCCTGGACGCAGTCAAAATGTAGAGGTGCGTCCAGGGTCTTCTACCCGATCGCAAAAAGATACGAATCTAACCATGTGATTACAAGGTGTTGAAGTCGAACATGGTAGAAACCATTTGATTACCGGTCAATGATGTGGACTGTTAACAAATGCGAGGGAGATCACCAATGATGACGATGATTTCCAAGGTATCAATAGTACACCTCAACGAAATGTGAATGAATGAGTTGATGTCGAGCATCCGAGAGATTGCTTGATCAGAGGTCAATGATGTGAACCTGCTGTCAAGCACGAGGAAACCTGCCATTGAGGCATGCAAGTACCAAGGTACTAATGGTTGATCTCTAAGTCTAATTCCCGGATAGTGATTTGGTGTCGACAGGAATAGACTCGTCGAAGGTGGGCCATGATGATTCCCACATCATCGACACGAAATCGGCACATATGATAGGATGACGAAGTAATGGAGTATGTACTGACACAGCGGAGGCCTGACACAATGAATGACTCGATACAATGCAACCCTTTGAACATATAACGGCATGTAACAAGACTCGGCAGCAGGGATTATTGAAAAATAGAGGATAGACACCGGATGAGCGGACTCGTGGCCAGGGAGACGACCCATGGTGATGACTGTAACTCAATGAAAGACGGATACCCAAATATAGACAAGAGATGGACACATGCCATGTTCAAAGGTAACGACTGACAAGCTGCCATAGATAAACTTGACTTGTTCCCCCATATTTCCCCGACATGATGGACGAGTACCTCTTTCTTGTTTTACGAGCTTGAAGAGGATAACAGATGCTCGGTGTAGCTCATCTTGTGGATGAGTCCAATCTCACATGTTTTACGAACCTGAGAAAGGAGGGGTTCGTCCCAAAGTGGGTCCTTCGATGTTAATATTTTAACGAGCCCAAGGAAGGAAAACTCGGTAGTTTTTCATATTTAGAGAGCCTGAAAAACTTAAAGGAAGCTCCATAATGTACTTTTTCATAAAATTTAGTCTCTCGATCCCGAAAAAGTGTAAAACAATTCCCGAGAGAACTCTCCCAGCCGAGATGGACTGAGGTATGCCTTTCTCGTAAATAGTCTAGACGGGTCGAAAAAGGGGTAACCTATCACCGAATAGACGACGTTTCAAATACTTTTACAAGTGTGAAAGAGTCAAGATCACTTGGCAATCTTTTCAATTTTAAGGAGTCTGAAAAGAGCTTAACTATGGACTCCTATGGTCTTTTTCGTAAATTTTCAATTATTCTGGTCCGAAAAAAGAATAAAATACAACCAAGATAATACTTTCCTCATCGTTTAACGAGCATGAGTAAAGCCGACCGTACTCGACACCGTTTACTTGCGTTTGACAAGCACGACACAGGTGTGAAAGCGCTTGGAATCTTTTTCAAGTTTTAAATCCAGAGCACGAAAAAGATAAAGTGGGCTCAAAATGAAGGTCAAATTACGAATAAACACCGGTGTGAATGCATCCCATTCCTACCGCGGATCCTGTCAATAAATGCTCAACAACTGGACATTAGCAATGTGAACAAGGGTTTATTAATTTGAAATAGTAATTAATTAATTAAAAAAAATGTGAAAAAATGCTATATAAGGCATAGTAAAAATAGAAATTACTATTCATTTGTGCTTTTTACCCAAAGGAGACATTTTTACCCATTTTGGAGCAAAATTTCAAGGATCGATACCGAGAGTTCTGGGACGCCATTTCGACCGCCGTCTGTGCCAGGTAAGAGTGCTTGAGCCCCTCTTTCATTTCATGTAAGAAATTTTTGTTTTCACCGGGAAAAAATTAATTTTTTGGCAAGCCCTTTTGGGCAAGAATCGCTCACCGTACTACCGCGCGGGGACCCTATCGAAAGGCGCGGTACTATTGAACAGTGCCGCGCTGGAACTCCAAAATGAGGCGCGGCACTGTGGACTGCCGCGCGGTAGGGTGTCCTCCAGGCGCGGCATGTGCGAAATTTAAGTTCAAAAAATCAAATTTTCCTCAATTTTTTGCTGGAAGTAAGTTGTTAAATAGTTACTAATTACTTTGTTTTCCTTTTTGCAGGGATTTGCAACTTATTTGGAGCAAAATGGTGAGTTGGAAAGAGAGAGAGCACGAAGCGGATGATTTTGCAGCCGAAAATGACTTACCAACCGTGACCGCATTGCGAGAATGTGGTTTGCTCAAGTTTTTCAAGACCAAAGGGATCCGCCAACAACCTAAGCTCCTTACTCACCTTGTTCAACTGTGGGACCCCTATATCCGAGCTTTTCGAGTGGGAGAGCATGTGCTTGAAATCCAACTCGAATACATCTACTTCCTCACGGGCCTCTCGAAAAGAGGGGCCCGGCCGAATTTTACCGGGTACACCGCTTCAGAATCAAGCACGGATGATTTGATTGCTCGATACTGCCAGGCAGGTTCGAGTAAGAAAAGTGGGAAAGTGGCCATAAAAGAGGTCACAAATCTTCCTTTTAAAACCTTGCTATTCACTATTACACGTGCAGCAGGAAGCGTGAGCCCACATCAGGCATCTCGCACACAGGTGAATCTCGCAGCAGAGTGCATGGGAGGAACAGTTTTCAACTGGTGTGAGGCAGTGTTGTCCAACATGAAGGAACAGGTGCACAAATGTAGAACTGGGAAAAATACCCAGTTTGGCTATGGGAGCATCCTGGTCACTTTCTTCTTGGCTAGGGTGCCATTACTGCGTCCACAGATATCTATGCATCCTCGTCCACCTACTGAGCCATGGATGGCTCGATGGAGTGACTACGCTGGACGCCTCGGGGGACCTCAGCGTCTAGCCTTTGGAGAGGACTTCTTCTCTTGGCTAGAGGAGCAGATAGTCATGATTGACGACTATCCCTATTCAGGGGTAGATTTCCGTGAGGATATCGACTTGGCTTTGCCAGAAGATGATGACTGGGACAACTCTGGTATGACCTTCATGGATATGTATTTTTTCTTTTTGAATATTTAATTTTTATTTCTTTTTTAGAATGTGTAAAAGACGCCTAATGTATATTCGCATGCGCGTTGCAGACCGTGGACCACAGAGGCCAGCTGGATACTCTCCACTACGTCGTGGTGGTGTCGATCGTCTAGCTGATCCTGTCGAAGAAGAAGATGAAGACGAGGCAGGAGGTGTCCGGGACATTGAGAGGAACTTGCAGGGATTGACTCATGGTATCCCTGCTATGCGGATGGATGACGTCCCTTACCCCCTCCAGCGTCATACTGTAGGTGTACCTGGTCGTATCAGTCGACTTCTTCGCAAGGTGGTTCGAGCTGTGATGTGTTACCACCAGCAGCAGGAGGAGTCCGATGAGGGACATGATAGGTCTCCTAGATCTCCATAGGTGGTCTTTCGATCTTTTTGCGGCATGTACACGATATGTAGGCTTTGAGGGCCAATTTTTTGTATATGGGATTTGATCCCCAATTTTGTCTTTGACACAAACTTTATGTATTTTGGAAAAAACACTTTTATATACAGTGGTATGGACCTATTTATGCTCTAAATATTGACAATGACTTGTGCATTTTAATTTTTTTTTATGATGTGTTTATGTATGGGCAAGATGCTAATCCAAAATGTAATTAGCCAATGAATCGGCAATACAATTGAATTCTCTCGGTATGTGTCGATATGTGATAAAATCAAATGACCGTTCCAAGAGGCGTACTCTTCGAAATAAATGAAGTAATGTAGGATCGCGAACTGTGTAAACACGGTTTAGATGAGAAACCACGAGTTGGGAGTCTAAAAAGACCGATAAGGAGTCAATCTCGAGTGAGGCAACCTCTGTCAAGAGACCAATGACTGCATGGTACTCTGCGATATTGTTGGTTGCGGGACCTAAACAATTGGCTCCTGAAGAAATCAACTCGCCAGTGGGGGAATAGATCACCCATGCTGCGGAAGCGAGATTCCGGGTATGTCGGCTTGCACCATCGGCGAATCCAAAGTAGGTAGACATCTGCGCATAAAGGCACGAGTCAAAGTAAGAGTAGATACATGAGGTTCACGCGCATACTAAAAAGAAAGCAAAAAGCAAACTAAGTACATTATGTACAAGAAGTAACCCGCGTAGGGTAATCTCACGGTAGAAACGCTTGAGGTATAGCCCGTTGCGGGGCCGTGCCAATGGCGTACCATCACAATCGATTAGTTCATAGGATCCTTTTTCTAAGACACGTTTTACAATGAAGGGGCCGTACCACATAGATTCAAGTTTACCTTTTCCAAGCTTATCATGCATCTGATCATATGTAAGTACGAGGTCACCCTCATTGAAGATCCGAGGTTGAACGGATTTGTCGTATTGGGCTTTGACGCGTTTTTTGTGGGCTTCATTAGCCAAAGCGGCGTCGCGGCGGGTTTCATCTAGCTTGGCTAGGTATAGAAACCGTTCCTCTTCGGAAGTAGTGTGTGGAAGTAGCTCTATGGCTATCTTGAGTGATGGAATTTTACATTCAATCGGGAGAATGGCTTCTAGGCCGTACACCAGTTGAAATGGTGTAAACCCAGTAGCACTTTTCACTGAGGTTCGGTATGCCCACAGTGCTGAGAACAGAGCTGAGTGCCAATTGGATTTTTGGGTACCCACAGTGCGCTGGATCATTCTTTTCAGGACTTTATTAATGGCTTCAACTTGGCCATTAGCTTGTGGGTAATACGGAGTTGAGTTTTCGTGGCGAAAACCCAATTTGGCACTTAGTTCTTCGATCATATGGTTCCTAAAATGGGACCCATGATCGGTCACAATGGACTGTGGGACACCGAATCTAGCTATGATATGATTGAATATGAACTGCACTGCTGTTTTGCCGTCTTCAGCATATGTAGGCATCGCTTCAGCCCATTTTGTAAAATAGTCGACAGCTACTATGACATAGCTATGCCCCCCGGTTGAAGTGGGCTTACAGTGCATAAAATCGATGCCCCATTTGGAGAAGGGGCCGACGGCAATGACAGGATGGAGTGGAGCAGGATGCGAGCGCGTTTTGCTATGAAAGAATTGACATGGCGGACACTTCTTGACTGTTTCAATGCAGTCTTTGAAAATTGAGGGCCAGAAGTATCCCGCTCACAGTATTTTCTGGGCCGTAGCCATCCCAGAGAGATGACCACCACATGCTCCAGCGTGGCAGTCATTGAGAACGCGTTCCGCCTCATCTAAGGTCAAACAGCGTCGAAGGACAGTGTCGACACCACGTCGATACAAAGTATCGTTCACGATAAGGTAATATTTTGCGTGATGTCTGATACGTCGTCGTTCATCGCGGGTGAGATCGGGACGGAAGCGTTGGGTTTGGAGATATAAGAGAATATCCCCATACCATGGATCGGACTTGCTAATGAGGAACAATGATTCGTCGGGAAGAGAATCAATGGGCTCGGATTGCTCGGTAGCACGGGGCAGGTGACAAATTAACTCAGCGAAGACCAGAGATTTCTTAGACTTGGCTTTGACAAATTCCAAGTCAAACTCTTGAAGGATGACAATCCAACGGGAGTACTTGCCCCCAAGCACTTGTCGTGTGAGGATATAGTACATTGGATTGAAATCGGCGATAACGGTGGTCCGACGGAGTAAGATGTAGTGACGGAATCTCTGGACAGCAAATACTGTTGCCAGAGCCATCTTTTCAACATGTGAGTAACGAGTTTCAGAGTCGAGAAGACTCTTGCTGAGATAGTACACCACATGTTCTATGCCGTTGTGGTCTTCCTGGACTAACACCATACCAATGGTGGAAATCGAGGCTGCGAGATAAAGGATGTAGTCCTGTGTGTAATTGGGGGGTTGAATCACAGGATCTTGGGTTAAGGCTGCCTTTAAATTGTCAAAGGAGCGTTGGGCTTCATCATCCCATATGAAGGGAACATTCTTCTTGAGAAGCCGCATGTAGCCTTTCGTTATCTCGGACAGATTGCAGATAAAACGGCGTAGAAAGTTTGCATGCCCTTGCAAACATTGAAGTTCTGGAATATTGGTAGGTGAAGGCAGGGCTATGATAGCTGCTACCTTTGCGGGATCTAGACGTATCCCGTTTTTGGAGACTATGAAGCCCAACAGTTTTCCGGCTTCTACACAGAAGACGCACTTATGCGGGTTCAAACGTATATTGTAGCGTCGGCACCTTTCGAAAATGGCAGTTAAGTGGTCTGGATGTTCTTCCCGAGTTCGAGAATGAGCGGGAAGGTCATCAAGATATGGCTCTACGATATGTTTGATGTCATGAAATGCGTAGGACATCGCCCGTTGGAAAGTTGCCCCGGCATTTTTGAGGCCAAAAGGTAACTTCCGATATGCAAAGATCCCCCAAGGGCAGATAAAGGCCGTTTTGTGCTGGTCGGCTGGGAGGATATCGATCTGATTATAGCCAGAGAAGCCATCCATAAATGAAAAGATAACACTTCCGGCACAGTTATCGATGATCTGGTCGATAAACGGAGTTGGGTAGTTGTCCTTGGGACAAGCCTTGTTCAAATCACGGTAATCAACACAGACTCTAATCGTTCCCTGTTTCTTGGCTACGGGAACGATGTTGGATACCCATTCTGTCAATGGGACAGGATAGATAAAACCAGCACGCAAAAGTTTTTCTACTTCTGCTTTAATGGCGGCTGCCTTACGAGGATGAACGGGTCGAAGCTTTTGCCGAACAGGTCGGGCGCCAGGGAAAGTTGGGATTTCGTGGACCACGATCGAGGGGTCTATCCCTGGCATTTCTTCATAACTCCAAGCGAAAACATCGCGGAAAGTTTTAAAGTGGGCATTATAGAACTCCGTTTCGAGGGGAGTACATGTTTTGCCGATGTGTACATTTTCCACGATACCAGGCTTTACTGAAATATCGATGGGAGTGGTTGCCATAAGATTGGCCAAGTTTCCTTCTGAAAATACTTCGTCGAGGGAAGTGGGGAACCTGGTTTGCACCATCCCAAGTGAAGGACTGGATTTGGTATCAAGCTCAATTGACTGAATGGTGGGGAATGAAGATCGATGATGAAAATCTCCCCAAGGTGGCTCATCACCACACATAACCTCTATGATTGATTCGTCAGTGGGAAAAATCAAGTTGAGAGGATCAAAAAATGGTGGGTGAGTTTCAGTCGAGAGCTGTGCCATTGTGTGATCAGTAGAACAGTCGACCCAATCTGTGGCTGATTGGATCGCGTCATATGCTGCAAGGTTTCTGTTCAAAGGCATGGAATTGCCATAGCCTTGGATCTGAGTAGGACTCGGAATCACCCATGAATCATCGAAAGGGGTGACATGTGATGAAATCATGTTGACTGGTTGAAGATGGGTTCCCAGCTCTGGAAAAACTCCAATGAGGGACAAATCCTTCATGAGACCAACACCTATGTCTTGGAACCGGTACCGAGGTTGATCCAATAACGGGACGGTATTGGTGGAGTTCGGATGTGAGTCTGGGATACAGTAATCCAGTTGATCAATAGTGACAATTTTCCCTTCATGAGGAAATTGTACAATCCGGAAGACTGTAGATGCTATGGCGGTCATGGCGTAGAACCAGTTTCGACCAAGTAGGAGATTGTAATCCAAAGGTGCATCTACGACTTCGATGTGTACGGATACTGTTTTGCCCCCCAGTTCAACACCGATTGAGGGAATGAGTCCATATGGTTGAAAACCATGTCCATCAAACGCCCTAAGAGTAGTGGGAGAACTTGTGACCTCGGGTGAGCCTAAGGCTCTCCAGCAGTTCAAAGACATAATCGACGTGGAAGCACCCTCATCTAACACAGTGCGGTGGATGACATTTCCATGGATTTTTGTATGCACCTGGAAGGCTAACTGGTGAGAAAGCCTAGGTTTAGCGTGCTCCAAGTTAAACATGATGGAGTTTGAAGTATCTGGGTCCAGTGCCCCCAGTGCTGAAAGTAGGGTTCTACGCTGCGTGGGGCAGTGTTGGAGAACCTCGAGAGTCGACATAGCGCAAGGTGCTTGAGCCAAATCCTCAACAATGTTGTAGTTTTGGGCAGCTCGCGCATTCGGATTGAATGTCGCCTTTCGTATGGTGCCCTTGGGTGGGCGTAGCACTGTATCCATCAGTGGTCTCTCGATATGGAGATGACCGTTAGGAGGGGGAATAGGAATCGGATCTTCAACAGGAGATTTGCCTTTGGCTATCTCCGATTGTTTGTTTGAACTTGGAGGATTGTCATACGTCTTTGAACAAGTGGTGATATTAATCTCCTCATTACTTGTCATTAGGATTTCGCGGTTTGTGGACGTCTCTCCACGGGAAGGATTGGTCGGGTTGCCCCCTTGTGGGGATTCTTGGGAAACCATTTGCTGTTGCTGTTGGGGGAAAGGGTCAGTTAGCACTGCCGGGCGAGAGGATCCTTTAACGAACTTGTGGACCTCGTCCTTGTAGGGACAGTCACGCGTATAATGATCATCTTCACAAATCAGGCAGGGAAACTTAGCTTTCCGACGTGGTTTCTGGTCATTCTGGGTAGGTTGTGGCTTGGGGTTCTCCTGCTGGTTCTTCTTGGGTAAAAGCGGGAGAAGCAGAAGCTTGTTGTCCCGTCGAGTTGGAAGTAGGCTGAGTCTTGACTGAACCAACAATACCGTCAATGGGTGGTTCAGTGGTAGGCTTTGTAGGATCAGTGTGAACGCGGGAGGCATGTGGCAGAAGTTCATGTAAAGTACCGGATTGAGTATATACCAAATCCATGTATTGTGCTGCCGAGATGGCTTGTTCTTCTGTAACCGGTCTGCGCATAGCAATATCTCTGGCTATGGGAGGCAAAAAGGATTTTGTAAAACAATCAGCAAGTAGCTGATCCAGAATAGGTGCCTTTATTAGCCTACGGCGTCTTCGCCACTCGTGGATGTGATCCGAAATATGTGTAGAAGTGGTTTGACGCAGTGAAGTTAGTAGTTCTGTTCCAGTCTCATACCGGATGGGGAGCTGGAAATGTGTCAAAAACTGCATAGCCAAAGTGTTGAAATCACGAAAAGAGTGTTGTGGCAGCTCGATATACCATTTTGTTGTCGTTCCGGTAAGCGTCCGTTGGAAGAGCCGAAGTCGGATGGAATCATCCATCAAGGAGTTGGATGAACACCAAAGATGGAAGGTCATCACGTGGTTCTTGGGGTCTTCCCCGGGCTTCGCATCGAACTTGGGAATGTCCGATGGTAATTTGGCTGGAATAGGTGGCCAATGAGGTTCATGCCATATAGGATCGTTGATAAGCCTCGACAAATCTGGTAAGTCAAGTGTGGCCAAGAAGGGAAGTTGACGGTTGGTCTGCGGGTATGAGTAATAACCATGTGGTGCAGATAACCCTGGAGGGCCCTGCATAGCATGCTGCTGTGTGTTATACCCATATGTGTTTCCCGCGGGATACTGCTGGAAGTTCTGCGGATAGTAAGCCATCTGGTTAACCGGTTGATTGTAAGGAGCCGGTTGGTAAGTGTTCTGCTGAGTGGGTATGGTACCCTGAGGTTGTTGAAACCCAGGAATGGTTGTTGTTCCTTGTTGGGGAAAAGTTCCTTGGAATTGTTGTGTTCCGAGGATGTTACCACTATATTGTGTAAGTGGCGGATTTCCCATAGCAGGGTTGGGGGGTGGCTGCGACGGTGGTGTCCATGGAAGACTCGTTCCTGCTTGAGGGACGAGTGGAAATTGAAGTGATGGGTTCCATGGAGTTGTAGCAGCTGAAGGGTAAGGGAAGCCAGAATTCAGGTTGGGGGAAATCTGAGATTGCCCCCCAGCTTGGTTCCAGTTTCCAAAAAGTGAGTACCCCCCACTCTGTGGGATTTGATGATCCCAAGAAGGAAGCATGCCTGACGGGGGTTGTTGAGAGTGAGGCCCGGTTGGAACACCGGAATAAAGTTGCCCACTGCCAGGTGGATTGTGCATACCAAACTGAGTAGACGCTGCTGGTTGGGAAGCTTGTTGGATCGAGCCAATAGGTTGTCCGCCAGCAGTTAGGTTGGATGGCCCTATATGAGGAGGCTGTAGACTGGGAACTGGGTTCCCAGCAAAAGGTTGTCCTTCGACTGGTTGGGTTGATGGCCCACCAGTTGGAGGTTGTTGACTAACAATGGGGTTCCCAACAAAAGGCTGTCCCCCAGCTGGTTGGGTTGATGGCCCACCAGGGAGGGTTTGTATGTTGGAGTTAGGGACCATTGCAGTCGGTTGTCCACCTCCTGAAATAGTATAAATGGTGGCTGAAGGTGATCCTCCGGTTGAAACAGAAGATCCAGCAGTATGACTAGGTGTTCTTCCGCCGCTAGCCAAATATGATAGCATGGATTGGCCAACGGCGCCAAAAGTACCAATTTGCGGAGGAGGTCGTCCATATTGGACAGGTGAGGACGGAGAAAAAACTGGGTTATCCCTCATAGAATGTGCACCAAACATTGGTGATGACAGCAAATGTGGGGAATTTAGCCCAGGGGTATCGGCGTCGTCCATAACGTGTTCAATAATAAGAGGACCAACGAGTACTGGGTCCGAGTTCACATCCTGAAAGAGATTTTGGGGATCCGGCAGGAACCTAGGTATAGTAAAGTCCGAAGGTCCTGAGCCGTCTGCAAAGGAATGATGAAATTCTGTGCTAGACGGGACGTTGGGATCCCTATAGTCAGAAGGTCGAGAAACGGGGGGGTATCTAGACGCTGTTGAAAGCATATGCTCTGTGCTGCGTCTAAATTGTGCCGATGCTAACGGAGAGTTCGCTAGGCTAACCATACTAGACTGGATGGAAGCCATGATTTCATGTCCCGGTGGGAGGTTGGGTAAATGAAAAGTACGAGGTATGTTGCTAGAAGAGCCTGTCTCTTGAGGATGAACACTGGGTGACGTAGTAATAACAGGCGGAAGTTCCGCCTGGGAAGTAATGAAGCCATAATCAGGTTCAAAAGGTGTGTCAGGTAGACGAGTATCTTCAACGATTTCAACATATCCGCCTGGGACTGAAATTAGGCCAGGTATGTCCTGGTCGGACCCTTCTGTGGTGCCAATAGATCCGTCTATATCATCGTGAAAAGTGTCTGATGGACGGGAAGTGTTGGCATCCGGTATAAGGATGACCTCTGGTCTAGTACTCTGGGTTGTGCTAGGTTCAGCTGCTGTAACTGTGTCCACTGTAACAGATAAATCTGGAATGACAGTGGAAGTCTCAGACATGCTAGTGGTTGCAGAAGCTGAAATAGATTCTGAGACTGTGCTGTGTGTGGCAGTTACGGGCGTAACTGAAGATGTTGTACGTATCGGCGGTGGAATGTTGCCTCGACCAGCACCGCGGCCAGGAGGAGCAGGGATGTGTGATGCAGGCGGACCAGAAGTCCGTGGCGGTGGTGGTGGTGGAGGGCTTAGGCCCTGTTGTCTTCGTGATCTTCGTGGTTGATCTGACATGATGACAGGAAAATGAAAATCGGGGGCAGTACCGTAAACAAAGAACTCAAAAACTCTAATGCAGCCGAGTGTGCAAAAGAGGAGCTACAAAAAAATCAAGGCTCACAGGCCAAAAAAGCAAGCTCTAAAATCTATACTGAGACCGGTGTCTCAATAAGCGAGCTGATCAACAAAAATGGCCAGAATGCCAACAAGCAGTCCCTACAAAGAAAAAATGACCCTCTACAAAGATGAGACGCCAAGCAAACTCCTAACTAAAAGCTGGAGACCTCAACAGGCTGTATCCTTCGCAAGGTGATGAAATCCAAGTCGAACAATACAACATGAGAGACCGATATAAGAAGGATATCCCTCTACCGAAAGGGATCCTGGGTAAAAGAGCCCTAGTAGAATAGATACTAAGCTACCTCGTTCATGACACGTCGGAAAAGGTTTTGGGCACTTCAGCCTTCCGAAGAAGACAGCGATCGATGTTGCCTTAGGGCTAAGTGGAGTGCGGTATTCCACAGAGTCCGTCCGGTTCTCAATCTCGCGGCCGTTTAACCCCTGAAAGTTAAAAACAGTCAGGAGGCCCCTCCACAAACTAGCTGTGACCGTGTCAATAAGTACTAGAGGATTTTAGTTCCCTAAAGACAACGACTATGTCTCAGATGAAAATGACAAGGGGGAATTATTTTGATGCCTATCCCCGGTGTCCTACCTAACTACCAATTTCTTTTGATTTCCTCAAGTGAGGTTAAAGTTGGTTTAATTAGGGTGATTAATTTTAGTGGCTGTCTTTACTCAATCAGGTAGTGGACGTGAAACTTGATGGTGTTATGACGACTCAAACCATGCAAATGAGAATGAATCAAAAATGAGCCTTTGTCTTCGATGAAATCTAGCTAAGGTAAAGATAGAGGTTCTTCGATCAAATATGCATAACCATTTTCACAAGCAATCAATAGTAAAATATTTTTCTTTTCTTTTCGATTTATAAACAAAGCCAAACTGAAGTAAACACTCTTTTCAATGCACTGATTTTACAATCTACAATGCTTCTATAATGAGAATTTCTATGGCAAAATTAATGGTTCATTTCCCTATGCAAAATACCACTAGACTTTTTCAATTTAAACAACAAAATTTGCTCTCAACCAATGATCTTTTTAATTTACTGAAAATGATAATGACAATATGACTGTAAAAACTACAGTATTCAGTAACAGAAGACAGTGGTGTTGAGTTGGTTGTGGGGAAAAAAAATCAAGTCAATGTAATCAGATTGAAAAATGACCAATATGCCAAAAATGCCACTCAATTCAATCAATCAATCAAGCTCACAAACTAGGTAATAAGCACACCATACAGACTGGAAGTTAACCAGGATGCTAACAGGCAACAGTTTAGACTATCTGAGGCAGAGAGAAACTCAGGAAACCAAGCAAAAATAAAAAAAAATTTAAACACTTGCAGACACTACCGCGGGCTATAGTCTGGCTGAAACGCGGCACTGTTACAGTACCGCTCTGGTACTAAGTCCTGGGACGCGGTACTACCGCGCTGGAATCAGATATGAGGGCGCGGTACTGTGGCAAGGGAAAGAAAAAGTGCAACTTGAGAAGAAAAGATAAAAATTTCAGGGCTGTTGCTAACCCAGGGGACTCAGTAATTAAACAGGGATATAAATACTGCGAGGAGGGGTGAATAAGGGTCAAAAAGGACCAAGATTCAGACTGGTTTGACGTGCAACAAAAACTCACAATTCAAAGATAAATGACTGTGAATTAAATCAATCAAGCAATAATCAAAACCAGCGGAGTCGCCATTCTTGTTATGTGGAATTCTGCCCTACGGATAAGTCAAAATTCCCTTAGACTAAAGCAGACTTTAACTAACTCTAGGCTAAGAACAAAACAAAACAAATGCTACCTTGAATCCCTAGATCTAACAAACATTTCAGGATTAAAATGATGAAGAGAGTAGAAGGAGTTTAACTGACCTTCTATCCAAACGCTTGTCTTTGGTATTTGCTCCAAGCTCCAAGCCCTCACAAGTGAACCTGTTAAAATGGAACCAAAACACAAGAATACACTATTCTCTAGCAACCTGAAACATGAGTTAGGATCTAAATCTATGAAAGATACAAATCATATCATTAAAACAAGATTAACACAAATGATTTGGGAAAACAAGACAAGTTATTCCATTACAACTTGAAGAGTACTTACAAAGAGTGCTTGATGTCCGAGCTAATCTTCCAACTCCAAGTGTCTTCTCCTCTAGCTATCTCCACAATGCTGTAAGACCATAAGTTTGGTGCTTTCAAGAGTCCTCCTTTTTTCCATGGCATACCTCTCTTTTATAGTGAATGGTGAGGTTAACCAACAAGAGAGATGGGTGGATCTAAGGAGAGATAAGTGGATCAGGGTTTCTAATCGAAGGAGATGAGGTGAGATCGAATCAAGGAACCCAATCTTCCATTATCTTCGAAAATCCAAAATCCCACGAGCCAAGGGAAAAAAGCTATAAAAAGAGTACCGCGTTTTGCAAAGGCTACAGAACGCGGCACTGCCGCGCTTTGGGGAAAAAGCAGAACGCGGTAGTGTATAGTACCGCGTTTTGGGAAAAAAGCAAGGCGCGGTAGTGTGTGAAAATAAAGTCCAAGGTGGGTCAAAACTTGGCAGGGTGGATTCACCTTCAAGGTTGACTCATCATCTGTCTCTTTTGGATGGTTTAAAACAGTAGGGAAAGTGTCGTCAATTTGTTTTGTGATGGGGATGCGACACTGTGAAACATTGAGGTATAACATCCTTATATTGTCGAAAAATCTTGATGAACTTATCTCTTTCTCCCGGTGAACAACATTTACCAAGGTTAACAAATTTTGGTTCAGCTTCGGTGCCCAGATTTACCAATTCGTGCTGCATAGTGTTTAATATTGTAACTTCTAAGAATATTATATTTGTACATTATTATTGCAGAGATGTCTCATCCCTCCGAGGCAATTCTATTATGTATCTGGAGATGTTTATTCCTATGATGGTTTGTGGTAACTAGGGTTATTAGAACCACCATGTGAGGGTCAGCCCTGAGTTTATATTTTATGGGTTAATAGACTTCTCTAGTAGAGGTCGGCCCCATTAGGTTTTTTGGTCAGTCGGGATCTAGTATAAGTAGAGGAGAGGAGCTCCTCATTTGACACACTTCCACAACTCAGAAAGTAGTGCACTTGTGTCTGGGAGGTCTGCATGTGAGGTAGAGAAGAAGGACAAGTCTTGGAGCACATCTTGTTTTTTGGTTGATCATCTTATTGAGGAAAGCTTTGCTGGGTTTTCTACCCCATGAGGGTTTCCCAGGGTAAATTCTATTTCTATCTTGTGATTATGTTTCTTTCAGTGATCTTGCTAGTCTATTTGGTTTAAAAATTAAGATGGTTTCAAAGCTAGCCTTAATAGAACATCTTTCACAAGGTGAAATTATATTTCTCTCTCTCTCTCCAAAAATTAGGGTTTCTGCAAAAGTTAGTATTTTTGGATTCTTATTTCATGACTGAATATCTCTTCTAAAGATCTATCTTTTGAGCTTTGGATCGAGGTTTTTGGTTGGGTAGAACTCCGGGAAAGTCAAACCCTAGTTTTACCAAAAGTGCGATAAACCAGAAATTCTGTTGTAGATCCAGAAAAATAAAAAGTTAAAGTTTCCAGGTAAGTACTATTCTATCTCTTGTCTCTTGGACTCCCCCAAGAGAAGATGGCTCCAAGCACTAAGCTTGAAGACAAGTTAGAAGGTATAGAGAATTTTCGGGCATGGAAATACATAATTGGTCTCATTCTTGAAGATAATGATCTTGCTCAGTATATCAAGGATGAAGTTGCAGAACCTGAAGGAGATGAATCCAAAGAGAAGCATAGGAAGGATTTGATTAGGGAAAAGAGAATCATAGTTGATTCTATGAAAGACCACTTGGTTCCCCAAGTGGCTTCCAAGAAGACTCCAAAGGAAATGTATGATGCCCTAGGAAGAATGTATGAGGGAAAGAACATCAATAGGAAGATGAACCTAAGAACTCAGTTGAAGAGTACCAAGATGCACAAAGGAGAATCCATTCAAGACTACTTCTCAAGAGTCTCCCAAATCAAGGAGTAACTAGATGCCATTGGTGATACTCTTGATGAAGATGAACTTGTGATGACTTCTCTAAATGGTCCCACTAGACCTTGGTAGTCATTTATACAAACTATGTGTGCCAGAAAAGAAAGTATGAAGTTTGATGTAGTGTGGGAGGATTATGTTCAAGAAGAGGCTAGGGTAGCCAACAGAGAAGCACTCCTCAAGGAGGATGACCAATCCTTGGATACTCACACCAAAAGAAGAGGAATGGGTCACTTCAAGAAAGTTGACCATAAAGGATCTCAACCCTTCTCTAGATTTAAAAGGGGAAGAGGACCCAATCCAATAAGAGTTCTCTCCACAGTCCAGTGTTATAGTTGTCTTAAACTAAGACACATTTCCATATTTTGTCCTTCACAAAAGAAGAAGAAATTTGTCCACAAAAGACACCATGCACATATGGCAGAAGAGGATAGTGAAGAAGAAGAAGAAGAAGAGGAAGAGGAAAGGCCTCGAAGGAAAAGATCTAAAGTAAAGAAAGAATATCCAGAAGAATATGTCCTATTCTCTGCACTCTCTGGATCTATATCTCCTGGAGAAGATACATGGCTCATTGATAGTGGTGCTTCTAAGCACATGACAGGTCAAAGGAAGACTTTCTCAAAACTTGAAGAAAAGTCTTCTACACAAAAGGTATCTCTAGGAGATGATTACCAATATCCCATCAAAGGAATTGGTGAAGCAAGCTACAAACTAGAGTCTGGAACACCCTTGAAGATGAAAGAAGTTTTATATGTACCAGGTTTGAAGAAGAACCTACTCTCTATCTTAGCACTAGATAAGAAAGGTTTTAGAGTTGCCTTCATAGATAGTCAAGTACTTATGTGGCCCAAAGGAAAATCTATTGAAGATGTAGTTGTCATTGGTGAAGAGGAAGGAGGTCTCTATAAGCTCAAGGGACATCTATAAGTTTCCCTTGCTCATGAAACCTCTAGCCCCAGTGAGCTATGGCATAGAAGATTAGCTCACATTAACTATAAAGCCCTACCCTATGTAAGCAAGGTGGTCATAGGATTACCAGACTTGAAGGTTGATCATAATGGCTCATGTAAAGGATGTGAAAAAGGGAAGAATATCAAGAACCCTTTTCCAAAGAGTGAAACAAAGACTAAGAACATTTTGGAGTTAATACACTCAGATGTATGTGGACCAATGCCCACCACTTCCCTAAGTGGGTTTGAATACTATCTCTCATTCATTGATGACTATTCAAGGAAGACTTGGATATACTTTCTAAAAGGTAAGAATGAATTCTTTGGAAAATTCAAAGAGTTCAAGGCCTTAATAGAAAATCTCTCAGAAAATAAAATCAAGATTCTCAGAACAGATAATGGCGGAGAATATACTTCAAAGTAATTTGAAGACTTTTGTAAGGAAGCTGGAATCAAGAGGGAACTAACCACTCCCTACAATCCCCAACAAAATGGGGTGGCTGAAAGAAAGAATAGAATCATCATGGAAGCTGTAAAGACCATGATACATGATCAAGATCTACCCATGTATTTATGGGCTGAAGTAACTAGGACAATAGTCTATGTGCAGAATAGACTATCCCATAGTGCTCTTGAATTCAAAACTCCAAAAGGAGTGTTCAAAGGAAAGAAGCCTGAGGTAAGTCATCTCAAAATATTTGGTTGTCCTGTGTACATTTACATTCCAAAAGAAAAGAGAACCAAGTTGGATCCTTCTAGTAAGAAGGGAATATTTGTTGGATATTGTGAATCATCCAAATCCTTCAGAATTTACATACCAGGTTTTCATCATATGGAAATAAGTAGAGATGTAACATTTGATGAAGAAGCAGCTCTCAAGAAATCCAGGAAGTGTCAAATTGAAGAAATCTATGAAGAAGATCCACCTCATAGAATCACAGAAGCTGTGCACATTCTTGAAGATGATACACCAAAGGACCATGACATGATAGAACCACAAGAACCCCCTATTACAAACTTATCTAGGAAAAGAAGGCCAGCATGGACTAGAGACATTATTCAAGGAGCTGAAAGATATGGAGCTCTTGAAGGCTCCAATAGAGAAAGAAAGAAACCAAAGCTAGTATCCAACTATGTGGTCTTGATGTGTGATCTTGTGGATCAACAACCTACTAGCTATGAAGAGGCAGCTCAGAAGAAAGAATGGGTAGAAGCAATGACAGAAGAATATTAGTCAATAATGAAAAATGATTTTTGGGATATAGTTCCCAAACCAAAAGATAAAAGTGTGGTTTATTCCAAATGGATTTTTTTGATAAAACATGCTGCAGATGGTAGCTTTGAAAAATATAAGGCAAGATTTGTAGCCTGAGGATTCTCTCAGAAAGAGGGAATTGACTATGAAGAAACCTTTGCACCAATTGCTAGTTATAATTCAATTAGAACTATCATGGCACTTGCATCTATGATGAAGTGGAAATTACACCAAATGGATGTTAAGACAACTTTTCTGAATGGTGTAATTGAAGAAGAAGTGTACATAGAGAAACCACAAGGGTTTGAGGTTAAAGGCGAGAGAACTCATGTATGCAAACTGAAAAAGGCATTATATGGATTAAAGCAAGCTCCCAGAGCTTGGTACGGAAGGATTGATAATTTCTTAACAAGCATGGGTTTTACCAAGAGTAAAGCTGACCCTAATCTTTATCTCAAGGTAATGGATGATGAACCAGTTATACTACTGTTATATGTAGATGATCTATTTCTAACCGGAAATGAGAAACACATTATTGAATGCAAGAAGAAGCTTTCTTCAGAATTCGAGATGAAAGATCTCGGATTAATGCACTGCTTCTTAGGTCTAGAAGTATGGCAAGGACCAAAAGGAATCTTTCTAAATCAAGGTAAGTATGCTGTGAAGATTCTAAAAATATTTGATATGTTGGAGTGTAAAGCCATGGCCACTCCAATGGACTCCAACTTGAAGTTATTAGTTAATGACACATCAGAATTAGTGGACATAACTCTATAGAGACAAATCATTGGGTCTTTGATGTATTTAACAAATACTAGGCCAGATATATGCTTTGCTGTAAATACCCTAAGTCAGTATCTAGTAGAACCTAGAAAGGTTCACTTAATAGCCTCAAAGCATGTAATGAGGTACCTAAAGCGTACTTTAGATTTTGGTCTATATTATCTTGGAAATCATGAACTCAGATTACATGGTTACTCTGATTCTGATTGGGCAGGAAGTATCTCAGATAGAAAGAGTACATCAGGTGGATGTTATGGTCTTGGATTTGCCATGATCTCATGGTTCAGCAAGAAACAATCTAGTGTGGCTCTCAGTACTACTGAAGCATAATACATAGCTGCCTGCTTTGCTAGCTGTGAAGCAGTATGGCTTCGAAAACTATTATCTGGAGTGTTTGACTTAGAGATGGATCCCACTGTGATCATGTGTGACAATCAAAGTTGTATCAAAATGACAGAAAATCCTATATTCCATGATAAGTCAAAACACATAGAGATCCGATACTTTTATATACGAGACATGGTGCAGAGAGGAGCTATCAAACTCGAGTATGTGAGTAGTAAAGAACAAGTTGCTGATATTTTAACCAAACCCATTTCTCGTGTGAAATTTGAATACTTCCGAGACAAGCTTGGTGTAGCTCTAAAGGACCCTCCTCAAAAGGGGGAGTAGTATTGTCACTGATGATGAGGATACCTGTTTACCACTCTTAGATATTTATGCTTATTTAGATTTAGATTTCTTACACTTAGAATACTTACATTATTTTTCTTTTACTTTGATGATATATGTATTGATGAGGATACATGTTTTGATAATGTATGCATTGATGAGGATACATGTTTTGATGATATATGTATTGATGAGGAGACATGTTTTGATGATGTATGATATATGTATATGTGTTTTGATGCATTGATGAGGATACATGTTTTGATGATGATACTTGTATTATTACATATTGATGAGAATACTTGTATTAATGATATATGCACATATATTAATGTACTTGTATGGATGAGGATACTTGTACCTGTATTGATGTAAGGTTTGGATCATCCTTGGACTTCAGTCCTAAAGAGAGCCGTAGACGTATGTCTCTGAAAATAAAGTCCTGAATGAACAGGTAAGGGGATTGGATCGTCCTCGGACTTTGGTCCTTTGAATTGAGCCGTAGACAAGATGTCTATGAAAATAAAGTCCTGAATGAACAGGTAAGGGGATTGGATCGTCCTCACACTTTGGTCCTTTGAATTGAGCCGTAGACAAGATGTCTCTGAAAATAAATTCCTGAATGAATAGGTAGGGGATTGGATCGTCCTTGGACTTTGGTCCTTTGAATTGAGCCGTAGACATGAGGTCTCTGAAAATAAAGTCTTGAATGAACAGGTAAGGGGATTGGATCGTCCTCGGACTTTGGTCCTTTGAATTGAGCCGTAGACAAGATGTCTCCGAAAATAAAGTCTTGAATGAACAGTTAAGGGGATTGGATCGTCCTTAGACTTTGGTCCTTTGAATTGAGCCGTAGACAAGATGTCTCCGAAAATAAAGTCCTGAATGAACAGGTAAGGAGATTGGATCGTCCTCGGACTTTGGTCCTTTGAATTGAGCCATAAACAAGATGTCTCCAAAAATAAAGTTCTGAATGAATAGGTAAGGGGATTGGATCGTCCTCAAACTTTGGTCCTTTGAATTGAGCTGTAGACAATATGTCTCCGAAAATAAAGTCCTGAATGAACAGGTAAGGAGATTGGATCGTCCTCGGACTTTGGTCCTTTGAATTGAGCCGTAGACAAGATGTCTCTGAAAATAAAGTCTTGAATGAACAGGTAAGGGGATTGGATCGTCCTTGGACTTTGTTCCTTTGAATTGAGTCATAGACAAGATGTCTCCGAAAATAAAGTCTTGAATGAACAAGTAAGGGGATTGGATCGTCCTCGGACTTTGGTCCTTTGAATTGAGCCGTAGACAAGATGTCTCCGAAAATAAAGTCTTGAATGAACAGGTAGGGGATTGGATCATCCTCGGACTTCGGTCCCTTGAATTGAACCATAGACATGAGGTCTCTGAGAATTGAATGATAGGACTGTATCGTCCCTGGACCTTGGTTCAAAAGGTACATGGTAGGACTGGATCATCCTTGGACCTCGGTTCAAAAGGTACATGATAGGACTGGATCATCCCTAGACCTCGGTTCAAAAGTTACATGATAGGATTGGATCGTCCCTGGACCTCGGTTCAAAAGGTACATGATAGGACTGGATCGTCCCTGGACCTCAGTTCAAAAGGTACATGATAGGACGTGATTGTCCCTGGACCTCAGTTCAAAAGGTACATGATAGGATTGGATCGTCCTTGGACCTCGGTTCAAAAGGTACATGGTAGGACTGGATCGTCCTTGGACCTCGGTTCAAAAGGTACATGACAGGATTGCATCATCCATGGACCTATGTCCTAAAGAGAATAGGATTGATCATCCTGTAATATGATCGTGTGTATTGCAGGGTATACGATGCTGAGATGATGATGCTGATGATCGTATGATGACGATGCTGATGATCGTATGATGACGATGTTGATGATCATGTGATGACGATGTTGATGATCGTGTGATGACGATGATGATGATCGTGTGATGACGATGATGATGATCGTGTGATGACGATGATGATGATTGTGCGATAACAATGATGTTGATGTTCCAGTAACTAGTCGAGTTAGTAATGATGATGTATTGAAGAAAGATTCCGATGATATATATATGCATCATGTATGATGTAGTCGATGACTCCTTACTCCTGTAGATGTTGTTATAATATCCTTCTCGTTAAGGGGGAGTGTTGAATATTGTAACTTCTAAGAATATTATATTTGTACATTATTATTCTGGAGATGTTTCATCCCTCCGAGGCAATTCTATTATGTATCCGGAGATGTTTATTCCTCCGATGGTTTGTGGTAACTAGGGTTATTAGACCCACCATGTGGGGGTCAGCCTTGAGTTTATATTTTAGGGGTTATTAGACTTCTCCAGTAGAGGTCGGCCCCATTAGGGTTTTTGGTCAGTCGGGATCTAGTATAAGTAGAGGAGAGGAGCTCCTCATTTGACACACTTTCACAACTCAGAAAGTAGCATACTTGTGTCTAGGAGGTCTGCATGTGAGGTAGAGAAGAAGGACAAGTCTTGGAGCACATCTTGTTTTTTGGTTGACCATCTTATTGAGGAAAGCTTTGTTGGGTTTTCTACCCCATGAGGGTTTCCCAGGGTAAATTCTGTGTATATCTTGTGATTATGTTTCTTTCAGTGATCTTGCTAATCTATTTGGTTTAAAACTTAACACATAGATGAGCTATTGGTCTTGGTAATTGCTGGCCTTTTGAACTTGCTCTGCAGATCAAATAGCACTTCAAGTGACCTCACCCCTTTGGGGATGAAATTTCCTTTAGACACATCTTTTGTAAAACAACATCATGCTCTTCTTCGTCTATCACAGCTTCTTGGAACATGTCTTCATTTGTTAGAAAACTGATGATCTGATCATTATCATTGAAAACTCTGAAATTTGTGATATTGTCTGGGATAGAAGGCCTGAAAACTAGTTCAATTGAACATTTGTTATTAGTCGGCACCAATCTGGAAGCGGAAGTTGCTAATAAATCTGCTGCAGCATTTTGTAGTCTAGGAATAGATTTTATATTGAAAGCATCAAAATGCGTAATTAAATCCCATACCTCAGCCTGATAACCTTTCAAATGAGGTGAAAGATAGTGAATGGCATCTCTTACCTATCTTACAACTATTTCTGAGTCACCAAAAAATTTTAGGTACTTAATATTCAAACTGGTGGCTTTCTTCAATCCGTGGACTAAAGCTTCATATTCAACAGTGTTATTAGTACACTCAAATTCTAATCTACAGGCCAAGAAATACTTATCACTTTCGGGATTCACTAGAATACAACCAGCTCCGGATCCTTCAAGAGTCTTGGAACCATCAAAGTATAAAGTCCAAAAAACATTGTTTGATTTAACTAAGTTAGTATCTCTATGATCTAAGTCAGTGACTAAGCTAACTATGTTACAATCGATATCACCAGTCCGAGAAAAATGAAGGAGATTGGATTTTTTATCTGGTTCATGGCTAATAGCTTAAGATTGATAATTACCTGAATCAATTTCTAAGAAATAATTCCCCAAAACTGAAGATGAGAAGGCTACAGCTTCGTTCTTCCCTTCTAGCTGAGTTACATTTTGTTTCATGTGTGGTTCCCTCAAAATTTTAATCTTATTCTTCCTATTATGATATGGTAACCACAAGTGAGACCAATCAGTTGCAAAATAACCATCTAGTTTTGTAGACTAGTCCCTACTCAAAATCAAACCATAGGCTTCAGGAATGTTGACCACCATTATATCAATGAACTGACACACTCTAGAATCAACAGAAAATCTAATAAGCACATCTTTCATTTCCCCAATTACTTTAACAACAATCCTATCTAATTGAATAATCTGAGCAGGAGATGGAATTGGTTGACTGTTAATCTTCTTACAGATTGACAGTTGCATGGCATTCGAAGATGCTCCAGAATCTACCAGACAGTTATGCACATTGTGATTAAATATTTCAAAAGTTAAAAGAAAAGGCAATGTCTGGGATTTGGATTTCCCGACAATACTAGCCTCATTTATTTCAGGATATTCTTGTGTCTGTTAATGGAGTGATGGGCTAGGATTGAAGAGCTTGCAACAACTTGTTTTGTTGTTGGGGCAAACTACACATATCGAATATTGAAACATTTGCTTTTATCTTCTTTATATCTTCAATGATATCATATCCCCTATCACATTCTTTTACAACTTTCGTTTGGTTGTCTGTCTTGCTCAATGTGACTTTTGGTTGCTGGATTGTTGTGTCAATGTTTGGTTGTTTGGCAGCTGTTGGGTTAGCTTTAGGTTGAGGCAGAATGACTATAATGTGTCTTTTAGGTTTGGACGTAGTTGAGCTCGGAACTGGATCTGCAATGGGAGCTTTACTGTGAGTGTTGATGTTTACATCAGAAACCGGGCTCTCCATGGGATCATCTTCTATTAATTCAGTTAAAGGTACCCAATCCCATAATACCATGGTGGTATCTCGGGAGGGTTCCTCTACTTCAAGTGTTTGTTCATTTGCAGGATCATCTTGATCTGGAATTTTTGAATCCAACATTTGGTTCATTACTAAACTCATAGAATTAATCCATTGTGGGCAGCTCTTTTTAGAGTGCGGCTCTTGATGAAAGGTACAGAAGTGTTCCATTCCTATTTCATTCAGATTTAAAATAGTGGAGCAGTTCATAGGTGGATGAGGCTGGTCATTGTCTTCCCTTCTCTTGTAGAATGGTTTGAAAGGCTACCTCAATGTACTAGCTACCTTATCTTTTTCAAGATCTACAATTTTATTGGATAATTTCTGCATCATTTTAACTACGTCCTCCATATCCGTCGATGGCTCTTCTTTATTCCTGGTAAGAAGCAGGGGTTTTCTATTAGTTGTTGGCTTTGCTTCTTCATCTAAGGCGTGTTTAGCAATGTTGTCTACTTCTTCTTTCACCTTCCTAGCTTCTTCGAAATTTTCTACCAGGGTGGTCTTCTTAGCTCTTTTGACAAACATTTCTATGGGGCCTTCAAGTGCTATTGTATAATATTCAACTAAAGATTCTTCTGCAGGTTTGGTTGCTTCGTTGAAATTATTCAAGAGCATAGTGAACCTTTGGTTGAAGTCTTGAACATTTTCTTTCTTTTCCATTCTCATGGACAATAATTATTTCATGAGTGTAGCTACAGTTTTCTGATTCCCATACTTCTTTAAAAAACATTTCTCAAACTCTTCCCAATTGGAAATTGAGCTAGCTTGTAAGCTAAAGTACCAGGAAGAAACTTTCGGTTCAAATATGTATGGGAAAAGCCTACAAACTACATCTTCATGCTGTACATTTAAAAGATTCAAAGCTAAATAAAAACTCTTAAGATGATCTTCAGCATATAGTCCTTTACCTGGGTCGTATTTAGGCAAAACTTTCTTAGGATTCTTAGGACGATTGTGAAATGGCCCAGCTAGATTTAATGCTCCCCTTGCTCTCCAAGCAGGTACAACCATGGCTCTATGTGGAGAATTAGGTGGAGAATCCTGTGGTGAATTAAGTGGAGTGTTATTTGGAGTAAAAATTTCTGCAAGATTTTCTGGATCTTCAAAATCGATCTCCTTTAGAGGCTGTGTGACCTCTTCTAAAGACAAATCTACTAGCTCTTCGAAGCTCTGCACAAGGATTGAATCACGAGTATAATGTCTTTCTCTTTTAGGAATTCTTCTTCTAGGGAGAAAAGTTATTGCATTTAAACCACCGATTTGTTTAACATAAGCTTGTGTGTGCCTTCTTAAGTCTTCTACCTCTGTAAAAGGTACGGCATATAGTGCTTCTTATTGTTCAGAATTAGAATTGAGGTTTTCTTGATTTGTCACTTCAAGATTTGGATTGTTTGAAATTATTGTTTCAAGCGGGTTTCCAGTAATGTTTCTGCCAATGGAGGAATCTCCTTTATCAGCCATGCACTGCCGGCCCTCCTTCTAGTGCAAAAACTATTGATGCCCCAAAAATCGCAGCGTGAAGCAGCAAGGGATTCTCCCCGGTAAGCAAGCCCAATTAGATCGCTCACCGTTTGGTGTGGGGAATTCATCCGGTTAACGGTTCTGGATACCATAAGATTTAAAGATTCTTGTTCTTTATACCGGTTGCGTCCCGATCAACAGTTTATGTATTTTATTTTAAAGATGAAATGCAAGTTCCCTAAGCTAAATGCAGGTAGCTAATCTAAATTAATCTAAAACTGTATAAGCAAATTTAACCTATCCTTGCAAGGAGCAAATAGTAGAGATGAGTAATAAACTGCAAGAAACACATAAAGATCACACAGATAGCCATTTAATCATAAAGATGTGCCTACAGTAGAATATGATAGATATTGAAGATAGCTTCAAATTATTTAATACATTCTATTACTCATTTAAGAGAGACATCATTGTACAGGAAAATAAAAAGATCATTCATCACACATAAATAATTCATAATAGTAAAGAAAGATCTCACAATAGTATACGAATGCTACAGGAATAGTCCAACAAACATTCAACACACATTTCCAAGCAAAAATGTCCTCTCCAGGCTTTCATCAGGCAAAATCCAGTTTCTTGGAGTAACTAGCAAAGTAATTCGTACAAGCTAGAAAATTTCTTTCACCTGCCAAACGTCCTCTCATTCTCTTTTGTCTGTCTATTTATAGATTTACAATCGCTGCTTGAGCTGACAGGTGTGCCCTAAACTCTAGAACCTTCTAATTTTTCCTTTAGTGCACAATTACAAAACCCACAAATTCGTGGAGAGCATCCCATATAAGACAGAATCAAAGTCAGCTGTCTTCTAAAGCATTTATACAATAAAGGAAATTTAGCCTTTTCTCACACTAAGACAAACAAGAATTCTGATGGTTTATCAATTTTATTTGGCTTCCTTTTGCTGGCTCACTGACTCATCCCCACCAATTGGCTCACTTGTGGATGCTTGTCCATCTACGCTTTCGATATGGGTGGCCAATTAACTAAGCTTTTTCAAGATAATTTTGCTCTGAACAGACATTGTTTCCTTTGATGCAATCTCCTGCTTACGCAGATTTGATTTGACCTGTGCTGCTCCTTCTTCCTTGCAGACCTTCTATGCATGAAAAACCTACGGTAAGAGAGGCAGTACAAATAAGGAGTATGTAGAAATTAGCAAAAATTGCAAATCTTTCTACATATTTGTAAAAGAAATCATGACAGAGTTGGCTTTAACTAGATGACTTTCAAGCATTAGCAAAACAATTATGAAAAAATTCAGAATATGCCAATGACTTCAGAACATGGGAGGCTATTTTAACAAAATGATCTACTAATTCACAGTTACAACTACCACTTCATAGTTGAAAATCATGAGAAACAATAGACGCAAATGCCAACAAGCTCTACAAGCTCCTGTGGGTTTTATGTGGCCTTGGTGCAAATGGTCAGAATCAAGGTTGCCGAATTGATGAGCATGGAGCTCGAAACCTTGAGTATTTAAAATGTCACATGGCCTTATTGATGACCCTACCAACTTCGTGGTTTCACATAAACCCAAAATAAATCTTCGCACCCAAGGCGGGGATCGCAAGATTAAGCTCTGCGCTAAGGCGGTGAGTGTAACATTAAGTCCGACACCAAAGCGGTGATTGTAACTTTACGCTCCGCGCCTGTAGCGACGGTCTAATTGTTAGTCTTTGCGCTAATGGGACGCGCCAAGAATTGAGCTCGGGGCTGCGTCCAAGGATGAGGCGCGGCTATGATCGTGGGCGCTATGGAGATAAGTTTTGCGCGTCGGTGAAGGATTTAGATGCAACATTTGCGCAGATGAAAAGGGCACTATGGAGTCGCCAAAAACAGACTTAAAGGATCCTCGTGTCAGCGTTCCTTTTAAAGATACCTGTTGAGATATTGTAACTTCTAAGAATATTATATTTGTACTTTATTATTCCGGAGATGTTTCATTCCTCTGTGAAGATCTTATTGTGTATCTGGAGATGTTTATTCCTCCGTCGGATTGTGGTAACTTCTGTTATTAGAATTCCCTAGTGGGGGTCGTCCCTGTATGTGTTATGTGGGTCAAAGGGTTATTAGACCACCCTAAAGGGTTCGGCCTAGTCAGTTGTAGTGGGGTGTTTAACCTAGTAATTAAGTTGGGGCCGACTTAGCTTGTGTAAAATTCAGTCGGGGAACAAGTATAAGTAGAGGAGGATGTTCCTCACTTATCTCACTCATTCATTCACTTGTGAGTGGCGCACTTGTGTGAGAGAAGTTTGATATGGAGGAGGAGTAGCTCATGTCTTTGGTTTACATATTTGTATTTGTTGATCATCTATATTGAGGAAGCTTTTCTGGGTTTTCTACCCCATGAGGGTTTCCCAGGATAAATCTGTGTCTCTTGTGTTTATGCTGTGCTTGTTGTATCTTCAGTGATCCTGTATATGCTATTGTTGTGAAATGAAATGAAATGATGATATTTTCTATCTTAGCATATTGAATCTTAACATGGTGTCAGAGCTAACCTGAAGGAAGGCAATGTATGGCAATTACGACACTTGCTTCACTTGCGACAATTTGAAGGTTTGGGTTTTATATAGAAAAAACCAGTCATCGTGGAACTTTCTCTATAAATCCATTTTTGTGAAGGTTCAAGATCTAAAAATTTTATAGGGAGTAGATAAAATCCCCATATACCTTGTGTCCAAAGGACACGCTCATATTCATTGTACTTTGTGAGTTATGATCAATACAAGTTAGGGTTTCTACCTCTTCCAGATCTCAGTCATAATCAGGTGACCTAGGAAAAAAGGTCATAACTTGGGCTAGGAAGATCCAAATAAAATTTTGTACAACGTGACAGGTATTAAACAAACTGTACTATCTCAGGAAACATTTTTAGAGGCCGAAGTTGAACTAGTGACACGTGGCATGCTGTACAAGTTCGCTCTCTTGTTTTATCCCATAAACAGGCCACGTTGTGACATTTGGAATAACTCTCTCTCAGAAAATCCAATTGAGTTCAGACCTATCAGGATGGAAAGATGATAGGTCAGGCTACCAAAAAAAAAATTTAGACCCTTTGGATCGAAAAGTTCGGAGTTACAGTAGAAACAATCAGGTACATATTTTTGTCAAAACATAATTATTTTTGGAGCACCTTCATTCATGGCTTCCAGAATTTAGAGTTTTGGAGAAAGTTGAAATTTTTGGAATCGGAGTCCAAGGCTAAATGCTACTCAGGAAAATCAAAATTTAGAGACCAAGATCGAATTTTTTGTTTGGGTACAAGACCGGGCTTGATCAAACCCCAGTTCGGGATTTTGATTGGAAAGGTGAAAAATTAGGGCTTCAGCAAAAGTTGGAATTCTTGAAGTCTGTGACCACGGCTGGAAGCTCCTTAGAAAAATAAGATTTTAGAGACTTGTATCAAACCTTTTGATTAGGAAGAAGGTTGGACTTCAACAAACCCTAGTTCGGGTTCCTGTCCAAAAGATCTAGAAGTTTCGAAGGCAATTTTGAGGGGTCAAATTTTGGAGATTTCAAAAATTGAAGTATGCTAGTTTGATCAGCTCAGCAAGACACATCCTTCCATACATTCAGAAGTGTGAAAGTCAAAGTTGAATTTTTAGGATTTCTCTGTCAAACCCTAATCGAGCTCTAGATCCAGGTTCAGGGGGAGATGAGGCTAAGGCCTTACATAAGAAGACTACAAGAAGTCTCGATAGGTGTGACTTGAGGAAATATAGGTATGTCTTGAAATCTAATTCTTGATTGATTTCATAATATGTTTATCTTCATATTATTGAGGTTAAGTACGATCTTGATTAATTATATAATTGTCTTATCACCCTAGTAAAAGTATGAATGCATGATAGAATACATTCATTAATCAGAGCTAGATGATTGTACTAATGCATTGTGGTGTTGTATGAGGTTGATGTTGTCTGCTAACAAGATACAGGTACATCACGAAAGACAAATCAAGTTCCATGACCATGACGACATGAAGACAAAGACTCATCCATAATCTTTGATCACATAGAAGTTCTACTTACGAGGTATGTATGACCTTGTTCTATTATGCTTAACCTATGAGATATGCACGTTCTAGCACAGGATCTCTAAATCATTGAAGAGAACAAAGAAGATATTCATTAAGTATGTTAGACATATCTAAGCAAGTATACTAATCCAGGTATGTTTTCCTATGTCAAGTTAGAATCCTACTTTGTGCTAGGATCTTAGTATACCCATGTATTGAATGATCATGACCATACATATTCAAGATTATTTAGAATTATAATGTTTTGACAATATTGAGATTATACTAATGAATGTATGTTTGTGTATGAGATCATGAGGATGACACTAGTGCACACTTGAGCATGCATAGTGGTACAGAATGAATAGAAGTTCAAAAGGCATATAGAAGATCAAGCAAGAGGCAACCACACAAACATAAAAGATAAGTGTTTGAGTTGTTATTTGAATCTCTGAAATAGTAAATGATATTGCTTGTAATGGTTGTATGCATATTTGTATTTCTAGAATATATCATGCTGGGTGTAAACATTTGTATAGCATTGAACAGTATACTACTAATATGCATATGGTTGATAAGTTGGACAAGCATTCCATTGTTGATTGTCTAGAATGAAACCTCTTTGCTGACATGATGAGAGCTGTGCACGCTCTCGATAGTATGTTCCGGTAGAGATGGAAGGCATCTACATAGCCACTGTATGCATACAGGATATGGAAAAGTGTTGTGCCAAAGTATTGGTCAATATTGTTGCATAACTATGAAAATCATATTTGTATGCATAATAGGTTATCATGTCAACATGATTTGTTGATTATGAAGTATTACTAATCATGTACTTAATTTTGATTTGTAGGAAAGATCATGAAGAATGATGAACACCGAACAAGTGATGGATGTTCAACAAGAATATTTACAAATCAAACATAATATAGAAGGCTCGTGGCTAGAAGATTCTCTTAGAAAGAGGAAGAGGATCATGACGAGATGTTTTCTCCAAGTGGCTAGATAAGACCATTCTCTTAATGGTGTAATTGAAGAAGAAGTGTGAATTAGGCTCTGTATGGGTACTCAGGATTGATAGTCATTTGATGAGCTTAATGGTCACCATGGGTGATGTGGATCTCAACCTTTGCTACAAGGTTGAATATGGTTTCTATACACAAATGACATGGATGCAAGAAGGAACTCACCACAGAGTTCGAATGATATTGAGGCTCATATCAGTAGACCCATCTGACGAGAGATGGCACAGATAGATATGCAAAAGATCACTCAATGCAGAGTGTGAATGATGTTCAGTCACAAAGGAAGAATTGAAAGCTTCTTGACAAAGCTTGGGATTTACCAGAAGTAAAGTTGATCCTAACCTTTACCTTAAGGTTATGGATGATAAACCTGTCATACTATTATTGTATGAGGATGATCTCTTTCTGACAGGGAATGAAAAATAGATCATGGAAAGCAAGAAGAAGAGGGCTACAGAATTTGAGATGAAAGATCTCAGATTGATGCATTACTTCCTAGGTCTGGAAGTATGGAAAGGATTAGAAGGAATCTTTCTCATCCCGGGAAAGTATGCTGTGGAAATATTGAGAAGAATTGATATGTGAAGCCATGGCCACTCTCATGGATTCTGAATTGAAGTTGTTAGCTGATAAAATCCTCAGAGTTAGTTGATGTGACTTTGTACAGACATATTATTGGGTCGTTGATATATCTGATGAAAACTAGGCCAGATATATTCCTTGTTGTGAACACCTTGAGTCAGTATCTAGTGCAAACTAGATGTGTTCACTTGATAGTTGCAAAGTATGTGATGAGGTACCTAAAGGATACGACAAAATTTGATCTATGTTATCTTGGAGATCATGACTTCAGATGGCTACACAGATGTTGATTGGGAAGAAAGTGTATGAGACGGGAAGAGCACATCGAGAGGATGTTATCATCTAGGATCAGCCATGTTCTCGTGGTTTAGCAGGAAGCAGTCTAGTGTGGCTCTCAGCACAAGCGGAATATACGGCTGCTTGCTCTGCTAGTTGTGAAGCGGTATAGCTTCAGGATTATTTGACTTAGAGATAGACCCAACTATGATCCTGTGTGACAAACTGAGTTGCATCAAGATGGAAGAGAATCCAGTGTTCCATGATAAGTCAAAACACATAGAAATATGATATTTCTATATACGAGATATGGTGCAAAAAGGAATTATAAAGATCGAATTTGTAGGCACTGATGAACAAGTTACCGATGTACTAACCAAACTTCTACCTCAAGTGAACAAGTTACCGATGTACTAACGAAACCTCTACCTCAAGAGAACAAGTTACCGATATACTAACCAAACCTCTACCTCAAGTAAAGTTTGAGTACTTACGAGACAAGCTTGGTGTAGTTCAGAAGGACCCTCCTCGAAAGGGGGAGTGATGTGGTCACTTATGATGAGATTGCTTGCATCGACAGTGAGTTCGATGATGTGGATACCGATATTTGTGATGCTGACAGTGAGGTTGGTGAATGGTCCTTAGACAGGGTCTAAGTTGACAAGGGTATTGCATCATCCTTGAACACATGTTCTAAAAGGATCCATAGACATATGTCTCTAAGAAAGAAGAGGGATTGCATCATCCTTGAACACATGTTCTAAAAGGATCCGTAGACATATGACTCCAAGAAAGAAGAGGGATTGCATCATCATTGAACACATGTTCTAAAAGGATCCGTAGACAGATGTCTTCAAGAATAAAGTCCTTAGTGGACAGGTGGGGATTGTATCGTCCTCGAACTTTGGTCCCTTGAATTGATCCATAGACATATGTCTTCGAGAATGAAGTCCTTAGTGGATAGGTGGGGATTGTATTGTCCCCGAACTTCGGTCCCTTGAATTGATCCGTAGACATATGTCTTCGAGAATGAAGTCCTTAGTGGACAGGTGGGGATTGTATCGTCCCCGGACTTCGGTCCCTTGAATTGATCCATAGACAGATGTCTCCGAGAATGAAGTCCTTCATGGACAGGTGGGGATTGTATCTTCCCCAGACTTCGGTCCCATAATTGATCCATAGACAGATGTCTTCAAGAATTGATGATAGGACTGCATCGTCCCTGGACTTTGGTTCAAAAGGTATGTGAGAGGACTGCATCGTCCATGAACAGTTGGTTCAAAAGGTACGTGATAGGATTGCATCTTCCTTGGACTTGGTTTCAAAAGGTACATGAGAGGACTGCATCGTCCGTGAACAGTTGGTTCAAAAGGTACGTGATAGGACTACATCGTCCCTGGACTTCGGTTCAAAGGTACATGAGAGGACTGCATCATCCATGAACAGTTGGTTCAAAAGGTACATGATAGGACTGCATCGTCCCTGGACTTCAGTTCAAAAGGTATGTGAGAGGACTGCATCGTCTGTGAGCCTTTGGTTCAAAATGTACGTGATGGGATTGCATCATCCCTAGACATGAGACTTGTCTTAAAGTGATAAGGAATGATACTCCTAGAAGTTGATCAGGATTGCATCATCCCTAGCCATGAGACTTGTCTTAAAGTGATAAGGAATGATCCTCCTGGAAGTTGATCGGGATTGCATCGTCCCTAGACATGGTAAGATGTCTTAAAGTGATCAGGATTGATCATCTTGGAACTTGATCTGGATTGTATCATCCATGGACCTATGTCCTAAAGAGAGCGGGATTGGTCATCCTGTAATATGATCGTGTGTGTTGTAGGGTATGCTGCTATTATGTATACTATATTGATGAGGATACTTGTATTGATGTATTGATACTTGTATTGATGAGGATACGTGTATTGATGATGTGTATACTTGTATTGGTGTGGATACTAATACAGATGATCCAGATGCTATAGATCGAGATGATGATCCAGATGTTGTAGATCAAGATGATGATCTAGATGTTGTAGATCGAGATGATCCAGATGCTGATGATTGTGTGATGATGATGTTGATGTTGCTATAGCTGTTCATGTGCTGCAGAAGATAAAGACTCAGTACGGAAGATGTTGATGTTCCAGTATTGAAGATATTCCTGTAACTGGTTTGAGTTACTGATGGTGTTGAGAAAGCTTCCAATGATTTATAGATGTATGATGTACGATGTTTATGACTCCTTGCTCCTACAGAGGTTGTTATAATATCCTTCTCGTTAAGGGGGAGTGTTGAGATATTGTAACTTCTAAGAATATTATATTTGTACTTTATTATTTTGGAGATGTTTCGTTCCTCCGTGAAAATCGTATTGTATATCCAGAGATGTTTATTCCTCCGTCGGATTGTGGTAACTTGGGTTATTAGACTTCCCTAGTGGGGTTTGGCCCTGTATGTGTTATGTGGGTTAAAGGGTTATTAGACCACCCTAGAGGGGTCGGCCCAGTCAGTTGTAGTGGGGTGTTTAACCCAGTAATTAAGTTGGGGCCAACCAAGCTTGTGTAAAAGTTAGTCGGGAACAAGTATAAGTAGAGGAGGATGTTCCTCACTTATCTCATTCATTCATCACTTGTGAGTGGCGCACTTGTGTGAGAGAGGTCTGCTATGGAGGAGGAGGAGCTCATGTCTTTGGTTTACATCTTTGTATTTGTTGATCATCTATATTGAGGAAGCTTTGCTGGGCTTTCTACCCCATGAGGGTTTCCCATGATAAATCTGTGTCTCTTGTGTTTATGTTGTGCTTGTTGGTTCTTCGGTGATCCGATATATGCTATTGTTGTGAAATGAAATTAAATGTTGATATTTTATGTCTTAGCATATTGAATCTTAACAATAAATTGTGTGCCATAGCACGCGGCATATTGTTAGTAATTGCACCGAAGGCGGCCGAGATAGGATTACAATCTACGCCAGAACAAGCTTTCAAGTGCGCTAAAGGTTAAACTCTGCACCGTAGCATCCGAAATAACCCTGGCATTTGCGCTAAAGGAGGCCAAAATAAGGCTAAGATGGGCGCCATAAGCGGACAGTTTTAAATTTAAGACATGCGTGAGAAAGGATAAAAAACAATGGTCGAATTATAGTTAATTTCTCGCGCCTAAAAATGGTTGAATTGTAGTGAACATTTGGCGAAGCGATAGAGTTATGATTAAAACCTGTGCCGAATACGACAGTCTTATGATTGAAACTTGCGCCGAAGGCGGGAGATTTATGGTTAAAACTTGTGTCGAAGGCTGGAGATAACTTTTCCTTAGAAAAACAGTCCATCCATCAGCAATTTTAAGGATAAGCCATGCACTGGTGTCGGCCAAAATAAAAATAATTCCTGCGCTTTTGTCGCAAAAGTTGTCATTAAAAACTGCACTCAATGCTAAAGATAGTTTTTGCCTTAGTCAAAAAATCAAACAAAAATCTTTGGAAGATGAGAGGAAGGAAAATCAACCTTTGATGAACAAGGAAGCTCTAAGAAAGACAAAGGAAACCTTCAAAATAATAGGAGGGACCCAAAAAATCAAAAAATTTGGGGAGATGTTGTAGCAACAACAATTGGTGAATCTCTAGCGAACAAAGATCTCTGAAAAACTCTCTCTCGTCCATAGGAAATTTTAAAAGCTGCTCACCTTGTGTGCAACAGTTAGCTTGAGCGTTCGAATTTCTGCGAAGGAAGTGATCACTTTATCCATTGGTCATTAGGAAAGGGGAGCTTCGATAAAGACATCCTTAAAACTCTCCAAGGGCCAAAATATGGGGTTCATTTTAAATGATCCATCTTTCAGACGACCACTGACATCCGACTCCACAGGATTGTAACAACATCTCATAGACAATATTCTCTTGTTCCTCACTCCCATGTTGCTTTCATCCTTTTCGATGTTCTTTAATTAGTGACTTTTGTCGTGTGAGTATTCCAAAAAAAAATCTTCAAGACTTAGCCATTTGCCTAAGTCCTTCAATCCATTGATGTCCTTTTGTGTGAGCAGGATATTTTCTTGGTTTTTCGTGCTCATGGATGGAGAAGAACTCTACTGGGCATTTTGGTGTGGCTACTTAAATTAAAAGTCTTTATTGTTCTCAGCCATGCTTATGGAGGTGAGATTTTCTGGAAAACAAACTCTTGATTATAAGCTCTTTTGGCTTTAGATTTGCAACATGGAGTCATTTTAATACCCTATGCCTTAGAGATGTGCTTCCTTTCCATGGGTCTAACTACAATGATCTTATTGAGACGCTTATAAATGTGAGGGTGGATGGAACCTGAGGATAGTGATAAGGTAATCATAGATTTCAGCTATTAAACAGGGGTTAATGCGACCAACAGAATAGGATCTCTTCATTCTAGAAAATGATCATAAAAAGCTAAAATGCAAAGATAAACTTTATTTTGAGGGTACATTTCCAACTTCATGAGTTGTGAGATTTCTTGAGAGATCTATCTTCATGAGAGGCCCAATTGCAGGGCTAGCAGGGAAAAACTATACAAAGGAAAGGGGAAAGGGAAAAATCAAATATTCAGAAAAGAGGACAACTTGGCTGAAACAAACAGAGAACAAGGGACTAAAGTAAAAAGAAAAAGAAAAAGAACAAAGCCTTTATTTATGTATAGAAAACCCCAACGAGACTATGCAAAGTATTTTTTCAAGGCGAGGCCGTTGAGGAGAAGGATTACTTCCTCTCCCTGGAGGTCTATTAGCTTGTAAGTGGATGGGCCGAGCTTTGAAGAAATTTGGTAAGGGCCTACCCATAAGTGTTGGAATTTCGTGTGCATTCCCTTGCCTTCATGATGATGATCCCATTTCAGATTTAAATCTCCTACTTCAAAACTTCTTTTACCAGACTTCCTTTTATCGAATCATCTTTTGACTATATCTTGGCGTTGATGGAATCGGTTCTTGGCTTTCTGCCGAGCTTCTTCAAGTTGAAGCAAGGTGTCAATCCTGGATTGTAAAAATTGACTAGCAGACCCTCGAGAAGCTTGGGACAATTGCAAGGATGGAAGTAATATGTTGGGAGGGAGGATGGATTCCTTTCCATAGACAAGTGTGTAGGGGGAAACCCCTAATGCATTCTTTGGAGTCACCCTATCTGCCCATAAGTCATTTGGGAGAGCTATATGCCAACTTCGTTGATTTTCAATCACAGTCTTCTTGAGAATTCAGATGAGGTTCTTGTTTGAAGATTCAACTAGTCCATTTCCCTGGGGGTAGAAATTGGCTGAATAATGCAATTTAATTCCCCTTTCATAAACAAATTCATTATTTTAAAAGACGAGAAATAAGTGGCATTATCAAACACTAGGGAAATTGGAACCCCAAACCTGGTTATGATGTTCTCTTTTAAGAAACTGATGACTGCATCTTCATTGATCTTGCGCAATACGACAGCCTTCGTCCATTTGGTGAAATAGTCCGTGGCTGTCAGGATGTATCGATGTTGCAGAGAAGAATTTGGTTTTATCTCTCCTGACTTCTTTCTTACGGGAACTAGTTTAGCAACCCACTCGGAATGCCGGACATTAAAAAATATCTTAGCATCAAGTAACTTCTTCAATTCCTTTTGAATTAGAGGTTCGAGAGTAGGGTGCATCCTCCTCAATTGATGTTGAAATGGCTTGACACCTGCTCTCATTGGTATGATATGCTGAATAATGCGGGTGTCATATGTTTTCAAATCTTCATAAGTCCATGCAAAAACGTCCTTATATTGTCGAAAAAGCTTGATGAACTTATCTCTTTCTCCCGGTGAACAACATTTACCAAGGTTAACAAATTTTGGTTCAGCTTCGGTGCCCATATTTACCAATTCATGATACGTAGATGATCTATTGGTCTTGGTATTTGCTAGGCTTTTGAACATGCTCTGCAGATCAAACAGCACTTCAAGTGATCTCACCCCTTTCGGGATGAAATTTCCTTTAGCCGCATCTTTCTTTTGTAAAACAACATCATGCTCTTCTTCGTCTATCACAGCTTCTTGGAACATGTCTTCATTTGTTAGAAAACTGATGATCTGATCGTCATCATCGAAAACTCTGAAATTTGTGATATTGTCTGGGACAGAAGGCCTAAAAACCAGGGCAATTGAACATTTGTTATTAGTCCGCACCAATCTGGAAGCGGAAGTTGCTAATAAATCTGCTGCAGCATTTTGTAGTCTAGGAACAAATTTTATATTGAAAGCATCAAAATGTGTAATTAAATTCCATACCTCAGCCTGATAAACTTTAAAATGAGGTGAAATACAGTGAATGGTATCTCTTACCTACCTTACAACTATTTATGAGTCACCAAAAACTTCCAGGTACTTAACATTCAAGCCGATGGATTTCTTTAATCTATGGACTAAAGCTTCATATTCAGCAGTGTTATTAGTACCCTCAAATTCTAATCTACAGGACAAGAAGTACTTATTGCTTTCGGGATCCACTAGAATACAACTAGCTCTGGATCCTTCTAGAGTCTTGGAACCATCAAAGTATGAAGTCCAAAAAACATTGTTTGATTTAACTAAGTTAGTATCTCTATGATCTAAGTCAATGACTAAGCTAACTATGTTACAATTGATATCATCAGTCCGAGAAAAATGAAGTAGATTGGACTATTTATCTGGTTCATGGCTAATAAATTCAGATTGATAATTACCCGGATCAATTTCTAAGAAATAATTCCCCAAAACTGAAGATGAGAAGGATACAGCTTCGTTCTTCCCTTCTAGCTGAGTTACATTTTTTTCATATGTGGTTCCCTCAAAATGTTAATCTAATTCTGCCTATTCTGATATGGTAACCACAAGTGAGACTAGTTAGTTGCAAAATAACCATCTAGTTTTGTAGACTAGTCCCTGCTCAAAATCAAACCATGGGCTTCAGGAATGTCGACCACCATTATATCAATGAACTGACACACTCTAGAATCAGCAGACAATCTAATAATCACATCTTTCATTTCCCCAATTACTTTAAGAGCATTCCTATCTAACTGAATAATCTGAGCGGGAGATGGAATTGGTTGACCGTTAATATTCTTATAGATCGACAGTGGCATGACATTAGAAGATGCTCCAGAATCTACCAGATAGTTATGCGCATTGTAATTGAAGATTTCAAAAGTTAAAAGAAAAGGCAATGTCTGGGATTTGGATTTCCTGCCAATACTAGCCTCATTTATTTCAGGATCTTCTTCAGTGTCTGTTAATGGAGTGCTGGGCTGGGTTTGAAGAGCTTGCAACAACTTGTTTCGTTGTTGGGGTAAACTACACATATCAAATATCGAAACATTTTCTTTTACCTTCTTTATATCTTCAATGATGTCATATCCCCTATCACATTCTTTTACAACTTTCATTTGGTTGTCTGTCTTGCTCAATGTGACTTTTGGTTGATGGACTGTTGTGTAAATGTTTGGCTGTTTGGAAGTTGTTGGGTTAGCTTTAGGTTGAGGTGGAATGACTGTAATGTGTCTTTTAGGTTTGGACGTAGTTGAGCTCGAAACTGGATCTACAATGGGACCTTTACTGCAAGTGTTAATGTTTATAGCAGAAACTAGGCTCTCCATAGGATCATCTTCTATTAATTCAGTTAAAGGTACCCAGTCCCATAATACCATGGTGGCATCTAGGGAGGTTTCCTCTACTTCAAGTGTTTGTTCCTCTGGAGGATCATCTTGATCTTGAAAATGTGAATCCAACATTTGGTTCATTACTAAATTCATAGAATTAATCCATTATAGGCATCTCTTTTCAAGGTGCAGCTCTTAATGAAAGGTATAGAAGTGTTCCATTCATATTTCATTCAGATTTAAAATAGGGGAGTAGTTCATAGGTGGATGAGGCTGGTCATTGTCTTCCCTTTTCTTGTAGAATGGTTTGAAAGGCTTCCTGAATGTACTAGCTGCCTTATCTTTTTCAAGATCTACAATTTTATTGGACAATTTCTGCATCATTTTAACTACGTCCTCCATATCCGCCGATGTCTCTTCTTTATTCCTAGTAAGCAACAAGGGTTTTCTATTAGTTGTTGGCTTTGCTTCTGCATCTAAGGCGTGTTTAGCAATGCTATCTGCTTCTTCTTCCACCTTCCTAGCTTCTTCGAAATTTTCTACCAGGGTGGTCTTCTTATCTCTTTTGATGAACATTTCTATGGGGCCTTCAAGTGTTGTTGTATAATATTCAACTAAAGATTCTTTTGCAGGTTTGGTTGCTTCGTTGAAATTATTCGAGAGCATAGTGAACCTTTTCTTTCTTTTCCATTCTCATGGACAATAATTCTTTCATGAGTGTAGCTATAGTTTTTTTTATTCCCATACTTCTTTAAAAAACATTTCTCAAACTCTTTCCAATTGGAAATTGAGCTAGCTTGTAAGCTAAAGTACCAGGAAGAAACTTTCAGTTCAAATGTGTATGGGAAAATCCTACAAACTACATCTTCATGCTATACATTTAAAAGATTCAAAGCTAAATAAAAACGCTTAAGATGATCTTCAGCGGATACGCCTTTACCTGGGTCGTATTTAGGCAAAACTTTCTTAGGATTCTTAGGAAGATTGTGAAATGGCCCAGCTAGATTTAATGCGCCCCTTGCTCTCCAAGCAACTACAACCATGGCTCTATGTGGAGAATTAGGTGGAGAATCGTGTGGTGAATTAAGTGGAGTGTTCTTTGGAGTAAAAAGTTCTCCAAGATTTTCTGGATCTTCAAAATCAATCTCTTTTAGAGGTTGTGTGATCTCTTCTAAAGACAAATCTACCAGCTCTTCGAAGCTCTGCACAAGGATTGAATCACGGGTATACTGTCTTTCTCTTTTTTGGAATTCTTCTTCTAGGGAGAAAATTTATTGCATTTAAACCACCGAGTTGTTTAACATAAGCTCGTGTGTTCCTTCTTAAGTCTTCTACCTCTGTAAAAGGTACAACATACAGTGCTTCTTGTTGTTTAGAATCAGAATTGAGGTTTCCTTGATTTGTCACTTCAAGATTTGGATTGTATGAAATTAATATTTCAAGCGAGTTTCCAGTAATGTTTCTTCCAAAGGAGGAATCTCCTTTATCATCCATGCACTGGTGGCCCTCCTTCTAGCGCCAAAACCTGTTGATGCCCCGAAAATCGCAGCATCAAGCAGGAAGGGATTCTCCCCAGTAAGCAAGCCCAATTAGATCGCTCACCATTTGGTGTGGGGAATCCGTCCGCTTAACAATTTTGGCTACCATAATATTTAAAGATTCTTGTTATTTACACCGGTTGCGGCCCGATCCACCATTTATGTATTTTATTTTAAATATGAAATGCAAGTGCCCTAAGCTAAATGCGGGTAGCTAATCTAAATTAATCTAAAATTGTATAAGCAAATTTAACCTATCCTTGCAAGGAGCAAACAGTAGAGATGAGTAATAAACTGCAAGAAACACCTAAAGATCACACAGATAGCCATTTAATCATAAAGATGTTCCTACGGCAGAATATGATAGATATTGAAGATAGCTTCAAATTCTTTAATACATTCCATTACTCATTTAAGAGAGACATCATTGTATAGGAAAATAGAAAGATCATTCATCACACAGAAATAATTCATAATAGTAAAGAAAGATCTCACAATAGTATACGAATGCTACAGGAATAGTCCAACAAACATTCAGCACACATTTCTAGGCAAAATCGTCCTCTCCAGGCTTTCATTAGGAAAAATCCAGTTTCTTGGAGCAAGTAGCAAAGTAATTCGTACAAGCTAGAAAACTTCTTTCACCTGCCAAAAGTCCTCTCATTCTCTTCTGTCTGTCTATTTATAGATTTACAATCGTTGCTTGAGCTAACAGGTGTGCCCTAAACTCTAGAAACTTCTAATTTGTCCTTTAGTGCACAATTACAAAACCCACAGATTCGTGGAGAGCCTCCCATATAAGATAGAATCAGAGTCAGCTGTCTTCTAAAGCATTTATACAATAAAGGAATTCCAGCCTTTTCTCACACTAAGACAAATAAGAATTCTGATGCTTTATCTATTTTATTTGGCTTCCTTTCGCTGGCTCACTGACTCATCCCCACCAACTGGCTCGCTTGTGGATGCTTGGCCATCTACACTTTGGATATGGGTGACCCATTAACTGAGCCTTTTCAAGATAATTTTGCTCCGAATAGACATTGTTGCCTTTGATGCAATCTCATGCTTGCGCAGATCTGATTTGACCTGTGCTACTCCTTCTTCCTTGCATACCTTCTATGCATGACAAACCTACAGTGAGCAAGGCAGTACAAATAAGGAGTATGTAGAAATTAGCAAAAATTGCAAATCTTTCTACATATTTGTAAAAGAAATCATGACAGAGTTGGCTTTAACTAGATGCCTTTCAAGCATTAGCAAAACAATTATGAAAAAATTCAAAATATTCCAATGACTTCAGAACATGGGAGGCTATTTTAACAAAATGATCAACTAATTCACAGTTACAGCTACCACTTCACAATTGAAAATCATGGGAAACAACAAACACAAATGCCAACAAGGTCTACAAGCTCCTGTGGGTTTTATGTGGCCTTGGAGCAAATGGTTAGGATCAAGGTTCCCGAATTGATGAGCACAGGGCTCGAAACCTTGAGTATTAAAAACGGCACATGGCCTTATTGATGACTCTACCAACTCCGTGGTTGCACATAAACCCAAAATAAATCTTCACGCCCAAGGCAGCGATCACAAGATTAAGATCTCTGCTAAGGCGGTGAGCATAACATTAAGTCTGGTGCCAAAGCAATGATTGTAACTTTACTCTCCGCGCCTGTAGCGATGGTCTAAGTGTTAGTCTTTGCACTAATGGGTTGTGCCAAGAATTGAGCTCAGGGCTGCATCCAAGGATGAGGCGCGGCTATGATGGTGGGCACTATGGGGATAATTTTTGCGCGTCGGTGGAAGATTTAGATGCAACATTTGCGCAGATGAAAAGGGTGCTATGGAGTCGCGGAAAACAGACTTAAAGGATCCTCGTGTCGACGTTCCTTTTAAAGATAAATCCTGCACCAAAGCGCCTGGCATATTGTTAGTAATTGCGCCGAAGGTGGCCGAGATAGGATTACGATCTGTGCCAGAACAAGCTTTCAAGTGCGCTAAAGGTTAAACTCTACGCCGGAGCATCCGAAATAATGTTGGCATTTGCACTAAAGGTGGCCAAAATAAGGCTAAGATGGGTGCCATAAGCGGATAGTTTTAAATTTAAGACATGCGCGAGAAAGGATAAAAAACAATGGTCAAATTATAGTTAAGTTCTCGTGCCCAAAAATGGTTGAATTATAATGAACATTTGGCGAAGAAGCAGAGTTATGATTAGAACTTGCGCCGAAGACGACAGTCTTATGATTGAAACTTACGCCAAAGGCGGGAGATTTATGGTTAAAACTTGCGCCGAAGGCTGGAGATAACTTTTCCTTAGAAAAATAGTCCATCCATCGGCGATTTTAAGGATAAGCCATGCGCCGGTGTTGGCCAAAATAAAAATAATTCCTACGCTTTTGTCGCAAAAGTTGTCATTAAAAACTACGCTCAATGCTAAAGATAGTTTTTTCCTTAGTAAAAAAATCAAACAAAAATCTTTGGAAGACAAGAGGAAGGAAAATCAGCCTTTGATGAACAAGCAAGCTCTGAGAAAGACAAAGGAAACCTTCAAAATAATAGGAGGGACCCAAATAATCAAAACATTTGGGGGGTTTTTGCAGCAACAACAAGGCCATGTGCCAATAAAAAAAAAAATTTGGAATTGGACTTCCGATAAATGTTATCACCCACACAATCTGAGTCAGTGAATCCAACCAAGTCAAGATCGGAATCCGTAGCATAGTGAATGCCAAAATGTATCGTACCCTGCACATAATGCAAGATCCTTTTGGATGAATTCCAATGAATCTCATGGGGATGCTGCATGTACCTTGAAACAACACTCATTCCATAATAAATATAATTCCTAGAGTGTGTCAGATACAAAAGACTACCAATCAACTGTCGGTAGAGTGTAGAATCCACCAACAGTGTAGAATCACCATCCTCAAGACTAATTCCTAAGAGGAATGGGAATGGTGCCTCTTTAAATTATTCCATATTGAACTGATTTATCAATTCCAAATCATATTTTTACTGATAAATCATAATCCCATCAAAATTCTGAGTGATCTCGAGACCAAGAAACTGCCTTAGCAGGCCTAAATCACTAATATCAAATGCTTGATGTAAAGCGGTTTTTATAGTGCCAACGAAGCAAGACTGATTCATGTAATCAATAGGTCAACAACATAAAGTACAATAATCATCAAATTACCTTCATGTTGTTTTAGAAAACATTTGGATCTGATTTCCAACTCGCAAATTTTTGCAACAAAAGAAAGGAATACATCTTTGCATACCAAGCTCTTGGTGGTTGTTTTAAACCATACAAGGATTTCCTTAATCTCCGAACAAGTATCGGATATGATATGTAACCTTAGGTCTGATTCATGTAAATCTCTTCCTCAATATCCCCATGAATAAATGCACTCTTCACATCCATGTGATGCACCACCCAGTGCTTGGATGCGGAAATTGCCAAAACTAGTCGGATTGAGTCCATTTTTGCAACCGATGCAAACGTTTATGTGTAGTCCACACCATGGAATTGTGAGAAACCTTTTTCCACTAACCTATATTTGTATTTTCACGTTGAACCATCATCAAAAACCTTGTTTTGGTAGACCCATTTTCATTGAACCAATTTCCTCCTAGGTGGAAGAGAAACTAGCTCCCATGTTGCATTTTTCTAAAGAGAATTGAACTATTCATCCATGGCGGTTTTCCATCTCGAATCTAGGTGGGAATGGTAGTATGATTTAGGATATGAAACAATCATCAAAAAATGCTTTTCGTACAGAAATGGATCAGCATATGAAATACCCATGCCTTCTCTTTGAAAGTATGCTCTGGTTCTTCTTGGATCGGCAGGATTTCCAATGTTAGAATCGACAGATGTGAGAGTCTTTTCTACCCACTTTGGAAACTGAGGGGGATCATATGGATTTTAATCTGAAACTGATATTTCATTTTCATTAATATCATGCATAATATAATAAATATGATAACATAAACTTTCAGTATCTTCTTCTGAATCTTCTTCTAGAAGAGGAAGCAATTTGGCAGTTTCTTCCTCCACTAGTTGTAGATCATGAAGCGGTTCTTCAAATTGGACACTTCTCTCGATGGATATTCTTTTGGATATGATATCCATGAGTTTGTATCATTTGTATTATTTAGCATGTCCAATGAGGATTCACTCAGTACTTTGTGGTTCCAAATATCTTCTCTTCTCAATCGGAATTCTATCCCATGCAGTGGAGACAAACACCCTGAGATGTGACACATCAGGCTTGTGACCAATGTAGGATTCAAAAGGAGTTGTAACTTTGATGGATGGGTGTGGAAATTTGTTCTAAATTTATGCAAAAATATTCATGGCCTCAACCCAAATATTTGAATCCAAACCTTTCAACTCAAGCATACAAGTAGCCATCTCTTTCAATGCTCGGTTTTTCCTCTCCGCTACACCATTCTGCTGAGGTGTGTAGGGGACTATGTGTTGGATTTGGATTCCATTTTACATACAAATTTGAAGAAGCTAATATTTGATATATTCTCCACCATTATCAGATCTAATATCTTTTATCTTTCTCCCAGTAACAGTCTCAACAGAAGCCTTGAAATTCTTGAACCTTTCAAGCACTTCCAATTTGTTCTTGAGAAAGAAGACCCATGTGAATATGGACAAGTCATCAATGAATGTCAGAAAATACCTTGATCCATTCATGGATGTATTTGGTAAAGGACCATTGATATCAATATGAATCATCCCCAAAATACAAGAAACTCTGCTAGCTTTTCCTCGATCGAACTTGTGCTCAGGATGCTTTCCAATTATGCAACCCTTGCATATCCCTTTTGAGTATTTGATGTTCATAAGGCCTTCAACCATGGAATTATTTTGTATAAGCATAAACTATTTATAATTTATGTGTCCAAACCTCTCATTCCATATCCATATAACCTCATCTCCATGAGTCAGAAGGGAACTTGGCTTTGAATATGGCAAAAAGTGAGAAAACTCAAAGGTTTTGGCAACATGATTTTCCTTGCCTGTTGTAATGAGTTTTCTGGTGCTAATATCAGAAACTTAAACATAATTAGGGCTGAATAAAAACTTCTTGGGAAAACCATTGTGTGTTATCTGATACACAGAAAGCAGGTTCGAAGCTAGAGAAGGAACATAGAGAACATTTTGAAAACTGCCATGTTCTAAATGAATAGTACCTTTTCCTTTGAAAGAAATTTGTGAATCATCTCCCATGTGGATGGAGATGTTGTTGTCGGATTCTAATTATGAGAAGGATTATTTTCTTGCAACCATGTGATTCGAAGCTCCTGAATCTATGAGAAGAGCTGTAGAATTCAAAACACTTTCCACGAGTGCATGACCTCTTTCTGCATTATCATTATTGGCCTTCTTCCTTGCGCCATATGGAAGACTTATGTTGTTTTTCCCCAAGAGAAGGGCCATATGATCAATATTTTTCTTCATGCATGAGCTTTCAGGATGAAAGCCCTTGCCACAGTAAGAACACTTTGTCTTCTCTTTCCCCTTTTGCTTGTCTTTTCTTGAACCTGAGGACTCATCTGACTACTTGGTCTTATCCTTTTTCTTGGAATGATCAAACTTGGTCTTCTCTTTCTTTTTCTTTCCTTTAGTATTCAAAGCCTTGGGTCCTCCAACAAATAGGGATTGATCTTTGGAGGATCTCATCGACCCCATCTGAACAAGCTTGTCATGTTATTTTTTTAAGGACTCAATTAATGCATTCAAGGTAGGCATCTTACAATTTGGAATGGTGAGTTTTCCCGAATGGAAAGTAGAGACAAACACTGAATAATATGCTCCTAGTTTCGTAAGGATTGAAAGAATCAACCGATCATATTTCTCTTCGACACCACATTGCTTTAACGGAAGCACCAAATGCTTGAACTTGGTGAAAAAATCATCGATGGTATCGAAATTCTCAGGATTTAGGGAAATCAATTCATTCTCCAACTAATAAGCCCTCATCTCATTTGGAAAGTTGTTCCCATACTTATTTTGGAGTCTTCAATCTGCTGAGATGGAAAAGAATATCTTTCAAAATATTGAGACATAAGAAACCGTAAGCATCATCGAGCTTATTGAATAACTTGGATTTCTCTATAGTTGCATTAGGCTCTGGTTCTGTGCCCATAGTAACTATGTCGAGTCATTTGGATCGCATCACTATCTCTATATCATCCTTCCACTTATGAAAGTTGAAAGGAGTAAGGATATTATGTGAAGAAGAGTCCATATCTGTTATATTGAATGAAATAGGAGGCTTTGAGAAACATGCAATCAAAAACAAACAAACAATATTTAGGTCGACAACCTTCACTTTTCAAGTTGCATCACACCTGGCATAGCCTATCAAGAAAGCTTGATAAGTCAGATGCACATTATCCAGGATTTATGTGGAAAACTTTCAACTTCTGGTGCATTGTTGGAATATTTTTGAGCAAACTTTCTCAATATTCATCTGAATAACTCTACAGAAAAGTTTCCTTGTCCTTCCATGGATCTGATACCATGTAAAATTCAAGCACAACATATATATGAAACAAAGACAACAGTTACTAGAGATGTATGCAGCAAATTGTATGTCAAAATACTAATGCAAAAGGTTTGCAGCAGTTCATGCACTTCATAAACTCGGAAGATGATTACAATGTGTAACAATGGCTACAATAAGCCAAGCAATTCAAATCCTAGGGAGTTCATTCGAATTGAATGCATGAGAGTGGCTTACTTGGAAGTTAACACCACTCGACACATCATTTAACCACTTAACTACCATATAACTGAATCTAATAGAATCTGAAACTATCTAACTGATTTTAATTGAATCCGGAACTCAACTGAATGCCAAAAATTAGGGGAGGGCACCTTTCTGACTTCAGTTAATTGAATATTAGGTGAAAATAACACCAGATGAATTCAAACTATGTAGTAGGGAGCTTTTCTGACTCCAATTGACTGAATATAATAATAAATGTTGCTAGTTAGACTAAGTAGGGTTCTTTAGTCATGCAAATCACCTGAGTTGTCTCCCCAAATGTGGAGAAGGCCCAGTTAATTGATATTGATGGCCCAATTGACTCCCCGAATGAAGGAGGAGGTCGCGGTCACTGAAACGGATGATCTACTGATGATGTAAGCACATAATTGAGTCAAAATACTTAAGATAAGTGGAAAATTAATTTTTGAATCTCAAATAAATGATGTGTGGTTGGAAAATGATCCAACAAAAAAATCTCACTTAGAATTATTTGCACAAATAGATAGCAAGAATAGAGAATAAATATTGAACATAACACTAGAGGAAAATCACTCGAGTGGGAAGAATTCCACTCTAATATTATTCATCAACATGAGTACCATATATATATGCTCTCAAGAGACAAGACTTAGTGGCAATTTGAGTAACTCCTAATAATGAGGCTTAGATGGGACCAATCCAGCCATCAATGACATGAGGCCAAGTGTAACTCATACATTGGGACATAATGAGGGTCAATGAACATAGATGGATCATGTGGAGGTTAGGATAGTCAAAATCATGTGAAAGGTACCATTCTAAGTCCACATGGGGTGAGTAGTTGGCTAAGTAGTGGCCATTAATGCACAAGTTGACCAAATAATTAAGAGGGTGCACTCCATCTCCTTAAAAATGGGAAATACAATAAATCCCACATAAATTCAAGGTAGTGGGGCACATTGACTCCTAAAATGATGGAAATGAGTGGATAAACAAGTATTCATAGATATATCACTAGTCTAAAGTGGTCAAATGTGGACAAACTATAGTCCAAGACACTAGACTAGGCACTAATGAGCCAAATAACACTAGGTAGAACAACATGAAGGTCCATGGCATGAATATGATGGTGATATTGTTCTAACACCCCCCCTTAAGCAAAAATTGTAGTGAGCATGAGAAATAGGGCCCAAGCAACAAAGGATTATGGTCACCCTTTACATTATTAATCCATATGAAACGTGGAAATAAGCAAAACCACATGGGGGAAATCCTCCCTCAAAAGTGGACATTAAAGAGATACCAAAAACTGAATACTCTCCAAACGAAATGAATATATATGGAGGAATACTCTTCTCAGGAAGAAGAGGAATGTGCTCAACCATATCAAAAAAATGTACAACTGCATGATGGAAACTGAAGCCATATAGAACAATTGAAACATACGGATAGTAGGACGAATGCATGTGCTCTTTAGACTTTAACTTTAAACCAAACAGGGTGCCAGGTACAAAAGAGACTTGATATGATTGAGAATAAGTGACCCCAAGCTAATCATAAGGCCCCTAAAGCATCAAATTTGAATCAAGAGAGTTGTAATCAACTCCAAGAAAGAGGAACAAGAGTCCAAAGTGTGGCAATGTGATGGCTAAGGCTTCTCCATCTTTTGTGCAACTCTAAAAATCAATACTAGAAATCATATAAAAATACATAAAAAGCATGGATCCAAGGAGAGATAATTCTACAACTCCAAGATTTGATCTTTCTTCCATAACATCCAAGGGATCACTCTTTCAGACACTAGCAGAATCAATAGAAGAATGGAAGAATAATGATGAGAGACAGAAGGACTTCTCTTCAACAGTATTGATGGAAAGAACTCATATATTATCTTCATGAAAAATAGCTTAATGGAAAAAAAAGAAGCCACATAGGAAGAAAGTTGAACTGAATCATTTGTTGAGTCTTATGCCATTTCTTCATGTACTTGCAAACAACACTCTTTGAAATTCCTTACTTCAACGGCATGCCTTAGAAAGGCCAAAAGGTGAAACCAAATGACCAAAGGTAATAAATGGAAGCAACTATGGAAATTGTTTTGCATCAAACTAGCTTTGATACCATATTAGAATTTAGATTTCACAACAATCACAACACTAGTTTCTGATATATGTGACAATCCAACCTAGATCTAGATAGAAAAAACAATCTCACTTAGAATTATTTGCACAAAGAGATAGCAAGAATAGAGAAGAAATATTGAACATAACACTAGAGGAAAATCACTCTAGTGGGAAGAATTCCACTCTAATATTATTCATCAACATGAGTACCATATATAAATGCTCTCAAGAGACAAGACTTAGTGGCAAGTTGAGTAACTCATAATAATGAGGCTTAGATTGGTCCAATTCACCCATCAAAGACATGAGGCCAAGTGTAACTCATACATTGGTCCATGATGAGGTTCAATAAACATAGATGGACCATGAGGAGGTTAGGCTAGTCAAAATAATGTGAAAGGTACCATTCTGAGGGAACATGGGGTGAGTATTTGACTAAGTAGTGGCCATTAATGCACAAGTTGACCAAATAATTAAGATGGTGCACTCCATCTCCTTAAAATAGGGAAATGAAATAAATCCCACATAAATGCAAGGTAGTGGGGCGCATTGACTCCTGAAATGATGGAAATGAGTGGATAAGTGGACAAACAAGTCTTCATGGATATATCACTAGTCTAAGGTGGTAAAATGTGGACAAATTATGGTCCAAGACACTAGACTAGGCACTAATGAGCCAAATAACACTAGTTAGAACAACATGAAGGTCCATGACATGAATATGATGGTGATATTTTTCTAACACGCAGTGAGGATATTTTATTTGAGCCTTGGATGGACCACTATACAAGATACCCATATAATGGATGATAGTGTTAAAACATGATCGCAGAGTAATAACAATAAACAAGATGCAAATATAAATCACATAAAACACATTACATGAGAGACACTAATATAACGTGCTTCACCCAAGATGGCAACTATTTTTGAGGGGGATACCCCCAAAACTCCCCCTTCATGGGATGGGATCCATACACATCTGAAACATGACCTATGAATAAGGAAGATCAGGCTCCACAACCAACAATATCCCACTTAGAGACTGATCACATCAACTCCACCATTGCTACACTTGCTGGACTATGCTCTGAACCTTGGATCTAGAAAATTTCTCATCTTCACCTTCATTCTTGAAGGCAAACTGAAACTGATTAGGAATTCATTTTCTCTCTGGTTACCACCTTTGTTAACATGTCTATAGGATTTTGGCTAGTGTGTATATTTTCCAACTTCAACTTTTCATCTTCCGGAACAAACCGTATGAAATGGTACGTGAGATGTATATGTTTAGTATTAGAATGGAAGGTTGATTCCTTTTCAATATTAATGGCATTCTGGATGCCACTGTACAACCTACTATTCTCCTACTTCTTACCCAATTCCTCCATGAGCCTATGTAACCAAATCATCTCTTTACTAGCCTTTGTAACAGCAACATACTTCACTTGCATTGTTGAAAGTGAAACAACCTTTTTCAGCTTCGAAATCCAATTTACTATCATTCCTCCTATAGTAAAGACATACCCTATGGTTCTCATCCTTCTATCTTTATCACCTGCCATATATGCATCAACATATCCCTGTAGAATAGTGTCTAAACCTCCAAAACATAATGCATGTAGAATAGTGTCTAAACCTCCAAAACATAGTGCATGAGTGGTAGTACCTCTCAAATACCTGAGAATCCACTGTACTTCCTTCCAATGTTCTTTGCCTGGATTTTTCATATACCTGCTCACAACTCCCACTATGTGTGCAATATCTAGTCTTGTGCAAACCATGGCATACATCAAGCTTCCAACTACTGATGAATAGGGAACCCTGTACATGTAATCTATCTCTTCCTATGTCTTGGGACACATATCCTTACTTATATTGAAATCATTGTCCAAAGATGTACTAACCGGTTTTGCATTCTGCATTCTAAACCTCTTCAACACCTTTTGTATGTACTTACCCTAAGACAATGTTAATTTGCGATTTTTCCTGTCTCTTGTTATTCTCATACCAAGGGTTTGTTTTGCAACATCCAAATCCTTCATCGCAAATGAATTAGCTAACTTCCTTTTGAGCACATTTATATCAAGCATGTTAGAACCTATAAAAAACATGTCATCCACATACAATAACAAGATAATATATCTTCCAATATCTAGCCTCTTGAAATAAACACAATGTTGAGAATGACATCTACTATAACTTTGTTCTATTATAAACTTGTCAACTTTCAAATACCACTGCCTTGGAGCTTTCTTTAGGACATACAATCTCTTCTTCAACCTACATACAAATTTTCCTTCTCTTTGACCTCATACCACTGTGGCTGCTGCATATAAATCTGTTCCTCCAAATCCCCATAGAGAAAGGTTGTTTTTACATCTAATTGTTCAAGATGCAAATCTTCTATTGCCACTAGACTTAAAATAGTTCTAATTGAAGTCATTTTAACAATAGGGGAAAATATTTCATCAAAATATATAACTTTCTTTTGTGCAAACCCCTTTACAACAAGTATTTCCTTGTACCGCTTATTTCCTCCATCTTCTTCCTTCATCTTGTAAACCCATTTATTCTACAATGTTCTTTTACCAATAGGAAACTAAACCAAATCCCAATTATGGTTTCTTACCAATGAGTCCATCTCCTCGTTCATACCTTACTCCCACTTCTTTATAGTTTCCACCTGCATTGCTTCTTCATAACATTCTGGTTCACTAGAATCAATCATCAATAAATAATACAGTAAATGAGAGAATCATTTAGGGGGTCTACTTAGCCTAGTATATATTCTAACACTTGCAGGAGTTTGAGGTACCTGCTGGTGTTCTTTATTTTACAGCACCTTTGGAACTTCATTTTCTTTGATTTCATCAAGCATTGTGTACTCTATGTTTTCATTTTTTTGTTTCTTTCCCTGCAACTTATCTTTATACATGACCTTTTCATTGAACACCACATCTCTACTTCTAATGATTTTTTTTATTTTCATAATTCAATAAGCGATAACCAAAATCATCAACCTCGTATCCAATAAAGGTATATTTCTTGGAATTATCCTCAAGCTTTGTTCTATTTTCTTTATCAATATGGACAAATCCTTCACAACCAAAATTTCTCAGAAAAGAGTAGTTTACCTTTATACCTATCCATGCCTCCTCTGAAATACCACCATCCAAAGCACTTGAAGGACCTTTGTTTATTAAGTAAACAATGGTATCTACAACATCTTCCCAAAACTATAAGGGAAACCCTTCATGCAATCTCATACACCTTGCATGCTCCATGATTTTTCTGTTCATCCTTTCTGACACACCATTTTCTTGTGGTGTTCCTAGGAATGTCTTATCTCTACGAATCCCATGGTTTGAACAATAACTATCAAACTCCTTGCCACAGTATTCAACTCCATTATCATATATTAGACACTTCAATCTTTTTCCTATCTCATTCTCAACCAAAGCTTTTCATTTCTTAAAATTAGCAAACACAACAGATTTATGTCTAATGCAATAAACCCAAGTCTTTCTAGTTGCATCATCAATAAAAGTAACATAATAACGAGAGCCACCAAGATATTGTACCTGAGATGGTCCCCATACATCTATATGTACAAGCTCTAACTTTTCACTCTTCTTCTGTTTCCCAAACCTGATAAATCTAACTCTCTTATGTTTTCCATAAACATGGTTCTCACAGAATTCCAAACTTGCATGCTTCAGATTTGGAAACGACTTCCTAGAGTGGAGAATTTGCATCCCCTTCTCACTCATGTGGCCAAGCCTATGATGCCACAATGTTGTATATGTTCCTATGGAAGCTAAAGAGATAGAACATTCAATATTATGAGGGCATAAATAAAACATACCTATCATGTCTCCTTTTTCTATCACCATTGATCCTTTAGTGGTCTTCCACCACGTTTCTCCAAACGTAGATAAACAACCACCATCTCCCAACTTCCACATTGAGATCAGATTTATTTTCATAGCAGGAATATGTCTTACATCTTTTAGCATCCATTCACCATTTTTTGACTTTATCCATACCTTACCCATTCCAATAATTTTACATGGTTCATCATCACCCAATAAAACATGTCCAAAATCGCCTAGAACATAATAATAAAAAAATTCCTATGGGGTGTAGCATGACATGAAACCCCTGAATCTACTACCCAGTAATCACTAGTATTATCTAATTCAAGAATCAAAACATCTTGTAACACATCACTTGCTCCATTTTCTTCCTAAGTATTCTCCTGCTATCCATCTCCTTTCTTCTTTAGAGATCTACAGTCTTTCTTCAGATGTTCTTTCTTTCTATAGTTCCAACAATCTATCTTTCCCAATTTGGACTTGGATCTGCCCTTCCTAGACTTGTTGCGATTATTTGGGCTCTTTCCTCTATCCCTTTATCTTCCCCTTCTCTCCATGTTCAATGAATTACCTGATGTCTCACCTGTGCTCTTCCTTCGCATTTCCTCACTAAGAATAACACCAAAAACATAATCAAATTTCAAAGTGTTTGAACCAGAGATAGAGTTACTTACAGCCATGCCATCTTTTTGGAAATAAACACAATATTAGAAGAGCCCTAACCTGATCATCAAAGTTCACTTTTACAGAACTTAGATGATTTGTAAACGTATTAAATTCATTTAAATTATCAGCAGCAGATCCACCTTCTAACATCTTCATATTAAATAAACGCTTCATTAGAAATACCTTGTTGGAGGCTGAAGGTTTTTCATACATCTTACCTAATGCACTCATCAGACCCTCCATTGTCTTTTCTTTTGAAATATTGAAAGGCACCAACAAATCCAGGAACAACTCTACTGTTTCCGGTGCCTTTGTATCAAGAACCTCCCATTCTTCGTCCTTCATAGTCATTGGTTGTTTTGTTGTTCCTCCCAACAGTAGGAATAGATCTTTCTGGTACATATAGTCCTTCATTTGCATCTTCCATAACTAGTAGTTTTGGCCATTAAATTTCTCGACCTTCAACTTTTCTTCTTCAGCCATTGGTCCCACTCGAACCAAGAACTGTTGGAATAAATTAATTATATTCCTTTAAATGTAGTAATTTATTTGTATTATGTCGAAATTTATCCACAATCTGATGTAAAAGAGTAATACATTATATCGTATATTTAGTATGGTAATGTATACTCTTGATATCCATTTTTATATAAAGAGATGTTATTATGGAGAATTATATTATCCCACATGCAATATGTGAGAGTAATTAATCCACATATCTTGTTATATAATAGGTTCGAGGGAGTCACATCCATACATTCGATCATACTATCACAACACATTGTATTGTGCTCACAAGCTCTCTGCTATATTGTATTGGGGTTATTTGTAGTTTCTCTCTTGTAATATTGAAAGTGATTTCTGGAGATAATAGAAGACAAACTTCCCGTGGACGTAGCCCAATTGGGTGAACCGCGTATATCTCATGTATTATTTTCCTTGTTCTCTTTCTGTTCTTATTTATGTTGATATGTTATTGATTGCTTAGATAGGTAAGCTAGTTTAGCTATATCTATAACTATGACATGGTATAAGGGATGGTTTCTATGATCTAGAACCTTCTACAACTTTCAAGAAATAACTATTATCACATGGGAATTGTTTATTATTTGTAGATTTTCTTTCTATATGGTAGCCATTAGGATTCTCTTCAGATATGGGCATGATTCTGCAGTTTTTTATAACCCTAACTTTGTTATGTAGATTTTTGCAGAAATTTTTCAAGGGTCTCTAGATGTTTTTTCTATAGATCTATATGATTTTTGGATTCTCCTCAAGGACATCTATCTTTTGGTTGTCATATATTTTGTTTTCGACCAAGTTTGATATTTTTTTGCAAGTTTTTGTCAGCGGATTAATCGACACTATTTTCGGCCTAAAACTAGACACATGTGACTTTACTTTCACAGACAGTCCGTGTAACCGTGACTTGCCCTAATGTGAACCCGCGAGTAAATTTGCATAACTGCATCCGTTTATTTTACAGACCTGCGCACCCATGGCTTGATCTATTATAAACCCGCGAGTAACCCACAACTGTCCTATGTAGAACCCACAAGTATCAGATCTACTCACGAGTTTCCTATGACAGACCCACGAGTGACTTTTCTTAGCACTTTTTTTAAGGGTTGTATGTAAATTTTCTTTTTTTTACTATGTTTCTTCATATCATATCGGTAAAGTGTATCAGTTTTCTGTTATTCACCTTTTTTATCTTGTCATTTCTAGTATTTGGGTTTAATTTTCTTGTCAAAATTTCTATCATTATGACTTCAGAAGTAGCTTATGTTCCTGAACATGTTGGTCCTAACTATCTTGCATGGAAAGAAAAATGATTGATGTTATCAGGAGTAAGAATCTATGGAGGATTGTTAATGGTGAACACAAGAAACCTGTTGATGCTAAAGATGTGGCTATATGTGAATATAAATGTGATCAAGCACGAGGGCTCATTGGTCAAACGTTTTCAGATAGTATTTAGATAAGTATTGAGACAGAAGACATCCTGGTTGAGGTATGGAAAATTTGTGCATCTTTATTTGATAAATCTGATGATGTTTATGCTTATTACCTTGAAAAGAATATTTTTGAGATAGATCCTGCTAACTTTGAAAGAGTAGAATAATATCTTGCTGAGGTGAAAACTTTAAATGAAAAATTAAATAATTGTGGTAAAGATTACAAGAAGACATACACCGCTCTTATAATTCTTGTAGAACAAAAATTTCCATCTTGTTTTGACATGTTCATCCAAACTAGGAATAGAGATCTTGAATTGTCCCAAAATACCATGAAACCTACTTTTGATGATTTTTGTAAAGGGTTGATAAATGAGCAAGAAAGGTTGATTGTTTCAGAACAAGTCTACCTAATAAATCTCTTTTGGAATAGAATAAGACTCCTACAAAAAGTTTTAATAATGCTAAAGGTCATTGTTCACACATTTCAAATCATACTAATAAATTTGGTCATGCTTCTAATGCACATCATGAAAATAGTAAGAAGAAGAATGTGTATGATCCTTGTAAGCATTGTGGTAAAACTAACCATCTTGAAAAGGATTTCTTTAAAGAGAAACGTTTAATGTTTAAGGATAAAAAGAAAGCTTCTGATGAATCACAAGAAGCTTTATGTGCATCTATTGTTTCGTCTAGTAGTTATTCATCTAATGTGGAATGGATAATGGATTATGGTACTTCTAAACATATGTCTGGTAATGCTTCTTTATTTGCATCTTATGACAATAATAAGTACACATCTCATAAAATATTTATAGGTGATGGTAAACAACTTTTCGTAATTGGTTCTGGTAATGTTAATGTTGCTAATGGTTAATTGGAAGATGTTTTTCATGTTGAACACATACCCATCAACTTGCTTTCTATTTATCGTGCATGTCAAAAAGGATATAAATTTGAAGCTTGGCCTGATAAATATGTTCTTAAAGATATGAACCATAATTTTAAAGTAGTTTCTTTTGGTCCCATTGATCATACTGATGGTGTTGATGTATATGTAACTTCGGAGTGTATTTCATCTATGTATTTTATTGTACTCCTATAGAGATGTATTATTCCTCTATACAGAAGTGTCGTCATTTGTATTGACAAGTGTCGCAAATGTTGTAACTTGATGATGGGTTATAAGACCACCTAGTAAGGGGTCGGCCCGGATTAATGTAACCATGGGTTATTAGGCTAAGTTAGACAAGTCGGCCCCACTGGTTTATTGAGAAGGATAGGACAAATATAAATAGAGATCGGGAGATATCTATTTGATCATCTCATTATTCACTCTTCCATCACTCAAAAAGTGGCACACATGTGAGGAGAAGGATCAACTGCTAGGAGAAGTCTATCGCTTGTGCTCTTTCTATCTCTGAGGAAGTTGTGGGGTTTTTCACCTTTATGGTTTTCCCTAGTGAAACTCTATGTGTCTATTGTCTCATGTGATTGCTTAGTGTGAATGATATGCATTGTTATACTTGATATGTTGTACATGTTATTCTCTCAGTAAAGATCCTAGAGTATATTGAATTAATGCTAAAAAATTAACAGATGGTTTATATAAATTTGCTTGTTTCAATTCAACCAAAAGACAACCCTGTTATTCCTATGTCGCTCATGTTGATGAACTAAGTAAATTATGGCATGTAATATTGGGTCATTTGAATTATGGTAAAATGAAAATGTTAACTAAAATGGTACATGGCTTCCCTAATATTTCATCTACTAACAGTGTTTGTGAAGGTTGTGTAATTGGTAAACATCATAGAGAAATGTTTGATAAGGGTAAAGCTTGGCGTGCTAAAGAACCTTTGCAATTAATTCATAGTGACATTTGCAATCCTCTTGAAGTTCCTTCTATATCTCATTTATTCTATTTTGTTACTTTTATTGATGACTTTAGTAGAAAATCATGGGTTTATTTTTTGAAAAATAAAAGTGACACTTTTTCTAAGTTTCAAGCATTTAAATCCTTGGTTGAAAATGATTATGGTAAAAGGATTAAGAATTTGAGATATGATAATGGGGGGGGATTTGTCAAGAAAGAATTTGAATTTTTTTTTATCTAAACATGGAATTCAACATCAAAAGACTGTTCCTTACACGCCTCAACAAAATGGTGTTGCTAAAAGGAAAAACATAAGATTAGTTGAAATGTCTAGATGTATGCTTTATTCTAAAGGATTGCACAAGAAATTTTGGGCCGAAGCCATCAGTTGTCCTAATTTTATTTTAAATAGAGTTCCTACAAAAGTTGTTAAGCATGTTACCCTTGAGGAAAAATGGAATGGTAGAAAACCATATATTAGTAACTTTAAGGTGTTTGGTTGTGAATGTTGGGGTCATATTCTTGATGACAAAAGGAAAAAGTTAGAACCCAAGTTTAACAAGTGTATAATCATTAGTTATGCCAAGTATTCCAAGGCTTATAGGTTATTTGATCCTTCTAATCAGAGTGTCATAATCCGAAGAGATGTTTAATTTATTGAAGTCTCTCCACCACCTAAGTCTGTAGAACTTCATATTACCCTGAATATTCCATTGTCTCCTGTTACTCCTATATATTTTACTCCTTCTTCCATTTTTGTGCCTATTGTTGATCTTAGCTCACCCTCTTCTTCAAGTGTTCCACCTTAATGTCCCGAAGCTCCTGAAGTGACTTATGTTCCTTCTAACCTTCCTATTTGGACATGAAAAACTCTTGAATCTGCGAGTAGTGAGATCAGTAATCATTATGATACTCGTAGAACTAGATCTAACTTTTCTCTTATGACCAAAGTTTTTTCCACATACGATCCTACTTCTTATACTCAAGCTAAAGGTAAACGTCGTTAGGAACAAGCTATGTCTATTGAGTATGAATCTCTTATGAAGAACAAGACTTGGTCTCTTGTTCCTCTTCCTTCAGGAAAGAATTTAGTTGGTTGTAAATGGGTTTACAAAACTAAGTTTACTGTAGAAGTATAGATTGAAAAATATAAATCTAGATTAGTTGCCAAAGGTTTTAATCAACTTGAAGGTATTGATTATAATGAAACGTTTGCTCCTGTTGCTAAAATGAATACAATAAGAACCATCTTATCTCTTGCTGCATCTTATAAATGGGAAATACACCAAATAGATGTTAAAAGTGTTTTTTTAAATGGTGATCTTAATAAAGACATTTGTATGCAAAAACCTCTTGGTTTTATTAATGTTGAATCATCAAGTTTTGCATGCAAATTACACAAGTCTTTATATGGTCTCAAACAAGCACCTAGGGCTTGTTATGATAAAATTGATACATATTTCTTGAACAATGGTTTTAAGCATTGTATATCTGATCCAAATTTGTATGTTAAGAAATTTTTTGATAATATCCTCATTATTGTGTGATATGTGGATGGCCTTATCATCACTAGAAGCCAGCTTGTATTAATTCAAAGTATGAAAATTGATCTTCAAAGGCAGTTTGAAATGACTGATCTTGGTATATTGCACTATTTCTTGGGTCTTCAAATTTGGCATATGGAAGATGGTATTTTTATCTCTCATCTGAATTATGCTACAGACTTATTGGCTCATTTCCATATGAGTGATTGTAAACCTGCTCCTATGCCATTTCATTCCGGTGTAAATTTAACAGTTGAGTGTACCACTCCTCTTGTTGATGCTAATCTTTATCGTCATCTCATGGGAAGTTTGATATATTTAACTCACAACAGACCAGATCTCTCTTTTGTTGCCAGTATGGTTTCTCGGTTCATGCAGCAACCTCATGAAATTCATTGGAAGGAAGCCAAGAGAATTCTAAGATATTTACAGGGGACATTGTACTATGGTGTCTTTTATTTGAGCAGTGCTACAGTTTCACTTTTTGAATATACAGATTCCGATTGGGAAGGTGACAGTTATGATCCACGTTCAATTGTTGGTTATATATTTCAACTTGGTTCAAGTTCGATTTCTTGGTCCAGCAAGAACGTGAAGACTCTTTCTTTATCTTAGTGTGAAGTAGAGTATAGAGTAGCCAAAGAAGGAACTAAAGAAGCAGTTTGGTTACAACATGTTCTCAATGATCTTGGTTTGGTTCTAAAATCGTCCACTGTGTTGAAATGTGACAATCAGGGTGCAATTCAGCTTGCTTATAATCCGGTATGTCACTCCTAGACAAAGCATCTTGGCCTTGATTCTCACTGCATTCGAGGTCTCATCGTATATGGTATTCTTTCGCTTGATTATTGTCCTACCGAGCAACAGGAAGCTGATATCTTCACCAAATCCTTAACAACAGTGAAGTATGTGCATCTTCGTTCCTTGCTTGGGATGAGGTAAGTTGTCATCAAGCGGGAGCAGTAATGACTCCTTCCTTCCTTAGTGTTAGTGTGGGATTTTCTTTGAGCCATTATTAAGGGGCAGTGTTGGAATATATTAATTATATTCCTTAGAAGGTAATAATGTCTTTGTATTATGTCAGAAGTTATCCACAATATTATGTAAAAGAGTAATACATTATATCCCATATTAATTATGGTAAAGTATACACTTGATATCCATTGTTATATAAAGAGATGTTATTATGGAGAATTATATTATCCCACATGGAAAATGTGAGAGTAATTCCTCCACATATCTTGGTATATAATAGGGTCAATGGATTCACATCCATACTTTCAATCATACTATCACAACACTTTGTATTGTGCTCACAAGATCTCTGCTATATTGTATTGGGGTTATTTTTAGTTTTTCTCTTGTAAGATTGAAGGAGATTTTTGGAGATAATAGAAGACAACCTTCCTGTGGACGTAGCCCAATTGCGTGAACCACGTATATCTGGTGTATTATTTTCCGTGTTCTCTTTTTGTTCTTATTTATGTTGATATGTTATTGATTCCTTAGATAAGTAAGATAGTTTAGCTAGATCTATAACTCTGATAGGAACCCATCTTTCCTATGAGTTTATCTACCAAATAGACCTTTGGATATGATACCAATTGTTAGAAAATAGGATCACAGAGCAATAAAAATAAACAAGATGCAAATATAAATCACATAAAACACATTACAAGAGAGACACCAATATAACGTGGTTCACCCAAGATGGGCTACGTCCACATAGAGATTTTTAGTCCTTATTATTATACCATCCAACAAATGGAGGGATACAACCTGCAACACATTCGTTGCAACTTCCTCTTCTCTCTCATAGTCTCTCTCACATGATCATAGAGATCTTTACAATGCTACAATACATAGCCGTATTACAATGCCTTCCTTTTAAAGAGAGATTACCATGGGAAAATACCATGGAACACCCAATACCATGGGCCCATAAATCACTCATTATTGACCAATTCATGACTATGAAATTACTACATTTTACAAGGCATTTTTTTTCTCAAATTTTCGCTATGGGTTCACTGCCCCCAAACCCCCGCTAGGGAGGGGGGGGGCTCCCAAACTAGTCGTCGCCCCCCATGGAGACTATTTTGGGGAGGAAATCCCCCCCAAACCCCCTTGTCATTGGATGGGATCCAGACACGGTTGAAACACTACCTATGAATAAGGAATATCATGCTCCACAACCAACATATAGCTATTTTATATACACCAAAAGTGAACATGATGATGGCGTGTTTTTTTTAATCAAGAGATAGCATGCAACCGCACCTACAATGTCTACTCCAATAGACTACTCATTTGATGGGTAGACAATAGATTGAATATTCATCACTTCTAGCAATCTAATTTACAACAATTCAAATTTTGTAGTCTGTCGCATAATGCACATTTAACCTTTTAACTTGTGGATTTTATGTACAATCATTGCAAATCTTTCAATTCCTTCAAGATAACAATTCCATAATCTGGTTGCTTCTTCCTAATGGCTCAATGAAACCATTAGATTAACCAAAGTGTCATCATCCTTTCATGGTCGAAATCAATGGAAGAAAAAAAATGCAAGTTGTTATAAGCCCATAGCATCTTGATGTTTAATTCTATCTATTCAGACAATTGTGCTTGAACCAGACTAGAGAGATTGACTCTATCCTGACTGTATTTTGTTGATGTATTTGTAACTTCAGAATATATTCACTTGTATATTGTATTTGTACTTTATTGTATCCCCAATGGATATGTATTATTCCTCCGATTGGAAGTGTCGTCAGTTGTACTTGCAAGTGTCGCAAGTATTATTGTAAGTGTCACAACTTATATTTGATGGGTTATTAGACCACCTTGTTGGGGTCGGCCCTGTATGATTTGTGTGGGTCAAAGGCTTATTAGACCACCCTAGTGAGGGTCGACCCAATCATCATTATGTTAAGTGGTTAAGTTGAGGCCAACCTAGTTGAGTAAAGGTCAAGTGAAAGTTAGTGTATAAATAGAGAGTGTGTCTTTCTCATTTTACACATTCTATTGTTCACTCACTTCGCATTAGTGAGAGAAGAGGAGGATGCGCACAAGTGGAGGAAGAGCATGCTATTGTAGATATCTATCTCTTGGGTTTGATCATGGTGATCCTTGTATTGATGCTTATTCTATCTCTGAGGAAGTTGCGGAGTTTTTTCACCTTCTTGGTTTTCCCCGATGAAATGTTTTGTGTTTCTTGTCTCTTGTCTCTTATGCTTGTTATGTTATACATGTTGTTATTTCAGTTAAGATACAAGATTAGAATGAATTAAATTCTGAAAAACTAACATGGTATCAAAGCTAGCTTGAAGGAAGGCATGGTATGGCATTTATGAGACTTGTTGCACTTGCGACAAATTGCAAGCTAGGGCTTGATATAGCAAAAACCAGACATCATAGAACTTTCGCTATAACTCCATTTTGGAAAAGGTTCAGGATCAAAAACTTTTACAGGTCGTAGATAACATCCACATGTACCTTATGTCAGAAGAACAGAATCTAATCCACTGTAATTTGTGATTTATGATTTGTACAATATAGGGTTTCTGCCTCTTCTAGATCTCAGTCATAAACAAGTGACCTAGGAAAAAAGGCCACAACTTGGGATAGGGAGATCCAAATGAAATTTTGTAAAATGTGACAAGTAGGGCACGGACTGTAGTTTCTCATGTAATGTTTTCAAAGGCCGAAGTTGAACCAGTGACACGTGGTACTCCGTACAAGTTTGATCCCCTGTCTTATCCCATAAACAGGTCATGTTGCGACACTTGGCATAACGCTTTCTCAGAGAATCCATTTGAGGTCAGATCTATGTAGTTAGAAAGAAGACAAGTCAGGTTACCACAGGTGGAAGTTTTAGATCCTGTGGATTCGTAATTTCGGAGTTACACTATAAACAATCAGGTGCATATTTCTGTCCAAACAGAATTGGATTCTGAGCACCTTCATTTTTGGATCATCACTGCTGTGGGAAATTAGGGTTTTAGAGAAAGTTGAAATTCTTGGAGTCGGAGACCATGGCTAGATTCTCCTCATCAAAATCAAAATTTAGATACCAAGATCAAATTTTCTGGTTGGGTAGAAGGTCGGGCTTGATCAAACCCTAGTTCGGGATTTTGATAAGAAAGGTGGAAAATTAGGGCTTCTGCAAAAGTTGGAATTTTTTAAGTCCGTGACCATAGCTGGAAGCTCCTCAAAAAAATAGAAGTTGAGAGCTTTGGATCGAACCTTTTGGTAGGGAAGAAGGGTGTTCTTTATCAGACCCTAGTTCAGGGTCCTGTCTAATGAATCTGGAAATTTCAAAGGCAATTTTTGTTCGGATATCCACATCATCTTTTTCAGGATCTTGCATGCAATTAGGGTTTGCATGCAAATTCTAGGGTTTGCATGCACTTTGCATGCATCCCAGTCACCAGTTTGATGCCTCCAGCACCTTAGCCACCTTATTCTAGCACCCAGGAGCTTCTCACATTAGTTCATTAGCCCTCCTATTCAGGAAGGCGCCCACTTCTCACCTACTACTAGAGAAGGGCGCACTTCTTCACCTACCACTGCAGTTCCACTTCAGTTACACTTAGTTAGCTCCGATTCTCCCTGATTTGAGGCTAGTTTCACTCTCGACTAACTGTTTCACTCCGTTGGACCTCTAGATTGACTAGATGACTTGTTCTGACTTCAGTTAGCCTCCCATGCGCCCTCCACTGAGCCCACTTCCCTATATCAGTGCTACACACTTCAGTTACACATGTTACACTCAGTTAGACTCAGATTGACACCTGGATGACTGGTTCTTGTGCATTGATGACCACCACTGATTGATGTTGAGGACTCCTAGTTGGAGTCAAGCTACTCCATTCAATGATTCGAATGACCTCCTTAGGCAATTCGAATTGCTCAGTCATTGTTACTATATTCTATTGTAATCATTCACCCTTACTGGGATATTGAGCACTGCTGCATGTTTTGCACAGTTTTACACCATATTTTCTATGTTCATCTCTTGTGATTGATTTACTTGTTCATTAGATCTATTGTGACTAATTTTACATGGTATTAGAGCCATTGTAGGGACAAGATATCTTTTCTACAGGTGTTTCTACAAGGGGATTTGAGTGAATTTGCTCAAAAATTACAAAAAACTTTGGCATGAAAGATCTCAAGGGCATTCGCTCATGTGCATGCAAAGCTTGAAAATACTTCCAATACCACTCCAGAAGCTTGAGTTTCCACATAAATCCTGGATCTGATACATTGGACCTATTCATCATTGCTTGATCTCCAATCCCAGGTTTGATGCAACTCTAAAAGGGTGGATTGTTTGACCTCATTGTTCTTGGTTTTATTGTGATTTGCAGGTTATTGTCTCCATCAATTGCATTCGCTACTTTGTCCTTGCAAGCATTTCTACATCAGTGTGCACTTGCTCTTAGCAATGGAATATTCTTATTCAAATCCTATCCTCACCCCATTCAATTATTTTGATTGGAAAGATGATATGGAGATCATATTACGTTCAAAAGGTTACTACCGAGTCACTCTTGGTCTTGAATTGGAGCCAAACACCTTGTCAGATAGAACCAAACACTACAACAAGCTTGATGAAGCTTATGGTCTTCTTTGTCTCTCCATCTCCAAAGATCTTCACTTCCATCTCAATGGATTGAAGACTCCAAAAGCTATATGGGAGCAACTTGAAACATTATTTGTCAAGCAGGACGAGCTTAGGGCTTTTCAATTAGAGAATGAATTGATTGCCCTTAGTCCTGAGAATTTTGAGACCATTAATGAATTCTTCACAAAATTCAAGAACTTGAACATGCAGTTGAAGAACAGTGGAGTTATCAAAGAGGATACGCAATTGATCCTCTCCATTCTCAACAAGCTTGGTAAAGATTATTCGGTATTTGTCTCTACTTTCAATTCCGGTCGACTAACTACCCCGAATTGGAAGATGCCTACCTTGAATGCCTTCATTGAGTCCGTCACAAAAGAGCATGATAAGTTGATTCAAATGGGGTCCATAAGCTCCAAATATTCATCCCTATATGTTCAAGGACCCAATATCTTGAATGGTAAAGGAAATCAAAAGAAGGAGAAGCCCAAATTCGAACCTCACAAGCAAAGAGAGAAAGGCAAACAGACGGATGCACCATCCAGTTCAAAGTTCAAGCAAAAGGGCAAAGAAGGTAACCAAAAATCTAAATGTACTTATTGCAACCGTGGCTTTCATCCCGAAAGTTTATGTATGAAGAAGACTATAGATCAAATGGCCCTCCTTTTGGAAAAGAACAACATAAATCTTCTTGACGGTGCAAGGAAGAAGGATAGGAATGATGATCATGAAAGAGGATAAGCACTCATGGCAATTGTTTTGAAGCCCAGTACTCTCTTGATAGATTCGGGTGCATCAAATCATATGGCTGCAAATATTGATTCTTTTTCTTCATTTGATCCAAACAGCTCCATCCCCATCCATTTGGGAGATGACTCAAAAATTTCTTCAAAGGGAAAAGGTACGATTCATGTAGATCATGGAAGCTTTCAGAATGTTCTCTATGTGCCTTCCTTGGCTTCAAATCTTCTTTCTGTGTATCAAATGACACACACTGGTGAACCGAAGAAAAATACATTCAGCTTTAATACAGTTGAAATTTCTGATATCAAAATTGGAAGACTTGTTGCAGTCGGAAAGGCGAACCACACTGCAAAATGCTATGAGTTTTCACACTTTATTCCGCTTGCAAAGCCCACTGCTCTTCGCACACATGGTAATGAGGTTAGTAGGCTTTGGCATGAAATATTTGGACATCTTAATTATAAGTATTTGCTGCTGTTATCAAACAATTCCATGGTAGATGGTCTTCCACAACTCCATTCCTCGAAGGGAATATGCACTGGTTGCATTATTGGGAAGCACCCCGAGCACAGATTCGACCGCAGCAAAGCTAGCAGAGCTTCTACAGTTTTGGGGTTGATACATTATGATATTAGTGGTCTGCTGCCCCATACGTCATTAAATGGTTCAAGGTATGTTTTGACATTTATTGATGATTTTTCCCGCTTTACATGGGTATTTTTTCTCAAAAACAAGTCAGAAGTGCTTGGAAAATTCAAGGATTTTAAGGCTTCTGTTGAGACCACCACTGAGAGCAAGATCAAAGCTCTTAGATCTGATAATGGTGGAGAATATATCAAGGCCAATTTGCTGCAACTTTTTTCCCAAAGCGGAATTCAGATCCAACATACAGTTCCCTACACACCCCAGCAGAATGATGTAGCGGAAAGGAAAAATCGGTCACTGAAAGAGATGGCTACATGCATGATTGAATAAAAAGGTTTGGATGCAAATATTTGGGCTGAAGCAATCAATTTTGCTTCATACATATAGAACCATTTTCCACATTCATCCGTGAAAGGTATGACTCCTTTCGAAGCATTCTTTGGTCACAAACCGGATGTGTCAAATTTGAGAGTTTTTGGCTCTACTGCATGGGCTAGAATTCCTTCCAAGAAGAAACGAGCTTTGGATCCACAAAGTATTGAGTGCATACTGATAGGATATGGGGAAGAATCAAAAGCATATAAACTCATGGATATCAGATCTAAAAAGATATTCATAGAGCGCAGTGTGCAATTTGAAGAACCGCTTCAAGAATTGCAACTAGTCGAGGAAGAAATTGTCGTTTCACCACCTTCACCAGAAGAAGATCCATGCAGCGATAATGAAGGTATGAGTTCTGATATTTTTGATATTTTAGCAGCACATGATGATCATGACATATCAGGTTCGGAATCCGACCATTATGATCCTCCTCAGTTACCAAAGTGGGCCCAAAACACTCTTCAATCTATTGGTTCGAACCTTGGAAATTCTGCTGATCCGAGATGAACAAGAGCAGACTTTCAAAGAGCAGGTATGGCTCTTTCTATTTCTGATCCATTACTTCCTTATATTTGTTATTTGATGACTGGTTCAGATCCCACATCATACTATTCTTCCCACCGAGATCCGAGATGGCAAAGTGCCATGGATGAAGAGTACAGTTCTCTTCAAAAAAAAAATACGTGGGAGCTAGTTTATCTTCCACCCGGAAGAAAATTAGTGAAGTGTAAATGGGTCTACCACCCAAAAGTTTCTATTGATGGCTCTATCAGCAAATACAAAGCAAGGTTTGTGGAAAAAGGTTTCTCCCAAGTCCAAGGATTGGACTACACTGAGACCTTTGCACCGGTTGCAAAGATGTATTCCATCTGCCTTGTTTTGGCTATTTCCGCATCAAAGCACTGGGAAGTGCACCACATGTATGTGAAGAGTGAATTTCTACATGGAGACCTTGTTGAAGAGGTATATATGCAGCAGCCAAAGAGCTACACATCAGATCCATCATTAGTTTGCAGATTGAAAAAATCTTTGTATGGGTTCAAATAGGCCCCAAGAGCTTGGTACACAAAGATGGACTCCTTCCTTCTTTCTCAGAATTTCCAAAGATGTAAATCTGATCTGAATGTGTATCTTCAGCGAGTTAAAGGTAATTTTTTGGTTATTGTACTTTATGTTGATGATCTTCTCATTACTGGTAGCACTCTTATTTCAATAAACAAGCTAAAAACTGCCTTACATCTAGCTTTTGACATGAGCGATTTGAGCTTGCTGAGTCACTTTTTGGGCTTGGAGATAGCTCAAAATTTTGACGGGATCACTATATCTCAGCAAAAATATGCTTCCGACCTGTTATTGAATTTTAATATGGCTGAATGTAAGGAAGCCCCATTCCCATTCCTCTCAGGAATCAATCATGAGGAGGGAGATTCTACACCGCTTGCAGATTGTAGTATGTATCGACAGTTGATTGGTTCACTACTTTATTTGACACACTCAAGGCCTAATATTTCATATGCCATGAGTGTTGTGTCAATGTATATGCAGCAGCCCCATGAGCTTCATTGGCGAGCAACCAAGTGGATCTTGCAGTATGTGCAAGGTACGAAACATTTTGGCATACATTATGCTGCAGATTCTGAGCTTGATTTCATTGGTTTTACTGATTCAGATTGGGCAGGTGATAGCATTGATCGGAAGTCCACTTCCGGTTATGTTTTCATGATTGGTCATGGTGCTATTTGCTGGTCCAACAAAAAGCAAGCAGCCATTGCACTTTCTTCAGCAGAGGCAGAGTATCGAGGGGCAGTCAATGCCTGCATTCAGGCAGTTTGGTTGTAGGGTAATCTTTCTGAGTTTGGTTTTGGTGGCACTACTTCGACTGTCCTATTTTGTGACAATGAAAGTGCTATCAAGATCTCCACAAATCCAGTTCAGCGGCAGAGGACCAAACACATTGAGATTCATATGCATTACATTCGACAGTTGGTGCATGATCGCACCATCATTCTGCAATATTTCCCTACTGATGAGCAAATTGCAGACATCTTCACCAAGAGCTTCACTGAGAAGAAGTTCTCTTACCTCTGTTCATTGTTGGGGGTGAGTTCCATCATGGTGGAGACAGATTGATCCATTATTATGCTTTAGTTTGAGGGGGGGCTTTCTTCCCACTGGTTTTTCCCTCTTTCCTCACTTAGTTTATTTCAGCATTTTTTGGATTATTGTATTGGGGTGACCTTTGGTCTTAGTTACCAGGGCCCCACATTATTTTTTTTTACACATCATTGTCTAGCTTGAGGGGGGGTGTTCGGATATCCACATCATATTTTTCAGGATCTTGCATGCAATTAGGGTTTGCATGCAAATTCTAGGGTTTGCATGCACTTTGCATGCATCCCAGTCACCAGGTTGATGCCTCTACCACCTTAGCCATCTTATTCTAGCACCCGGGAGCTTCTTAGCCCTCTTAGTCAGGAAGGCACCCACTTCTCACCTACTTCCAGAGAAGGGCGCACTTCTTCACCTACCACTGTAGTTTCACTTCAGTTACACTCAGTTAGCTCCGATTCTCCCTGATTTGAGGCTAGTTTCACTCCCGACTAACTGTTTCACTCCGTTGGACCTCCAGATTGACTAGATGACTTGTTCTTACTTCAGTTAGCCTCCCATGTGCCCTTCAATAAGCCCACTTCCCTATATTAGTGCTACACACTTCAGTTACACATGTTACACTCAGTTAGACTCAGATTGACACCTGGATGACTGGTTCTTATGCATTGATGACCACCACTGATTGATGATGAGGACTCCTAGTTGGAGTCAAGTTACTCCATTCAGTGATTCGAATGACCTCCTTAGGCAATTCGAATTGCTTAGTCATTGTTATTGTATTCTATTGTAATCATTCACCCTTACTGGGATATTGAGCACTGTTGCATGTTTTGCACAGTTTTACACCATATTTTATATGTTCATCTCTTGTGATTGATTTACTTGTTCATTAGATCTGTTGTGACTAATTTTACAATTTTGAGGGGTCAAATTTTGCAGTTTTCAAAATTGAAGTATACCAACTTGATCAGCTCAGCAATCCACATCCTTCCATCCATTTAGAAGTTTGAAATTCAAAGTTTTAATTTTTAGGATTTCTGTGACAAACCCTAATCCAGCTCCAGATCCATTTTCAGCAAATCAAGTGGCAAGAAGTTCTAATTCCAGAGGGAGATGAGACTGAGGCTTTACATGAGAAAGCTACAAGCAATCCCGACCTGTATGACTTGAAGAAATATAGGTATGTTTTCGAAATTTGTTCATGATTAAGGTTATGATATGTTTGTCTTCATATTATTGAGGTTAGTACAATATTGATTTTAGATTTGTCTTATCACCCTAGTAAAATTATGAATGCATGTGAATGATAGAAGACATTCATTGATTAGGGTTATGACACTTATGATTGTACTAATGCATTGTGGTATTGTATGAGAATGATGTTGTCCGCTAACATGAAAGGTTCAAATCACGTTCTAGATCATGAACATATGACCATGGTGAAATGAAGACAAAGACTCATCCATAGCCATTATAGAAGCTATACTTACGAGGTATGTGTAATTTTGGTTCTACAATGGTTAAGTTATGAGTTATGCAGGTTACTAAGCCCAAGTCATTGAAAAGAACAAGAAGACATTATTTGGGTATGTTAGACATAACTAACAAACATGATAACCAGGTATGTTTTTCCTATATCAAGTTAGAATCCTACCTTGTGTGAGGATCTTATATTGTTATATGAATGAGTATTCTTGAAGTTAGAAGTTTAAGTAATCAACTGTTTATGCATATTATGTTATTAACTTTGATTGATGATATGACTAACCAGAAGAGTTCTATGGTCAATAAGAATATGCATAAGTAATAGAAATCCTCCCTGAAACCTTGAATACTAATGCTTGTGATAAATTACCTGTGTGTGAAATAATCATGACCATACATGTTAAGCTTATTTAGGATCATAATGTTTTGATAGTATTGATATTATACTAATGGATGTATGATAATGTATGAGATCTTGAGGATGACACTAGTGCACACTTAAGCATGCATATTGGTCCAGGATGAATATAAGTTCAAGGATAGGTAATCTAGGAAGCAAAGATCAAGAGGGAGCACACTCCAGTAGTTCCTGCAAGAAAGCAAAGATTGAGAGGGAGTCCACCCTACAACTAAACAAAGATAAGTATTTGAATTATATATGATTACTTAAATGATCTTGTTCAGTCATGTACATATTCCTAGATTTAGGATGTATATTATGCAAAGGTTACATTAATGAACAAGATACTACTAATATATTAATGAGTAAGTGGCCTATGGTACTGTACAACATTCCATTGCTACTTATCTAGAATGAAACCTCTTTGCTGACATGTTGATGTGATGAACCTGCAATAATTAGTTAATGCAAATACACGAGATATCAGAAATAATAGAACAGAATCACTTTTATATTGATCATGGGCCACTTCAAGGGGGCAACCTCCTTTGAGCAAGCTCAATACAATTAACTTCACGGTGCCTTCAATGACCTCAACACACACTTATATACTAAGTCTATGCCCAATACCATGAGTCAAAACCATGAGACATATAATACTACCGGACGACTTACAAAGCATATGCGTCCAATACTATGGGTCAATACTATGGGCTAATATAAACTACGGGTCAACAAATACTACGGGACGACTTACAAAGCATATGCGTCCAATAACAATATACTAACATAGTAAAGAGAAGGGTTTACATAGGTTCCTAACATCCCCTCTCCCTTAGAAAAAGCTTTGTCCTCAAAGCTTTGGTTGGAGAAATTACTGCAGAAGCTGAAGGAGTGGTTCCTCGGTAGCATCCTTGGGTTTCATTTCAGGCCATTGATGCCGTTGGAGTGTCAAGGAGGATTGCTTGGAAGGCTGTAGATGAAAAAGAACCCTGTCAGCTGCGTGGAAAATGCACTCAGAACGGTGCTGATCGGCTTGTTGATTCAGGCGAATTCTGGCCATGTGAAGATTGTCCTGCAGAATGAGAAGAATCTGATTGCGGCTTCGAAGAACCGAGTCAATTGCCTGAGCTGGGGAGCTGCTAAGGGTGTATGGAAGAAGAACTGGCGGTGTTTGTCCATAGACTGCTTCATATGGTGTTCTGTGAGATGTGGTATTGTACCACCAGAGCGCTGCTAGGAAATCCATAGAAATAGTTGGCCAAAGTTGTTTAGGGATGGGCAAGGGTTTGAGCAATCCCGAAAGGAGTGTCGTTTCACCCTTGTTGACTTGGAAAGTATCATCGTCAGCCACCATCTGTTGAATTGTCATTTTTAGTCCCTGCCAAAAGAAGTTACATTGTTTTTGGTCATACCTGTTGCAGAACCCAGAGTGCCCTATTGATGAAGAAGCATGGAGTTCATAGAAGAGAGAGCCCTGTTGAACATATTGTACCCAATTTGGAACAAGCAGAGAAAGAGTTGTAAGAGAAACTGGGTCATCAATTGTGCAAGAAGGAGCATCTTCCACCATATTGTCCTTACCCTTCTTGTAAGTGATCACATAGGGATAACCCATGAGGTGGATAACCCATTTCAGGTGTGTTGGGGAGGAGACCCATTGTTCCAGAAAATTTTCCAGACTCGGGATATCAGTCTTAATGCAGAAATAATTCCCTAATAGGTATGGCTGCCACTTCTGTATTGCATGCAAAATAACCATCATTTCCTGTTGAGAGGTAGATGTGGCTAAATTCTTACCGGAAAGGTCTCGTGAAGGTAGCAAGCGCATTGGTTCAGCAACGATACCTGCATATCTATCCAAGGAAGTAGTGGAGACTGTTGATGGGTGCATCTGAATGGAATTGAGCTGAGCGATGACACCATGTGAATTCTTCTTAAGGAGTTTTTCCAGGCAATGTGAACTGATGATGCAAAGAGACCCTGGTTGTAAGCCCATAAATTTGTGTTGTGCCCCATTGACTTTAAACTGCATCCAAAGTTTAGCAAAATCCCATAAGATGGGGCCAAGTGTGCGTAACCATTGAACGCCCAAAACCACATCACATCCGCCTAAGGGCAAGGAAAACATGTCAGAGCGTAGGTTATAATCTTCTATAGAGATACGCACATTGTGACACTTCCTCTTGCAAGGTAAGGTGCCCCCATTGGCAACCATGACTTCAAAGCTGGAGCAAGGATGGACAAAACAATCAGCCTGTTTGGCAATCCGAGGGTCAATGAAGTTATGAGTGCTACCAGAATCAATGAGTATGGTAAGAGGGAGCTTCTTGAAGTATCCCCTAACCCGCATTGTTTGTGGGGTGGTGACGCCGGTTACAGCATGGAGAGAGATCTTAGGTGGGTCGTCCTGAAATGGGGTGTCAACAGGCGGGTGCTGAATGTCGATCTGATCATCCACTGTATCTGTAGCTGCTTCACCAAGTTCTAAGGAAGGTGAAGAATCCACATCCAAGAGATAGAGCTTTTGTTGAACACATCTATGTTCCCGAGTGAATTTCTCATCACAATTATAGCAAAGCCCTTTTTATCGGCGTGCCTGCATTTCTATTTCATACAAATGCTTGATAGGAGTTGGTTGAGGAGAAAGCGTGATGGAAGGTCATTGGGAACCCATATTTCTGAAGGGAACAAGGGTGGGTTTGGAGCGTTGTTGAGCTGCAATCTTGTCCTCAGCCAGCTTAGCCAACCCTAGGACTTCCATCATTGTGTTGGGACAAAACATTTTGACCTCTGAGCGAATTTCATCCTTGAGACCACTTATAAAACAACTCCTGTAGAATTCATCAGACAATCCTTCTGTGTGATTGGCCAATTTCTCAAATTCTGTCTGATACTCTCTCATTGTGCCAATTTGGTGAAGTTTAGTGAGTGCTCCTGTGAAATCATCAAAAGCACTAGGGCCAAATCGTGGCAAAATGAGTTGGCAAAAATCTGTCCAGTTTGGCTCGGGATGAGCTTTGACGTACCAACGGTACCATTGAAGGGCTTCCTATTCCAAATGAAAGGATGCAAGTGGAACTTTCTGAACATCAAAAGTATTATGCAGACTGAAATATTGTTCTGCTCGGTATATCCATCCAGTCGGATCAGTACCATTGAAGCAAGGAAAATCAAGCTTCGGCCCACGAAAATTGTTCGAAGAAGAGAACCCGGTGGCTGCAAAAGATTCTGGCTGTCGGTTATTATTCATGGCTGAATGCTGAAGATGGAGGCTAAGAAATTTTTCATCCAGATCTTGGAGTTTGGTTTGTATGGCTGCAAGTGCCTCCTCCATGGTGTTTGCTCCTGCACGGGTGACAACCATAACCAGGTTTTTTTTTTTTTTTTTTCCAGACTGGAGCGACTACGGCTCGAAAGGGATCTGGAACAACGCCGAATGGATTGAAAACGGCTGAATCTGGAACGGCTTGCAAATGGATCTGAAACGACGCAGCAGTGATCAACAATAGTTTAGCTGAAAGTAGATATGGACCCCAGGTATGTGCGGCTTCCTAACAGTTCAGGGGTTTCACTCGGCCACCAATGTTGTCTGACGGCTTGCGTATTGGGGCAGTACCCCTCACTCCACGGCTCAGGTAAAACTGATAACCGCTTTGCCACAAACGACAGCTCTTGGTTTACCTCAGGGGTGGGAACTAGTCAATCAGGTAGGGGTCGTTGCCCTTTTCGCTGGCAGGTCCTCTCAATGGGCCAGCTACTTCGAGGTTCCTGTGGTACTCCTCACAATGAGTTTTAGGGTTGATGCCCAAGTACTTCCCACAGTTAAGCAGATAGGGATGATTCCCAAATCCGAACCTGCAATAGAAAAAATTTGGGCAGAAATTCCACCCAATGTTCAAAAATCGGATCTATATTGCTCAGAATTGCTATTATAGCGTGTTTCCGGAACTGGAACAACCACTCTGCTTCTACCCATGAAAGCAGAATATAAATCTGGGCACTCGGTCAAAATATTTTCTCGCCGCAATTTCCGCGGTCGTCACCGAAATTCTAAAAAATTGCTGATTTTAAATCCGCGATATCTCCACTTTTAGAACTCCAAATGAGATGATTTTTTTTTTGAAACTGCGTATTTTTGAAAGAGGAATTCAAATATGCAATCGGTTTCTTTTGATTTTGTGTAGAAAGTTTCAAAAATTGATCTAAAAGTCGCCGCCCAAAAAAAGAGAAAAAAAAATTTCCCACTTGTGCCAAGGAAAGTGTTCTGATACCAGATGTGATGAACCTGCAATAATTAGTTAATGCAAATACACGAGATATCAGAAATAATAGAACATAATCACTTTTATATTGATCACGGGCCACTTCGAGAGGGCAACCTCCTTTGAGCAAGCTCAATACAATTAACTTCACGGTGCCTTCAATGACCTCAACACACACTTATATACTAAGTCTATGCCCAATACCATGAGTCAAAACCATGAGACATATAATACTACCGGATGACTTACAAAGCATATGCGTCCAATACTATGGGTCAATACTATGGGCTAATATAAACTACGGGTCAACAAATACTACGGGACGACTTACAAAGCATATGCGTCCAATAACAATATACTAACATAGTAAAGAGAAGGGTTTACATAGGTTCCTAACAGGATGTATGATAATGTATGAGATCTTGAGGATGACACTAGTGCACACTTAAGCATGCATAGTGGTCCAGGATGAATATAAGTTTAAGGATAGGTAATCTAGGAAGCAAAGATCAAGAGGGAGCACACTCCAGTAGTTCCTGCAAGAAAGCAAAGATTGAGAGGGAGTCCACCCTACAACTAAACAAAGATAAGTATTTGAATTATATATGATTACTTAAATGATGTTGTTCAGTCATGTACATATTCCTAGATTTAGGATGTATATTATGCAAAGGTTACATTAATGAACAAGATACTACTAATATATTAATGAGTAAGTGGCCTATGGTACTGTACAACATTCCATTGCTACTCATATAGAATGAAAGCTCTTTGCTGACATGTTGGGAGTTGTGCACACTCTTAACAATGTTCTGGTAGAGATGGAAGGCATCTAGAAAGCTACGGAATATGGATAAATGTTGTATTAAAGCATTGGATAAGATAATTGCATGACTGTATGACATATGTATTTATGAGTAAGAATTTGTTATGAAATATATAAGATGTTTCTAATCATACAATTGAACTTGTCTTGTAGGAAAGACCGTGTACCTACAAAAGAAGGAGTACAACATTTGTTCTAGCAACAAAGTTCAAAGAAAACTATCTATTGAAGATACCTCGAGGAAGAATTGATGGGACCAAGCTTGGTGAGAGGAGTATCCTTCCCTTGGCTGTGGATGTAAGCGTTGTGTGATGAGCATCAGGACGATGCTCCAATTACTGCTTTGGATATGCATCAGTTGGATGCTTTGTATGATCAGTTGGATCATGTATATTGATATGCATCAGTTGGATGCTTTGTATGATCAGTTGGATCATGTATATTGATATGCATCAGTTGGATTCTTTGTATGATCAGTTGGATCATGTATATGTATATGCATCAGGGCGATGAAGTGAAGATGATTAGGATGATCATGTGTGATGCATATCAGGATGATGCTCTAGATGATATGCATCAGGACAATGCTATGATGATGATCAAGATGATGCATTACTTTCTAGGCATGGAGGTGTGGAAGAGTGCAGATGGGATCTTCCTTGGACAACGGAAGTATGCAGTAGAGATCCTGAAGAGGTTCGGGATGATGGACTCCAAGGACATGGCCACACCTATGGCATGGAACCTGAAGCTTCTGTGTGATGCTTCATCTAAGCCGGTTGATTGCATGGTGTATCGCCAGATGATTGGGTCCTTGATGTACCTAACGAACACGAGACCATATATTTGCTTTGTTGTGAACACATTGAGCTAGTTCCTGACAGATCCGTTAAGTGTTCACCCGGTTGCTGTAAAGCATATTCTGAGGTACCTGAATGGTACAGTTGATTATGGGCTCAAGTATGATGCAAATCAAAAGTTTAACCTGGAGGGTTATGTTGATTCCGATTGGGAAGGAAGTGTTGCTGATAGGAAGAGCACTTCTGGGTGCTGCTTCAGTATGGGATCAGATGTGATCTCTTGGTTTAGTAGGAAGTAGTCCTGTGTGGCACTGAGTACATCCGAAGCAGAGTATGTTGCATCTTGTTCGGCTAATTAGTAGGAAGTATGGCTTAGGAAGCTACTGTCTGAGTTATTTGATCTCCCGTTGGATGCTACCTATATCTTATGTGACAACCAGAGTTGTGTGAAGTTTTCTAAGAACCCAGTGTTCCATGACAGGTAGAAGCACATTGAGATCAAATATCACTATATCAGTGATCCAGGAGGATCTAAGAAGGCAAAATTTTGAAGTCCTCCAATCTCAGCAAAACTAGCACTATATTGAAGGGCTCGTCGAGACGATTCCAACGGCGTTCGTTTCACCTCAAACGGACTCCGTATGAGAAAGTTATCGCGTTCTGTTCCATAAGGTCAACAAGCAAATTTGGCAAAAAGAGGTGCCACGTGGCACCACTGACAAGGTGACACGTGGCATCCATACTATACAAACATGATGATGTGGCACCACTCAGAGGATGACACATGGCATCCATACAGTACAGACCAATCACAAGGTGACATGTGGCATGATGACATGGCATGCTAAATGGCATGATGATGCGGTATGATGACATGGCATGCTGATGTGGCATGATGACATGGCATGATAATGTGTCATGATGATGTGGCATTCTGACATGGCATGATGATGTGGCATGATGATGTGGCATGCTGATGTGGCATGATGACATCGCATGATGATGTGGCATGGTGACATGGCATGATGAAGTGGCATGATGACTAGCATGCATGCATTTGTGCTTGAAATGAGTTTTAGGAAATTCATGCATTTACTCATGAGAAATTGTAAAATGATTAATATTTGAAGTGAGTGGAAAAATTACTCACATATTACTCATTTATTTTATTCCTTGAGTTGTTATGAAGTTAATGCATGGTTGTAACCAAAAACAAACATGCCATATTTGTAAAGAAGTTGTAACAAGTTGGTTTATGGTTGAAAAAACCAACATGCTATTTAAAAGAAGGATTTTGGTATGTAATGGATTATTGTTGGATTTTGTAAATGTCATTATGGGGAAGTAACTAAATGTGAAAACCCATGGACATGTGGGCATGAACCATATTTTTGGTTTATGTTCTTAAAAGCCCAACCACATGGAAACCAACTTAGGGAAGTTGTAACCAAGGCCAAGATAGGCAAATTAGTTGCAACCAAAGGAATCCATGAGAGTCATGTGAAGAAGGGAAAGCCAACCTATATAAACCCATTCATTTGCCATTTCCCACTCATGCTTTGGAGTAGAGACTTTGTAGCTAAAGGAGAGAAGGGAGATTGCGTAGCTCTGCAGGAGGAAGGTACGAGTGTTTATACTCGTTTTACACCGTCTTCAGGCTTCGGAGTTGCTGGAAGCAGTCTTGTTGTGTTTTGGGCAGCGGTTCTCTTCCTGGCCATTGTCGCCAAGGTATCATTGTATCATTGCCATGTATTTTGCCTTTATGCTGAGATTATAGATCGGCCCTCCTATTGAGAAGCAGGCCCGGAGACGTAGTCCATCCTGGACGAACTCCATTATCAACTTGTTGTCTTTATGTGTGTATTGTCTATGATGTTTGGTTCTCTTCTTATGGATTTGTGAGCTTCATTCATGCTCTTTATGCAATTCATGTTAACGTCATAGAGTAGCAAAGATCTTGTTTTCGGATCATGTGGTATCAGAGCAGGTCTATTTGACGTTGGATTGTGAGTGTGGATGCTCACGAGGGCTAAACTACAAGCTGGTGAGGGTACATTAGAGCCTTACAATTTCGAGATCGGACGTGCACACCGAACGAGGAAGATGGATGCTAATGATGCCCGCATCGAGATGGAGGCAAACTTTCACAAGGTCTTCTATATGATGGCCGACAAGGTAGACAAGTTGTTTGCAGACTATGAAGAACGCATGGCAAAAGAAAGAAAAGGCAGTGAAGTAAAGAAGGAAGACAAAGAAGTGAAGGACGAAGGAAACGCTTCAGTTAACCAAGGGGAGGGTGGCGAAGAGCCTCCTGAGCCTCCCTCTTCACCTTCAGCTTCAAGCACAAGTTCAAGTGCTTCTTCCTCATCCCATTCTCAACATTCCAAGGTTCCTCACAAAGAGCCTCAAAAGAAGCCCTTATTGAAGATCGATGTGAAGTTTGATTTGCCCATGTTCAATGGGGAAGCGAATGCAGAGAAGTTAAACAATTGGATAAGGAAAATTGAGGTCTATTGCCGAGTCCAGCAGATCGAAGAAGAAGATGTGAAGATTCAGTTGGCTTCACTTCGGCTGACAGGCACCGCACTTGTATGGTGGGAAAGCAAGCTTCAGCAAGGTAGCAAACAAATGGGTAATTTTCTCTCATCGTGGTCTACTTTTATTTCTGCTTTACGTAAGCAATTTTATCCGTTGGGTTATGTTCAGAAGGCAATGATGGATTGGCAAAGTTTTAGACAAGGCAAGGGTCAGAGTGTTCAGAATTTTACTGAAGAATTTAGAAAGAAAGCTCTAGAGTTGAATATTTCTTTAGATTCTCCTGACACTCTTTTGAAGTACATTGGTGCTCTTCATCATTATCTACGCCATACTTTGCTGTTGTTGAATCCTACTAGTGTGGATGAAGCAAGTGTTCAGGCTACTCATCTTGAGAGCAGGGGGAATCATTTGCAAGAAGACCATCAGAAGAAGCCTTTCAAGCACAACAACAACCACAAGTTCAAGGAAAAAGACAAGAGCAAGAAGACAGCTACTGCCAAGAAGGAAGGAGGAAAGCTCCATTGCAACCATTGTGACACTGATGGGCATGATGAAGAAAGTTGTTGGAAGTTGCATCCTGAACAAAGGCCAAAGCATTTTGGAGGCAAAAAGAAGAAAAAGACCGTTGCAACAGCGCAACAAGATTTGGGTTCCGACTCAGGTGATGAAACCAGGATTACAGCCGTGGGAATGCAAGGTAACAAAACTCCTCATACTGGTTCAAGTTCTACTCATGTTTCTAAAGAAAATGATAAAAGAAGAAGTGAGTTGTTTCACATCAGAGTTGTGTCTAAGCATACAAAGATTGAAACATTATTTGATCCGGGTTCTCAAGTAAGTTTGATCTCAGAATCAGTTGTTAAGAAGTTGGGCATACAAACTAAACCTCACCCCAAGCCTTATCCTCTTGGATGGGTATGTGATAATGCTAAGCTACAGGTGACTAAGCAATGCAGGGTAAGGTTTGCAATTGCTTCAAAGTTGATCGATGAGGTGGACTTAGATGTTGTTCCTCTTGACATCTGCGGTATCGTATTGGGAAGCCCATACTTGTATGATCGACAAGCAGTATTCTTTCGTCATGAGAACAAGTACCATCTCACCAAAAATGGGGTGGAGTACATTGTGAGAGCTCACAGTATGAAGGCTAACACCACTCTTGTTAGTGCAGGACAGATGAAGAGACTCATCAACACTAACAAGAGATACATGTTCATGGTTGTGAGAGCAAAAGATGCTGAGGCATCCGATGCTTTCAAAGGTTGTGATCCTTCTCATACAAAGGCTATGATTGATATTGTGGTTAACTATGATGATATATTTCAGGAACCTACAGGTTTGCCTCCCAAAAGGGAGATTCAACATGATATTCATCTCTAGCAGGATGCCCCTCTTCCTAATGTGGGCATGTACAGGTTGTCCGCAGTTATCAAGTACAAGAAGGGTACTGGTAACAAAGTGGTAGATATGCTTGCTAGACCTCCTATTGTTGCATCTATTGTTTTGAAAAATGCTTCTTTATCCCATGAAAGTTATATTGAGCAGTATGCTACTAATGATGATTTCAAGGAGGTTTATGAGAAGCTAACCAATGGCACACAGGTGGAAGACTACTATTTGCAGGGACAGTTGCTCTATCATTTGGGCAAGTTATGTGTTCCTATCAGTGAAAGAGTCCATGTAATACGAGAAGCTCATACTTCTCTTGTATCAGGGCATTTTGGGGTAGGTAAGACTTTGGCTCATTTGCAAAGACTTGTGTATTGGCCTCGCATGAAAGACATTGTAACAAAATATGTAAAGGGGTGTGTGATGTGCTCTACTTGTAAGCCCACTAATAGAAAATTGGGGTTGTACTCACCACTTCCTGTTCCTTCCCATCCTTGGGAAAGCATTTCCATGGATTTTGTGGGGGGTTTTCCTATGTCTAGGAGGGGTCATGACTACTTGTATGTGGTCGTGGATAGGTTTAGCAAGATGTGTATTCTTATGCCATGTAAAAAGCAGGTCACTGTAGAGCAGGCTGCTTCTCTTTTCTTTCAGCATGTATGGGTTCACTTTGGACTTCCTACGTCCATTATCTCGGATCGGGACTCCCGATTCCTTGGAGAATTTTGGACAAAGTTATGGTGTATGATGGACACCAAGCTAAAGAGGAGCACCGCTTTCCATCCACAGACTGACGGACAGACAGAGGTAGTCAACAGGACAGTTGTCCATTTGCTTCGGGGCTATTGCAACAAGCATCCTAAGTTATGGGATGAACAGATCCAGTATGTGCAGCATGCCTACAACAGGGCTATGCATTCTTCCACTCAGAGCTCGCCATTTGAGACATGCTTTGGGTACTTGCCAAAGATTCCATTGGACTTGACTTATGGGAGAGAGGTTGATTCAAGCGCTTCCAAGGATGAAGACAAAGCCCGCAGGTTCATTCAGAGAGTTCAACAGGTACATCAAGCAGTGCAAGAGCAGTTGGAGAAGAGTCAAGCCCAGTACAAGGCTCGCCATGACAAGCATAGAGTTGATCATCAATTTCAGGTGGGAGATCAAGTGTGGCTTCACATCAGCAAGGAGAGGATGAAAGGAGAAGGCAAGAAGCTCAAGCCTATTAGATATGGTCCCTTCACCATCTTGGAGAAGATTGGGATGAATGATTTTCGCTTAGAGCTACCACCATACATGCAGATCTACTCAGTGGTGAATGTGGAGAACTTGAAACTCTATGAGCCTCCCATGATCATGGATGAAAGGGAGAATGTCTCATTGCCATCAGTTGATGAATTTGCTCCTGAGTACATGGATGAGCTAAAGGAAGATGTCATCTTGGACAGAAGGACAAGGACTTCTCGCAGAGGTGATGTTGATTATCTTCGAGTGGGCATCAGAGGCACTCATCCAAGCAAATCCAAGTGGATTGAGAAGGAGAAAGTGAGGGAGCGATTCCCTCACCTATCTGTTGATTAGTAAAGGCTTTTGGAGGCCAAAAGCTTCTCAGTGGGGAGGAATGATCCAGGAGGATCTAAGAAGGCAAAATTTTGAAGTCCTCTAATCTCAGCAAAACTAGCACTATATCGAAGGGCTCGTCGAGACGATTCCAACAGCGTTCGTTTCACCTCAAACGGACTCCGTATGAGAAAGTTATCGCGTTCTGTTCCATAAGGTCAACAGGCAAATTTGGCAAAAAGAGGTGTCACGTGGCACCACTGACAAGGTGACACGTGGCATCTGTACTGTGCAAACATGATGATGTGGCACCACTCAGAGGATGACACATGGCATCCATACAGTACAGACCAATCACAAGGTGACATGTGGCATGATGACATGGCATGCTAAATGGCATGATGATGCGGTATGATGACATGGCATGCTGATGTGGCATGATGACATGGCATGATAATGTGTCATGATGATGTGGCATTCTGACATGGCATGATGATGTGGCATGATGACATGGCATGCTGATGTGGCATGATGACATGGCATGATGATGTGGCATGGTGACATGGCATGATGAAGTGGCATGATGACTAGCATGCATGCATTTGTGCTTGAAATGAGTTTTAGGAAATTCATGCATTTACTCATGAGAAATTGTAAAATGATTAATATTTGAAGTGAGTGGAAAAATTACTCACATATTACTCATTTATTTTATTCCTTGAGTTGTTATGAAGTTAATGCATGGTTGTAACCAAAAACAAACATGCCATATTTGTAAAGAAGTTGTAACAAGTTGGTTTATGGTTGAAAAAACCAACATGCTATTTAAAAGAAGGATTTTGGTATGTAATGGATTATTGTTGGATTTTGTAAATGTCATTATGGGGAAGTAACTAAATGTGAAAACCCATGGACATGTGGGCATGAACCATATTTTTGGTTTATGTTCTTAAAAGCCCAACCACATGGAAACCAACTTAGGGAAGTTGTAACCAAGGCCAAGATAGGCAAATTAGTTGCAACCAAAGGAATCCATGAGAGTCATGTGAAGAAGGGAAAGCCAACCTATATAAACCCATTCATTTGCCATTTCCCACTCATGCTTTGGAGTAGAGACTTTGTAGCTAAAGGAGAGAAGGGAGATTGCGTAGCTCTGCAGGAGGAAGGTACGAGTGTTTATACTCGTTTTACACCGTCTTCAGGCTTCAGAGTTGCTGGAAGCAGTCTTGTTGTGTTTTGGGCAACGGTTCTCTTCCTGGCCATTGTCGCCAAGGTATCATTGTATCATTGCCATGTATTTTGCCTTTATGCTGAGATTATAGATCGGCCCTCCTATTGAGAAGCAGGCCCGGAGACGTAGTCCATCCTGGACGAACTCCGTTATCAACTTGTTTTCTTTATGTGTGTATTGTCTATGCTATTTGGTTCTCTTCTTATGGATTTGTGAGCTTCATTCATGCTCTTTATGCAATTCATGTTAACGTCATAGAGTAGCAAAGATCTTGTTTTTGGATCAATCAGGGATATGGTGCAGAGAGGAGCAGTGAAGCTCCTGTATGTTGGGATGAACGACCAGATAGCCGATGTATTGACCAAGCCGTTGTCCAAAGTGAATTTTGAGTACTTCAGAGAGATACTTGGTGTACTTCAGATCTAGATTCCTTCCAAGGGGAAGTGATGATTCTGGAGACACAGATGCACATGAACCATTCTCACATGGTGGTAGGTGTGTCCTCCTATGTTGCAGATATAAGGGTTGGGTCCATTCCGACACGGTTGAAGTGTGTCTTCCCATGGTCGTTGATGTAAGAGCTATGCCATTCGAGCATGGTTGAAGTGTGTCTTCCTATGGCTATGATATAAGAGCTGTGCCATTCAAGCATGGTTGAAGTGTGTCTTCCCAAGGCTGCCATATAAGAGTTGTGCTATTCGGGCATGGTTGAAGTGTGTCTTCCCATGGCTGCAATATAAGTGTTGTGCCATTCCTAGAATGGTTGAAGTGTGTCTTCCCATAGCTATGGATATAAGTGCGATGTCATTCTCGCATGGTTGAAGTGTGTCTTCCCATGGTGTAGATATAAGTGTTGAGCCTTTCACGGATGGTTGAAGTGTGTCTTCCCATGCCTGTGAATGTAAGTGCTGTGTGATGTGCATCTAGGTTGTGTTCCATGGACTATGAGGTGATATGAAGATGATGAGGTGACAGTATGGTACACAGGTTTTGCAGAGGCATATAATCAGTCCTGAGATGCTCTTGCAGGTTTTGCACAGGCAGTGTAATCAATCTTGGGAGATCTTGCAGGTTTTGCAGAGGTAGTGTAATCAATCTTGAGGTGTACCTACTTGATGGCTTGCTTGCAGAGATGATGAAGACCTACATGGAGGCTAGGCCTACATCCAACATGAAAAATGGTTGGCTCTGTAGCACTTCCTATGACAAGTAGATTGGAGATTGATTGAGATAGCAGCAGCAATGATGATGATGCTCTGTGATCCAGTGATGATGATCCAGCTCCAAAATTGAAGACTTGTGCATATATGTATTGATGACTTGTGTCAAGAGAATACTTTCCTAGTTAAGAGGGAGTGTTGATGTATTTGTAACTTTAGAAGATATTCACTTGTATATTGTATTTGTACTTTATTGTATCCCCAACGGAGATGTATTATTCCTCCGATTGGAAGTGCCGTCAGTTGTACTTGCAAGTGTCGCAAGTATTATTGTAAGTGTCGCAACTTATATTTGATGGGTTATTAGACCACCTTGTTGGGGTCGGCCCTGTATGAGTTGTGTGGGTCAAAGGGTTATTAGACCACCCTAGTGGGGGTCGGCCCAGTTAGCATTATATTAAGTGGTTAAGTTGAGGCCGACCTAGTTGAGTAAAGGTCAAGTGAAAGTTAGTGTATAAATAGAGAGTATGTCTCTCTCATTTTACACATTCCATTGTTCACTCACTTCGCATTAGTGAGAGAAGAGGAGGATGTGCACAAGTGGAGGAGGAGCATCTTGCTGTAGATATATATCTCTTGGGTTTGATCATGGTGATCCTTATATTGATACTTATTCTATCTCTGAGGAAGTTGCGGGTTTTTTTGTTGAAATATTGTAACTTCCAAGAATATTATATTTGTATTTTATTATTTTGGAGATGGTACATTCCTCTGGGGTGACCTTATTGTATATCCGAAGATATTTATTCCTCCAAGAGAATGTGGTAACTAGGGTTATTAGATCTCCCATGTGAGGTCGGCCCTGAGTTTATTATTTGGGGGTTATTAGACTCTCCAGGGAGAGGTCGGCCCCATTAGGGTAAAAGGTCAGTTAGGAGATGAGTATAAGTAGAGGAGGATGTTCCTCACTTATCTCACTCATTCATCCACTTGGAAGTAGCTCACAAGTGAGAGAGAGATCTGCATAGGAAGAGGAGGAGCTCTTGTTTGGTTTCTACATCTTGTATTTGGTTGATCATCTATATTGAGGAAAGCTTTGATGGGTTTTCTACCCCATGAGGGTTTCCCAGGGTAAATCTTTGTCTATCTTGTGATTGTGTTTCTTTCAGTGATCTTGTTAGTCAAATTAGTATAAAATTAACATGGTATCAGAGCTAGCCTGAATAGGACATCTTTCACAAGGTGAAAATATCTCTCTCTCCTCCTCTGGTGAAAATTAGGGTTTCTGCAAAAGTTTGAATTTTTGGATTCTAATTGCATGGTTGGATAGCCCTCCTCAAAATTGAAGTTTTGAGCCCTCGATCAAGATTTTTGGTTGGGTATAACCCTGTGCTTTGTCAAATCCTAGTTTGACTTCTGGACTAGAAAACCAGAAAAAGTGCACACCTCTATACCAGTGAACCAAAAAAGCAGCGAACCTATGCACCAAAAAACCAGAAAAGAGAAGACCAGAAAACCAAAAATTCTGTTGCAGTTCCGGAAGGTGAAAAGTTGAAGTTTCCAGAAGCAGAACAGTCCAGAAATTTCAACTCAATCAAGCACATCTCCTGGTAAGTGTTATTCTATCTCTTGAGAAACTTCAAATCTCTTTGACCCCTAGATAAGATGGCTCCAAGCACTAAGCTTGAAGACAAGCTAGAGGGTATAGAAAATTTCCAGGCATGGAAATACAGAATTGGTCTCATTCTTGAAGAGAATGATTTTGTCCAATATATTAAATATGAGATTGCAGAACTTGAAGAAGATGAAGCCAAAGAGAAGTATAGGAAGGACCTAATTAGGGCAAAGAGAATCATTTTTGATTCTATCAAAGACCACTTGATTCCCCAAGTGGCATCCAAGAAGATCCCAAAGGAAATGTATGATTCCCTTTCCAGAATGTATGAGGAAAGAACATCAATAGGAAGATGAATCTAAGAGCTCAATTGAAGAGCACCAAGATGAATAAGGAGAATCTAATCAAGATCATTTCTCAAGGGTTTCCCAGTTCAAGGAACAACTAGATGCCATTAGAGATACCCTTGATGAAGATGAACTAGTCATGACTACTCTAAATGGTCTCACTAGACCTTGGGAGTCATTCATCCAAACTATGTGTGCCAAAAAAGAAAGTATGAAGTTTGATGTGGTATGGGAGGATTGCATTCAGGAAGAAGCTAGGGTAGCCAATAGAGAATCCCTTCTCAAGGAGGATGACCAAGCTTTGGCTACTCACACCAGAAGAAGAAGAAGGAGTCATTTCAACTCCAAGAAGAATGGTCACAAGGAGTCTCAACCTCCTCATAGATTTAAAAAGAGAGGGGGAGTAAACTCAGAAAGAGACCTCTCCGCAATTCAAGGTTATCATTGTCTCAAACTAGGACAGATTGATAGAAATTGTACTTCACAAAAGAAGAAGAAGAATATTCACAAAGACATCATGCACATGTGGCGGAAGATGATAGTGAAGAAGAATAAGAGGAAAGGCCTCAAAAGAAAAGAACTAAATTAGAAAAAGAAGATGCGGAAGAATATGTTCTATTCTCTGCACTCTCTAGGTCTGTGACACCTGGAGAAGATACATGGCTTATTGATAGTGGTGCTTCAAAGCACATGACAAGACAAAAGAAGGCTCTCTCAAGACTTGAAGAGAAGTCTTCTCTTCAGAAGGTATCCCTAGGAGATGACTATCAATATCCCATCAAGGGAATTGGTGAAGCAAGCTACAAGCTTGATTCTGGAACCCCATTGAAGATGAAGGAAATCTTATATGTACCAGGTTTGAAGAAGAACTTACTTTCTATCTCAGCATTAGATAAGAAAGGATATAGGGTTGCATTCATTGATGGACAAGTACTCATGTGGTCCAAAGGAAAATCAATTGAGGATGCAATTATTATTGGTGAAGAGGAAGGAGGCCTATACAAACTCAAGGGCCATCCAGAAGTTGCCCTTGTTCATGAAGCCACTAGCCCAAGTGAGCTATGGCATAGGAGACTTGCTCACATTAACTACAAAGCACTACTTCATGTGAGAAAAGTAGTCATAGGACTACAAGACTTAAAAATTGATCATGAGGGCACTTGCAAAGGATGTGCAAAAGGGAAGAATATCAAGAACCCATTCCCAAAGAGTGAAACAAAGACTAAGAGTACGTTGGAATTGATTCACTCAGATGTATGTGGACCAATGCCATCCACATCCTTGAGTGGATATGAATACTACCTTACATTCATTGATGACTACTCAAGAAAGACTTGGATATATTTCCTGAAGGGAAAGAATGAAGTCTTTAAAAAGTTCAAGGAATTCAAAGCCCTGATAGAAAATCATTTAGAAAAGAAGATCAAGATACTCAGGACAGATAATGGTGGAGAATATACTTCAAAATATTTTGAAGTCTTTTGTAAAGAAGCTGGAATCAAGAGGGAACTAACCACTCCCTACAATCCCCAACAGAATGGTGTTGCAGAAAGAAAGAATATAACTATTATGGAAGCAGTAAAGACAATGATACATGATCAAGACCTACCTATGTATCTATGGGATGAAGAAGCCAGGACAATAGTCTATGTGCAAAATAGACTATCTCATAGTGCTCTTGATTTCAAGACCCTAGAAGAAGTGTTCACAGGAAAGAAGCCTGAGGTAAGTCACCTCAAGATATTTGGATGCCCAGTATACATTCACATTCCAAAAGAAAAGAGGACCAAGCTAGATCCCTCTGGGAAGAAAGGAATATTTGTTGGATATTGTGAAGCATCCAAAGCATTCAGAATATACATCCCAGGATTCCATCATATGGAAATAAGTAGGGATGTGACATTTGATGAAGAGGCACCTTCCAAAATCACAGAAGCTACACCCACTCCTGAGGAGACAACTCCTGAAGACCATGATATGATGGAACCACAAGAACCCCCTGTCATAGAAATTTCAAGGAAGAGAAAGCCAACATGGGCAAGAGACATTATACTAGGAGTAGAAAAGTATGGAGCTCCTGAAGGCTCCACTAGGGTGAGCAAGAAGCCAAAGGTATTTTCCAACTATGTGGCTTTGATGCGTGATCTTGTAGATTAAGAACCCACTAGTTATGAAGAAGCATCCCATAAGAAAGAGTGGGTGGAGTCAATGATGGAGGAATACCAATCAATAATGAAGAATGATGTTTGGGATATAGTTCCCAAACCAAAGGACAAAAGTGTGGTATCCTCCAAATGGATATACAAGATAAAGCATGCTGCAGATGGCAGCATTGAAAAATACAAGGAAAGGTTTGTAGCTAGAGGGTGCTCTCATAAAGAGGGAATTGATTATGAAGAAACATTTGCACCAGTTGCAAGGTACACTTCCATTAGAACTATCATGGCACTTGCATCCATGATGAAGTGGAAATTACACCAGATGGATGTGAAGATAGCCTTCCTGAATGGTGTGATTGAGGAGGAAGTGTACATAGAACAACCACAAGGATTTGAGGTGGAAGATGGAAGAACCCATGTGTGCAAACTAAAGAAGGCCTTGTATGGGCTGAAGCAAGCTCCCAGAGCTTGGTATGGCAGAATTGATAGTTTCTTGACTAGCTTGGGCTTTACCAAGAGTAAAGCTGATCCTAATATTTATGTCAAATTTATGGATGATGAACTTGTCATATTGTTGCTATATGTGGATGATCTATTTCTGTCTGGAAATGAGAAACAGATTATCGAGTGCAAGAAGAAGCTCTCTTCAGAATTTGAGATGAAAGATCTCGAATTGATGCATTACTTCCTAGGTCTGGAAGTATGGCAAGGACCAAGAGGAATATTTCTCAACCAGGGAAAGTATGCTATGGAAATATTGAAGAGATTCGACATGTTGGAATGCAAATCCATGGCCACTCCCATGGATTGCAACTTGAAGTTGTTGGTTGATGACACATCAGAGTTAGTGGATATGACTCTGTATAGACAGATTATTGGGTCATTGATGTATTTGACAAAATACCAAACCAAACATATTCTTTGCGGTGAATACCTTGAGTCAATATCTAGTGGAACCTAGACGAGTTCACCTAATAGTTGCAAAGCATGTGATGAGGTACCTAAAGGGTACGATAGATTTTTGTCTATGTTATCTTGGAGATCATGTCTTCAGACTGCATGGCTACACAGATGTTGATTGGGAAGGAAGTATATCGTATAGGAAGAGCACATTGGGAGGATGTTATTGTCTAGGATCTGCCATGATCTCATGGTTTAGCAGGAAGCAGTCTAGTGTGGCTCTCAGCACAGTTGAAGCAAAATATATAGCTGCTTTCTCTGCTAGTTGTGAAGCAGTATGGCTTCAAAAACTATTATCAGGACTATTTGACTTAGAGATGGACCCCACTATCATCATGTGTGACAACCAGAGTTGTATCAAGATGACAGAGAATCGAGTGTTCCATGATAAGTCAAAGCACATAGAGATCCGATATTTCTATATACGGGATATGGTGCAGAAAGGAGCTATCAAGCTTGAGTATGTAAGCACTGACGAACAAGTTGCTGATATATTGACCAAACCTCTGTCTCAAGTAAAGTTTGAGTATTTCCGAGACAAGCTTGGTGTAGTTCAAAAGGACCCTCCTCGAAAGGAGGAGTGATGTGGTCACCGATGATCAGATTTCCTGCATTGATAGTGAGGTCGATGATGTGGATACCTGTATTGGTGATACCGATGATGAGGTCAATGAATGGTCCTTAGACTAGGTCTAAGTTGACAAGTGGATTGTATCATCCTTGGACACTTGTCCTAAAAGAGATCTGTAGACACATGTCTCCAATAAAGTGGTCCCTTTTGGACGTTATGGGGATTGCATCATCCCGGAACCCCTTGGTTCAAAATGTATGTGATAGGACTGCATCGTCCCTGGACCCTTGGTTCAAAATGTACGTGATAGGACTGCAACATCCCTGAACCCTTGGTTCAAAATGTATGCGATAGGACTGCATTGTCCCTAAACATTTGGTTCAGAAGGTACGTGAGAGGACTGCATCATCCCTAAACATTTGGTTCAAAAGGTACGTGAGAGGACTACATCATCCCTGAACATTTGGTTCAAAAGGTATGTGAGAGGACTGCATCGTCCCTGAACATTTGGTTCAAAAGGTACGTGAGAGGACTGCATCGTCCCTGAACATTTGGTTCAAAAGGTATGTGAGAGGACTACATCATCCCTGAACATTTGGTTCAAAAGGTACGTGAGAGGACTGCATCGTCCCTGGACATTTGGTTCAAAAGGTACGTGAGAGGACTGCATCGTCCCTGAACCTTTGGTTCAAAATGTATGTGACTAGATTACATCGTCCATAGAAATGAGACTTGTCTAAAATTGATAAGGATTGATCATCCTGGAAGTAGATCTAGATTGCATCGTCCATAGACATGAGACCTGTCTAAAATTGATAAGGATTGATCATCCTGGAATTTGATCTGGATTGTATCATCCATGGACCTATGTCCTAAAGTGAGAGGGATTGATCATCCTGGAATTTGATCTGGATTGTATCATCCATGGAACTATGTCCTAAAGTGAGAGGGATTGATCATCCCGTAATAGGATCGTGTGTAGATGATCCAGATGCTGTAGATCGAGATGATCCAGATGATGTAGATCGAGATGATCCAGATGCTGTAGATCGAGATGATCCAGATGCTATAGATCGAGATGATCCAGATGCTATAGATTGACATGATGATGATGATGTAGCTGGTCGAGTGCTGCAGAAGATGAAGACTTAGTATTGAAGATGTTTATGTTCCAGTAACTGTTGAGTTACTGATGATGATGTATGAAGAAATCTTCCAATGATTTATAGATGTATCATGTACCATGTAGTTGATGACTCCTTGCTCCTGCAGATGTTGTTATAATATCCTTCTCATTAAGGGGGAGTGTTGAAATATTGTAACTTCCAAGAATATTATATTTGTATTTTATTATTCCGGAGATGGTACATTCCTCCGTGGTGACCTTATTATATATCTGGAGATTTTTATTCCTCCAAGAGAATGTGGTAACTAGGGTTACTAGATCTCCCATGTGAGGTCATCCCTGAGTTTATTATTTGGGGGTTATTAGACTCTTCTGGGAGAGGTCGGCCCCATTAGGGAAAAAGTTCATTCGAGAGATGAGTATAAGTAGAGGAGGATGTTCCTCACTTATCTCACTCATTCATCCACTTGGAAGTGGTGCACAAGTGAGAGAGAGATCTGCATAGGAGGAGGAGGAGCTCTTGTTTGGTTTCTACATCTTGTATTTGGTTGATCATCTATATTGAGGAAAGATTTGCTAGGTTTTCTACCCCATGAGGGTTTCCCAGGGTAAATCTTTGTCTATCTTGTGATTGTGTTTCTTTCAGTGATCTTGCTAGTCAAATTAGTATAAACTTAACATTTTTCACCTTATTGGTTTTCCCCGGTGAAATGTTTTGTGTCTCTTGTCTCTTATGCTTGTTATGTTGTACATGTTGTTCTTTCAGTTAAGATCCTAGATCATAATGAATTAAATTCTGAAAAACTAACATATTTTGGCTAGACATAAGGATATTGGGTGGGTAAACTCGCTATTATTGAGGGGAAGAATAAGTGTAGCTCGCAGGAAAATTGGATTCCTGGCTAGTTGTTTTGTTAAATAAAGTTTAAGAATCAAAATAATAGAAAAGTATTTACTTTACCTTTTTCTTACCAATACTAGCTATCTTTATCTTTTAATGTATTAGAACCTCGTGCTAGGGAAGAAGTAAATATAAGCAAGATACTAGATGGGTAAGAAAGAAAGATAGATAGATACTTATTTAGGAGCAGGGGAGTAGTAGCAAGAACATTATGAATATCCATATGATACTATATTTTTTTTCTTTCGGGTCACTATACCATATATAAGGAGGAGATTCTCATCAATACAGGTAATGGATGCTCGTCACTTTTGATAATGGCGTACAGAATAAAATATAAAAATAAGCACGCACTTGGGTGGTACGCACTTAGTTAGACTAGTCATATTTAAATTTAGAAGCCTACTTAACCCCCTCCTAATGAAACAATTCACTAGATAGCCCCTTGTCCCCAAGCCGAGTGAGTTTGAACTTTAATGAATCCGGCAGAGAAGGCTTTCTAATACCAAGATTGAAACAAAAACCTCATCTTACAGTAGGCATAAACCCTGCTGAAACGTATTAGTCTATTAATCCAAGTCTATTATATTCATTATCCCTCGAGTACTGAATCCACCTATCCCTATGTATTGTATTGGTAATAAAAATCAATGATTTGGGAGCTCAGTTAGCTGTATTTGGTGAATAGGTAGAAGAGAATAATCTAGTTCGAATCAGTCTAAATGGGTTTCCATCTTGGCATCACCTTTCTTAGTGTATATATGGTCATGAGAAGCTACCCTCATTGGAAATATTGTGGGATGGATTTGTTGGGGGGGAACAAGATTAGAAATAGTTTAATCCAAGGATTTACATATTTCATATCCAACACTGTATACTTTTAGTGATTTCCATGAAACACTAAGTGGACATTCTTTTTCTCAAAAGATACCAATTTTTCCATACTTGGAAGCTCTTCCTGGATACCATGGTCATGCATAAAGAAGGGAAACATAGGGAAGTGTGGGGGGCACTCCAAATGGGGTGGGGGAGCTGGCTGTAAGACCTCCCCTCTGCAGACCTTTTGGAGGAACGATAGAACAGTAAAATAAAAGTGACATGAGACCCTGCAGCTCTGCCTGAAGAAGTACATGAGAGGAGGAGGGGGAGCCACCTGAGAGGAACCCAAATGGAACAAAACCCTAAACAAAATGAAATGACAACAAATTGTAAAAAATAATAAAAAATTAATAAAACATACCTAACTAGTTACAAAATATTGCATTTCACAAACCTCAAAGGGAATACCAATATTCAAACCAGTAGCTGATGGTATTCTAACTAGTAGTCGTAGTCGTGCTCTAGTTGCAGAGCAAAGCTCAAGTGTCCTAGCCGCAGATCAATGCTATCCTTGGCTTAAATGCTAACCTCAGATGAAATTTAATATGGTGTATTTATAACATTTTAATGAAATGATTTTCATATAAACTTGATATTTAAATAAATTAAGGTATATATATATATATATAATATATATATATATATATATATATATATATATAATTGACTGGTTACATTGCAAATACTATATCATAAATTTAATATCAAGAATAAATTTTATTGATTATTTTATAATGTATGTAGTAAATTGAAATAGAAAAAACTATATGATCTTTATGTAATATTTAAAAATTATTTCAGCCAATGGTTTTTCAAACGACCCTATATTGGATGTTTTTATATGGAGAATAACTAGAGCCTTGATTGCACACATGTAATTGTAACTTACAATATATCATTATATATTGTAAATTATTTTATATTATATAAAATTATTATATGTTTATTATGTATTTTTAATATAATCTATTTTAATGATTAATAGATGGCTACAAAATGATTATGGGGATGGTAGACTGGTAGAATGGTAGAATGGTCAACATATTATGGGCAATAAATGGGATATATCATTAGTGGGATATACTGGTTGATAAAAGGAAAAAAGGTGGGAAAAAGGAATGGTAGTAAGGAAAAGCATGGGAAAATATTATTTTCTTTTCAAAATTGGAAGACATTGGCGTTTTTCAATGAAGAGAAACCTGGGGGGTACTCTAAGCTTAGGAACAAGGAGAATAATAAAAAACATATGCATCCAGGGAATTAATGGACAACGCAAAATTGATGTATTTCAACTAACATGACACAAACAGTTTAACTTGTCGAAATTTCAACCAAGTGTCGAGAGGGTCAAACATCGATGGTTTTTTCCAAATGAGTTATGAGCATGACTAGCATGACGACCTGAATGCAATGACACTAATTCCATAGCATGAAAACGCAACTAACAATAAATGAAAAACTACAAACTTGACTTGACCAGGACATGAAAACACATGAGATGAAACTTGGCAAGTGTTCCGAAGGGGGAATATGGAAGCAAAAATGGTGAAACAAGATATAGATATGACCAACACATTTCCCTAGATATGACAGTGAAGACAGAATGGCTATGCGACAAAATTTAATAGGTTCACCTTTAGAGTCATGTACTTTTGACACTTCAGAATCATGGCAATGTTGAAAATCAACACTTCCCAGGCTCATATATTTGCATTGCCATAGGTTAGGCAATATTTAACCACAATATAATTTTTATTTTGAATATCAAGTCCTACCGATCCATACTTATTAATTAGGAACCCATGCTTGGGAGGTATAGATCGGTTTCTTATTAATTTCAAATCATAATAGTTAGCAGGCTCATTATTTCACTCAAATTGTCATCACGGTCATCTTCATCATCATGATTCATAAATTTTAATGTTGCAGATGGATTCAAAGACCCTTTAATTAGAAGGGGTCTCTGAATTCATCTGTAGCGATAAAATTTACGAAATTGTAATTTTTTTTACAATTTTATAAATTTTAATGTTGTAGATGGATTCAGAGACACCTTTTGACCACCTTAGAAGGGGTCTTTGAATGCATCTATAGCATTAAAATTTATGAAATTGTAATTTTTTTACAATTCTGTAAATTTTAATGTTGCAGATGGATTCATGGACCCCCTTAGTAATTGCAAACTAATTAGGTTTATTACATCAATTACAATAATGGCCTATCTAGAGACATATAGAAACATGTTATATATAATTATAAAATCATATATTATATTAGATATAGACACTTTTAATTTGTGTGTGACATAGAAGGAAATATTTGATAAAAATGACATCTTGATTCTTAAATAATTATTAACTTAGAATGTATGGTCCTATTTTTTATCCCATGACTAAATCAGTCATTTATTTTAGTCATTTTTAGTTGTAATCACTTAAAACCATTGTGGTGACCAACGTTTTTGGTAGTTTAGTCATTTATTTCACATGATGACCAAATGTTTTGGTCATCTGGTCATTTATCACCCATTGTTCTACTAATGGTGGATTAGAGATTTTATTTAACAAAAAATTCATGGGTCTATCTTGGCCATATTATGGAGATACAATTGCCACACAGGTTTGGCCTTCTTTCTTAATGCTTTCCATAAATCTGTTAAAATCTTCATTATCTTATGTAAGGTGAAAGGAACTTTTTGAAAACACCTCTAATCTGTGGAAGATTAAACCTCGGAACTTATCAATTCTCAGTTAATTCACCATTCACTTTGTTTTTCCCTAGTTTTATAGCCACGATCTTTAATAAAAAATGTGTATCACCACTTCCATCTACTCCACAATCATATGCTCCAATAGCTATCGGATTGGGCATTCAACAAGAATAGACCAAAAATCTGATAAGCCCACAATATTTTCACCATTCACTTGATTTTTCCCTTGTTCTATAGCCATGATCGATAAGCAAACCATAGTGTAACAGTTTTATCACCACTTCTAGCTACCACACAACCCATAGCATATGCTCCAATAGCTATCGGATTGGGGTTTCAACTGCAATACACCACAAACCATGAACCTGATAGCATATACAAAATATGTATTTTCCTATAATGAAATATATTTCAATTTTTGGTCCCATTTCTCTTTGTCCTCTCACACTATCAGAATATTATTATTATCTGTAAATGTCGCAATTCCTCTAGAATTTTTCTCCATACATTCTATAATAGCTCTCATTTCCTGTATATTCTTGTATGATGTTTTTCTCAATGTTGTTATATGATTCTATAGATCAGACTTATCATGATTCAACTTCATCTAATGTTGATACCTGATAACACTAATCTACACACTCTTCATATTTTCTACATTAATTTTCTTTAAGTGTACTTCTATATACTTCGTCCTATGCAAATGTTGTACTGTATCACCAATTCAATTCCAACTTCACAATACTGCATCAATATTGCACACTAGTTCTCATACTTTAATTTGTGTGTTTTTCAGCATATTGTTTTGTTTATGCAAACCTGCATATTCAACTAATAGTGTGCATCATCTACTATATTGTTGTTATGTTCTTGCTCAACTATCTCATATTAACTATGACCTCTTGTGCACCATCTGTGATATTACCTTCTTGTTCTTTCGCACTTGGTCCATATACTATATCATCTTGTGCATCATCTTCTATTCTTCATTTCTGCCTTTGTGCATCTGGATCAAATAAACCACATCATCCTACGCATCATCTACTTTGATTTTGTTATGTTCTTGCACACTTGGCTCTCTAATAGATCATGTTGTTATGATTCAACGAGCCATTGATACCCCAATAATTCAAAGCTTTCCAAATCATAATACTGCAACTTGTTCATCTTCAAGCTTATTTTTCACTTACCATCTTGGCTTCTTTTTTATACTTGAATCGGTCAGACGATGTGTCCACTAGTTAGTTGTAGCATCCATTCTTCCTTTCTTCATGATCAAACGGATTTACGTATCCTCCACTTGTCTTGATCTGCACAACTAAGGTATCATGCCTTATGGGTCTTGCGCACACTCGATACTTATCATAGTGGGTATTTCATACTTGGGAACCACTTCCCGTTGGGTCTTGCACCCTTGAAGTACCATCGCTTGGTGGGTCTTGTGCACTTGACTTGTCCAACCTCCTCTTGCTTCCAAAACTCGTCCGCGCTTCTGATACTTATATACTTCTTTTGTTTGGTGGGTCTTGTGAACTTCCAAGACTTATATCACTTGATGGGTCTTTCGTACTTCCAATACTTGTCCAACCATCTCTTTGACATCACCTTAGAGAACCATGACTATATGGATTTAGGGACTTGCGCATGTACCCAATGTACTTATTCAAACTAGATTTCATATACTTCTTCAAACTTGCACATGGATACTAATTCCTTTTTGACACATGAATACCAAATCCTTTTGACATCAATGATAATTAAAGTTCAACAATATCCCCCTTTAGCATTTATGTCAACATCTTATGAAGTTGTGCTCTTCCTGATCATGAAATCCTCTATTCTATTTGCACACATCACAATACCCCCCTTGTGTTCTTGCCAGTTTGAACCTTTGTTCTTTTGCGCAACCTGCTATCAGTACTTCTCTATTGTCTGTTACTGATACAATTTTCATGATATTTCTCCCCCGTTTACATCAATGGAAAAGAGGTTCTTTTATGCACAGTTTCAAGTTCTCCTCTGCACTTATACTTCGGGTTTGTGTTGGCTTTCATGATTATGTTTGCTTCACTTAATCCCCTTGTATTCGTGATTTATTCTCTTTCCTTTTGTTGAAGTTCTTGCACAACGCTAAGTCGTCCTATAACCTGTACATTCAATAGTGTCTCTATAGTTGTCTCAAATATGCTCCCCCTACACAGTTTCCCATTTCTATTTAACTTGAACTATTGTTCCTTTCATATTTAATCTTTTGCTCAAACATCACTCTTTATGCTCTCATTATTCATCTTTCTACTGCAATAATGTGTTCTACTTACGCAATTTCAATTTATTTGTGCTTATATCTTTACAATCTCTTTTATGTCGACTTCTTCCTGCATTAAATTCTTCTTTTGTCGCATCTACTGCACAATGAAGGATTTGTATCATTTCGAAGAGTTTTCATCATCAATTAAACACATATTCATTAATATTGATATTAATGACACACATCGTATTCCTAACTTCGCACATCTTGTTACATCGTCCAAAGATTATTTCTTGATGTCACACATATATCCATCCATCAACCAACTTGGAAACAATTTTGATGTGATTGATAACTCATGTGAAATATATAACGTGTTGTTGTCGTATCCTTTTAGACAACATCATTTCAATCACGTGAAACAATGAGTTCGATTTTCTCTTTTTTGTCCTTTAGGCCAATCTTATTAATTCATGCAATTAATTTTGACATCTTCCCAGTCAACTTCAAATCATGCGGTCATGAATGCAGTTAACCTAAACATCTCTTCAATTTATTTTTGGTGCACACAATGGACACCTTCCAAATCTACATATGAGTTATGTATGGCATGGTTCTTAATCCTGGTTCATCCCTTGTCAAGCTTATACTGAGTGTCCACTTCTGAGTGTCCCAACTCCATCTACCATGTCTTCTTACTTTCAAAGATTTAGCAATTCGTTTGACAGTCTTGGTTCATTGGTTCAGTTGTAACAAGTTGAATTTGCAAGGCTGAAAGTAGATATGGGTATTTGGAAATACCAGATGAAGGAGTGCGGCTTCATACACTGGTATGCGCAATATCAAGTTAACCAAACTAATTCATAGGAATTGACAAATATGAGGAAGAGGATCAAATGCCTGCATAAAAAAAAAACAAACAAACTCTTGACTTGTTGAATTCAATTCGGATGGAGCAATGTAGTGCCAACACGTCTTCTTCAATCCTACAACTTTGTCCACTTCTTCAAGCTCCTGATTTAGTTGAGCAAACTCCACTAGATCTTGAGCTTCACTTGAATCAACAACCATCCAATCATGTCGCAGAGTTGGATCTCAAGCTTGGGATCTAAGTTGATTTTGTAGCTATCAATTTTGTTTAGCACAACTTTTAGTCATTTTTAGGCCATTACAACATACTTTCTCTTGATGCTCTTCAACTCTATTTTCTAGGACATATGTCTTATGTAAGTTTTCTTCCTATAATGGAAACTTTTAAATATAATACAAAATTCTATTATGTAAGAATTTTGTATCTGCATGGAACTTTTGTTTGTTCAAAATAAATACTCATTTCTACCCATCTTTCAATAGTTGCATGTATGAATTCTTTGTGCGACAATTTTGCTTCAACACATCTTCACAAATAATTTGTTATAGCAGTATTTGTTACTTTTCTTTACATATATATGTGCATTTCCTTTGCAACATTACATTAGTGCGACTTTATACAACAATATTCATATGTTCACATTACCTACTAATGCTTTCCTTGAATTCCTAAGAATAACATGGTTGACTTCAAGGATTTTATTCATCCTTTTAGTGATTAGCAAGATGGGAAACAATCATTTGTTTCTTGAGATGTACTTGGATTATTCTCTTCAACTGTACATGCTTGAGGGATTTTCTTTACCAACTTTTTCATGTGTGCACACCCCTTTTGATACTACGCCTGGATGATTTCCTTTTCGGTCCATGTCTTGTTGTTGATGTTGTATAAAGTATTTCTTTCTAAATGATTTAATTTTCTTCGACAATATTTATCCTTGTGTCCAAAACCGTCACAAGTATAGCATCTTATAGTCTGACAGTACTTTGCAATATGTCCATTGTAGTTTCACCTCGAGCACTTCAATATGTTGAATCTTCTTCTATCTGTTTAACGAAAAAAATGTAATCATTGAAAGGACTATCATACCTAGATTGAATTGGCTTCATTTGATTTTAAGTGTACTTGCTGTCATAGATATTCTCAATTGTATTGTCATATCCAAGCCCTGATTTGCTTGTTGGTAATCTCTAATAATTTAATATCTTGTCCAAGATTTATGTGTTATTATTGAATTTGTTCTCCATTTCCGCGTTAAGACAAGTCTTGTCATTTTTTGGATCTATGCAGTTTAGGGTATCATTCATGAAGTGTCCTTGAACTTGTTCTCATTTTTCCATCTCAACCAGTTCTTATTTTGAGATATCTCTCTATTCCTTTTCTCAAGTTGATTTGTCAATAATTCATTTTTCTTCTTTGATTCTTCTAATGATATATTCAATATAGACCCTTCTTCTTCAATCTTCCCTATTTTATGTATTGCGCAATCTAACTATTTCTTAAGATCCATTTATTTTTCACTCACTTGTTTTTCAAGTGATTCTTGAATAACCTTGTCTTTCTTGTTTTGCTCTTCATATTTTCATAGATGATCCTACAAAATTTTGTTCTTATTTCTTGAATTATTTAATTATTCCAAGGAACTAACCAATTCACCTTCCTATTCAACTTCATCTTTAGATTAACTGTCTAATCTGATTTATGCAACAGATTTTGGAGGTGACTTAAAGGTTCCACTGAAAAACTACTGATCTAGTGTTCTTGATTGACTGTGTATTTGACGTGTCTTTCTTGATATATGAACAACACTTTTTCTTTTCTTATGTCCCTTCATATTCTATAAATGCCATGAAAAGCACTTATGTTGGAATATCATCACAACCACCTTCTTCAAATGTATTGTTGTCTTCCCTGGAGTACAAACTCTTCCTCTATTTAGGGAACTTCTTCTTGTTCTCATATTTTTCATGTGGGTGTGACATCCTTCGTTCTTTGTAATTGACATATTCATCATTGTCACTATCTCTATCTTATTTGTAATGAAACTTTGAAGCAAAATGGCCTACTCTACCACATTTAAAACATTTGAAGGGTAACTTATCCTTATACTTGCAATGTCCTATTTTTAACTTCCTTACAAAATTTGCCTCTTCCTCATGGGATTCATCAGATGAGTTGTTGTTATGCTCATGTTTTACTTTCCTAGTGGCTTTGAGGGATGCTTCTTTCCTAATGGGATTTTCCCTTTCGTTTCTCATCTCATATGCAATGAGGATTCCATGAAGCTCATCTTTTGTCAATGTTTCAATTTTAGTTCTATCTTCTAAGACTGACGCTTTGGAGTCAAATCTCAGTAGTAGAGTTCTCATTATTTTCTGCACAATTGATTCTTCAGTTAGTTTAACTATAATACCTTTGATGGCATTGACTATCTCATTGAATTGAATAAAGTAGGAAGCAATGTTTTCTTCTTCTTTCATTTTCAAAGACTCAAGTAGTCCATAATAAGTCTGCAATTTTTCTTTCTTGACTTTCTCATCTCCTTCATATATATATTTTTGAGTTTGTCCCATACTTCCTTTGTCGAAGTACAATGCATGACCTTGGTGAATTAAGAATATTATAATCAACATAACAGCGCATTCCTTTCCCTTGCATTATATTCATACTACCTTATTTGAGTTGGATCAATGGGTGCAGTTGTAGGAACATTATATACATTTTCAATTGACTTCCAGACATTAGCACCAAAGGACTTCAGATACACCTCCATTCTTATCCTCCAGAAAGTGTAGTTTGAGCCATCAAATCTAGGTGCTCTATTGGTGGAGATTCCTTCATGTTTGTCCATATCTGCACAAAGATCTATCTTCCAGTTGTTAAACAGTTACTGAAGACACTAGCTTTGATACCAATTGTTGGAAAACTTATTAATACTTAGAGGGGGGGTGAATCAGTATTATGTGCAATTGTGAGCAAATTTCACTTTTATCAAATTTAAACAGTACTTATATTATGCATTTATCATAAACAAATTCATTCATCAACATATGTGCAATACATAGAACACAAAGATTTAATGTGGAAACCCAAATGGGAGAAAACCACATAATGATTTATTATAAAATAAAGATTACATTCATGGGAAGCATCAACTTCCAAAATTCTCCAGCACCAACTAGAAGGAGGCTCCAACCCCCTGATTTACACACTACACCCTGAAGGAAGAAACAAATCCCTGATTCACTAGCACCAACTGGAAGGAAGCTCTGACCCCTAGTTTTACAATTTCCAACTTGAAGGAAGAACTGACTCCCTATTCCTTGCCCTATTCTGCCATCTTTCTATGATTGTAGAATATTCTTTTGATATGCACACTCTTCATATTTGTTGCATTACTTTTCATTGCACACACCGCTATATACTCTGTCCTTCGAAAAATGTTGTACTGTATCACCAATTCAATTCCAAATTCACGTTACTACATCAATATTGCACACTAATTATCATACTTTAATTTGTGTGTTGTTTAGCATACTATGCTATTTCTATGAACCTACATTTTCAACTGATATTGCACATCATCTATTGTACTATTGTTCTATTCTTGTGCAACTGTCTCATATAAAATATGACCTCCTACATACCATCTGTGATAATGTAATGTCCCAATTTTGGATGAATCATGGTTCATCACTAGGACCATTGGAACCCTCATGGATCCTAGTCGAATACTTGCATTAGTGAATAAAGAGGTCAATTTTGACCATAGTCACTTAGAAAATTTAAACTATGGTGGGCCTTGATTTTTATTTAATTTAATTTATTTAATAAGTGTTTATGAGTTTCATGAGCTTAGACGGATCAAGGAGGGTGAATTGGATAAGGATAACTCATATGTGTTGTCCTCAGAAATATATGGAAGGAAATCAGCTCCAAAAGTAGAAAGTAGGAAAAAGCAGGAAAATTAGTAAAGCAGGCAAAAGCAGGAAAAACAACAAAAGCATATTAAAATCAACAAAGCATAAGTTTCCCGATTTTGAAGATAATGTCAGTTTAGAAAAAGAATACATCATCTAAAATACCTCAAAAAATATTCATGGGATAATTTTATCTAGTGAGGGTGTATCCATGAGGAAAAGTGGGTCCAAAGAAAAACTAGCTTGTGAGGGAAACATCTAGAACCCTTCCAATTCGATTTTCTAAGAAGATAAGCTCAATTATAAAGGAGAATTTTATAAAATAAGGATTACAACTCCATTTTACATATTTTTCTACTTTGTGATTTGATTCCTGAGATATCTTCACCTCTCTTATCTTAGGTTATGTGTCCCTAGCTTTCTTTGGGTGATGTGCCTCATTGCACCATTGAACTAGTGAATGATTATGAGATCTAGCTACTAGTGATTGAGGAAAAGGATATCAAATACTCTTAAATTATTTTATTGCAGCAAAATCAGTGGTATTTCAGGTATGATATTCAATCTATTTCATCTTGGACAAGTTCATTGATGAAGAAGGAGCATAGTGAAGCAATGCTCCAACACCATAACCGCAGCTATTCAAGAGAACCCTTGAAGCAATGTGCACTCTATGAAGATAAATTGAGTGTGGTGCACCCCAATAATATTCAAAAGGTTCTATTATTCTTCATGAATCTTCTACATGGTTGAAGAATCCATTCCTTCTCTCCTTCTATCTATCTCTTCTTCTTATATGTAAGATCCTCAACCCCTTGGGGGTTTCCAAGAAGTTTGAATGTAAAATCCTTTGATGGATCCTCATAATACATTAATTTTGCTTGATTATTTTATTCTACATATTATTTTAATCATTACAGCAATTAATTGTATAAATCGAGCTCTTCCCGAGTCACTTGGAAGATCCTGAAACTAACCTTGCGCATTGGGGGTCAAAACTAGACTAATTTTCTAGTTTTCAATATCTACTTGTTATATTATACCCTAATTTATTTTATGAAGGTATCTATAGTTATTTTATGAGTTAGTGAACACATATTTACCATTGGATTAGATATTTGGGATCCTTTAGTCCCATTTGGAATCTCCTGGAAAACACCCCCTTCACTAGTCCAAGTGAAGCATTTTGTATCTAATTTACTTTCTGTCAACCATATATCATGTTTTAAATAGGTTGATAACATTCTTATTAGTCCCCTAAAGGTTATATTACTTCTATACTACACCAAAATCAGTGGAGTTTCCACAGAAATCATGTGGTAAATTGCCTTGAAGCCTTGGGTTAATCCCAAGGAGTCTACCTAAGTGTGACGGAATCCCAAAAGTGCATTTTCAAAGTATTGGAATTTATTCCACCATTTTTCAGATTTCATTGTGTCTCATCCATCCAACTGAGCCCGATTTTTTAGTCTAATGTCAAATCCCTCTTCGGTGAATCCAAGTTTTCTGTAGATCTAAGTTAGAGTGCCTAATAAGAGGTTGAGTACCTTACAATGGTATCAGAGCATGGTTCTTTGAACCTATGAGTAGAAATAATATAAATGAATAAATATTGTAGATCACATATTCAAGTTGTAGCTATGAGGCTCATATCAGTGGTCGAAGAAGACTTTGAGTAGTATGAAGAAGAAGAGTACAACTCCCTTGATGAAGAACCAACATGTAGCTCTTATTGTCACTTCATTTACAAAGATGAAGACCAATGGGATGAACCACCAATGGCTATATCAAAACCTCATTTAGAAAGGAATTTTGAAGAAATGGTACCATTGGAATTTAGAATTGTAGACTATATGGCTTTGAGTGAGGACTGCAAAAGGTATGTGGGCTTCAAAGACTTATGTGACTACGAAGACAAGGTGAACTCCAAAGGAGGCTATATACTGGACACTCAAAGAAAATAAAAATACAAGATAAATAGGGGTGAAGTGTCATAAAATCCATCTGCATATTCAAGCATCATGATATTATTTAGTTTCTCTTCAAGGAGAGTCTCCAAGAGTTGTGATCCTAGTAACACTCAAGATGGAGAAGCCTCAAGTTTCCTGGAAGAGGATGAAAATTACACAGGAGATCCTGAAGGTAAAAGTGAATCCATGCACATATATTTTCTCCAATAAAAGTAATATGGAAGGACCAATCATCCATCAAAGGAAAAGAGCGGCAATCTTCCAAGAGAAGGACCATGTGGTTCCTCTAGTAAATGTAGTGAGCAGAAGGAAGAAAATGTCATGTTAAGAGAAGGTAAATCTGATTTTTGTAGCAGCCATGTTTTCTCACATCAAACCAAATAATTCCCCATCCCATGTGATTATAATTAGAGCATAGGGTTTTATAATGATAATGTGGTTGTTAAGGATGATTGTGATTCTATGGACACATGCCATAAGCAAGTTCATACTTTATGACAACCACCAAAAGGAGCAAACTTGGGGGAGGAACTTCTCTATAAGCCACATCATTTGAGGGGATAAGTAAGGGAGGATCAAGAGATTATCATGGTAGTCATGAAGAACTTTTTTGATGCCAATGCCTTGGTGTCAAGGTGTTGTTGGAGAGCTTCCGATGAATATGGGGAGAAAGAATCCTTCTTGGGAGACTTTGAATCTCATAGAGAAGAAATGGCCAAGATGAAAGCAAGCTACATGAACCTACTGGAAAATATAAATCATCTCCTTAAGGTGAGGAAAATGTATCAGAGTGCCTCATTAAAGGATGAAGAGGAGATTGAGAAACTCACTCATGAGTTGGAGACCACCCACGATTCTTTGAGGAGAACTCAAAGTGCACTGCAAGACTCCAAGATTCAGATTGACCATCTTCATGACAAATTGGAGAGAACCCAAGAAGCCCTTCAAGATTCAAGAAGGAATATTGATCAACTTTGAAGGGACTTGAGAACACCACATCCTCCATCATGTATCTAACATTATCATGTTCATATGGCAGGATACATCTTGGTTTTGATGGAGGAACCTCATGTGGAGATTGAACAGGAGGAAGATGCATATTTGCAAGTGCTTGTGAAGAGCCATGATGAAGAATATTTTGGCCAAGCACTTATTTTGAAGGACGATGAGGAGAACTTATCTATGGGAGAGATATATAAGGACATGCCATTCAAATCAGCAAGCTATGCATTATTCCATGGATTGGGTAGATGAGTACATAACCACAATGGAAGTGCAAGGATGCACTAGACTTGCTTGCTTTGGTGGGATATTAATGGACACATCCTTTGATGTGCAATTTTGTGAGCATCGGTATGAGCTCCTATGGTAGCCATGTGAACCTTCCAATAATCATAGCATCCCATGGGAACTCTACTTGAATTGGTTGGATGGACAAGTTGATATGAATATTTTTTTCCAAACACTCACCTTGTTTGTGGAGGGTTTTGAGCTACCTTCATGGAATGAAGATTTATGTCTAAATGAGAAGGCTTATTTATCTACATTTGGATCGGTAAGCATGAGTGTTTATTCACTCATGGATGGAATGAAAATATGCAATGCAGAGAAGAATACTCATGGTAGTGATGCACTGCAAATTTGGCTATGGGATCCTAGCATCATTTGGAAAGGCACATTGTTCCAAGTGATCAAGAAATTAAGTGGGATAAAGCATAATCCATGGGACCTTGGAATTCCATGGAGTAACATATTTCTATAGATGATAGTTGAGCTTAGTGGCATGCATCATGATTAGTGGGATCCAATATGGAGATCCTCCTTTCATTTTCAGAAAAAACTATCCATGGGGAGAGGTGGCCTTGTTTCCCACATGGAATGATATATGATGGGTGGACACCACATCTTTTAGCTAGTTGGATTGGGATTTTTCCATAGGATCCTTATGTAGACACCTTGAAGTGTAGAGTTGAGAGTAGGAGACACTTCCCACTTCTCATGTTCATTTGAGACCGAGGAGAAGTACATTATTGATTTGGAAGCTATGTCATGTACTTGGGTAGAGCAATCATTTCATATCAAACTGTTTGAACATGAAATTGGAAGGATAGAGATATGGAATTTTGATCCTATGATTGAAAGTGATAAGGATGGTGCACCATGTAGAGGAACCTTTCATTTCATAATACATGTGGATTCCCAATAAAGGAAAGGATTCACTTATGGGGATGAGGATCTTCAAAGACTTCTCAAAAGGATAAAGAAAATGTTACATCAATGTTTTAAGATTACACCACCAAGTTGCACTCCACTATGTGTGCTTAAGGGAGGTGCTTCGAAAGAAGACAAAGGAATGGTTATGGTGCAAAAAAGACATCCCGTGAAGTTGCATCCATATCAAAGGTTTTGTTCAATCAAATTCATGATAGTTTTAGTCAGTATGCATGTATTGGCTAAGAGTAAGCAATGCTCAAGAAGGAGCATGTTTAAGGTTGAAATTGAAAACATTGGTTCGAGATCAATATTAATCAATAAGGAGCTAAAGGTATGGTAGAAAGAGTGGGTTACATGTGAGTCATTGGATGGATTGAAGTTTGAGAATTGGTGTAGCACACATCAATGGTATGAGGTAGAGCATATTCATCTTGCCAAAATTCTGCAATCTCTACCATTTCAGGAGCACAAATGGGCGATGAACAAGTATGCAAATTTTAATTTGATGTTTCTTTCTAATCTCTTGGTGTATTCAAGTGGTGTTCTAGGAAAAATAATTATAGTCCATATAATAGTGCTCAAGAGAGTGTTAAATTTTTTAGCATTAATTCACAATACTCTAGGATCTTTACTGAGAGAATAACATGTACATTATATCAATGCATATCAATCATAACAAGCATTTCAATCATCACAAGAAGCAAAATCATGAGAGACAAGAGACACAGAGTTTCCATGGGGAAAACCATAAGGTGAAAAATGCTTCCTTAGAGATAGAGAGAGCAATGGCTCAACCAAAATACACAGAGATAGTCTCCTAGTAGCAAATGATCCTCCTCCTCACTAGTGTGCCACTTTCTGAGTGAAGGAAGAATGAGTTTCTGAATGATCAAAATAGAGATCTCCCGGTCTCTATTTATACTTGTCTGTTTTCCCAGTGACCTTATGGGGCCGACTTGTCTAGCTAGGTACATTATCCATATATTACATAAAATAAGGGTCGACCCCACACATGGTGGTCTAATAACCCATCGACAAGTTCACACACTTGCGACACTTGGCAATACACATGACGACACTTTTGTATAGAGGAATGACACATCTCTATAGGAGTACAATAATATATAAATTAAATACATGGATGAAATTCATTCCGAAGTTACATATACATCAACAATCCCTCTTAACAAGGAAGGTATTTCTCGACACAGATCTAGTAGCACAAGTCTTCTTCTCTGGATCATCGTCATCGATGCATCGTCCTCGAATCATCGTCATCGTCACTACTGCTGCTATCTCAAACAATCTCTGAATCTACTCGTCATAGGATGTTCTACAAAGCCAGTCCTTTTTCATACTAGATGTAGGCCCACCACCTGCAGGTCTTCATCATCGCTGGCCATAATGTGGAATCCTCAAGACTTATTACGTGAGTCAACAAAACCTCGAAAGAGCATCCTAGGACTGATTATGAGCACACAACTCAACCTATCGGATCTCCCAGGACCTTTTACATGCTACTGCACAACCTGTCCATGGCCACAGAGTATCACGAAGCACAACCTAGATGCACACACATAGCACTTACACTCACTGGCATGGGAGGACCAACCTACCACCATCCGTGAAAGGCACACAGCACTTACATCAATGACCATGGGAGAACACATCTTCCACCATGTTGGAAAGGTTCTACACTTACATCAATGCACATGGGAGAACACATCTACCACCATGTCGAAAAGGCTCTGCACTTACATCAATGCACATGGGAGAACACATCTACCACCATATCGGAAAGGCTCTGCACTTACATCAATGCACATGGGAGAACACATCTACCACCATGTTGGAAAGGATTTGCACTTACATCAATGCACATGGGAGAACACATCTACCACCATGTCGAAAAGTCTCTGTGCATCTGTGTCTTCAGAACTCATCACACATAATCCAACTGTAATGTATCCACTTGATACAAATGATCATCCTGATCATCATCATAACATCATCCTGATGTATATCATCTAGAGTATCGTCCTGATACTCATCACTGCATTGTCCTAATGCATATCTGGAGCAACATCCTGAAGCTCGTCATCCATGATCATCCTGATCATACAATGCATCTACCTGATGCATACCAAGTATCTACCTGATACATATCATCATACATGATCCACCTGATACACATACAGATACATGGTCCAAGCATCCAACATGATGCATATACATATACATGATCCAGTTGATCATATCCAGCATCCAACATGATGCATACAAAAATGATCCGACTGATCATATCCATCATCCAACATGATGCATACATACATAAAAAAATGATCCAATTAATCATATCCATCATCCAACATGATGCATACACAGAGCAGTAACTGGAGCATCGTCTTAATTCTCATCATCCAGTGCTTACATCCGCAGCCATGGGAAGGATCCTCCTCTCACCATGCTTGGAATGGCTCCAGCAAATGTCTCCATCACTGCTTCCTCGAAGTGTCATCGATCTGAAGAACACCAAGCCTCTCTCTGAAGTACTCAAACTTCACTCTGGCTAGTGGCTTCGTCAATACATCTGCAATCTACTCATCCGTCGCAACACACGGGAGCTTCACTGCTCCTCTCTACACCATATCCATGATATAGTGATATTTGATCTCTATGTGTTTCGACCTATCGTGGAACACTGGGTTCTCAGACAGCTTCACACAACTTTGGTTGTCACAAAAGATACAAGTAGCCTCCAGTGGTAGATCAAATAACTCAGATAGTACCTTTCACAGCCATACTGCCTCATGATTAGCCGAACAGGATACAACATACTCTGCCTCGGCTGTACTCAATGCTACGCAGGACTGCTTCACACCTGATCCCATACTGAAGCAGCACCTAGATGTGCTCTTCCTATCTGCAACACTACCTACCAAGTTTGAATCAACATAACCCTGCAGGTTAAACTTTTGATTCGCTTCATACTTGAGCCCATAATCAACTGTACCCTTCAGGTACCTCAGAATATGCTTTACAGCAACCAGGTGAACACTCCTCAGATCCATCAGGAATTGGCGCAATGTGTTCACTGCAAAGAAAATATCTGGTCTCGTGTTCGTCAGGTACATAAAGGACCCAATCATCTGATGATACATCATGACATCAACCGGATCCGATGAAGCATCACACAGAAGCTTCAGGTTCGATGCCATAGGTGTGGCCATGTTCTTGCAGTCCATCATCCCAAACCTCTTTAGGATCTCTACTGCATACTTTCCTTTGTCGAAGGAAGATTCCATATGCACTCTGCCACACCTCCATACCAAGAAAGTAGTGCATCATACCCAAGTTCTTCATCTTGAACTTGGCAGCAAGCTTCCGCTGCGTGTCGGCAATCAATCTATCCTCTCCTGTTACAAACAAGTCATCCACATACAAAAGTAGTATTAGTGGATTGCCTTCCTCAACCTTGTAGTAAAGGTTGGAACCCGCTTTACTCTTGGTAAAGCCCAAACTGGATAGAAAGATGTCTATCCCACCATACCAAGTTCTGCACATATATGACTCCCTGTCATTTGTCTTAGAACCAAGTGGCTACTCCACATACACTTCTTCTTCAACTACACCATTCAAGAAAGTTGTCTTGAGATCCATCTGGTATATCTTTTATTTCATCACTTTTATATTTCTCTATGCTTCCATCTGCAGCATGATTGATCTTATGGAAGTCATAACAAACTTCCCTTCAGGTCTTGGGACTACATCCCAAACATCATTCTTCATGATCGACGGATCATGGCATTCTTCCATTACTTCATCCCAAATCCTTAGAACTTCAATATCTTCAATAGATATCTTTGTTGCTGGAACAAATGTTGTAGTCCTTCTTTTGTAAGCGATGGTATATGATCTTTCCTACAAAACAAGTTAAATTGCATGATTATAAACATCTCATAGTTTTCAAAACAAATTCTTACCCATAAAGAAATATGTCATACAGTCATGCAATTATCTTAGCCAATGCTTCAATACAACATTTATCCATATTCCGTAACTTTCTAGATGCCTTCCAATCTCTACCAGAACATTGTTAAGAGTGTGCACAACTCCGAACATGTTAGCAAAGAGGTTTCATTCTAGATAAGTAGCAATGGAATGTTGTACAGTGCCATAGGCCACTTACCCATTACATGGATATTAGTATTATACTGTTAATTAATGCAATCATTCTAATATGCACAATACATGTCCTAAGTCTAGGAACATAAGCATATTTATCATTGAACAATCTTATTTAAACAAACAAATATGCAAGAAATGATAATTAAAATACTTATCTTTGCTTGTTTGTTGGGTGGACTCCCTCTGAGTCTTTGCTTCCTTGCAGGAGCTGTTGAAGTAGCTTCTTTTGCACCTTCCTGTTGTGGAATGTAGAAAGATGGTTAACTCCCTCTGAATCTCTACATCCTTGTAGAAACTACTGGAGTGTGCTCCTTCTTGATCTTTGCTTCTTGGATTACCTATCCTTGAACTTATATCCATTCTTAATCACTATGCATGCTTATTAGTATCATCATTGTGTTATCCTCGATATCTCATACATAATCAAACATTTATTAGTATAATCTTAATACTATCAAAACACAATAATCTTAAACATGTATAGTCATGATCATTTCAAACAGAAATAATAAGTATTAGTATTCAAGAACTCTTATGGTTAGTCATATCATCAATTAAGTTAAAAAACATAATATGCATACACCCATGATTATTCAAACCTATGACTTTATGAATAATCATTATCAATCATGCCATGTATATTTATATAAGAGATCCTATGATATAAGAAAAACATACCTGGTCACCATATTTGCTAGTTATATCTAGTAATGTTTTCTTGTTCTCTTCAATGACCTGCATAACTCATAAGTTAACCTTTGCAAAACCAAATTATACATACCTCCATGTGATCCATGATTATGGATGAATCTTTGTCTTCATGTCACCATAGCATGTTCAGATTGTCCCTTCAATTTGTACAATCCTCCCTCTTGCTCTCCAATCACTACTGCATCATCTATGGTTTTACCCTTTGGCCACATTAGGACTTGGCCATCCACAAATGCAACCCTCATGCCTTTGGAATCCATTGTAGATATGGAGAGTAGGTTCTTTTTGAGCCCAAGTACATATAGAACCTCTTTCATCTTCGAAGACTTCCCAGAGTCTAGGTTGTAGGAGGCTTCACCACTTCCTTTAATAGGATACTGATAGTCATCCCCAAGTTTCACCTTATGGGGTGACTCATGTTTAGATAGATTAGCAAACGATTCTTTAAACCCAGTCATTTGTTTTGAAGCCCCATTGTCAATAATCCAATCATTACAACCATGAGAGATAGTACCTGTGAGAGCAGAGATTAGAACATACTCTTCTTCACTTGATGAGTCATCATCACTTTCTGCTCTAGCCTTCTTCTTTGGAGGTTCATCATCCTCAGCAGCATGGGAATGGCACCTTCTTTTGCTACCCTTCTTCTTCTTGTTGAAGTTGTTGTTATTGTTGTTGTCCATTTTGTTCTTGGGACATTCTGAAGCAAAGTGACCCTTCTCATTGCATGTGAAGCACTTTAGACCCTTCTTATTCTTTTGGTGATAATGAGTGGATCTCTTCTGCTGAGAGTGCTCCTTTTTAGGCTTGCTTCTTTTGGTGTGAGCTGCAAGAGCTTGGTCTTCACTTCCCATATTTTCTTCTCAAGCTACAAGCCTAGCTTCTTCTTGTGAGCACTCCTCCCACAGTCTACTAAAGGAGATCAACTTTCTTCTTGCACCAATTCCTTGGATAAAGGAATCCCATGACCTAGGTAGGCCATTCAGAGTGGTCATAACGATTTCTCCATTCTCCACCACTTCATCTACAGCTTCAATTTGTTCCTTGATCTAAGAGACTTTGGAGAAATAAGATTGAATGGTCTCTCCATTCAACAGCTTGACCCCTTTCAGCTGATTTCGCAGAGTCATGTTCTGATTTATGTTCTTCCCTTCAAATAGCTTGGTCAAAGAGTCAAACATCTCCTTGGGTGTCTTCAGAGATGACACATGTGGTATGAGATGGTCTTTGATAGAATCAGCAATGATTCTCTTTGCCTTGACCAAGTTCTTCTTATGCAATACCTTAGCCTCTTCATCCTCTGGGATAGGGATCTCTTCTTTTAGGTATGAGTCCAACTCATTCTCTTCCAGGATTAACCCAATCCTATACTTCCAGGCTCGAAAGTTATCAGCCCCTTCAAGCTTATCCTCAAGCTTGGTGTGGTGAGACATCTTTAAAGAGTACTTCAAATGGAAATAGAAAATATTTAGGTCTTACCACTTTATTAGCTGAAAACTGGATCTGGTCCCAGATTAGGGTTTGTCAGAAAAACCCTAAAAATTCAAAATGTGAATTTCAACTTTCTGAAAGGATAGAAAGATGTTCCTTGATGAGCTGATCATCCTGGTGTATTCATAAATTGAGATTTGCAAAGCTACACCCTTCAGAAATGTCTTTTTGTCTTCCCGGGATCACTAAGGAGGACCCTGAATTAGGGTTTGAGTTTCCCAGAGATCTACTCAGCCAAAAATCTCGATCCAAAGCTCTAAACTTCGATTTTTACAAGGAGCTTCTAACTATGTCTTCAGATTTCAGAAATTCCTATTTTTAGGAAACCCTAATTTTTAGGGCCAAAACTGAAAATGCTCAAAATTGAATTTTGATTGGACAGATAGATTCTCCTTGATGAGTAGAGTCAATCTACTATACTGATTTTTCCAAAATCTGTGGAGAAAAACCCAATAAACAAGAAACCCTTGGTTTCCGTCACTGCACAATGTCTTCTTCTCAGGTTAGCTCTGATACCATGTTAAATTTTTGAGCATTAATTCACAATACTCTAGATCTTTACTAAGAGAATAACATGTACAGTATATCAATGCATATCAATCATAACAAGCATTTCAATCATCACAAGAAGCAAAAGCATGAGAGACAAGAGACACAGACTTTCCATGGGGAAAACCCTAAGGTGAAAAACCCCACAACTTCCTCAGAGATAGAGAGAGCAATGGCTCAACCAAAGTACAACAAAAATACACAAATATAGTATTCTAGTAGCAAATGATCCTCCTCCTCACTAGTGCGCCACTTTCTGAGAGAAGGAAGAATGAGTTTCTAAATGATCAAAATAGAGATCTCTCGATCTCTATTTATACTTGTCTGTTTTCCCATTGACCTTATGGGGACGTGTAATGTCCCTTGTTAGGAATTTTATTAAAATTGCAATTTTCCACTTTTTTCCTTGGTTCGACCTTTGACTAGTTTCAATCTCTAGGTCCCAAATTTGCCCCAAATGATCCCAAATCTTCTGAAAAGGTATATGAATGATATTAGAACATAAATATTTGTTTTAGGGATGCCTTTGTACCTTTAAAACACTTCTGCAAATACTCTTTCAATTCTGGTCAATGTAGGTAACTTTACTAGTGATTTCCCTTTGACTAGTATTGGTCTCTAGGTCTCAAATTGACTCCAAATGCCTTCAAATCTTCAAGGAAGGTGTATTAATGATATTAGGAATTGAATATGGTGTTCAGGGATAACATATGGCCACCAAAATACCTCTGCAAACTCTCTTAATATTCTGGACCAAGTATGCAATTTTACTAGTAATTTGGGGTTCAAATCCCCCTAAGGTAAGTACTGAAAATGGCTTCCCAAATGCCTCCAAACCCACTCAAATTTATGAACAGAGGTATGTAATGTGTTAAGTATGTTATTAAGGTCTCATATGCACCATTAATGTTTTATTACAATTGTTCTCATCCTCTCCCATTCAACTGCAAAAATCCCCAATTTGACCCTTGGGGAAATGGCACTATTTCTTCTCCCAATGCAATTAAATTGAGTAAAAATGCTTCAAATGCTCAAGTACAGTACATGAAACTTGTAGAATACATCCATGGCAGTATATTTATCACAAATATATCAGAGAATCATCCATTCATTCGAAATAATCATCAATACATTGGTTCACAACAAGGTAGTGGGGAAATGGCATTGTTCTTCCATTAAAAATGAGATTTATACATTTCTACTTTGAATTTCGACCTGAAACTTTCTGGAGATGAAGAACAGAGTATTTACTTCATATTAAAAAATAAATGGGGCATTATAAGCTCCCCCAAAGAGTACAATAGCTCACCAAAAACGCCCTCCCTCAAGGATCAAGAATATGCCATCAAAACTGGAAATGGTTGAAGGAGCGAGCTGCAATAGAAGAAACCATGAGCTTCCCTGTAGCTTACACCTGCAAATAAATACTCCATTAAAGCTCCAAATGAAAGGTCTGAATGGCCTTTCCAATTGCCAACTTGGATGGGAATCTTTCACCCTCGAAATTGGCTAAGGCAAGAAACTAGTCATCCACTAGCTCTCCCTCTTCACAAATGCAATTGCAAATTCTACAAATGATCAAAAGCTGGTTTCATTCTTTGTTATTGACATTTATAAACTTCTAATGTCCTCCATGGGTCGAATTCCTTCCAAGAGACTCATGCCAACTCAAGTTGGGAAGAGATTCCAAAGAACGCCACTTGTACAACAATTCCTAGTCTCCCACTTCCACCAAATCACATGTGGAAGCATCTTAGCTGCCCTAACACCCTTGAGCGCCCTCTTGGAGTCTATTTTTAGCCCTGACATGTCATATATGTCATATGTCAGCCTTCAGGTCTGATTTGTGTCATAGGTGTCATAGCATCTTCATCATTGTTGTCATAGAGCTAGGGAATCTAGCCCAAGTGTCTCACTAGCTCCAAATTGCCTCATCCTCTTCCATGGGAGTTACTCTTCCTCTATATTTCGACCTTGGATGAGTCATGCAATGAATAATACCTTTTGGACTTCCCCAAGTATGTTACCATTCACCTTGAATTCGAATTGGTGAGAGAATGATGCCAAGTGTAGTGGGGGAAATCTAGCCATATGTGGGTCCCACTTCCTCCATGTGTCTTCATGATGAAATGTCACTTTGATTTTCACTTGTATATATTTATTTATCTCCTTTATTAAATATTTATTCCATTCTAATGTTCAAACATCATTTATTATCCCCATTATTCCAAATCCCAAAGCTTCCACCCCAAACCTAGGAAACTAGTAATTTTCCTCCTTGGCAATTATTTGATCTTTAGCATCAATTTGACAAACTCTAATGAATAGGGCCAATGTGATTAGGCCATTTTGAACCAATATTAAATTTGGGACATGACAAATCCTCCCTTCCCAATATTGCTTGTCCTCAAGCAATTTTAAACATGGGTGTTGAAGAACCTACTTTCTGTATAATTCTTTGAAGTTGCCATTGAATTTCCCAACCTTGAGTCTTTGAGTTTCCATGAAGATTTTAGAGAGGAACCAACATGCTTGCTACTGCACTACTCTGATAAAAATCACTTTATTAATTGGGGAAATCCATCTCCCATACTGCTTGTTTCCCCCAAAAATTTGAAACCAATGAGATAAAAATTATTCCAGGGTCCCATTGCTTGTATTGCACCCGAACAATTAAGAGTGCTCTCCAACCCATACCATCATATAAGAGGATTCCTGGATCCCATTTTCTTGTATGCATTCTTCCAAACATCATGAGTACAAAATATATATCATCAAAGTACATAACTACATAATGAAAATTAATATCAAGGAGGTGCTTCATCAAAGAATCATGAAAGTGCTTATACCTCCAAGCAAGTAGACCACCGTTTTCCAAGTGCATACAAGCTTCAAGTGACCAATCAAATCTGCTCCAATGACATAGGTGAGGATCCCATGTCCTATAAAGCTGCTCCAAAAGGATGTGATATGCATCAAAATATTCAGCCATGTATTCTTTCATCCAAGAAGTAAATGAAAAATCTCCACTAAAATCTGAACCAAATAATGAGCAGAAAAAACAAGGAGACTTCAAATGACTCAAAGAAGTCTCACTCATACATCCCTGAATGTGATCATCATAAAGATATAACAAAGTATGTGGCTTCCAACAAAAATGTTCTCCAATCATAAATCTATTCACCCAAGTGTTGGATGAAGTTCCTCCAACATCAAATGAATCAAGTGTTGAGCAAGAAAAACCATGAGTCTTCAAGTGACTCAAATGCATATCATAGGTGCATCCATGTAGATGTGCATCATCATAAAGTAATAAAGTATGCTGCTGCAAATGTGAATAAGAATGTGCTCCAACCATATCATACTCCTCATGTGGCACCATCAAAAAGAACCCTTTCACCCATACTTCATTGAGACTAATGTTGCAAAACATGGAATTGTAAGATGTAGGAGAATGAACCAAATCACCCAAATGATCAAAAAGTACAGAAGTTTCATCATGGGGAGGATCCATATGGGTGGTATCATGCAGCTCATTCAAAAGTGTGAACTCTTTGTCATAGTTTGGTTCCAATGTAGATGAATCATGCTCTTCTTTAAAAATTGCACAACCTTCATCAAGAGGCAATTCAAATTCTTCTTCCACCACATCAAGTGTTTGGATCTCTTCAAGTTCATCTCCAAACACATCAAGAACATTCAAATTTTCACATTTCTCATGATCCACCATGTCATGAGAATCCTCCAAACAATCTACCATTTGACAATCTGAAACATAGGAGGAAAAACAAGTATCTTGCAACTTTTCAAGAAGTTGCTCATTTTGAATTGTGAGCTTATGAATATCCTCATTATTCTTCAAGTATGCATCATGTAACAATTCATTAAGCTCAAACAAATAGTTTCTATCAAAAAGCAAAGACATGAAATTACCTTTGATGTGGCACATTGCTCTTTGAATCTTCTCCATGTCTTCAAGGAAGGATGTTTCCTCCAATGAAGTAGCTCTCCAACAAGAATTTGACACCAATGCTTGAGTGTCATGGAGAATGCTGAGGGACTCTTGGATCTTATTTTCATTCATCTTTAAGGACCCTTCAATAAAATGAGGCTCTTGCAAATGAACCTCCTCATCTTCTTCAATTTTGCTTGGACCAATTTCATGAAGCTCAAGTGGTGATGGGGAAGTTGATCTTGGTTCTTCTTCAACTGCTACAAGGTCTTCATTATCATGCTTAATGAAACTTGTACTTGTAGAAACATTTTCAAAAGTGATCTCTATGTCACCAACATAGAGGTGTGAGCACCCATCAGTAGGTACTCCTTCATAGTTTAAGCATCCATCAGTAGATGCTCTTTGGTTCATGTCTAAGCTAGAAGGTGTCTCGAAATGATCTTCCATATTTTCAATAGAATATTCTTCATGCTCTTGTGATGTCTCTTCCTTTTGCTCCTTAAAGCAAGCTGATGCATTTTGCCCCTTGTTTTCCTTAGGATCAATATATTTGGAATCTCTTCTTGAATAAATCTCAAAAGCTCTCCTCAAGGAGGACATCATTTCATGCACACATATATGATACTCGCTCCAAGGGTTTTTACAAGAAGGGCATAAACCTTTCTTCACTAACTCCACATCTTCATTTTTGGGCCTATTTTCAAAAACATGTTCAGCATAGTACTCAAAAGACATGGCATTTTGTGTATTTTTGCTAAAAGCAAGATATTCTTGATATTTTTGATATTGTTGGGGCAAGGTTTTATATTTTGCTCTCCATATTTGGAACTCACTCATAGAATTATCCTTGGTTGGTGTGACACACTCATATTCATCAGATTTAAAGTCATAAGAATAATCTTCATTTCTCTTGAAATTGTAAGAAGTGTTGCATGATGGCACCTCTTCCTCATACCCTTCACATTCTGCTTCATATTGCTCATAAGCATCTGCATATTCCTCATAAGAATTGTACTCATAGGATTCATCATAATAGTAAGACATGGCTTCCAATTATTCTTGAATGTATGTACCTAATACACAGGTGCAAGGACCATGCTCTGATACCACTGTAATGTCCCTTGTTAGGAATTTTATTAAAATTGCAATTTTCCACTTTTTTCCTTGGTTCGACCTTTGACTAGTTTCAATCTCTAGGTCCCAAATTTGCCCCAAATGATCCCAAATCTTCTGAAAAGGTATATGAATGATATTAGAACATAAATATGTGTTTTAGGGATGCCTTTGTACCTTTAAAACACTTCTGCAAATACTCTTTCAATTCTGGTCAATGTAGGTAACTTTACTAGTGATTTCCCCTTGACTAGTATTGGTCTCTAGGTCTCAAATTGACTCCAAATGCCTTCAAATCTTCAAGGAAGGTGTATTAATGATATTAGGAATTGAATATGGTGTTCAGGGATAACATATGGCCACCAAAAGACCTCTGCAAACTCTCTTAATATTCTGGACCAAGTATGCAATTTTACTAGTAATTTGGGTTCAAATCCCCCTAAGGTAAGTACTGAAAATGGCTTCCCAAATGCCTCCAAACCCACTCAAATTTATGAACAGAGGTATGTAATGTGTTAAGTATGTTATTAAGGTCTCATATGCACCATTAATGGTTTATTACAACTGTTCTCATCCTCTCCCATTCAACTGCAAAAATCCCCAATTTGACCCTTGGGGAAATGGCACTATTTCTTCTCCCAATGCAATTAAACTGAGTAAAAATGCTTCAAATGCTCAAGTACAGTACATGAAACTTGTAGAAGACATCCATGGCAGTATATTGATCACAAATATATCAGATAATCATCCATTCATTCGAAATAATCATCAATACATTGGTTCACAACAAGGTAGTGGGGAAATGGCATTGTTCTTCCATTAAAAATGAGATTTATACATTTCTACTTTGAATTTCGACCTGAAAATTTCTGGAGATGAAGAAAAGAGTATTTAATTCATATTAAAAAATAAATGGGGCATTATAAGCTCCCCCAAAGAGTACAATAGCTCACCAAAAACGCCCTCCCTCAAGGATCAAGAATATGCCATCAAAACTGGAAATGGTTGAAGGAGCGAGCTGCAATAGAAGAAACCATGAGCTGCCCTGTAGCTTACACCTGCAAATAAATACTCCATTAAAGCTCCAAATGAAAGGTCTGAATGGCCTTTCCAATTTCCAACTTGGATGGGAATCTTTCACCCTCGAAATTGGCTAAGGCAAGAAACTAGTCATCCACTAGCTCTCCCTCTTCACAAATGCAATTGCAAATTCTACAAATGATCAAAAGCTGGTTTCATTCTTTGTTATTGACATTTATAAACTTCTAATGTCCTCCATGGGTCGAATTCCTTCCAAGAGACTCATGCCAACTCAAGTTGGGAAGAGATTCCAAAGAACGCCACTTGTACAACAATTCCTAGTCTCCCACTTCCACCAAATCACATGTGGAAGCATCTTAGCTGCCCTAACACCCTTGAGCGCCCTCTTGGAGTCTATTTTTAGCCCTGACATGTCATATATGTCATATGTCAGCCTTCAGGTCTGATTTGTGTCATAGGTGTCATAGCATCTTCACCATTGTTGTCATAGAGCTAGGGAATCTAGCCCAAGTGTCTCACTAGCTCCAAATTGCCTCTTCCTCTTCCATGGGAGTTACTCTTCCTCTATATTTCGACCTTGGATGAGTCATGCAATGAATAATTCCTTTTGGACTTCCCCAAGTATGTTACCATTCACCTTGAATTCGAATTGGTGAGAGAATGATGCCAAGTGTAGTGGGGAAATCTAGCCATATGTGGGTCCCACTTCCTCCATGTGTCTTCATGATGAAATGCCACTTTGATTTTCACTTGTATATATTTATTTATCTCCTTTATTAAATATTTATGCCATTCTAATGTTCAAACATCATTTATTATCCCCATTATTCCAAATCCCAAAGCTTCCACCCCAAACCTAGGAAACTAGTAATTTTCCTCCTTGGCAATTATTTGATCTTTAGCATAAATTTGACAAACTCTAATGAATAGGGCCAATGTGATTAGGCCATTTTGAACCAATATTAAATTTGGGACATGACAAATCCTCCCTTCCCAATATTGCTTGTCCTCAAGCAATTTTAAACATGGGTGTTGAAGAACCTACTTTCTGTATAATTCTTTGAAGTTGCCATTGAATTTCCCAACCTTGAGTCTTTGAGTTTCCATGAAGATTTTAGAGAGGAACCAACATGCTTGCTACTGCACTACTCTGATAAAAATCACTTTATTAAGTGGGGAAATCCATCTCCCATACTACTTGTTTCCCCCAAAAATTTGAAACCAATGAGATAAAAATTATTCCAGGGTCCCATTGCTTGTATTGCACCCGAACAATTAAGAGTGCTCTCCAACCCATACCATCATATAAGAGGATTCCTGGATCCCATTTTCTTGTATGCATTCTTCCAAACATCATGAGTACAAAATATATATCATCAAAGTACATAACTACATAATGAAAATTAATATCAAGGAGGTGCTTCATCAAAGAATCATGAAAGTGCTTATACCTCCAAGCAAGTAGACCACCGTTTTCCAAGTGCATACAAGCTTCAAGTGACCAATCAAATCTGCTCCAATGACATAGGTGAGGATCCCATGTCCTATAAAGCTGCTCCAAAAGGATGTGATATGCATCAAAATATTCAGCCATGTATTCTTTCATCCAAGAAGTGAATGAAGAATCTCCACTAAAATCTGAACCAAATAATGAGCAGAAAAAACAAGGAGACTTCAAATGACTCAAAGAAGTCTCACCCATACATCCCTGAATGTGATCATCATAAAGATATAACAAAGTATGTGGCTTCCAACAAAAATGTTCTCCAATCATAAATCTATTCACCCAAGTGTTGGATGAAGTTCCTCCAACATCAAATGAATCAAGTGTTGAGCAAGAAAAACCATGAGTCTTCAAGTGACTCAAATGCATATCATAGGTGCATCCATGTAGATGTGCATCATCATAAAGTAATAAAGTATGCTGCTGCAAATGTGAATAAGAATGTGCTCCAACCATATCATACTCCTCATGTGGCACCATCAAAAAGAACCCTTTCACCCATACTTCATTGAGACTAATGTTGCAAAACATGGAATTGTAAGATGTAGGAGAATGAACCAAATCACCCAAATGATCAAAAAGTACAGAAGTTTCATCATGGGGAGGATCCATATGGGTGGTATCATGCAGCTCATTCAAAAGTGTGAACTCTTTGTCATAGTTTGGTTCCAATGTAGATGAATCATGCTCTTCTTTAAAAATTGCACAACCTTCATCAAGAGGCAATTCAAATTCTTCTTCCACCACATCAAGTGTTTGGATCTCTTCAAGTTCATCTCCAAACACATCAAGAACATTCAAATTTTCACATTTCTCATGATTCACCATGTCATGAGAATCCTCCAAACAATCTACCATTTGACAATCTGAAACATAGGAGGAAAAACAAGTATCTTGCAACTTTTCAAGAAGTTGCTCATTTTGAATTGTGAGCTTATGAATATCCTCATTATTCTTCAAGTATGCATCATGTAACAATTCATTAAGCTCAAACAAATAGTTTCTATCAAAAAGCAAAGACATGAAATTACCTTTGATGTGGCACATTGCTCTTTGAATCTTCTCCATGTCTTCAAGGAAGGATGTTTCCTCCAATGAAGTAGCTCTCCAACAAGAATTTGACACCAATGCTTGAGTGTCATGGAGAATGCTGAGGGACTCTTGGATCTTATTTTCATTCATCTTTAAGGACCCTTCAAGAAAATGAGGCTCTTGCAAATGAACCTCCTCATCTTCTTCAATTTTGCTTGGACCAACTTCATGAAGCTCAAGTGGTGATGGGGAAGTTGATCTTGGTTCTTCTTCAACTGCTACAAGGTCTTCATTATCATGCTTAATGAAACTTGTACTTGTAGAAACATTTTCAAAAGTGATCTCTATGTCACCAACATAGAGGTGTGAGCACCCATCAGTAGGTACTCCTTCATAGTTTAAGCATCCATCAGTAGATGCTCTTTGGTTCATGTCTAAGCTAGAAGGTGTCTCGAAATGATCTTCCATATTTTCAATAGAATATTCTTCATGCTCTTGTGATGTCTCTTCCTTTTGCTCCTTAAAGCAAGCTGATGCATTTCGCCCCTTGTTTTCCTTAGGATCAATATATTTGGAATCTCTTCTTGAATAAATCTCAAAAGCTCTCCTCAAGGAGGACATCATTTCATGCACACATATATGATACTCGCTCCAAGGGTTTTTACAAGAAGGGCATAAACCTTTCTTCACTAACTCCACATCTTCATTTTTGGGCCTATTTTCAAAAACATGTTCAGCATAGTACTCAAAAGACATGGCATTTTGTGTATTTTTGCTAAAAGCAAGATATTCTTGATATTTTTGATATTGTTGGGGCAAGGTTTTATATTTTGCTCTCCATCTTTGGAACTCACTCATAGAATTATCCTTGGTTGGTGTGACACACTCATATTCATCAGATTTAAAGTCATAAGAATAATCTTCATTTCTCTTGAAATTGTAATAAGTGTTGCATGATGGCACCTCTTCCTCATACCCTTCACATTCTGCTTCATATTGCTCATAAGCATCTGCATATTCCTCATAAGAATTGTACTCATAGGATTCATCATAATAGTAAGACATGGCTTCCAATTATTCTTGAATGTATGTACCTAATACACAGGTGCAAGGACCATGCTCTGATACCACTGTAATGTCCCTTGTTAGGAATTTTATTAAAATTGCAATTTTCCACTTTTTTCCTTGGTTCGACCTTTGACTAGTTTCAATCTCTAGGTCCCAAATTTGCCCCAAATGATCCCAAATCTTCTGAAAAGGTATATGAATGATATTAGAACATAAATATGTGTTTTAGGGATGCCTTTGTACCTTTAAAACACTTCTGCAAATACTCTTTCAATTCTGGTCAATGTAGGTAACTTTACTAGTGATTTCCCTTTGACTAGTATTGGTCTCTAGGTCTCAAATTGACTCCAAATGCCTTCAAATCTTCAAGGAAGGTGTATTAATGATATTAGGAATTGAATATGGTGTTCAGGGATAACATATGGCCACCAAAATACCTCTGCAAACTCTCTTAATATTCTGGACCAAGTATGCAATTTTACTAGTAATTTGGGGTTCAAATCCCCCTAAGGTAAGTACTGAAAATGGCTTCCCAAATGCCTCCAAACCCACTCAAATTTATGAACAGAGGTATGTAATGTGTTAAGTATGTTATTAAGGTCTCATATGCACCATTAATGGTTTATTACAACTGTTCTCATCCTCTCCCATTCAACTGCAAAAATCCCCAATTTGACCCTTGGGGAAATGGCACTATTTCTTCTCCCAATGCAATTAAACTGAGTAAAAATGCTTCAAATGCTCAAGTACAGTACATGAAACTTGTAGAAGACATCCATGGCAGTATATTGATCACAAATATATCAGAGAATCATCCATTCATTCGAAATAATCATCAATACATTGGTTCACAACAAGGTAGTGGGGAAATGGCATTGTTCTTCCATTAAAAATGAGATTTATACATTTCTACTTTGAATTTCGACCTGAAACTTTCTGGAGATGAAGAACAGAGTATTTAATTCATATTAAAAAATAAATGGGGCATTATAAGCTCCCCCAAAGAGTACAATAGCTCACCAAAAACGCCCTCCCTCAAGGATCAAGAATATGCCATCAAAACTGGAAATGGTTGAAGGAGCGAGCTGCAATAGAAGAAACCATGAGCTGCCCTATAGCTTACACCTGCAAATAAAGACTCCATTAAAGCTCCAAATGAAAGGTCTGAATGGCCTTTCCAATTGCCAACTTGGATGGGAATCTTTCACCCTCGAAATTGGCTAAGGCAAGAAACTAGTCATCCACTAGCTCTCCCTCTTCACAAATGCAATTGCAAATTCTACAAATGATCAAAAGCTGGTTTCATTATTTGTTATTGACATTTATAAACTTCTAATGTCCTCCATGGGTCGAATTCCTTCCAAGAGACTCATGCCAACTCAAGTTGGGAAGAGATTCCAAAGAACGCCACTTGTACAACAATTCCTAGTCTCCCACTTCCACCAAATCACATGTGGAAGCATCTTAGCTTCCCTAACACCCTTGAGCGCCCTATTGGAGTCTATTTTTAGCCCTGACATGTCATATATGTCATATTTCAGCCTTCAGGTCTGATTTGTGTCATAGGTGTCATAGCATCTTCATCATTGTTGTCATAGAGCTAGGGAATCTAGCCCAAGTGTCTCACTAGCTCCAAATTGCCTCTTCCTCTTCCATGGGAGTTACTCTTCCTCTATATTTCGACCTTGGATGAGTCATGCAATGAATAATACCTTTTGGACTTCCCCAAGTATGTTACCATTCACCTTGAATTCGAATTGGTGAGAGAATGATGCCAAGTGTAGTGGGGAAATCTAGCCATATGTGGGTCCCACTTCCTCCATGTGTCTTCATGATGAAATGCCACTTTGATTTTCACTTGTATATATTTATTTATCTCCTTTATTAAATATTTATGCCATTCTAATGTTCAAACATCATTTATTATCCCCATTATTCCAAATCCCAAAGCTTCCACCCCAAACCTAGGAAACTAGTAATTTTCCTCCTTGGCAATTATTTGATCTTTAGCATCAATTTGACAAACTCTAATGAATAGGGCCAATGTGATTAGGCCATTTTGAACCAATATTAAATTTAGGCCATTTTTCCAAAATCTGTGGAGAAAAACCCAATAAACAAGAAACCCTTGGTTGCCGTCACTGCACAATGTCTTCTTCTCAGGTTAGCTCTGATACCATGTTAAATTTTTGAGCATTAATTCACAATACTCTAGATCTTTACTGAGAGAATAACATGTACAGTATATCAATGCATATCAATCATAACAAGCATTTCAATCATCACAAGAAGCAAAAGCATGAGAGACAAGAGACACAGACTTTCCATGGGGAAAACCCTAAGGTGAAAAACCCCACAACTTCCTCAGAGATAGAGAGAGCAATGGCTCAACCAAAGTACAACAAAAATACACAAATATAGTATTCTAGTAGCAAATGATCCTCCTCCTCACTAGTGCGCCACTTTCTGAGTGAAGGAAGAATGAGTTTATAAATGATCAAAATAGAGATCTCTCGATCTCTATTTATACTTGTCTGTTTTCCCATTGACCTTATGGGGACGACTTGTCTAGCTAGGTACATCATCCATATATTACATAAAATAAGGGCCGACCCCACACATGGTGGTCTAATAACCCATCGGCAAGTTCACACACTTGCGACACTTGTCAATACACATGACGACACTTCCGTATAGAAGAATGACACATCTCTATATGAGTACAATAATATATAAATTAAATACATGGATGAAATACATTCTGAAGTTACATATACATCAACAGAGAGTATACACCTACAAATGCAAGATCATTCGTATTCCAATTGCTACCAGAAAGCTGATTTGGCCATTCTGCATGCCTTGGTCAAATTCAATCCATGTTGAGCAACTCAAATTGCAATGGAGTGTTTCAAGTACAAGCTCAATCATGAATTGATGATGAAGGATTACCAGTACGATATTTCCAGAAGGGCCATCTATGAAGGAGGTGAAGGGAAAATGGTTTATGGAGCAGATTTCACAAGTTGGTGGAAAAGTGCACTAGTCCTTTATAATCCATGTTTTCTTGCTTGAGGACAAGAAAAATTTGGGAGGGAAGGAATGTAATGTCCCCATTTTGGATGCATCATGGTTCATCACTAGGACCATTATAACCCTCATGGATCCTAGTGGAATACTTTCATTAGTGAATAAAGAGGACAATTTTGACCATAGTCACCTAGGAAATTGATAAACTATGGTGGGCCTCCATTTTCATTTTAATTTAATTTATGTAATGATTGTTTATGAGTTTCATCATATTAGATGGCTCAAGGAGGGCACATTGGATAAGGATAACTCATATGTGTTGTCCTCATAAAAATATGGAAGGAAAGCAACCCCAAAAGTAGAAAGAAGGAAAAAGCAAGAAAATCAGTAAAGCAGGAAAAACAATAAAAGTAGAATAAAATCAACAAAGCTGAAGTTTCATGATTTTGAAGATAAGTACAGTTTAGCAAAAGAATAAATCAGATAAAATGCCTTAGAAAATCTTCATGGGATAAATTTAGCCAATAAGGTTGCATCCATGAGGACAAGTGGGTCCAAAGAAAATCTAGCTTATCAGGGAAACATCTAGGACCCTTCCAATTTGGATTTCTAAGAAGATAAGCTCAATTATGAAGGAGAAGTTTATAAAAGAAGGATTACGACTTTGTTATTTGATTCCTCAGAGCTCTGCACCTCTCTTATCTCAGGTGATCTGCCCCTAGCTTTCTTTGGGTGATGTGCCCCATTGCACCATTGAACTAGTGAAGGATTGTGAGATCTAGATACTAGTGATTGAGGAAGAGGATATATAGTCCTCTTCAATGAGTTTAGTGCAGAAAAATCAGTGATATTGCAGTTCTGATATGCAATCCATTGCATCTTGGACAAGTTCATTGATGAATAAGGAGCATAGTGAAGCAATGCTCCAACACCATAACCTTAGATAGTCAAGAGAACCCTTGAAGTAGTGCGCACTCTATGAATATCCAATGAATTTGGTGTGCCCCAGTAAGATTCAGAAGGTTCTACCACTATTCATGAAGCTGATACAAGGGTGAAGAATCCATTCCTGCTCTCCTTCTATCTATCTCTTCTTCTCATTTGTAAAATACTTATCCCCTTAGGGGTTTTCAAGCAGTTTGAATGTAAAATCCTTTGATGGATCCTCATAATACATCAATTTTTATTTATTATGTTATTTTACATCTTATTTGAATCATTACATTCATTAATTGTATAAATCGATCTCTCAGCTGAGTCACTTGGAAGATCCTGAAACTAGCCTTGCACATTGGGGGTCAAAACTAGACTAGTTTTCCAGTTTTCAATATCTACTTGCTATCTCCTTTCCTAATTTATTTTCTGAAGGTCTCTATAGTTATTTTATGAGTTAATGAACAAATATGTACCATTTTATTAGATATTTGGGAATCTTTAGTCCCATTTGGAATCTCCTGGACAACACCCCCTTCACAAGTCCAAGTGGAGGATTTTGTATCTAATTTACTTTTTGTCAACCATATCTCAGTCACAACCATATATCAGGTCTTAAACAGGTTGATAATAGTATTATCAGTTTCCTAAAGTTTATATTACTTCCATACTACACCAGAATAAATGGATTTTCCACAGAAGTCTCATGTGCAATTTCCTTGAATCCGTGGGCGTTTAGCCCAAGGAGTCTACCCGGGCATGACAAAATCCTGAAAGTGAACCATTGAAGTATTGGCCTTGATTCCACCATTTTTGCAGCTGTCATTGTATCTCATCCATCCAACTGATTCCAATTTGTTAGTCTAGTGTCAAATCCCTCTCCGGTGAATCCAAGTTTTCTGTAGATCTAAGTTAGTGTGCTTGATAGGGGGTTGTGTGCATTACAGATATTAGATTTCTATTATTTAGCACTTGGTCCATATACTATATCATCTTATGCATCATATGGTTTGCTTCATTTTTTTTTCTCATCTAGCTCATATAAACCACATCCTCCTGTGCATTATATGTTGTGTTGTTGTTTTGTTCTTGCGCACTTTTCTCTCTGCTAGATCATGTTGTTCTAGTTCAACGAGCCATTTATACCCAAATAATTCAAAGCTTTCCAAATCATAATACTACAACTTTCATTTTCAAGCTTACATTTCACTTACTAACATGGCTTCTTATTTATACTTGACTTGGTTAGACTATGTGTCCACAAGTTGGTCATAGCATCCTTTCTTCCTTTATTCACGACCAAACTAACTTACACATCCACTAATTTCTTGATCTACGCAACTAAGGTATCATGCCTTGTGGGTCTTGCACACACTCGATCCTTAGCATAGTGGGTTGTTTTCACTTGGGAAACACTACCCATTGAGTCGTGCACCCTTGAAGTACCATCACTTGGTGGGTCTTGTACACTTGACTTGTCCAACCACCTCTTACTTCCAAGACTTTTGCATGCTTCCGAGACTTGTATACTTCTTCTGTTTGGTGGGTCTTGCACACTTGTGAGACTTGTATCTCTTTGTGGGTATTTTGCACTTCCTAGACTTGTATCACTTGGTGGGCCTTGTGTACTTCTAAGACTTGTCCAACCGTCTCTTTGGCATCACCTTGGAGGAACCACGACTAGATGGATTTAGGGACTTGCGCTTGTAGTTTATGTACTTCTTCAAATTGTATTTCATATACTTATTCAAACTGGAACATGGATACTAAGTCATTTTGACATCAATGACAACCAAAGTTAAACACAATGCTCCTCTTAGTATCTGCAAAAATAAAACAGAAGATGTCTTCTCTATTCTACAAACAACAATCTATATGACACTCAAACCAAAAGTAGATCTAACATCCTACAAATTGATAAAAAACATCATTTGGTGGACAATTGAATTATTTCATATTTATTCAAATAAAAGTGGAGTCTACAACCTCATCATGAGATGCTTCCTCCTCCTTTTCTCTTGGTTCCCTCCTTTTCCCTTCAAAACTTTGATCACCAAAAGTGTGAAGCAAAAGAGTCTCTCTCACCAATTCACTATAGTAACTTAGCTCTTCAAACCATCCTCTTTAATCCTCACCTCAAATGCCTCTTATATAGCTTTAGAATTTGAATGATGAGAAGTAATTTTTCAATATGGGATGAGAATCCCAACTTAATTTCCTCCATTCAACTTTATTTCCATATTTTGGGGAATTTATCATGAATAATGGAGCATTTAATGCACAAAACACATATTAAATCTATTTTCCTTCCATCTTAAGTTTGTGGAGACTTGGGTATTAGATTTTACTAGGAAATTCAATCACTAAAGTTGCCTCTTGTGGGATACATGGGTCTTCATTCACACCTTCACTTTCAGAAAGTAGCAGTTAGATTAAGAGATTATGTCTCTTTTAGTGCTTCATCTCTATCTTCATGTTGCAGATGAAAATCAAAATATATTTTCGGCCTACACTATTGAGGGTGTCAAATTGTGTGTTGATAGTTCCTACAGGAATTTTTGTGAGACATGCAGGAATTTTCTTAAGGCCTACGGGACTTTTACCACATCCTACGGGCATTTTTCCAAGTTCCTACAACCATTTTCTTCACGGTGCGGGCATAATTCCTTACTATGCGGGCATAATTATTTATGCTATGGACCTTCTGTATAGCTCTTGAGAGAATAATTACAAGTGATGTCGGAATTATTTATTTCAAATAATTGTTTTATGTAATTATTTTCACTAGGGAAAGACTTTGGCATCAACACTTTAGTGTAATAGGATTTTGAACTTTTAGTTTTGATCCTAATAAATTTGGATCCATTTTAGGTTTTTTAGATGCAAATTTATTTTTTCTAATTTTTCCATCAAAATGATATTAATATAAGTTGGGCCTACTATGTCTCTAGTGAAGGTTATTGTTCCTTGGTCGGTGAGGAGGGGAAACTTGTCATAAAAGGATAAAGTTTTAAAAACTATGAAGGGGTAAAACACTTAATTCATCATCTCTATTAATCCTGATTATTGTATGTGGTTGAAGGATTACTTAATATTAGCCTAATGAGTATTATAATGTGTAGGATACTAAACAAAGTAACCCTATAAGCGTTTGATGTTCTCAAAGATCAAATAATAAATTCAACGATTAACTCAGTAGACATTATGCAAGTATTGTTCTTGTTTCATCTTGGTAATGCATTTTCTCAAACATTTTTTATCTTTTCTGGTAGACATCATACATTAGGTGACATAATGAGGGAATATATGATCTGAATGTGCATTTGATTTGTTGGCAGGGAGTAATGAGTCTTATTTTTTACAAGGCAGTGTTGGAACCAACATTTTTCCCTATGTTGTGCTAGGATCTACAATAGAATGAGCAAAATATTGGTGTCAAGGATGAGATTAGAAAAATCCAGTTAAAGGCTCGATCAGAATGATGCACATGAACTAAGTCTTCATTCCTTTTTAAGGTTTGACCTAAGCACAAAATCACCACCATAAATGACTCTTGATGTTGTTCATTGCCAGGATCTAGTTTATGATGCCCATAATTGTTTTCCAATGTATCAAGTGTGTCATAGATTGTCCAAAACTTCCCTTTAGAGCTATTTGTTAACCCAGATTAGAGGAATAATAATTTCCATGCTTTATTACTGCTCTAAAACTGCCCATATTTTCTAGAGGAGGCTATAAGAGTGACCAGGCCTATTATTTGTTGTATTCAATTGCTGTTCATTAATTTTCAGAGTTATAGTAGTTGTGAATGTATTTTTCTAGACCTGGTAATGCCATGAATGCTTCACTACTTGAATTAGAGTGTATATCTCACAGTAATACACATAATAATTCAGAACAATGCTTGAAAAATTCTCAAAGTGGTATAAAATGGGTATTTGTTGTTGCATCAAAACTATGCCTATTGCATCCACTTCAATCTTGAAGGCTTAACAATTATGCCGAGTGAGTGTAAGAGTTGTGATTAGTTATTCTTGAACTCTTGAAAGTATTTTGTTTGCACAACTTACTAATTCCATTGGTCTTGGTCACAGTTAAATGCATTAAGTGGGTGGATGGCATGGAAAATTTTTGCAATAAACTTTTTCAAGTAAGCTGACTCTCCCATGAAAATTTGCAAGGCATGAATATTGTTTGGTTGTGAGTATCATTGTGTGTTCCAACAATATCACCCTCAATGATTTTAAATGGGCCCTAATGGGTATTGAAGCTTTTTCAATGGTGAAAGACTCCTCAATCCTCACCATTGGATCCAACCCCTTTAGGTTTGCTCCATGTTGTTTAGGAGTTGGATCTATTTTTAGTAAATTTTAGATGAATTTGAAAAAATAATGAAAAACAAATTCCAACATCTAAATTCAACTTTCACATCCAAATTTCTATAAGTTTTCAAAATTAGTTTAGTTTGATCAGATCTTAGCATTAATATTAGTAGATATAGTGTTTGAATTTATAATATATGTATATTTCCCATTCATATGTAGATTCTCAACCTAGTTTCAAGAAACTTATAGATTATACATGCAAAATTGTTTCCACTTATAACCACAAGTTTTTATCATAAAAAAATCAATGATATTAGATAACTTTCTTAGCCTAGCACCAATAATGGCCTCATTCCTCTCAATACAAGGGAGAACTACAAATCAAAAGTAGCACTCTTTGTAAAGGAAGCCATCAATGGTCCAATTGATAGATTAAGGTAGACCATGGAACACAATTAAAAATGATATCATAGCCATGAATAGGACTTTAAAATACCTAGACCTATCCATGAAAAATAAACTGAAGAGATCCTCATGAGGTATTGCATTACCTTAGGAGTTCATACCTTAAGCCTCAAGTCATTTAGGGATAAATCCTTTGATTTGGAGATGCAACAATTTTGAGTTGAGAGGATGTTAAATCATTGATGTGGACCTTCTTCTTGAATTCATCCTGACACCTTTGGATTCTTTCATCCTGGGAATTTCCAGGTGATAACAAAAACTATCATTCTCTAGTGTTGCATTCAATGCAAAGGGACATTCATTGGTATATTGTACATGTATACTTTTTTCCATATAAATTTCACCTCAAGACTAACTTCAGAATTATAATCTATCTTCATATAGTATTACATATGGTAGAATCCACTTCAAGGTGCAAGAGATACCCCTTTTTGGCACTCTGCTCTTTTGAGAGACTTCCATCCTTGGCCAAACAGGTCATATCCCTTGTTGTCTCTATGAGCCATGGTTACTTCTTAAGCTTATGGGTATTATTTTGATTGATTTCCTCTCTCGCTAATCAATCTCACTTGATGCCCTGCCCCACCCTCTCCCCACAAATAAGGAAATTAATTCTACTATTAAGTGGAATATCTACAAGAGCTTCACCCAAGTTTTCCAAATTGAGCCATTCTAGCCTTAAGTTGGATTTTTACTTCAAGCACTTCATTTAGATCTTTAATGGGGTAGATTTTTGTGCTTATTATTGTGTTTGGAAAAATAAATTGGATTTTAAGAATGGTCCTATTTGGAAAAATAAATTGGATTTTAAGCATGGTTGTCTAGGGATCTTATTGTCTTTTCTTAGAATTACAAATGATGCAATCTAGGTGTTAATATTACTCCTCTCCCCAATTCTTATAGGGTGCTATCTCAATGGAAGAGTGTCTTCCTTACAAGCAGGAGGTTGGTAGTTCAATTCCTCTGTGCCCTGATGTTGATATTGCAATATTGTTATTTCTAATAAAATAGGTTTATGATGATTTATATGAATGTGTTGGCTATCAACCTCGTTCTCAAATCTCTTGTACCGACCCAGGTTCTGCGCAGTTGTGGTCCAACAAAACCCTTCTTCACCGGCCCTTTTGGCAACAGTCTGTGGACAGACTAAAGTCTCACCTAAGGCGAAGTTATGGGGGATTACAAAAGCAGGTTTTTGTAATTAGGTGATGCGCATTTAATAAGTTGGTGAGCTACGCGAAGTCACTCCTACTTCGTGTTTACTCCTTATGCTATAGTGCGGACTGGGACTACGCACTCTGCAAGTTCCACAATACCATATGACAGCACAACTCCAGACTGCGATACTTCTTAACAATTACACACTTTACATACTTTGTTGATTTAGTGTTATTCCTATTACTTATGCATTCAACATATTCCGAAATACTTGTACATTCAGTTATACATGTTCCATACTTAACATATTACTCTCATCCATCATACACATGAAAATACATATAAAAGCACGAACATACATAAGCATAAGTATGAATGTAAACATAAACATAAGTATACACAATCACACTCATTCAATCACATAACACAAGTATTAACGTGGTTCACACCCGGGATGGGAGCTACATCCACGGGAATTGTTGTTTATATTAATAAGAAGGGTTCAATAGTTCCAGTCTGTGCACTCAGCTACAGACTCTTCTCTCTACAATAGGTATCTACGCACATAGCTACAGAGCCTCTTTCTCTCTTATATTCTTACAATACAAAACTGAGACCAAAAATGACCAACCCTTTCCTTACAAAATTGCCACTTTTATAGATCGTGCCCAAAGGTCACGTCTTTACAATGATTGTGGGACAAAAACCCTAGAGTACAAAATATCCCCCAAAATTGGTGCAGTTACCCAGCTAACCCAGCCTGTCGTAGTCGACAGCTGCTTAACTTGCCTTCAACCTCCTTTCTTTGTTGCTCCTGGCTTTGGAGCCCTTCTGGCAGCCTCAGTTATGACTGCGCGGTTCTAACTGCGTACTGGCACATCCCTTTTCTCCACTCCACTTCCTCTCTCGATGTTAATCCATCGTTCTGCTTCTAATGGTCTTAGTACTCTTCCTGTACTAAGGCGCCAGGTCGCTTTCATCCAATTCCATGCTGCTCCTTACCAAACTCTCGGGAATCATGGAGTCGCTTACCCAAAATAGGTCGCTGCTGGACCTCGCTTTACTTGTAACTGTTAACAAAATAACTGTTGTGCTAGCGCTACGCATTAGAAAAAATGTGCCATGCTTGGACTTCGCATTCCCAACTGCACTTACTCGGACTTTGCTTTTCCAAAACTGTGCCACTTGGGCCATGCCCAACAGGCCCCTAACACTTACTTGTGGATCATCTCTGATCCACTTGGCTCTTTCCCTGTGTCCTCTGGAGGACTGAATTTTCCAGTGAAGTCATGAAGAGTTGCGCTCAGCTTCGCAACTGCTTCCTTTGTTTCCTGCTCGAATTCCTTAACAGTTCCCACCATCTCCTCTAAGACATCTTCCCGAGCATAATCCTTTACTATCTTCTCTGTTGTGCGAAGTTCCTATAATTTTTCTTCAATTTATTCAGTGAGGGTGAGAGCCTCTTCCTACATTGGATGGAACCTTGTTGCAGTATCAGCCTCCTTCTCCCTCAGAATTTGCAGTTCTAGCTTCAAGTCCTTGACTTCTGCGAACTTCTAAATTTTCTCTCTAGGTGTCAAGTTTTTCATAGCTGCGCTCACAGAATCCAGCTCTGTCTGTCGTTGATGCAATTCATCCTGAATTTGTTGTAAGGAAGGATCCTCCTATAGCATAGCCCAAACCTTGGTGGCTTCTTCCAATAAGTCTTGGAATATTGCTATTTCACTGGAGATACTCTCTATTGAATCCCAAAGTGTGGTAGTTGTTGCTTCTACAATGTTCGATGGGGTACTAGGTGGCTTATGAGTTGCAAGGTTATCAGCCTCTTCCTTGTGGGTGATCCCCATGTCTACCATCTCTCCTTTAATATCGTTGACCACCTTACCAATCTGAACTATTGTATCCTCTAACTTCGGCTGCACTTTGCATTTTGGTATCTGCGCACATACCGTAGCAACTATCTATTCCATCCTTCTTCGCTTCTCTTGCACTTTAGCTAGTTCTCTTGTTTTCTATGCACTTACCTATGACAGTTCTTTGTAGCTCTCCTCTAAATGTAGGTTTTTCTTGTAAGAGATTATGTCTCTATCCCCGATTTCTTCTACAACCTGCATATGCATATTGTGCAACCCCTCAATAGGTAGCATACCAACATTGATATCCAGGTGCTCTAAATTCTTCGCACCTTTGGTTAACTCATTGTTTGGGAAGATGATACTCAGTGGCTCCATTCGAACCAAGTGAGGTTTCGTTTTCAAGGCTGGTGTCCTTCTCTTCTTTTGACTCGATTCACCTAACTTTCCCTCTGAATCAAAATCTTGCACCAAGTCCTTCTAGACTTGTTCTATCCTTACAACCATCCTCTTGAGCTTTACAAGATTCTCATTTATCTGCGCTTGAGTTTCTTCGCTTTTTCTATCTTTTAGCGCGAGCATCTCCTCTAATTTCTTAGTGATGCGTAGTGCAATGCAGTCATAATCATCATCGTGTAGGTTCGCCTCTGGCAGAGTCTTGGTTCCTTTGTGTTTCTTCCTGGGACCTTTCTCTTTTTCCAACCCTTCAGGGTCCTTTCTCTTTTCCCATGCTTGTGTCTCTGCTTTAGTTATCTCATCTTCATCTAGTGGATATTTTTCCTTGCTTTCTTATGATGTGGTATGGATTTCCATGGGTGCATCGACCTTCCACTCTGTTGACTAGTCTTCCAAGGTGAGCTCGATCCTATGCCCATCCAACTGGTAATCCATTGGGAACCATTGTGGGTTATGATTCTCGGCCCTTGGTTGAATGTAGATAGAGTGCAAGTCATCCTTAAATAACAAATTTTGGAGATACATGGTTGTCACGTCCTTTGAGATACGCGGAGTGCACCGTATCACATTGCACAACTAGTCGTAGTAAGTGTGCAAATGTTCATTGTTTACGCATTATCTGTCAGGCCGCGCATTTGACCACATGTTGGCATACTTTACCGCTCGAAAATCTCCTGTTATCATTGGAAGGTTTTTCTAATATAGTGGTTTCTTCTAGACTATAAAAGCAATCAATATAAGCAGCCAAGTGTAATGAAATGCACTGCTAGTGTCCTGATTTTCTCGGACGTCCTCCAAGAAATCGTTCAGTAGATATCTTTCCCAATTGTATGGTTTTCCATCCTTAGTCTTCGCAGTGAGGAGAACTGTTGCAGCCAACACCTCTGCCGGTCTGCACTTCCTCAAAAAATTTCCTACTAGCAGTTGAACCGTCAACCACGTAGCTGGGTCTTGAATGTTGTCTGTGACAAAACCGCGGTTCCCCTTTACTAATTTATATTCTTCTTTCATTTTATTAGCGAGCTCTTTATCCTTCGTTTTTCCCACAAATTTTGTTGCAGGATCATTACCTCACTTGCTAAGATGAGTGATGTTGTAGATTAGGTCGACATTGATATCAATCTTGCAGTTGAGCCACAGATAACCCTGGTGCGTGCACGACAGTAGAGTGCGCACCACCATAGTACACTCGGGACTTCGGTCAAATTGGGGTATACGTAGGATAGTTAGCAGTCTAGATGGCACCAATGGATTGAGCCAACCCTGCGCGACGATGATTGGTTTTCCTGATTTCTCATCCTCCCTTCGACAAATATATCGGTCAGCTTGGAACTGAGGATATTTCAGATCTTTAGGGTCCTTACCCTCTAAGAGATCGTGGTTCGAGAACTTACATCCCGCTATCTTGCCGAGTAAGTTCTCTTGCATTTCCACATGGCTGGAAATCGGCGGTTAAGGAATGTCATATTGTGCATTCTTGTACAGGGTAACTGCTAGCATGTTAAGCCTTCTTGGTGGAATATACTCATGCATGAGGTAGATGGTCATGTCCCATGGTGGTAGTGGCAATCCAGGCTTCGGTATCCTCCTTCCTTCGGCTTCTCAGGATCCTTAATGGGTTTCTTATACTTTTGTTACATATTTGTTGCGTGGCACGGCGAGCTTCTTGACCCCGAACCTCTTTCTGGAAAAGATATTTTGTCAGGCGTTCTCATTACCCTCGCAAGCTCAGAGTGTTTAAAATCCCTCACAACTGTTGAATGTTCAAAAATTCACTTGGAAATTGGTCTGTATGCTCTCGAGATTGCTCTACACTCACTAGTAAACTAAAACTATTCTTGCGGAAAAAATTCCAGTAAAGCCCATGAGTCTGGTCTTAGCGGCATTTATAAGCCCAGTCAACCTTGAGGCGCGCCCCTAAATGACTAGATACACATTAAATTTTGTGACCGTTGGCCAAATCCATCGAGGATCTTAGTCCTTTCCTTCATTGAATGCATCAGGAATGGATAAATTTGCGTTAAAATGCACAAGAGGTCATTGGAAAAACATTGTATAATGGTTATTTTTTCGACCGACATTTTAGCAGCTAGTTTTGTCGAACTTCGCTCACAGCTTAGACAAAATCTGCGAGGTTCCACTATGCATTTATGCTTTGTCATTTTTAACTTCGCAGCTGTTCTTCCTCCTTATACTTTGCGTCGCAGCTTCTAGCGTGCACTTCGCATCACGGCTTCCAACATGCACTTCACATCACAGCTTCCGATGTGCACTTCGCATCTATGCTTCCAATGTGCACTTCACACTTGATATTTCATAAAACTTCGCATTTCACCAAAATTTTGTGCAAACTCTGTATTTTGTCATTCTTAGTGTCCAGTTTCAACTACACATGACACTTATAATTTTCTTCATTGCTGATCAACTGAGGTCTGGCGAAGTAGGACTATCCCTGTAGGGTTTTAGTCTACTTCCATTAATAAGACCTGGTAGGTTTTCTCCAACTAATGTGGCTAGTTGAACCACACCACCATTAGTGACATTCTTGACAACATATGGCCCTAGCCAATGCATCTTAAATTTTCCAGGAAACTTCATGAATTTACTGTCATAGAGGAGAACGAGATCTCCTACCCAAAAATATTTGTACTTAATGTGGAAATCATGCCATGCTTTTTCTCTGCACTTGTTGGTGAAATCCTACGATGAAGCGATCTTCTTCTAAGCCAACCAAGTGTAGTAGTCTTTCTTTCATTGTCTCATCATTTGTCATGCCTATCAAAGCTGCAATTCTCAAACTTGGTACTATGTATTCCATTGGCATCACAGCTTCCTGTCCATATGCTAATATGAATGGTGTATGGCCTGTTAACTTATTATAGGTTGTCATGTATGCCCATAACACAGCTGATATTCACAGATCCCAATCATCCCTTTTTGAATTACATACCTTTGTCAGTGCATTTTCCAACACTTTGTTAAAAGCCTCAATAGTGCCATTAGCTTGTGGATGATATGGTGTGCTCTTCTAATGGTAAATATGAAATTCTTCGATCGGGGCTTCAATAGTCAAGAAGTGAGTTCCATGATCGCTCATAAGGATCTTTGGACATCCAAACCTTGTGAGGATGTTTTCAAAAATTAACTGCGCGATAGTAACTGCACTATAGTCCTTTACTGGTTTTGTTTCTTCCCATCTAGATAAATAGTCTGTAGTTGTAATAATGTATCTCGAACCAGTTCGCTTCCCTGGTGGGTTAATAGGTCCCACAAAATCAATACCCCATTTATTGAAGGATTGCAATGTCAGTTGTGGCCTTAATGGCATCTCATCTCTGCGAGATGGCTTCCCTGTCCTCTGGCAAACATCGCAACTATAGAAATGTTCCTTTGAGTCCTTATGGAGTGTAGGCCACCATATTCCTTCTCTTAATATTTTATGTGCAGTAGCTCTTCCTATGTAGTGACCTCTAAACACCTCTGAATGTGCCTTAGCCACTATCAATGGTTTCTCATGTTCTAGCACACATCTGTGCCATACTTCATCCGGTCCTAGCTCGTATAATTGTCCTGCAATTATGGTGAAGTCAGTTTCTTTTACTACCGGTTGTTTCTTCTGCTGCGTAGTAAACTTTGTAGGTGCCAAACCTATGGTTATAATTTCTATAATGTCCTTATAATAGTCATCTTCTATCTGAATAGAAAAAAACTATGCATCTAGTAGACTGTCTTCTAGGTTGGTAGGTTCTTCACCTGACTCAATTCTGGAAAGATGGTCATGTCCTGAGTTCAACCTTCCTGGATTAACAGTGATTTCAAAGTCGTACTCTTGAAAGAGTAACAACCATCTATAGATTCATCCCCCTAACACTATTTTATTGACCAGGTATTTCAAAATGGAATGGTCAGTAAACACACAGAAGTGCACACCTAGCAAATAGTTTCTGAACTTTTGTAGTGCGTACACCATGTATGAACCTTATCTTTCTATTGTAGTATAATTCTTCTCTGTTGAGGACAATTTCCTGCTTGAGAATGCAATAGGATGGTCAATGCTTCCCTCAGTTGGCTGAGCTATCACAACACCAAGTGCAATGGATGAAGCATCTACATGTACGCAGAAATGTTTGCTCCAATTTGGAAAAACTAAGATAGGCACAGTTACCATCCTTGCTTTCAGCATGTCCAGTCCTTTCTGGCAGTCCTCAGTCCATATGAACTTCGCTTCTTTTTTCAACAATTTTTCCATAGGTGCAGTGATCTGCATATATCCTTTGATGAACTTCCTATAATATCCTGTGTGCCCCAATGTAGTGCGTAGTTGTTTTACTGAATTAGGTGCTGGCAAGTTCACAATAACTGTGATTTTAGCTGGATCAACCATCAGCCCCTGTTTACAAACAATGTGTCCCAATAGAATAAAATAGAGAACACAAAAGATGCTCTTCTTCAAATTCAGGGAGATCTGATGTTGTCTACACTTCGCTAACATCAGTCTTAAGATGGCATAATAGTTCTTTAATAACCCAAATATTGTACAATCATCAAAATATACTTCTAAAAATTTATGGATGAAATCCTTGAATGTAGCAACAACTACTCTTGAAAAAATAGCAGGTGCGTTCTTCAGACCGAAGGGCATTACTGTGTACTGAAATGAGCCCCATTCTGTGGAAAATGTGGTCTTGTGCCTGTCTATTGTATCAATTCTGATCTGATGGTATCCAGAAAATCCATCAGTGAAAGAGTATGCTTCATTCCCTCCAACATTGTCTAATACTTCATCTGTGAATGGAGTAGGAAATGGGTCAGGCAGTGATGCATCGTTTAGCTTTCTGAGATCTACATAGATTCTAATTTCGCCTTTAGTATTCTTTTCCTAGATAACCATGGGACTTATCCATTCTGATTTGTCTACAGGTTCAATGATTCCTGCATCGAGCATCTTATCAAACTCTGCTTTTACCCTTTCTTTGTATCTTGGATTGAGTCGATAAGGATCTGCTTAATGGGCTTCACATCCGACTTGAGAGGTATTTTCATAACCCCCAAGTCACCCAAAATTCCTTTCATTTCGGAAAACTTCGTAGAAAATAATTCTTCATACTTGCGAAGTAAATATGCTATCTATGCAACCGTCTCTTCGTCCCAATAATCTCATATCGAAGCGAAATTCAGTTCTTTGGTAGTTCCAATGTTCACTTTTCAATTTTTTACAGGACTGCTTAAATCTGAAATTTCCAATGGAGGTCCTTCAACTTCACGCTTTCCTTCCGACTCGGGTATGTTTACATTGCATGGTGTTGTAGAAATTTCTCCCTACGGATAGGTAGAAACTCTCTTAGGATAAAGCAGGATGTACTGAATCTATACTAAGACAAAAAGGAAACAAATGCTACCTTGAATCCCTAGATCTAACAAACGTCTCAAGATTAAAATGCTAGAAAGAGTAGGAGAAGTTTAACTGACCTTCTATCCAAACGCTTGTCTTTGTAGTTGCTCCAATCTCCAAGCCCTCACGAATGAACCCGTCAAAATGGAACCAAGACACAAGAATGCACTATTCTCTAGCAACCTGAAACATAAGTTAGAATCTAAATCTATGCAAGATACAAATCATATCATTAAAACAAAATTAACACAAATGATTTGGGAAAGCAAGACAAGTTATTCCATTACCAACTTGAAGTCATGTACAATAGTTGCTTGATGTCCAAGCCAACTTCCAGCTCCAAGTGCTTTCTCTAGCTATCTCTGCAGAAGTATGAAGATCATAGGTTTGATGCCCCAAAAGTCCTCCCTTTGGCTCATGGAAGGCTTCTCTCTTATAGCACATGGGAAGGCTAACCAACAAGAGAGAAGTGTGGACCTATGGAGGGTTTAGTGGATCAGGCCAGCTAAACAAAGAAGGAGTTAGGATCGAACCAAAGGTAGTAATCCCAAAAAAATCTCCTCGAAGGTCGAAATCCCAAAATCCAAGGCAAAAAGGCTAATTTCAGACTACCGCGCCCCTATAACTGAGCATAACGCGGTAGTACCGCGCCCCAGAGAAGGAGCAACGCGCGGTAGTGCTAACTACCGCGCCCTTGTAGATGTGCAAGGAGCGGCAGTGCTCACAAACAGGGCTAAGTTGGGTTGGAAGATGGCAAAAAAAGGTTTTGCTTTCAGTATTCAGTCAATGGTTTTCACTCTGGATGTTCAGATGATCTTTAAGGGAAACTGTCGTTTAGGTCGGTAATGCAAGGATGCGACACTAATACGAAATGTGTAATATTGAGGTATAACACATGGGTCATCATCATCGCTTTCCTCTTCTTCTTCATCTAAAGTGAAGTTATAACATTCCAGGGCATGTTCTCCCTGCCTTTCCCATTCTGGTTGCTGATACACAGGTTCTGGTGTGTCATCGAATACCTTATTTTTGATGATCTGTAATGCCTCATTTATACTTGGACACTCATCCTCAAATTTGAACGTTTCTTGGAAGTTCTTAATAATGACAGACCATTATATCGTTCCCCTGGGAAGTTCTGTTTATGTGTACCAGTTCTTCAAAATTTTCTCTAATGTGTGTACAAATAGATGAACCCATTATGTTTGCGGTCTATGTGTCCATGATTCCAGACAATGGTCTATGTGATCCCTAGGATCGGTTTTCCCATTATATTTCACTTGTACAAACTCTATTTCTTCCAGAAATTTGATCTCCATCATATGCTTACATTCCTCCCACATGGTCAAATTCTGTTGATGTGCAACCCACCATCTGGTAGTTGTAGCGTGCAGTGTTGTATCCAATGTTGCTATCTTATGTTCATCTGAAAGTGATTTAAGATATTCTTGAAGAAATGTATGAATATTAGTCAAGCCATCATAAGTATGGATTGGAATTACCTCTGTTCCAATCCAGTGCAGTGATCTCGTGAGTTGCACGCATATTCTTGCAGATACTTCATGCATTCTAATATGCCAATTCTCTAGTCCTGCATCTAAGTCGGATATGCAAGAACTGTCACATCGCCAACTCAGTGTTCCATCATGAGTTGGGTTGACGTAATCTGCCTGATTCACCGTCATCTTGTAGATATGATCTAGATCTTGAGCTCTGCATTCTTCTCTTATTGGTTCGGTATATATAGATCCTTGTGAAGGATCCAATTGTGCGATAACCCTGATATCTGCTTCTTTAAATATCATCTACTTCTTTTTCAAGTTGATAATTTCAAGTTTATCCATTTCCCAATATATCCCCAATAGTGCAGGATAGGGTTGGCTATCATCTACGATCTCAATCACTTCGAAGTCTGTTCTACTTTGCACTCCATCAATGTCAACAAGGACACTTGCTAACCTCCGAAAGGGTAGAGCCTTTTGTTGATCAGATAGCCTCAACTATATTGGTGACCATGTTAGCTTCGTCTTTCCCATTTGTTCCCATGTCTGCTTTTTCAAGACATTTACTTATGAGCCTAAGTCAAGGATAATCTCGTCCATTTCAAATTCTCCGATCTGCACATTTAGTCTCATTTCTCTTCCATATCTTTTATGGTTCTTAATATGATGAACCAGTGCTTCAGTCACTACATTACGCTGCTCGTAATGACTCAGTAGATTTTGTAGTTCTACTAAATCATTTTCATGCTTCAACAGCTTCATACATCTCTGTAAAAGCTGCACAATGGGACTCATCGTGTCTGTTGCAGTATGTGATTGATCATATGAAGCTGGCATATCCTTTACAGGTGAAGTCTCACTTCGCAACTTGATTCATGGAGTGACAGGTTCTGGCTCTTTGAAGGTTTCCCTTGCTTCCATGAAGACTTCTTTTTCTTTTTTCAAATTGTATTCGGGTGTTTTTCCAATTGATTTTCTTATCCAAATCCCTTGAGTAGGATTTTGTTTATATTGGTGATTTTCAGATGGCGAAGCTTCCGCTCTTTGATCATCACCTGTCGTAGCTCCACTTCACGTCACAGCATGAATGTTGCAATTTGTATTTCATTTTTTAGTTGCGATCATCTGTATGTTTTGATTCTGTGCTTCTGATATTCTTTCTTGCATTTTTTCTTTGAATATAGGGCATGCCTCAATGACATGGTCAAAATATTTACAGTACTTGCAGGTAGTACAAGCATTCGTGTAATCTCTGGATAGATGTCCAGGTTGAGCACAGTTATAACATACTATTTGACCTCTTCCTCTTCCTTGTCTAGTGTTTCTTCCTCTTCCTATGAATCCTCCGCATCCTCTGTGCGTGCCTTCATCGTACTGCACATTTTCATTGTTATGCGGTGTTTCTTCTTGTACTCGGTAGACATCATGTTTTCTTTCTATCATGAATTCATAGGCTCTGCAGTTGCTATCATCATGTCCAACTGATTTACAGAATGTGCAATATACGTTCTTTGGTGTTTGCACATATTTCTGAATTAAATAACATTCTTTTGGCCAATGTCCTATACACCGGAAAATCTCACACCATGGTTCTTGTTGTTGATTCAACGGGTTTGGAGCTTCACTAGCGATGTAATTTTTAAATACCGGACAGTGTTCTTTGGAGTGACCTTCTCCCTTACACTTTGTACACCAAACCTCTTCTTCGATTTCTTTTCCTTTCTTCATATCTTGCAGTTGTAATGTCAAATTTGCTAGCTGGGTCTTTATCTGAATCATAACTACGCTAATCTCTCCTATAGGTGAAGCCTCTAGTTTCATCGCAATTTCTAGGGCCTTTGCCTACGAAGTAAACTTCTATTGCATCAACGGTAATCTGATATGTGGAAACAACGCGGATATGAACCATTCCTAATGCTGTTGTGGTGCTATGTCAAAGCTCACTTGATCTAACAACACTTTGAAATTTTGATCAAATTCCCACATGGACTCACTCGGTTTTTTCTTAATTTCTTTGATCTCTATGATACACTACGATTCTGACTTAGGTTTTTAAAATTCTCTAATGAGTGCAGTTCTAATCTCTACTAGTGTCCTATTCTGTCCAAGAGAGTACTTCATAAACCATGTTAAATCTCTATCCCTAAATGTGGTGACTAGTTGTGCTTGTCTAACAACATCATTGTGTACTTATTTAACATGCCATACGACTTCACAAAGAAACCAATGTTGCTCAGAGTCTTCTAGACCCGTTCCTTTGAATATAGGAAGCTGGATGTTGTCTGACATTCTTCTTCTAGGAGGCGTAGTGTTCCGTGATGTGTTAGGTATACTACTACTTGGAATGGTCTGAGTACTTTCTCCTGCAGTGTTACTACTATTGTTGCTTTGTGGGTTAGTAGTATTTATGTCGTCAACTGGAGGTTTATGCAAAGTAATAGGCCGATAGGTAGTTACTCTAGGCTCTGCTTCACTATCAGTCTCAACCTGATACGAGTCCCTATTACTTCCTAACTCCTTTTCTATAGAGGTGTGAGGTTCATGTTCATTAAACCTCTTCCCGGTATTATACTTGTCTCTTTTACCACTTCGTAATGTATAGATGTTTTCCTCAATATCACTATCTATGTTACTGAACATTACAGATTTAAATTTCTAGGAATCTTATTGCATTCTTAAGACACCTTTCTTTGCTAACAACATTTTAATGTATAGACTAAGATTGTTCAGGTACTTACCTCTGAATCCTTTGAAAAAGTATGCCTCTGGTGCACTGTAAGACTTCAGAGTGTCCATAGCAAATTCTATAACGTAACCTTCTAGTATGCTATCTAGCCAGAAGTATATTGCTTTTGATATTGGGCTATCCACTACTTTAAGTCTCTGAATCAGTTATGGAGTCCACACCGTAGGTTCTCCATGCTGATAATAGTTCTATTATGCTAGTCTTGATAGCCACTCATATAGATCATTGCTGAAAAATGCGAAGAAACTTTCATAAATATCATAAAATAGGTATCTCTACAACCATTCTTCGTTAGAGAAACGCGGATGTTTGTTCTCCTTCCTTGCAAACTCCTTTTCTGTATTATCCACCCATTCTTGTATTTATGTTCTCTCTGGATTCTAATATTTGGAGCACATCACCATTTCAAGCGTGGAAATGGAACCATTTGTTGGCTATCAACCTTTTTCTTAACTCTCTTGTATCGACCCAGGTACTATGCAGTTTTGGTCCAACAAAACCCTTCTTCACCTGCCCTTTTGGCAACAGTCTGCGGACATACTAAAGTCTCACCCGAGGCGAAGTTATGGGGGATTACAGAAGTAGGTTTTTGTAATTAGGTGATGCATGGTTAATACACTAGTGAGTTGCGCAAAGTCACTCCTACTTCGCATTTACTCCTTATGTTATAGTGTGCAATGGGACTGCGCACTCTGCAAGTTCCACAATACCATATGAAAATGCAAATCCAAACTGCGCTACTTCTTAACAATCACACACTTTACAGACTTCATTTATTTAGTGTTATTCCTATTACTTATGCATTCAACAAATTTTGAAATACTTGTACATTCAGTTATACATGTTCCATACTTAACATATTACTCTCATCCATCATACACGTGAAAATACATATAAAAGAACGCACATACATAAGCATAAGTATGAATGTAAACATAAACATAAGTATAGACAATCACACTCATTCAATCACATAACACAAGTATTAACATGGTTCAACCCCCGGATGGGAGCTACGTCCACGGGAACTATTGTTTATATTAATGGGAAGGGTTCAACAGTTCCATTCTGCGCACTCAGCTACGGACGCTTCTCTCTAGAATAGTTCTATGCGCACTCAGCTACAGACGCTTCTCTCTACAATAGTTCTATGCGCACACAGCTGCAGAACGTCTTTCTCTCTTCTATTCTTACAATACAAAACTGAGACCAAAAATGACCAACCCTTCCCTTACAAAATTTCCCCTTTTATAGATTGTGCCCAAAGGTATCGTATTTACAATGATTGTGGGCCAAAAACCCTATAGTACCAAAAATCCCCCAAAAGTGGCGCGGTTACCCCGCTAACCCATCCTTTCATAGTCGACAGTTGCTTCACTTTCCTTAAGCCACCTTTCTGCACTGCTCCTAGCTATGGTGCCCTTCTGACAGTCGCAGTTCTGACTACATGGCTCTGACTACGTACTGACACGTCCCTTTCCGCTGCTCCACTTCCTCTTTCACTGTCGATCCGTCGTTCTGCTTCTAACAATCTTAGTACTCTACCTATACTAAGGAGACAGGTCGATTTCATCGAATTCCACACTGCTCCTTACCCAGCTCTCAAGAATCATGGAGTTGCTTACCCAAAATAGGCCATTGTTGGACCTCGCTTTACTTGTACCTGTTACCAAAAATAACTGCTGCGCTAGCGCTACGCATTAAAAAAACCGCGCCATGCTTGGACTTCACATTCCCAACTATGCTTACTCAGACTTTTCTTTGCCAAAACTGTGCCACTTGGACCATGCCCAACAGAATGGGTTTGAGGGGGGTTTCAAACCATCTTTATATGTTTCTATGAGGGGGGTTTATACCTGCCCCTGTAGGTAGCTATAAGGGTTTTTTATAACTTCCACCATAGGTATCTATGAGGGGGGTTTATAACTACCCCTGTAGAAGTCTATGAGGGGGTTTTATAACTACTCCCATAGGAGTCTATAAGGGGGGTTAAAAACCTCCCTTGTAAGAGTCTATGAGGGGGGTTTCAAACTACTCCTATGGGATTCTATGAGGGGGGTTCAAAACCACTCCTGTAAGATTCTATGAGGGGGATTTCAAACTGACCCTGTAAGAGTATATGAGGGGGGTTCAAAACCACCCCCATAAGAGTCTATGAGGAGGGTTCAAAACCACCCCCATAAGAGTCTATGATGGGGATTTCATACTGCCCCTATAAGAATCTATGCAGGGGGTTCAAAACCACCACCATATATTTGTACTTGAGCAATTTTAGGGGTCAAAACCTCATCCATAGGTTTGTAAGAGAGACTTTTGGGGGTGGTTTATTCTTTTTTAGAACCACCCCTAAAATCCCAAACTTTTTAGTGTAAGTGGATTTGGGGGGGGTTTCCAAACCACCCCCATAGGTTTGAGACTTTTAGGGGGGTTTCAAAATCCCCCCCATAGGTATCTAGTGTGGGCTTAGCACCACTCTTGTGCGTACCTACGTGGAGTGTTCAAAACTGCCCCCATAGCTATCTATGGGGGGGATTCAAAAACACCCCTAAAAGCCCAAACGTTTTAGCATCAGTGGCTCTAGGGGGGTTTAAAACCACCCCCATATGTATGTAAAAGATACATTTAAGAGGCGTTTGAACCTTCTCTCGTATGTATCTATGGGGGGGTTCAACACTGCTTCCAAAAGTCACTTTTGGGGGTGAGTTTGATCTCTTTTAGAACTGCCCCTAAAATCCCATACTTTTAGCATTAGTGCAATTGGGGTTTTACCATATATACATGGTAAAACCCCAAATGGGTAAACATCCACAAGAATGTTGAAATCTTCTTAATCATCAATAATCTCCAATCTTACAAGAGCTCCCACACATGAGAATCACATGCCACTTCCTAATCACATTACATGACACATCCCTGTGTTCATATGTAAATTATTGAAGTCTTGATGATTTTACAATGATTCCTCACCTCATTATATACCAAGAGGTAATAAAGAAATTACATCCCCTAAAATCCCATACTTTTAGCATTAGTGCATTTGGGGGTGGTTTTTTCAAGATTGCCTCTTAAACCAAAACTGCCCCCAAAAGTCACTTTTGGGGGTGCAAGAGAGCCGCCCCTATAGGTAAAAAATTTAGTATTGCATTGTCATCTATATTTGGTAATGGCCTTTATGTCAAGGGTTAGTGATTGGTTAGTGGAGTATCCTTAACCATGGTCAAACATATTCAGTTATTTCCAATCTATTCATCAATATTCAATCATCATTACAAGGATGACATTTAATGTGGTATGCATGGTTCATTAGTTTCAACCATTTATATAATATGGATACATCAACCATAGACACCTTTATTCAACCATAGTTAACCATAATTCATCATATTTTGTAATGGCCATTATGCTAGGTGTTAGTGATAGGTTACTAGAGTAGCATCAATCTTTGAAAACTATATGAAACTGTGATCAATCAAGCTCAACCATCATTAGTATGTTAAGAATCAATGGTTTATACGTGGATGAGTAGAATCACCCATTAACATAATAAAGACACATTCAACCATGGAGACCTATAATCAACCATGGTCAACCATTTTTTAGTGGTTATAATGTCATGTTTTAGTCATTGATTAGTTTATTAGTATAAACCATTGAAAACTATACAAAACATGGTAAATCAAGAATAACCATTATCTACCATCATTATTGGGTCATCATACTTACTTTTGGGCTTCTTTAGTGCACCATTTGTCTAGAAAGTCCTTTTAATATCCTAATATTGATCCTCTTTAAAAATAGAAGTCTCAAAACAACCAACATTGTTATATGTTTTAAACTTACATATTCCCTCAATAAATTTCGACACTAGAGACCAAATGAAAGGGTAGGGGAAAGGATTGGGTCTTATAACTATCTCATTGTAAAGGTGGTGGGGCATCCATTCATTGAACTACAACCCCTAATGGGGGGGGTTCGAAACCGCCCCCATATGTATCTACGGGGGGCTTCAACACCGCTCCTAAAAGTCACTTTTGGGGGTGGTTTTGATCTCTTATAGAACCGCCCCTAAAATCCCATACTTTTATCATTAGTGCATTTGGGGTTTTACCATTATTAGTATTATCTTGAACTTCACTCTACTCAATATTTTTCTTCAAAATTTGAATCTTAGATCATAGCGCGCTAATGATCTTGTTTTTTTTCATTGTGAATATTTTCGAGAGACATCAATTTTTGTTCATTGTGTTTGGAAATTTTCCCTCTGTGACTTTTTAAATTGAGAGTATTCCATTTGCATGTCGACCTTTTATTTTTTGAGATGGAGAATCATAGACAAAGCTTCATTTGATGCAATTGCAGTAGCATGTCTCTCTTCCTTGAGATAAAATCTCATTTTCTTGTTAGCTCATTGTAGCTCCTCAGATGACTTCCTATATGCATTGATCAATGAGTGAAATCTCCTTCAATTCCACGTCCATCCTTTCTCTTGATCTACCAATTCAAATTTCTTTTTCCTTTGAAATTCATATACCTTCTCTCTATAGTTGTCCCTTCTGAACTAAATGGTTTTTTTAGCATATGGTCATTGGTACTTCTGATATGAATGTTGAGTTTCATATAAGAGAATAAAATCTATCTGCAATTACGATTTTATGGGTGTATGAAATATATTTTACACAACATTTAAATCTAGATGAACCTTTGTTGACATATTCTTCTCTAAGAAAATTCTCATATGAAATACTATGCATATACAAATGTCTATAGAGGACTTAAAATATTTCATTTATCTTCCCTAACAATGGCCTATTTTCTAGTGGCAACACTCTATGACTGTTGTACAATAGATTCATGTGTTCTATGGTAGATGAATGTTATTTATGAATGTACTCAGATTTCATATCTTTCCATTTTGATACCAAGTTAGTTTTCTAAATAATCAAGACAACTTGCAAACATGATAAGCAACAGAATTAATAGACTCATGTAAAAGATATTTCATTTATTACAATGATGTAAATTCATACAATTGGATTGATCCCATTTTATGTCATTGATGAGGTAGTTCTTTTACCGTTACACTATTACACTTTATTAACTTAGAATTGTCATTTAATTAAAAACATTACCTAAGGCTTAAACTCTAACATTGAGGTCATGGATGATTTGGAAATATATAATGATGTTTAATTTAATAACCTTATTATTAAAGATAAATGATATTAAGAGAGTTGTAATGGTGGTGTTTGAGTTCAATAAATGGATGCCACACCACATGAGAAGGATGTGTCATGTAATGTGATTATGAAGTGGCATGTGATGCTCATGTCTGGGACCTCTTGTAAGATTGGAGATTATTGATTATTAAGAAGATTTCAACATTTTCATGGATGTTTCCACATTTGGAGTTTTACAATGTATATATGGTGTTCTCTTGTATATTCTCTTATCTCCATTTTATTCATGTTCATGTTATTTGTTACTTATTATGATAGAAGGCTAGATCAGTTCATGCTATGCATGTTTTGTATTGTCATATGACTTTATCATATGCTCAATATTCTAACATGGTATCAGATCCAGCTTGCTACATTCTACCTTCTTCATTAAGAATATTATATTTTTAAGCAACATTTTCTCATGATTTCGCTTGAGCTCTGCATATTTTGTAGTTTTTGGACCCGATCTACAATACCCAAGTGGTATTTTTTCATATCTGGGTTGTATACTACATATTTGAATTTTTTTTCTTTCAAACCCTAACCCTTGTGGAGAAGTGTTTAACGTAAAATTAGGTGGAAACTTTCAGATCATTTTTTAACACATTATGTGGTGATTATGAAGAAAAAAATTGCATATCTGATTTCATATCGCAAAAGTACTTAATTTAAAAAAAGAACATCTTGTTTGGATTCTGGACGGTGAAGATATCGCTATTCTAAAATTAGTTATTTTCCAGTTTTTTTGGTGACAGTCGTGCGAACTACAAAGCGAATATATTTTGATAGAGTGCCCATATTTATGTTTCGATAGAGGAGGTGGATGTAGAACGACTTCTCTAATTCAAAAATTAAGTTATGTTAAAAATTCCAGGAAATATTAACCGAGTTATGGTCATTTTAGTTTTTTTGTTGTAGAATTACAAATCTTTCTTTTAGTAGCTGTTGGGATTTTATTAATCTCTTATCATGAAATTATTGTCATGATATTTTTGATCTCTTTGCATTAGGGTTTTTGTTCTTATTCATCATGTTTACAGATGTTGTCTTGTTCCTATTTTACTTGTCTCTAACCTTCTTGTGTGGAAGATGTTTTGACATTTTAAGGGACATGGATCCTAGTATGGTAATGGTGACATCAAGAAATGAACCTAAGCTTAGGGCTTAGTTGCTTGATGGCTATATTTTCATATCTATAAGTGATATCATTGTTTTATTAAGTCAATTTTTTTTCGCTCAATATTCTAGCATGGTCTCACTCTTCTAATAATGATAATGCTTCTCACATGGTATCATATCTTGCTTATTATGCTCTTCCATATTTATATGTTTCTTGTTTTAAATCCAATTTTTTTAGTGTTTCATTTAACTAATTTGGACATCTTGTATATGCTTTTGGACATTAGCTTCTTGTTTATTTCACATTAGAGTGTAGCTTCTTTTATCATGTTGTTGGAGCTTGTTCTCATTAATTTGTCACTAACCTGCTTGTGTGGTAGATGATTTTTTGAAATTTTAGGAGCATGCATCTCTAACGTTTTCATGATACAAACAAGAAAGCATCTAATGCTCACTTCTTAATATGATACCATGTCTTATATTGTAATGGCTTATCCTTTCTTAATATGGTTTAGTTTCCTTATCATGCATTGCAGAGATTGTATCTAGTTCTTGTGTTGATTGTCTCTAACATTCCTATATGGAAGCATTGCAATTTTAAGGGCATTCATCTCGTGCATGTTAATATGAAAACAAGAAATTAACCTATGCTTAGTGACTAGTCATTTCATTTTTTTATAAGTGATATCATGATTTGATCCTAATTTGTTATATGTTGATCAAGTTAAACATTTTGATCTATATTTATATATCATGTCCTATGTATTTCGATCACCTTTTATTCAATATTTATATGGCCTTGAGAAATTTCATATTATCATTTCATATATCATCTCTTAGGCTTATCATGTTTATGCTTTACTCTTGAAAGTTCTTTGTGTAGATTATCTCTCTGTGTACTTCACTTCCTATGTATTTGTGAAGACTTATGGGGGGAAGCTTGGTTCTGACACCCCTTCCTATATTAAGCATATGCTTTGATTAGTTATGTTCATTTAGCATTGTGTTTATCGGACAATCCACTCGAGTGGACGCGAGCAGGATCTCCCTAGCTCAATGTGAGTCTAGAACAATTAGAACAGACTACAAGTGGATTTCCTAGATCTACTTAAGGATCACGTGCTAGATGTCTTACCTTTTACCTAGCAACCCTTTTTCCTGAATGTTACTCCACGTCTAGTGGTTGTTAGATCTAAGCTGCAAGACCTGTTAAGACACGAAGAACAACATAACACGAGTAAAGAGCATCTATACAATAAGAGATCTAAGTAAACAGTTAAGCAGGTAAACTACTCAATATCATCACACAGTAACAATATTGGTGGAAAGCATTTGTATTACTGTAAATAGGGAAATACACGGCAGAGACATAGAACTACAACCAAAGCTTAACGCTGCAGCCCTTCTCCATCCAAGCCATTTTCCATATCCTTCCAAGGAAGTACGAGTCCTCCAATAGGTGAGTGGATATTTTCCAAGGATGATTTCACCAGCATGTAGATATCATAGAATCCCTCCCCTTGAATGGGAGTGAGCTTCATTTAAATAGGACTAACTGGATAGGATATGGATAGGATAGGTTGAGATATGATAGGAGAGGCTTAAGGGATCTCTCCAAGGTGTTAGGAACCGAGTGCTAGCTCCTCCAAGAGGTCAGGGATAGGGTCCCAAGTTAGCAAGCTTCAAGAAGGAACTCAAAGAAGCTATTTTTTCCATCTAACTGACTTCGTCGCACCCTGTAATGAGGTAAGGTACGATGTCGCATGTTGCTTATGTGCAGCCTGCAATGACCTCTCAAAACCTAGTACAAATGAGTGCAAATCCTTCCAGGTCAATCACTCAATCAAGGTAACTTCAGGGATGTATACATTGAATCTGATGATGAGGATATTTTAGGTGTAATAAAATGCCCCCCAAAGCATGAAGCTGTTTAAAGATTGGATAGGTGAAATGCTTTGATAGAAGGAATGGCAATGGAATTGTCGAACGAAAGACACTGCTGCAGTACAACTGAATCTGAACTAACAATGGCACATGGCTACCGACCAATACAATGCAGATCCATGGTAGTAATGACCGACTGAACACAATCATGGATACTATACACAAGCATAGATCCATGATGAGATGATAACACAGCCACGACCAATACAAATGTGGATCCGTGCAATATGACTCAATACAAACTCCATCGTAGCCTGGGTAAAACATGACTCCCCAAGGTCTTCAAGTTGAACCCGCAATGATACGAATCTATCCATGTGATTACAAATGTCTTGATGTCGAACATGGTAGAAACCACTTGATTACCAGTCATTGATGTAAACCGTTAACAACCGCGAGGGAGATCACCATTGATGTCAATGATTCCCAAGGTATCACAGTACATATCATCAAGCATGAATAAATGAGTTGAAGTCGAACGCAAGATGAAATATTTCAATCAAGATTTAATGATGTAAACCATGTTGAAAGCAAGGTAACCTGCCATTGAGGCATGCAGGGCCAAGGTACTTGATTGGTTTCTAGATTCAGTTCTTGGATGATGAATTGAAGTTGACAAGGATGAATCCATCGAAGGAGGGCCATGATGAATCCCCCATCAATCGACACAAAACATGACAAAATATGTGTAGAGTAGGTCAGATGGTACAGTCGTATGCAATACTGACTCAAAGTAGACCGACATGGTGACGGGTCTACTGACTGCAGATGATAAATGATGAACATATTCTTGAACATGGGCATGGCATGACTTGGCAGTATTGACATAATGAGTATGACACAAATTTCCAATGCGACTGATGGAAGAAGCTTTCTTTGAATGACTCCAAGGAGTAACAAGACTCAAGAAGTAAGTGGGACTCGAGGACAAATAGATGATCCAAGTACTTGTATGCAAATGCAGATGAGTGCCATGTTCAAGAACGACTTATGTACTGCCACTAACAAACTGTGTAACACAAAAACTTCCCTTTTTCCCCATCATGAACGATGAGTGCCTCATGTGTTTTTTACGAGCTTGATGAGGGTAACCAGATGCTCGGTATAGCTCATCTCATAAATGAGTCCAATCCCAAATATTTTTCGAACCTGGGATAGGAGGAGTTCCTCCTATGGTGGTCCCTTCAATGTGAGAGTTTAACGAGTCCATAGAAGGTAAACTTGATCGTCATTTCATGTTTAGAGAGTCTGAAAAGAACTAAAGAAGACTCCAATGGTCCTTTTTCGTAAAGTTAGCCTCATCGCCCGAAAAAGGGTAAAACAACGCGAGAGAGGACTCTTCCAGTCATGATTGACTAGAGTATACCTTTTTCGTAATTAGTGCCCCCTGGTCCGAAAAAAGGGGTAAACTATCACCAGGAGGACGACCATTCAAATTCTTTTACAAGCGTGAACACGACAAGTTTGCTTGGCAATCTTTTCATATTTCGAGAGCCTGAAAAGAGCTTAAAGATAGACTCTGGAGGGTTCCTTTTCCGTAGGAGTTTAACGAGCCCGGAAAAGTGATAAATCATAACTGGGTAAAGTATTCTCATATTTTCAAGAGCATGAGAAAGAACAAAGAGTAATCTCATTCATTGCAATCTATGAAAAGAATAAACGACAAAAACCATAAGGGGTGTTCGTACCTGAGGTGACCATTCCAATATGAAAATGGCGTAAAAAGGTACTTGACTACTCCTGCACACTCAGAAACTAGGTCAAATAGTCAACCGAACATTTAAATATAATAAAATTGATCCAAACTATAGCAAATGAATAACAGCATCAAATATTTGAAAAAAGGAATATTCCATTTGTTTATAAATAGAAACAAAAACCAAATATAGTCACCATTGTTTTATTTTCCAAATCTAGGAGGAGTAGTGCCATTTGGAGCCAGATTTCACTTTTTGATTCCAGGAGCCACGATTAGCCATTTCACCTGCCATCAGGAACAGGTAACCCTAAACTTCAACCAGCAAGTTTGTAGTGGTTTACAATTTTAATTTTTAGTCAATTTTTTGGGTTTTGGCTTGATTTGGGAAGGGCCATTGCGCCCTCAACTCGTCGCAATTCGCCTTTTCGGGAACTGCGGTGAGACCTAGTTGTCACAAAGGACCTATAACTAGACTGCGATGATGTTGCTTTGCGTGCAAAAGTGGGGTGCGACGATGGCGACGTCCATCCCCAAACTCAAACCAAACTCAAAAGAAAGATCCACAAAGGTTGAAGCAAGTTCTAATGATGTTAAAAACCTCTTGCTGACAAGTTCCAAGCATCACAATGGTTTTGGAATGGAGGGAAAGGGAACATGAACTTGATGATGAACAAGATGCAAACGATCCACATTGCGTGGAAGCATTGAGGAACTGTGGACTCCTCAAGTTCTTCTACATTCAGGGGATGAGATCCCAACTTCCACTGCTGACCCACATGCTCCGATGTTGGGATGCGGCTCAGCAGTACTTCGTGATTGGTGAGCACGAGCTTACCATAGATGTCAAGGACATCTACTTTTTGACTGGTTTGTCCCGAAGGGGGGACAATGTGATACTCACTGGGTCACGCGGGAGTGATCGTACTGTGGAGGACTTGATCCGGCAGCATTGTGGTCCCAACGCTCGTGCATCTAGAGGGAATATTTTCATCAAAGATGTATGGGAGCGTCCATTACGTGCCATACTATTCACCATTACGAGGATGGTGGGGATTCAAGCTCCTCACTTAGCCACTAGGGAATAGATGCTTTATGCGAAGGACTGTTTGTCTCCAACGATCTTCAAATGGTGCGAGGGAGTCCTCGCAAACATACGAGCTCAACTGACATAGTGTCGACAGGGATAGCTCAAACAGTTTGGCTACGGATCTATAGTGATCTCATTCTTGCTAGAACGGGTTCCTCATTTGCGTCCTCAGGTACCACTGGAGAATAGGGACCTCAGGGATCCACACATGGTCAAGTGGACCAATGTGATGACTCGACATGGTGGAGGTCCTATCATTGGACTCCCTCCCAAGTTCTTCACTTGGCTGGAGGGCCAAGTACTGATGGTGAAGGACTTTCCATATAGTGGCACTGACTTCACAGATGACACGAACTTGCCACTTCCAGAGGGAGAAGCATGGGGAGACCTCGGTAAGAATAAATTACCCTTATATTTTTTAAGTTTTGTACATTTATGATTTTTTTTATATAGTGCTGACAGGTGAACAACATGTGTGTGTAGATGTGGGGCCTATACAACCAGTGGAGACCTCTCTTCTGGCTAGGAGAGAGAGAGGAGAGGGAGTGATCATGGGTCCAGCTTTGCATGCTGCCATCGCGGAGATGGACAGAGTCTATGCCAACCTGAGTGGGTTGATAGTAGACATTCCCCAGCCGACGGTAGATGAGGTTCCACGGCCCATGCAGGTACACACGATTGGAGCGACTACGCACTTCAACTCACTACTTGGCAGGGTTGCAAGAGTAGTGGACTGCTTCCACTCTCAGTAGGCTAGGGCTGTTAGACCACCTAAATTTGTACGGGCCAGACGATAGTCCATATGTTGTTATTGTGTGTGTACTGAGAGCTTAGAGGCCTCAGATTTTGTACTTACTAAACCTGCCAAGCTTCAAATTTTATAGAGACTTACTGAAAGCTATCGTGCTTCAGATTTTTGTATCAGCACTACCTTTTCGAGATTATAAATATATACAGACAATTCGGCAATTTATACATTATGTGTTTCAAAAAATAATGATGTGATATTTTTTATATGCTTGCTTCTATATAGTTCATTATTTACATGTCGTGAATGATTTTACATGTAATGAGTATCATGTGTGTGTGATGTACCAATCTAGAATGAAGTTGGCCATCGAGTCAGCAACTGTGTTTAACTCTCGTGGAATGTGCAGGTATTGAATGGTTTCAAACAACCTTTCCAAGAGACCAACTCGTCTAAAGAGATGGAGTAGGGTAGGATCACGGATAGTGTAAACCCGATTAAGATGGGAAACCACCAATTGAGAATCCATGTGGATGACAACGTGGTTCACACCCAAGGGAATTGCATTGGTTAAGGTTTCAACTACCACCAGATACTCTCCAGCATTATTGGTTGCGAATCCAAGGAAACTTCCTCCTAAGCTGATGAGCTCACCTATTAGGGAATATAGTACCCAGGCTACCGAGGCAAGGTTACGAGTATGCCGACTGGAACCGTCCACGAATCCATAGCACGTTGCCATCTGCACACGCAGACAGAACATGGTATGAGAAGCAAAAACGAGATCTAAAGACACTCAAAAACAAGTGCATCACACCACACAAAAACACACAAGCATGCCATGTACAGTATATACAAGAAAATCTATGCATGAGAGGATCAAGCATAGTACCTCTTCAGGTAAAGCCCATTACGGGGTTCACCCAAAGATATTCCGTCATAATCTTCAAGCTCATAGGCTCCCTTTTCCAAAACATGTTTGACAATGTAAGGTCCGTGCCACATGGACTCGAACTTTGCTTCTCCTAGTTTGTCATGCTTCTGGTTGTATGTGAGGACCAGGTCACCCTCGTTGAAGATACAGGGTTCAACTGACTTGTCATATTGAGCTTCGATGCATTTCCTATGTGCTTTATTAGCAAGAGCAACATCTCAGTGAGACTCGTCAAATTTTGCTAAGTACAGGAAACGTTCTTCCTCGACAGAAGTGTTAGGAAGAAGTTCGACAGCGAGTTGTAGAGATGGAATTTCGCACTCTATAGGTAGGACAGCTTCCAATCCATACACCAATTAGAAAGGAGTGAAAACTATGGCAGTTTTAATGGAGGTTCTATAGGCCCATAATGCTGAAAAGAGCATATTATGCCAGTTGGACTTGTGCGTACCTACCATCCGTTGGACCATATGTTGTAGAAATGTGTCCCTATGGATAGGTAGAAATTCTCTTAGATTAAAGTAGACTTTAACTAACTCTAAACTAAGACAAAAGGATAACAAATGCTACCTTGAATTCCTAGATCTAAACAAAACATTTCAAGATTAAACTGCTGAAAGAAACGGAAGAGATCTAACTGACCTTCAATTCAATTGGTCGTCTTAATGGTCGCTCCAATTTCCAAGTCCTTGCGAATGAACCTGTCAAAATGAAACCAAGATACAAGCATATACGATTCTCCAACAACTTGAAATATGAGTTAGGATCTAAATCTATAACAGATACAAATCATATAATTGAAACAAAATCAGCACATGTGATTTGGGAAACAATACAAGCTATGTTCTATTACCAACTTGAAGTCACTTACAATGGTTGCTTGATATCCAAGCCAACTCCCAGCTCCAAGCGCTTCCTCCTCTAGCTATCTCCACAAAGATTCAAGATCATAAGTTTGATGTCTCCAAGAGTCCCTCCCCTTTTACTCATGGAATGTCTCTCTCTTATAGTGAGTAGTAGGGTTAACCAACAAGAGAGAAGGATGGATCTTGGGAGTGTTTAGTGGATCAGGCCCACTAATCTGAGAAAGTGAGTTAGGATCGAATCAGGGATACCAATCCTCAAAAATCTCTCGAAGATCAAGATCCCACAAGCCATGGAAAAAAGTCTAAAAAGGGAGTACCGTGCCTCTTAAACTAAGCATAGCACGGTAGTACCGCGCGGTATAGAAATAGCATAATGCGGTAGTGTGGACTACCGTGCACCTAAGCTAGAGAAAGGTGTGGTAGTGTAGGTATATGAAGTCTCAGCTGGGTTGATTCTTGATAGGATAGGTTTGTCTTCAAGGATCACTCATCATTTTTCTCTTCTAGGTGTTTTAAGCAGCAGGGGAAGTGTCATCAACTATTTTTATGGTGAAGATGCGACACTGTGAAATATGGAGGTATAACAGATGCCCCCTAAAGTGTGAGGTCAGAAGGGACTGATGGCCAAAAGACTTTACAAATACTGTGCAGAGATAGCATCGAGGAGAGCAACAAGGAGCTGAAACAGAAACAAAATGTTAGATATACCATCAAGGCGGGCATCCCCATGCTCAGAAAAAATTGACTCAAAGCATGGCTGTCGACCAATACATTGCAGATCCATGAGTACTAAGATGATATAGAATGTAGACAAATCATGGCTACTATGAACAAGCATAGATCCATGAGATAGTAATGACACAACCACGACCAATACAAAAGTGGATCTGTGTGACAATACAAAGGACATCTCCATCGCAACCTAGACGCAATCAAGATACAAAGGTGTGCCTAGGGTCTTCTACCCAATCGCAAATGATACGAATCTAGCCATGTGATTACAAAGTGTTGAATTCAAACATGATAGAAACCATTTGATTACTGGTCAATGATGTGAACCGTTAACAAATGCAAGGGAAATAACCAATGATGACGATGATTCCCAAGGTATCTGTAGTACATCTCAACGAAATGCGAATGAATGGGTTGATGTCGAGCATTCGAGAGATAGTTCGATCAGAGGTCAATGATGTAAACCTACTATCGAACACGAGGAAACCTGCCATTGAGGCATATAGGTACCAAGGTACTAATGGTTGATCCCTAAGTCCAATTCCCGGATAGTGATTTGGCGTCGACGGGAATAGACTCGTCGAAGGTGGGCCATAATGATTCCCACATTATCGACACAAAATCAGAACGAAAGATAGTATAGGATGATAAAACAATGGAGCATGGACTGACACAGTGGAGGTCTGACACAATGAATGACTCTGAACAATGCAACCCTTTGAACATATAACGGCATGTAACAGGACTTGGAAGCAGGGATTATTGATAGCAGAGGATAGACATTGAACGAGTAGGCTCATGGCCAGAGAGACGACTCAGGATGATGACCATAACTCAGCGAAAATAGATACACAAAATAGACAAGGGACAAATGCATGCCATGTTCAAAGGTAACGACTGACAAGCTACCAAACTAAACTTGACTTGTTTCCCATATTCCCCTGACATGATAAACGAGTACCTCTTTGTTGTTTTTCAAGCTTGAAGAGGATAACAAATGCTCGGTATAGCTCATCTCATAGATGAGTCCAACTTCACATGTTTTACGAACTTGAGAAAGGAGGGGTTCGTCCCAAAGTGGGTCCTTTGATGTTAAATTTTAACAAGTCCAAGGAAGGAATACTCGGTAGTTTTTCACATTGAGAGAGCCTGAAAAACTTAAAGGAGGCTCCAAAGTGTACTTTTTTGTAAATTTAGTCCCTCGATCCCAACAAAGTGTAAAACAATTCCCGAGAGAACTCTCCTAGCTAAAAATTGACCAAGGTATACCTTTCTCGTAAATAGTCTAGACGGGCCGAAAAAGGGATAACCTATCACCGAATAGAAAACCTTTAAAATACTTTTACAAGTGTGAAAGAGTCAAGATCGCTTGGTAATCTTTTCAATTTTAGGGAGTCTGAAAAGAGCTTAACTATGGACTCCAATGGTCTTTTTTGTAATTTTTAATTATTCTGGTCCAAAAAGAGAATAAAATAAAACCAGAATAATACTTTCCTCATTGTTTAACAAGCATGAGTAAAGTTGACTAAGCTCAACACCATTTACTTACGTTTGACAAGCATGACACGGGTGTAAAAGCGCTTGGAATCTTTTTCAAGTTTTAATCCAGAGCACGAAAAAGATAACGTAGGCTCAAAATGAAGGTCAAACAATAAATGAACGTCAATGTGAATATTTTTTAAAGGAGACCCTGTCAACGAATGCTCATGGAACCAGATATTAGTAATGTGAAATGGGTTTTAATTTAACTAGATAAAATAATGAGTAAAAAATAAGTGAAAAAGTTATATAAAGGATGGGTAAATATGGAAAGTTACCATTTCACTTGTGCATTTTCCAAAAGGGGAGATTTTACCCATTGAGGAGCAAAAAACTTCAAGAGTTCATATCTAGAGATTCGGAGCACTGTTTCAATAGCCTTCTGCGCCAGGTAAGAGATTTCAAGCCCCTCTTTCATTTCATGTATGAATAACTTGATTTTAGTAGGGAAGAACAATTTTTTGGGCGAGCCCTATTAGGAAATTTTCGCCTTCCACAGTACCGCGCGGGAGGTATATCAGGAAGCGCGGTACTGTGCAACAATACCGCGCTGTAAGGTTAAACAAGGGCACGTCACTATGCAGTACCGCATAGGCGCATTTCCCCCAGGCGCGATAGTGGCAATTTTTTAAGATGAAAAAATTTGTTTTTCTCAAATTTTTAGCTGAGATCAAGTTGTTAAATGATTAATAAATGTTTCCTATTACTTTTTGCAGGTGTCTGCAACTTGTTTGGAGCAAAATGGTCCAGTGGAAAGAAAGAGAGCATGAAGCGGATGATTTGTTGGCCGAAGATGACCAAGAGACTTTGACTGCATTACGGGAATGTGGTTTGTTGAAATTCTTCAAGACCAAAGGTATCCGTAAGCAGGCAAAACTTCTCACCCACATTATCCAAATGTGGGACCCCAACATTCAAGCTTTTCGAGTGGGAGAACACACCCTCGATATTGAACTTGAGGACATTTATTTCCTCACAGGCCTCTCGAAAAGAGGAGCTCGGGTGAGTTTTACTGGTTTCGCAACCTTGGAGGCGAGCATGGATGCTTTAATTGCTCATTATTGCCATCAAGGTTCGGGGAAGAAAAGTGGTAAGATGGTCATTAAGGACATTGTAGAACTTCCTTAAAAAATTGTGTTGTTCACCATCACACGTGCAGCAGGGAGCACGGGTCCCCATCAGGCATCCCGTACACAGATGAATCTTGCAGTGGATTTCATGGCAGGAACAGTATTCAACTGGTGTGAGGCAGTATTGACCAACCTCAAAGAGCAAGTGAACAAGTGTAGGCTTGGAGAGAACTCTCAATTTGGGTATGGGAGCATCTCAGTCACCTTCTTCTTGGCGAGGGTGCCGTTGTTGTGCCCACAGCTGGCCATGCCCCCCCGTCCACCCACCGAGCCATGGATGGCTCGATGGAGCGAATACGCAGGACGACTTGGAGGGCCGCAGCGTTTGGCTTTCGGTGAGGATTTCTTCTTGTGGCTCGAGGAACAGATTGTGATGATCGATGACTACCCCTATGCAGGGGTGGACTTCCGCGAGGAAATAGACCTGGCACTGCCGGAAGATGAGGATTGGGACAATTCAGGTATGACCTTCATAAATGTTTTTTTTTTTTTAATATACAATTTTTATTGTTTTTTAGAATGTGTAAAAGACTTTAATATATGTACGTGTGCATGTCGCAGATCGTGGACCACAGAGACCGGCAGGGTACTCGCCATTACGCTGAGGTGGTGTTGATCACCAAGCTGCTCTAGATGAGGAAGAAGACGAGGATGAGGCGGGAGGGGTCCAGGAGATAAAGAGGAACCTACAGGGTTTAACCCACGGTGTCCCCGCTATGAGGATGGACGACATCCCTTTGCATCTCCAGCGACATACCGTAGGTGTGCCTAGGTGTATTGGCCGACTCCTCTGTAGGGTGGCTCGGGCTATAGTGTGTTATCACCAACAACGTGAGGAATATGATGAGGAACATGATAGATCCCCCAGATCTCCTTAGATGGTAGCTTTTATCTTTTTGCGGCATGTATACGATATGTAGGCTTTGAGAGCCAAATTTTTATATGGGATTAGGTCCCAAATTTTGTCTTTAAAACACAAACTTTATGTATTTGAAAAAACACTTTTATATACAGTGATATATATATGGACCTAATTTTATGACCTATTTCTTTACAATGACTTGTGTGTTTATTTTGTGAAGTGTTTTTATGTATGGGCAAGATGCCAATCCAAAATGTAATTAGCTAATGAATCATCTATACAATTGAATTCCCTTGGTATGTGTTGATATGAAATGAAATTAAAAGATCGTTCCAAGAGGCGTACCCTCTGAAATAAATGCAGTAGGATAGGATCGCGAACTATGTAAACATGATTCAGATGAGAAACCACTAGTTGGGAGTCTAAAAAGACTGATAGGGAGTCAATTCCAAGGGAAGCAACCTCCATCAAGAGTCTGATGACTGCATGGTACTCTACGATATTGTTGGTTGCTGGACCCAAACAATTGGATCCTGAAGATAGAAACTCGCCAGTGGGATAATAGATTACGCATGCTACGGAAGCGAGGTTCCGGGCATGTCGGCTTGCACCAACAGCAAATCCGAAGTAGGCAGACATCTGCGCACAAAATCACAAGTCAAGGTAAGAATGGATACATGAGGTCCGTGCGTGCACACCAAAAAGATGAGTGAAAACAAGCTAGGTACATTATGTACAAAAAGTATCTCGCGTAGGATAACCTTACGCGTAGAAGCGTTTGAGGTATAGCCCATTGCGGGGGCCGTGCCAATGGTGTGCCATCACATTTGACGAGTTCATAGGCTCCTTTCTCCAAGACACATTTTACAACAAAGTGGCTGTACCACATAGATTCTAGCTTTCCTTTTCCAAGTTTATCGTGCATTTGATCATATGTGAGTACGAGGTCACCTTCATTGAAAACCCGAGGTTGAATGGATTTGTCATACTGTGCTTTGACGCATTTTTTATGAGCTTCGTTGGATAAAGTAGCGTCACGGTGGGTTTCATCTAGCTTGGCTAGGTATAGAAACTGTTCCTCTTCGGAATTGGTGTGGGGAAGTAGCTCTATGGCTATCTTAAGTGATGGAATTCCACATTCAATCGGTAAAATGGCTTCCAGGCCATACACCAGTTGGAATGGTGTAAACCTAGTAGCACTTTTTACTGAAGTTCGGTATGCCCATAGTGCTGAAAATATAGCTGAGTGCCAGTTGCATTTATGAGTACCCACAATACGTTGAATCATTCATTTTAGAACTTTGTTAATGGCTTCAACTTGGCCATTAGCCTGTGGGTAGTATGGGGTTGATTTTTCATGGCGAAAACCCAACTTGGCACTTAGTTCCTCAATCATATGGTTCCTGAAGTGGGAGCCATGATCAGTCACAATGGATTGTGGGACACCAAATCTAGATATAATGTGATTGAATATGAATTGTGTTGTTGTTTTGCCATCCTCAGCATAAGTAGGCATCGCTTCAGCCCATTTTGTGAAATAGTCAACAGCTACTATGACATAGCTATGCCCCCCGGCTGAAGTGGGCTTACAGTGCATGAAATCTATGCCCCATTTGGAAAAGGGGTCGATGACAATAATAGGATGGAGTGGAGCAAGGTGAGAGCGTGTTTTATTATGAAAGAATTGACAAGGTGGACATTTCTTGACCGTTTCAATGTAGTCTTTGAAAATAAGGGGCCTAAAATATCATGCTCGCAGTATTTTCTGGGTCGTAGCCATCCCAGAGAGATGACCACCACATGCTCCAGCGTGGCAGTCATTAAGAACGCGTTCCTCTTCATCTAAATCCAAACAGTGTCAACACCACGTCGATAAAGGGTATCGTTGACTATGAGGTAGTACTTGGCGTGATGTTGGATGCGTCGACGTTCATTGCGAGTGAGGTCGGGGAAGAAACGTTGGGTTTGGAGATATAATAAAATATCCCCGTACCATGGATCAGACGTGCTAATGACGAACAACAATTCATCAGGAAGAGAATCGATGGGCTCGGATTGCTCGGTAGCACGAGGCAAGTCACAAATCAACTCAGCAAAGACCAAATACTTCTTGGACTTGGCTTTGGCAAATTCCATGTCAAACTCTTGTAGGATGACGATCCAATGAGAATATTTTCCCCCAAGCACTTGACGGGTGAGGATATAATACATTGTATTGAAATCAACTTTAATAGTGGTTCGGCGGAGTAGAATGTAATGACGGAACCTCTGGACAGCGAAAACTGTTGCTAGAGCCAGTTTTTCAACATGTGAATAACGAGTTTCGGAGTCGAGAAGACTCTTACTAAGATAGTATACCACATGTTCTATGTCGTTATGGTCTTCCTGGAAAAGCACCATACCGATGGTGGAAATCGAAGCTATGAGATAAAGAATGTAATCACATGTGTAATTGGGGGGTTGAATCACAGGATCTTTAGTTAAGGCTACCTTTAGATTATCAAAGGAGTGTTGGGCTTCATCGTCCCAGATGAAGGGAGTGTTCTTCTTGATAAGCCTCATATAGCCTTTTGTTATCTCGAAAAGATCACAGATGAAACGACGTAGAAAGTTTGCATGCCCTTGCAAACTTTGAAGTTCTGGAATGTTCGTAGGGGGAGGCAGGGCTAAGATAGCTTCTACCTTCGCAGTATCTAAGCGTATCCCGCTTTTGGAGATTATGAATCCCAAAATTTTTCCGACTTCCACGCAAATGATGCACTTATGTGGATTCAAACGGATATTGTAGCGACAACACCTTTTGAAAATGGCACCTAAGTGACCAGGATGGTCATCCCGGGTTTGATAATGAGCGGGAAGATCATCAAGATATGGTTCTACAATATGTTTGATATCGTGAAATGCGTACGACATCGCCCATTGGAAAGTTGCCCCGGCATTTTTAAGGCCAAAAGGTAACTTTCGATATGCAAAAATCCCCCAAGGGCAGATAAAGGATGTTTTATGCTGGTTAACTGGGAGGATATCGATCTGATTATAGCAAGAAAATCCATCCATAAATGAAAAGATGACACTCCCAGCGTAGTTATCGATGATCTGGTCGATGAACAGAGTTGGGTAGTTGTCCTTTGGACAAGCTTTGTTCAAGTCACAGTAATCGACACAGACTCTAATCGTTCCCTATTTCTTGGCTACGGGAACGATGTTAGATACCCATTATGTCAATGGGACAGGATAGATAAAACCAGCTCGCAAAAGTTTTTCAACTTCTGCTTTAATAGCAATTTCCTTACAAGGATGGATGGGTCGAAGTTTCTACCGAACAGGTCGGGTGCTAGGGAAGGTTGGAATTTGATGGACCACAATCAAGGGATCTGTTCCTGGAATTTATTAATTACTCCAAGCAAAAACATCATGGAAGGTTTTGAAGTAGGCAGTGTAGAACTCCATTTCGAGGGGAGTGCATGTTTTGCCAATATGTATATTTTCCACGATACCAGGCTTCACTGAAATGTCTATGGGAGTGGTTTCCATAATGTTAGACAAGTTTCCTTCGGAAAATACTTCGTCGAGGGAAGTGGGAAACTTGGTTTGAACCATTCCAAGTGAAGGGATGGATTTTGTATTGGGCTCACGTGTCTGAATGGTGGGGAATGAAGACCGATAATGAAAATATCCCCATGGTGGCTCATCACCGCACATAACCTCCATAATTGATTCGTCAGTGGGAAAAATCAAAGTGAGAGGATCGATAAGTGGTGGGGATGAATGAGTCTCAAACGAGAGTTGTGCCACGGTGTGATGGGTATGACAGTCGACCCTATCGGTGGCTGATTGGATCGCTTCGTACGCTGTGAGGTTTCTATTCAAAGGCATGGAGTTGCCGTAGTTTTCAATTTCAGCGGGACTCGGAATCACCCATGAATCATTGGAAGGGGTGACATTTGATGAAATCATGTTGACTGGTTGAACATGGGGCCCCAGCTCTAGGAAAACTCCAATAAGGGAAGAATCCTTCATAAGACCAATGCCAACGTCTTGGAACCGGTACCGAGGCTGATCCAATAACGGGACAGTGTTGGCGGAGTTCGGATCAGAGTCTGGGATACAGTAATCAAGTTGATCTATGGTGACAATTTTCCCTTCATGAGGAAATTGCACAATCCGGAAGACAGTAGATGCTATGGCGGTCATGGCGTAAAACCAGTTCCGACCAAGTAGAAGATTGTAATCTAATGGTGCATCCACGACTTCGATGTGTATGGATACTGTTTTTCCCCCCAGTTCAACACCAATTGTGGGAATGAGACCATGTCCATCAAATGCCCTGAGAGTAGTGGGAGATGTCGTGACTTCGGGTGAGCCTAAGGCTCTCCAACAATTCAAAGACATGATCGACGTGGAGGCACCTTCATCTAAAACAGTGCGATGGATGTTATTTCCATGGATTTTTGTATGAACCTGGAAGGCTAACTGGTGAGAAAGCCAAGGTTTGGCATACTTTAAGTTAAACATAATAGTGTTTGAAGTATCTGGGTCCATTGCCCCCAGTGCTGAAAGTAAGGTTCTATGCTGCGTAGAGCAGTGTTGAAGAGCCTCGAGAGTCGTCATGGCGCAAGGTGCTTGAGCTAAATCCTCAACAATGTTGTAATTTTGGGCAGCTCACGCATTGGGATTAAATGTCGCCTTTCGTATGGTGCCCTTGGGTGGGCGTAGCACTATGTCCGTAAGTGGTCTCTCGATATGGAGATGGCCATTAGGGGGAGGGTAGGAGTCGGATCTTCAACAGGAGATTTTCCTTTGGCTATCTCTGACTGTTTGTTTAAACTTGGAGGGTTCTCATATGTCTTTGAACGAGTGGTTATATGAATCTCCTCATTACTCGTCATCAGGATTTCGCGATTTGTGGACATCTTTCCGTAAGTTGGGTTGCTCGAGTTTCCCCCTTGTGGGGTTTCTTGGGAAACCATCTGCTGTTGCTGCTGAGGGAAAGGGTCAGTTAACACTGCCAGGCGAGAGGATCCTTTAACGAATTTGTTGACTTCATCCTTGTAGGGACAATCACGAGTGTATTGATCGTCTTGACAAATTAGGTAGGGAAACTTAGCCTTTCGACGTGGTTTCGATTCTTTGTGGGTGGGTTGTGGCTTGGGATTCTCCTGCTGGTTCTTGTTGGATTTACCATGATTGTTCTTCTTCTTTCCTTCGGATGGTTGTGACATAGATTGAACTGCGTTCACTTCAGAGAAGATAGCAGGAGAAGTAGTAGCTTTTGGAGCATCCTGAGATAGAGTGGGGGAAGCAGAAGCTTGTTGCCCCATCGAGTTGGTAGTAGGCTGGGCCTTGACTGAACCGACAATACTATCAATGGGGGGTTCAGTGGCGGGTTTCGTTGGATCAGTGGTAACACGGGCGGCATGGGGAAGAAGTTTGTGTAAAGTGCCAGATTGGGTATATACCAAATCCATGTACTAAGCTGTCGAGATGGCTTGTTCTTCTGTGACGGGCCCGCGCATAGCGATATCCCTAGCTATGGGAGGCACGAATGACTTTGTGAACCAATCAGCGAGTAGTTGATCCGGAATGGGTGCCTTGATTAGCCTACGGCGTCGACGCCACTCATGGATGTGATCTGAAATGTGCGTAGAAGTGGTTTGACGCAATGAGGTTAACAGTTCTGTTCCAGTCTCATACCAGATGGGGAGCTGGAAATGGGTCAGAAACTGCATAGCCAAGGTGTTGAAATCGTGGAAAGAGTGTTGTGGCAACTTGATGTACCATTTTGCTGAGTGGGGATGGTAGGTGTGGTACCTTGGGGTTGCTGTAACCCAGGAATGGTTGCTGCTCCTGGTTGGGGAAAAGTTCCCTGGAGTTGTTGTGTTCTAGGAATGTCACCACTATATAGAGTAAGTGGAGGGTTTCCCATAATAGGGTTGGGGGGTGGCTGCAACAGTGGTGTCCATGGAATGTTCATTCCTCCTTGATTAATGTGTGGAAATTGAAGGGATGGGTTCCATGGATTTGTAGCAGTCGAACGACAAGGGAAGCCGGAGTTCAAGTTGGGGGGAATCTGAGATTGCCCCCCAGCTGGGTTCCAGTTTCTAAATAATGAGTACTCCCCACTCTATTGGATTTGAGGTTCCCAAGAAGGAAGTGTACCTGACGAGGGATGTTGAAGATGAGGCCCGGTTGGAAAACGGGTATAAGGTTGTCCACTGCCAGGTGTGTTGTACATACCATACTGAGTAGATGCTGCTAGTTAGGAGGGTTGTTGGATGGTGCCGATGGGTTGTCCTCCAGTAGATGGGTTGGATGGCCCTATAGGAGGAGGTTGTTGACTAGGAACGGGGTTCCCAACAAAGGATTTTCCTCCAGTAGGTTGGGTTGATGGCCCGCTAGGAGGAGTTTGGTTGTTGAAGTTGGGGATCATGGCAGTCGGTTGTCCACCTCCTGAGATAATGTAGATAGTGGCCGAAGGTGAACCTCCGGTCAATATGGATGTTCCAGCAACATGACTTGGTGTTCTTCCGATACTAGCCAGATACGATAGTGTCGATTGGCCAAAGGCACCAAAAGTGTTGATTTGTGGAGGGGGTCTTCCATATCTGACGGGTGAGGAACGAGAAAAAACTGGGTTATCCCTCATAGAATGTGCGCCAAACATGGGTGATGGCAGCAAATGTGGGGAATTTAACCGAGGGGTATCGGGGGTGTCATCCATAGCGCGTTCAACAATAGGAGGACCATCGAAGACTGGGTCCGGGTTCACATCCTGAAAAGGGTTTTCGGGGTCCGACGGGAACATAGGTATAGTAACGTTTGAAGGTCTGGAGCCGTCTGCATAGGAGTGATGAAACTCTGTGCTAGACGGGATGTTGGGATCCTGATAGTCGGGAGGACGGGTAACAGGGAGATATCTAGAAGCCGTCAAGAGCATTTTCTCTGTGTCACGTTTAAACTGTGCCGATGCTAATGGGGAATTTGCTAGACTAACCATACTAGACTGAATGGAGGCCATGATCTCATGTCCCGAAGGGAGGTTGGGGAGAGATATGGTAAAAGGTATGTTGCTGGAAGAACTGGTTTCCTATGGATGAACAATGGATGGCGTGGTGATAACAGGCGGAAGCTCCACCTGGGAAGTGATAAAGCCATAGTCAGGTTCAAAAGGTGTATCAGGAAGTTGAGTGTCTTCAATAATTTCAACGTACCCACCCGGGACTGGAATCAAGCTAGATATATCCTGGTCAGATCCTTTGGTGGTACCAACAGATCTGTCCATGTCATCATAGAAATTTTTTATGTGGAAGGGAGGTGTTGACATCGGGGAGGAGGATGTCCTCCGGTCTAGTATTTTAGGCTGTACTAGATTCACCCACTGGAATGTTGTCCACTATGGCAGATATATCTGGAATAATAGTGGGTGAAGTGACAGTGGGAATCTCAGATATACTAGTGGTTGCAGAAATTGCAAGAGGTTCTGAGACTGTGCTGTGAGTAACGGTTACAGATGGAACTGAAGATGTAGTGCGTGTCATCGGTTGAATGTTCCCTCGGTCGGCACCGCGGTCGGGAGGGGCAAGAATATGTGATGCAGGTGGACCGGAGGTCCGTGGCGGTGGTGGTGGTGGAGGGATTTTTCCCTGTACTCGTCGTGATCTCCATGGAGGTTCTGACATAATGGAAGGAATATGAAATCCGGGGGAATTCTCGTAACAAAGAACTCAAAAACTCTAATGCAGCCGAGTGTGCAAAAGAGGAGCTAGAAAAAGCAAGGCTCGCAGGCCAAAAAACAAGCTCTAAAATCTATACTGAGACCGATGTCTCAGTAAGCGAGCTGAGAAAAATAATGGCCAGAATTCCAAGAAGCAATCACTAAAAAGAAAAAATGACCCTCTATAAAGATGAGATAACAAGCAAACTCCTAACTAAGAGCTGGAGACCTCAACAAGTTGTATCCTTCGCAAGGTGATGAAATCCAAGTCGAACAATACAACATGAGAGACCAATATGAGAAGGATATCCCTCTACCGAAAGTGATCCTGGGTAAAAGAGCCCTAGTAGAAAAGTCACTAAGCTACCTCGTTCATGACACATTGGAAAATGTTTTCGGTGCTTCTTCCTTATCACCCTTGCATTACTATGAATACAAGGAAGACAATGATCGATGCTTCCTTAGGGCTAAGTGGAGTGTGGCATTCCACAGAGTCCGTCTGGTTCTCAATCTCGCGGCAGTTTAACCCCTGAAAGTTAAAAACAGTCAGGAGGCCCCTCCACAAACTGGTTATGACCGTGTCAATAAATACTAGAGGATTTTAGTTCCCTAGAGGACAACAACTATGTCTCAGATGAAAATGACAAGGGGGAATTATTTTGATGCCTATCCCCAGTGTCGTACCTAACTACCAAATTCTTTTGATTTCCTCAAGTGAGGTTAATGTTGGTTTAGTTAGGGAGATTAATTTTAGTGGTTGTATTACTCAATCGGGTAAATGGACGTGAAACTTGGTGGTGTTGTGATGACTCAAACCATGCAAGTGAGAATGAATCGAAATAAGCCTTGTATTCGATGAAAACTAGCTATGGAAGAAAGAGAGTTCTTCGATCATAAATGCATGAAACTTTCATAAGCAATTAAAAACCACTTCAAAACAAAAAAATTTGTTTTCTTTTTCTAAGTAGAGCCAAACTGAAATAAACACTTCTTTCCAATTCACTGATCTTGCAACTAGGATGCTTCAAAAAATGAGAATTTATGTGGCAAATTTAAATGGTTCACTTCCTAATGCACAATAATACTGCTAGACCATTTCAATCCAAACAACACAAATGTTCTCCAATGATAATTTTCAATATATATTTTAATGATAATAATGGAAACAATGTGATTATGAAAGATACACGATCCAGTAAAAAGAGGACAGTAGTAATGGTTTGGTTGTGATGAGAAGATCAAGCCAATGCAATCAGACTGAAGGGGTGACCCAATGTGTAAATAATGTCACTAACTCATAAAATAATCAAGCTCACAAGAGAAATAAACACACCACAAAGACTGTGTAATGAGCAGGATAGTAATAGGAAACAGAAAACACCAAAACTAAAGCAGAGAAAATAAAAAATGACTCTGTTGGCTTGGTTTTGCAACCAAGCTTAGTGCTATGGGCACCTGCTAACTAGTAGCAGCAGTTTCAATAGAAATAAATAATAATAAACTAAATCTAAACTAAACTAAACTAGCATGTGTATTTTGAATTAAAGAACAAGAACAAGAAAGATAAAAAATAATTTTTGTATTGACAATGGGGCAAGCAAATGCTTGCAAGAACAATATCTCCAAGTGATGAAGGTTGTTTGAATGGCTCCAATGGTGAGCAGCTCCAATCTCCAATGGGTCCTTTCTCCAAGGTTGCTACAATGGCCAAAACTCAAGGGAGATTTTGGCAGCATGAGGATAGGAATATGGATGGATGTGAAATGAGGAGCCCCTACGACCTTTTTATAGGTTTTGGTGGTGGGGAATACCATTTGTGGTTTTGTGGAAACCAATGGTATTGACCAACATGGTTTAGGTACTTTTCCCTCCTTTTTCCTTTTTTGAATAAAATTAATATTTGTATTCCCTTTTTAATATTTTTGGGAATTTTGGTCCCTTTTTGAGGGTTTTTTTTATGTTTTTTTAGGAAAAATAATCTTTTTGAGTGGGAAAAGGGGTGTACTAAGGTCTTTTGGTGACCTTTTGTTGGCTTTAGAGGCTCAGATGGTGGAAAAGTGGACAAATGGGTCATGTGAATAAGGAAATGAGCTAGTGAGCACTTTTTAGGTGTTAACAGATTGCCCCCTGATGTGTGAGGGCAGGAGCTCATCGTATGGCCGATAGACATCATAGTTCTTTTGTCTTTTTTCTGGGGTTTAGGGGAGGAGAAGAGACCGATTGGAGACTGGATCCGCGGCCCTTGGAAGCTGCAAAAAATAAACAAATATTACGTGGCCTCAATATGAATGAGGAATAATCTCTGATGATGGACGAGGCGGGCATACCCATGCTCGTATCAAGACATATACATAACAATTAGTCCCAAGAAGGGGGATCTAATACATAAAAAAATTACTGGTACATCATAATGGTCCAGAGGGTACATTATTTTGGGATGTACTCATGATCATGACATGACTGATCTCAATAACTGATACACTGGAATAACTGATGAACTGCTAAAACTGAAGGTGTCCAACATCTGTAAGGACTTAATGACTATGAGCCATCTCTGGGAAGTATATGTGACTGTATACTCAAGGGAGTATAAAACTGGTGTACATCTGAATATTGTCACCATGCGCAACCCGGATATCTATAGAAAAAGTGTAACTGGGTGTATCCATAGGTAGACTCTCAAATGTGGAGGAGTCGGGAGGTATCCGGGGTCTTCGACTAATAACTGAACGGACCGATGCCCTGTGCGAGTCTCAACGATGTGATCAAGGTGTTTGAAGTCGAGCATGTGAGAAACAATCATTTAGAGAGGCGCTGAGGACTCTTCTCGAAATGATTCGTAGGCACTCATCATAAATGTCGATGAGTCCAAGACACAGGGACCTCTAGGTCTATCCTCTGGAATAAATTTGGTTGTCGTCGATAGAGGGAGACCAGCAACTAACAAGGAAATGATGTTTCCTTGATAGGAGCGCGAGGTGTAGAACTGAAGTATTGTAGTACTGATGGTAGGACTGACATACTTGTTGGGATGGGAAGTAAGTGGGGTCATATAGTGGGTAGACTCAAACTTCCTTTGTTCAGAGCATGATGACATGGTTGACCTGGCAGCGTAGGGAACTGACTTATAGGTGTGGGTATCATTGCTTTTAAGGACTGAAGGGTATGTATTGACTCTGGGGGGGAATCAAGTTGATGGGTGCTGTCGAGGGGTTCTCAGGGTGACATACTGCAGAATACTCTGAACAAAGGCGACCAAAATGGGGAAGCTGCCATATGAGTAGACGTGATCTGTCGTGGCACCGAGAAGCACCGTTGGGTCCTTCCTCGTAGTTTGAATGAGCTCCAAGAAGGTATAAAAGTGTGCTTTGAAATGGTACTGTCCTGTGGATGTGTGAGCCCAGGACTGTTCGTGCTCATTGGTGCTTTCATTTTTAAGGAGTCTGAAAACGATAAGAAGACTCTGCAGTGGTTATGACTACTGTCTTGTTGGTTTTACGAGCCCAGGATGGTGGTTGCTCGTGGTTGCTTTCATGTTTAGAGAGTCTGAAAGCAGTAAGTGGACTCCATTGGTGTTCTTTTTCATAAGTTTAGTCTCCAAGGCCTGAAAAAGCATAAAATGATGCGGATGGAGAACTCTTCTAGCCGATGTGACTAGAGTATACATTTTCGTAATTAGTCTACAAGGTCCGGAAAAGGGGTAAACTTATACCAAGTAGACACCCTTTCAGATACGTTTAGCGAGCATGAAAGGAAGCAAGGTTGCTCGGTGATCTTTTCATTGTTTTAGGAGTCAAAAAAGAGCTTAACAGAAACTCCCTAAGTGCCTTTTTCGTAAAAGGGATTGCTTGGCCCAAAAAAGGGATAAAATTATACCGAACAAAAATGGATAGATGGGAGCGAGAAAAGGTCTCAAGCGTCATCATGTGTGTGGGATACTGGATCCGGTGACATAAAGATTGTCAAAAGGTGGTTGCGGCTTTGTGGCACGCAAATCGAGGCAAAGAGAGGGCATTTTGAAAAAATGGCCGAAAAGTATGGGCGTGAGAGCGAGAAATGATCTCAAGCATCATCACAAGCGCGGGAAACTGAATCCGGCGATATAAAGATGGTCAACCACGGAGAACGGCGGATGTGGCACGCAAACCGAGGCGACGAGGGGGCATGGAAAAAATGCCCAAAAAATCTGGGGGTGAGAGCGAGAAATGATCTCAAGCATCATCACGAGTGCGGAAAACTGAATTCGGCGATATAAGACTCATAAAAAATGGACGATGGCCGATGTGGCACGCAAACCGAGGCAATGAGGGGGCATGGAAAAAATGCCCAAAAAATCTGGGGGTGAGAGCGAGAAATGATCTCAAGCATCATCACGAGTGCGGAAAACTGAATCCGTCGATATAAAGATTGTCAAAAATGGAGAACGGCTGATGTGGCACGCAAACCAAGGTGACGAGGGGGGGCATGGAAGAAATGCCCGAAAAATCTAGGCGTGAGAGCGAGAAATGATCTCAAGCATCATCACAAGCGCGAAAAACTGAATACGGCAATATAAGGCATGCCAAAAACGGACGACGGCCGATGTGGCATGTAAATCGAGGCGACGAGGGCGCCCAAAAAATGGTCAAAAAATGGACCTGGTGAAAACAGTAAAAGGAAAAATCTATCATGAGGTTCTATAGTGGACGATGGTGTCCATCCAGTTTACTATGGGTAAAATCGTTTGAGGTACAACCCGTTGCGTGGGTTGCGGAAGGGGTTGCCTTCTAAATCGGTCAAAATGTATGCCCCCTATCCGAGGCAAGTGTGTATGATATATGGGCCTTGCCACATGGATACAAATTTTCCTTTCCCAGTTTTGTCATGTGCCTGATCGTAAGCGAGGACAAGGTCCCCTTCAGAAAAAGATCTTGGGTGGACATGTTTATCATAATTCAATTTGGATCGGTTCTTAGCTGCTTCCATGTTTTGAAGGGTTGTGCGCCGATTTTCATCGGCCTGTTCCAGGAGTAGTAAGCGCTGCTCAATAGGGGCAGTGTCCGGTAGGAGTTCAACGACCATATGTAGGGTTGGAATCTGGCACTCAATGGGGAGGACAGATTCGACAGCGTGAACTAAGTGGAAAGGGGTAAAACCGGTGGTGGTTTTAGTTGATGTGCAGTATGAAATATTTTGATTCGACGGATAGCTGGTCAGATGCTGTGGATGTAGACGCCTCTGGGAGGAAATAGGAGCGATGATGCATATCGTCCCAAGGGTAGTCGAGTGCAGTGAGTGTTTCCAAAATTTGCTCGTCCGTATTGAAGTAGTCATACCACAAATCAAGGGGTTCTGGTTTGAAAGTGGTAGTCGAAGAGATCATATAAATGGTGTTAATCCCTCTGGATGAGGATGATACAAGAGGGAAGATCTCCTCAATGGTGGTGGGTGCCCTCTCAAGGTCCAAATTGTTCATCTCGTAGAGAGCTGCTCTGTAATCTGGGATGTTAGGACAGTTGTGGGAGTAGTGGCCGTAAATACCGCATATCGCACATGGGTCGTTGGTACGCAATGATTTATCACGAGGCATGGGGTTTGGATCTAGTTTGACCACTGGGATGTTGGGGTCGTTATCCAACATTTGCATATGTTCCTGTAATGCAGGTAACTGTGGACACTGATGGGTCGGATGGCCTAACTCATCACACAACGAGCATTTTGGAGGAGCACAGAATACAGGGAGAGGTTTAACTGCCTTGGGTGGGGGTACCGCAGTGTATGGTTGTGGGCCTCTGCCCCCAGTGGGCCTGATGAGAGGAGGGGGATTCGTAGATGACGAAGGAGTATTGATACCGAGAGGTGGTTGGGTAGAAGTAACAATGGGTTGCACCGGTTGCAGGATGACATTTGGTGTCGGGGGTAGAACGAGAGGCGAAATATACCACACGGGTAATCCCAATGTTAACCCGGGTAGACTAAGGGTAGCCATAACTGGGGCACTTACTACACCTGAAGGAGGAAATAGAAAGGAGATTGTGTGGATGGGTGTAACCTCAATGTGACTAGGGACCAATGGTGGTTTGGGGAACAAGGGTGGTTGATTACCGGGTGTTTATGTATTCTGTGAAAGAGTACAGAGGTTTGCGACGTGGGTCTCCGGTGACGGTGGTGGAATGGCCTGGAATGTAGAGGTCATCGGCGCCTCGGAGTAAAGTCTGGGTCCTACTGAGGAAATGAATGAGGTAGTTGCACCACAAATAGGTTGTTCAACCATGGGGAGAACATTTTCAGGTGTGGCGAGGGCCTTGGGATCGTAATAGGTGAGCTGGTCGACCTTGACCATGCGTCCCTCACGGGGGAACTGCATGGTGCGAAATACGGATGAGGCAACAGCCCGCATGGCATACATGTACCTGCGACCAAGTAAAAGGTTATATTCTAGTTGGGAATTGATGACCTCAATGTCAATGAGCACGGTTGTACCCGCCAGCTGGACAGGGACATTGGCTAAAAGACCTTGGGGTTGTGCCGAACGACTGTCATAGGCTCGCAACACAGTGGTGGACTGCTAGAGATTAGGGGATCCCAACTTCTGCCAAATGAATGTGGACATGACGCATGTAGAGGCCCCTTCATCGATAATGCACTGATGGATGACAAGATTTCGAACAGAAACGGAAACTTGGAATGCTAAAGAGGAAGGCAGGCGTGGTTCAGACGGGTCTGAATCGAATGCGATCAACTGTGAATCATTGGGGTCAATGGCGCCAATGGAAGAGAGTAAAGTCTTGCACTGCGAAGGACAGTTTTTCAAAACTTCTAAAGCAGACATGGCTGCAGGATATTGGGCTAAGTCATCGACAATGTTGTAATTCGACGCAGCGCGAGCATTGGGATTATTGTTGAGACGACGAAGTGGGAAGCGAGGTGCTTTGGAAGCGCCATCAAGTGGAGCCGGAGGTATACGTAACGTTTGATCTGTGGGATTAACGCTAGAGTTCTTGTCGGCAGGAGGGGCTTCATAGGTGGAGCCATATTGGTTCCGACGGGTTTGGCGGTTGGCATCGGCAGTCGACATCATCAACAAATGGTGAGTACCTGGATCGAACATGGGTTGATCAGGGGCTGCATAAGTGATCTATTGTGGTGGCACGTTGCCCTGAGGGGGAGCTAACGGCTGAGTGTTCACTACACCCTGGTTTGGAAAGGGGTTTTGCAGCACCAAAGGTTGATGTTGAGGTGGTGGAGGGTTGGGTGGCGCCTGAGGAGCCGCTTGCCCTTGACGATGTGCATCGTCGGTCCAGAGTTGCCGAGCTCGCTCCAAATGTGGGCAAGAATGCGTATAATGACCATAGACCCCACAGATAGAACAAGGGTGGTTTTTTCTGAGGTTATTATTTCTAGGCTGCTTAGGATTCCGATCCGGATTGCGATTGGGAGGAGCAGCATTGTTATTCTGCGGAGGATTGGGAGGTGGAGGACCTTGCTGATGTTGTTGGTTATTACTGCGGTTACGACCTCTACCACGGTTCTGTTGCGCACCTTGGTTGCGCTGGTTGTTTTGGTTCTGGGGCTGGTTGTGCTGTGTGTACACTTTCCCTTGAGCAATGGGAGGATTTTGGTTCGCCGCAGGTGCGGGAGCAGGTTGTGGTGGATAATACACCGGTGGGGTTGGAAGTGGACCAGATACCTGCTGGGGTTGTTGGTAACCCTGAGCTATTGGAGGTGTTGGGTTAGCTGCCACAGCTTGCAGTGGATAGTACACTGGTTGAGATGCAGCTGGGGGGGTGTATGCAGGTGGTGCATGACCAAAACACTGAGGTGGACATGAAGGTCCATGGGTATGGTGGCGATGTGCCATGGGAGCATATGAACTGGTTGCTCTAGACTGAGATGTAGCCCACGAAAGATCGGGAGCATGGCTAGGATGTGCAATGGAAAAGGGTTGAGGATGCGAGGCCACACAACCAATGATGCCATCATCGGCATGGGATGCCCCCGGCGCATCATGTTGGGATGACTCTCCCCGAGGGGCGTCTGGAATAATGGTATACAGATAACCCGATTGGGCGTAAATGAGATCAAACTGTTGGGCTTTGAGGATGGCCTCTTCTTTAGACTGGGGTCTTTTGGATGCCACATCCTTCGCAATGAGAGGGAGAAGGGATTTTAGAAACCAATCTAGGAAGATACGGTCGTCTAACTTGATTTTGCAGAGGCTTCGGCGTTGACGCCACTCATGAATGTGGTCAGTGATGTGGGTGGCCGTGTTCTGTCTGCAAGACAGTAGGATCTCGACGCCCGCATCATAGCGGACAGGTAACTGAAAGAACTGCAGGAAGGTTGAGGCAAGGGAGGTAAAGGTGGCATGCGTCCCATGGGGCTGCTCGATATACCACTTGGCTGCAGAGCCAGTGAAGGTGCGTTGTAATAAACGGAGGCGGACAGAGTCGTCCACTATGGAGTTGGAAGAACACCATAGATGGAAGGACATGATATGGTTCTGGGGGTCTTCACCTACCTTTCCCTCAAACTTAGGGATGTCAGAGGAGAGTTTGGTGGGCATGTGAGGCCACGCAGGATCGTGTCTGATGGGATCATTGGTGAGCCTGGCTAAGTCTAGTAGGTTCAGACTTGCCATGTACAGTAAGCTAGCAAATGTAGTGACTGGGACTGGGACATGCCTAGTCATGGTGGTATGATGTAGGGGTCCAGTAGCGCCTAAAGGTATGCTAGGTATCGAAGGTATATGTCCTCCAATAGGTGTGGTCTGGTATGGGCCAGCGCTTCCAAGTGCAACATGGGTTACACTTGGGTTAGGAATAGTAGTGGTGATTCCCGGAATCTGGGTTGTGGAATTGAGAGGGGGTGTGAACCCTATATTCGGCATACCCATAACAGGTGGTGGCCCTGTGTTGGGAATTCCTATAACAGGAGGTGGCCCTGTGTTGGGCATTCCTAAATGTGGAGTGTCCTCCATATTAGGCATACCTAGGGGGGTGGTGGTTGCCATGGATGGCACCGCAGTAGAAGGGTCTGTGGACGTCTCTCCTATGGTGCTGGTAAAAAGTGGGTCAAAAGGTGTTCCAGCCATAATGTTGGTTGGGAATAACTCTGTGGGGTTTTCGGATTCTGCCTCTAAATCAAATGTGAAGTGAGGCGTGTCAGAATTGGATGACTGTCTAGTTGACTGACGATGTGTCGAGTCAAGGGATAAGGCTCGGCGTCGGTGACATGGCGATCCAAGTAGACTGAACTTTGGGAGTTCGCCCTGTAGACGACGAGAACGTCTAAAATTCTCAATGGTGAGAAAATAAGTTTTTGTGTAAAAATCTGTATGTGTAAAATGGTAATGTATAAAAAACTCAAAACCCTAATGCAACCAAGGGTGCAAGAAGGGGAGTGAAAATGAAGGCTCTCAAGCCAAAAAATCAACCTCAAAAAAGGCATTTATTCTAGCAGCTGTGCTACAATAAGTGGAGGGATGCAAAAAATGGTCAGAGTACCAACATGCAAACAGCTTCTAGAAAAAATAGGTGTAACTAGACCAAAGGTGGGTTGAATCATGCAAACACCTAACTAAAAGTATTGTGAATCAACAAACTATATTCTCTGCAAGGTGATGAAATCCAAGTTAGACAATATTGAGTGTTGAGTCCACGGCTAGATATCCCCCTACCGGGAGGGACACCGGGTAATCAATCCTAAAGAATGGCTACTAGGATACTCCGTTCATGACAAGTCGAGAAAAGGTAAATCTGCCGTTTGGTCCTTGATCACAATACCCCAATACAGGGATATCCCAAGAACTGCGAATGGTATCCCTTCGGTTACTGAATGGATTTCGGTATTCCACTCAGGCTTCCGGAACCATCCTCGCGACTTCAACCCTCCTAGGGGAGAGGCCTTCCCATAAACCGGTTGTGACCGTGCCAATAAATACTAAGAGATTTTAGCTCCCTAAAGGACAACAACTATGTCTCAGATGTAATAACTGAGGGGTGTTATTGGAACACCTATCCCCTCAATACTACCTAGCTACAAAGTTCTTTTAGTGTTCCCCAAGTGGGGTTAAAAGTGGGTTGAAATTAGGGTAAGTTTTAAGGCTCAGTTTAAAATTAGTGTTTGATTGGGTGCACGTGTGATATTTTAAACTGAAAATGAAAAAGTAAATGCTAAGTTTTCAAAAAAAAAAAGGATCTTTTTGAAATAAAAAGCAAATATTATGACTTTTTCAATAAATGGAAATTAAATGCTTTTCAAGGACTATTGAAAAAACAAAGGATCTTTCAAACAGGAAAGCAAATAATATAACTTCTTTTCGAAATAAATGGATTTCGTTTTCAATAATTGCTATGGGAAAAATATTGAAGAAGCAAACAACAAAAAATTTTAATCTAGATAAAATGCAATCAAATCCTTCTTTCAATTTCTGAAAATATTTAAAAAGATTTTTCACATGGGCATTCTAAATAGTCAAAATTTTTCTATGGCTGTAAAATATGCAGGATTTCTAATACTGGAAAATGTGCTATGTGGGCAGAAAATACAGTAAGGAATTAATTTTTTAAACGATTCGGCCGAATGAAAAAATTAGCATCGCGGGTTCTGACAGAAAAGCAGCGATGGACCGCGCGGGTTTCTGTCGCACAGTCGCGATGGGCAGCGTGGTTTTTGTCCGCGAAGACGCGATGTGCAGCACAGGATTTGACCGCGAAGCCGCGATGTGCAGCGCGGGTTTTGACCACGAAGCCGCGATGTGCAGTGCGGGATTTCGTCACATAGTTGCGATGTGCAGTGCGGAAAAGGTCTGCGAAGCCGCGATGTGCAGCGCACTAAATGGCCGCAAAGCCGCAGTGAACCACGCGGAAAAAAGCCGTGTAGTCGCGATGAGCCACGTGACTATTGGGAAAAAATCCGCGAGGCGAAAGCCGTACGCGGATGCTGAAAAACGACGCCGAAAATTGAGAATTTCTGGCTGTTAATGGCTAAAAAATGGGCTAAGATCTAGAGCAGCAATGGATCTGCTGTCTAGGGTGGCAGATCTATGAATTAAACTAACAAATACTATCAAAAAGTAAGATTTAAATCAAAAGTGAGATCTAAAGATTCAAAAAATAGCGGAGTCACCAAAAACTGTTGGCTTGGTTTTGCAACCAAGCTTAGTGCTATGGGCACCTGCTAACTAGTAGCAGCAGTTTCAATAGAAATAAATAACAATAAACTAAATTTAAACTAAACTAAACTAGCATGTGTATTTTGAATTAAAGAACAAGAACAAGAAAGATAAAAAATAATTTTTGTATTGACAATGGAGCAAGCAAATGCTTGCAAGAACAATACCTCCAAGTGATGAAGGTTGTTTGAATGGCTCCAATGGTGAGCAGCTCTAATCTCCAATGGGTCCTTTCTCCAAGGTTTCTACAATGGCCAAAACTCAAGGGAGATTTTGGCAACATGAGGATAGGAATATGGATGGATGTGAAATGAGGAGCCCCTACCACCTTTTTATATGTTTTGGTGGTGGGGAATACCATTTGTGGTTTTGTGGAAACCAATGGTATTGACCAACATGGTTTAGGTACTTTTCCCTCATTTTTCCTTTTTTGAATAAAATTAATATTTTTATTCTCTTTTTAATATTTTTGGGAATTTTGGTCCCTTTTTGAGGGTTTTTTTTGTTTTTTTAGGAAAAATAATCTTTTTGAGTGGGAAAAGGGGTGTACTAAGGTCTTTTGGTGACCTTTTGTTGGCTTTAGAGGCTCAGATGGTGGAAAAGTGGACAAATGGGTCATGTGAATAAGGAAATGAGCTAGTGAGCACTTTTTAGGTGTTAACAAACTTAGAAAACCAAACAGGAAAGACAAAATTGAAAATATGCAGACACTACCACGTGGCAGGAACAAACTAGAGCATGGTACTGGTACACTACCGCTCTGGTAAAAATGTTGGGTACACGGTACTACCACGCTGTAGACAGTGGTGGGGGCGCGATACTGTTGCAAAGGATGGAAAAATGCAACTTTTGAAAAGAAGATTGAATTTTTCAGGGTTGCTGCAGACCCAGAGGACTCACTGATCACAGAGGAAGGAAAGATGTAGAGAGGAGGGAAGAATAAAGGTCAAGGAGACCAAAATTCAGTACTGGTTTGAAGAGAAAGAAGAATCTCAATAAAAAATGACTGAAAGTGAGATAAATCAATCCAATGGGGTTCTCCCCAGCGGAGTCGACATTCTTGTTGTAGAAATTTCTCCCTACGGATAGGTAGAAATTCTCTTAGATTAAAGTAGACTTTAACTGGCTCTAAACTAAGACAAAAGGATAACAAATGCTACCTTGAATTCCTAGATCTAAACAAAACATTTCAAGATTAAACTGCTGAAAGAAACGGAAGAGATCTAACTGACCTTCAATTCAATTGCTCGTCTTAATGGTCGCTCCAATTTCCAAGTCCTCGTGAATGAACCTGTCAAAATGAAACCAATATACAAGCATATACGATTCTCTAGCAACTTGAAATATGAGTTAGGATCTAAATATATAACAGATACAAATCATATAATTGAAACAAAATCAAAACATGTGATTTGGGAAACAAGACAAGTTATGTTCTATTACCAACTTGAAGTCACTTACAATGGTTGCTTGATATCCAAGCCAACTCCCATCTCCAAGTGATTCCTCCTCTAGCTATCTCCACAAAGATTCAATATCATAAGTTTGATGTCTCCAATAGTTCCTCCCCTTTTGCTCATGGAATGTCTCTCTCTTATAGTGAGTAGTAGGGTTAACCAACAAGAGAGAAGGATGGATCTTGGGAGTGTTTAGTGGATCAGGCCCACTAATCTAAGAAAGTGAGTTAGGATCGAATCAGGGATACCAATCCTCAAAAATATCTCGAAGATCAAGATCCCACAAGCCATGGAAAAAAGGCTAAAAAGGGAGTACCGAGCCTCTTAAACTGAGCATAGCGTAGTACCGCGCGGTATAGAAATAACATAACGCAGTAGTGTGGACTACCGCGCACCTAAGCTGGAGCAAAGCGCGGTAGTGTAGGTATATGAAGTCTCAACTAGGTTGATTCTTGACATGATAGGTTTGTCTTCAAGGATCACTCATCATTTTTCTCTTCTGGGTGTTTTAAGCAGTAGGAGAAGTGTCGTCAACTATTTTTATGGTGAAGATGCGACACTGTGAAATATGGAGGTATCACACCATAGTTTTTAAAACCTTATTAATGGCCTCGACTTGTCCATTGGACTACAAGTAGTAAGGTGTTGATTTTTCATGTCAAAAACCCAATCTATCGCTCAGTTAATCAACCATATGGTTCTGGAAGTGGGAACCGTGATCGGTAACTATAGCCTAAGGAACTCCAAACCGCGCTATTACATGATTGAACATGAAGAGTGCGGCAGTTCTGGTGTCGTTTTGGTATGTAGGAATTTCCTCGGCCCACTTTGTGAAGTAATCCATAGCTACAATGATGTAACTATGCCCCCCAACTGAGGTAGGCTTACAATGCATAAAAGTGATGCCCCATTTTGCAAAGGGGCCCATAGAAATAACCGGGTGTAACGGGGCGAGATGGGTGTGCTTCTTCGTATGGAAGTGTTGGCATGGAGGACATCTTTTCACGGCCTCAATACAATCTTTGAAGATAGTAGGCCAATAATATCCTACGCGCAAAATATTCTAGGTTGTAGCCATCCCAGAGAGGTGACCACCACACGCCCCAGCGTGACATTCATTCAGAACGCATTCAACCTCAATGTGAGTTAGACAACGTCGAAGAATGGAATCAATGCCCCGACTCTACAAAGTATCACTAGTGATCAGATAATACTTTGCATGGTGATGAATCCGACGACGGTCATCGCAAGAGAGTTGAGGGTTGAAGCATTGGGTTTGAAGGTATAAAGAAATATCTCCATACCATGGATCGGTCGTACTGATGAGAAACAATGACTCATTTGGAAATGAGTCATTGTTCTCAATTTCTACATCAGCACGAGGAAAGTCACAAATCAGCTCAGCAAACACCAAGGATTTTTTGGACTTGGCTTTTTCGAAAAGAAGATCAAAATCTTACAGTATCATGATCCATCGTGAATACTTTCCCTCAAGCACCTGATGTGTCAGTACCTGGTACATGGGGTTTGAGTCTGCAATGATGGTGGTGGTGCAGAGCAGGATGTAGTGTCGGAACTTTTGGACGGCGATGACCGCCGTGAAATCAAGTTTTTCAACATGTGAATATCTAGTTTTAGTGTCAGTGAGACCCTTACTTGCATATTATATTACATGTTCCTGGGTGTTTTGATCCTCCTATACCAGAACCATGGCGATAGTAGTAGTAGAAGCAATGCGATATAAGATGTAATCTCGGAAATAATTCGGCGGTTTGATTACGGGGGCATGCGTTATGGCATGTTTGATGTTGTCGAAGGATTTTTGAGCTTGATTATCCCAAATGAATGGGACGTCCTTCTTAAGCAACCTCATGTACCCCTTAGTCTTTTCTGTGAAATTACAAACAAAACGTCTGAAATAAGTCACATTCCCTTGGATACTTTGAAGTTCCATCACAGTGGTGGGAGGTTGACAATGGCCTCCACCTTTAAGGGATCAATGCGGATCACATCCTTCAAGACTATAAATCCTAAGAGGCGTCCGGACTAAACACAAAAGATACACTTGTGAGGATTCAGACGGATGTTGTACCATCTGCATCTGAGGAAAATGGCCATCAGATGGTCCATGTGGAACTCACGCTGCTTTGAATGAGTAGGGAGATCGTCCAGGTAAGGTTCCACAAATTCCTTAATGTCATGGAAGGCATACGACATGGCTCACTGGAATGTGGCACCAGCGTTCTTAAGGAAAAAAAAGAATTTGCGATATGAAAAGGTTCCCCAAGGACAGATGAAAGCCGTCTTATGTTGGTCAACTGGGTTGATCTCAATCTGGTTGTAACCAGAAAAGCCATCCATAAATATAAAGATGATGCTTCTGGCACAGTTGTCGATAATCTGGTCATTGAACGGGGTTGGGTAGTTTTCCTTTGGACAAGCCTTGTTAAGGTCCCAATAATTGACATAGACATGAATGGTACCCTGTTTTTTGTTCACAGGGACAAAATTTGAGACCCAATCCGTCAACGGGACAGGATAGATGAAGCCATCCTTTAAGGGATTTTCAATTTCTGCCTTGATCGCTGTAGTCTTCCGAGGGTGTACCAGTCGCAACTTTTGACATATAGGTTTGATGTCAGGATATGTTTTTATTTCATGAGAAACAATTGCGGGGTCTATCCCAGGCATCTCCTCATAGGACCAAGCGAATACATCTCGAAATCACTTGAATAAGGCCATACCAATAGCTATTTCTTCATGGGAACACTTCTAGCCTATGCGAACATGTTCCACTACACCAGGTTTTATTGAGATGTCTACCAGGGTGGTAGGCTTGATGTTGGCCAAGTTACCCTCTGTGTCTGCAAGAAATGTTAGTATGGGAGAATGAGGGAATGGGTAGATATCTGGGGAAAAGATGGTGTGAATGTTGTTCTCTATGTACTACAAAGGTGGAAGAAAAGATGACCTATGGTGAAGGTCATCCCACGGGCCATCATCAACATTCAAAACTTCCATGATGGACTCATCTGAATGAAAAGTCCGAAGTAAGAGTTCGGGTAGGGATGATGCCCGTTGCAGAGAACAAGATGGGGAGGCCATGGTGAGGTGGTCCTCTGGTGCTGATTGGATAGCCTCATAAATATGTTTAGTGGGTGAAAGAGGCATTGTGTCTCCAATCAGGTGTGTTGTGGCTTCTTCTAGTACAATTCAAGTATCAATAGAGCGAGATGAAATATCTGTGGAGATCATGTTCACTAAGGCAACATGATTAGGGGGGTCTAAAATGGGAAAAATTCCCATGAGAGATGAATATTTCAAAAGGCCAACCCCTATACTCTCATACTGTTCTGACGTTTGTCCAATGGAAGGAACATGGTCACCAGGATGAGTAGTAGTGTTCGACGTGCAAAAATCTAATTGGTCAATGGTAACAATTCATCCTTGGTGGGGGAATTGTACCATGCGGAAGACTAAAGAAGTTACCGTCTACATGGCGTAAAAAAAATTGCGACCAAGCAAGAGATTATAGTTTATTGGGGCAGAGACCACCTCCACATTAATGGTTACGGTCTTTCTGCCTAGCTCAACTGCGAGAGCTTGTAAGAGACCATGGGGTTGAAAGCCACACCCGTCGAATGCTTTCAACGTGGTAGGAGAATGATTCAATTCGGGAGAGCCGATGGCTCTCCAATAGGCGATCAACATGACAGACGTAGAGGCGCCTTCGCCCAAAAGGGTACAATGGACAATTTTCCCAGCGAGGTTTGCGGCTACTTGAAATGCGAGTTGATGGGAAAGCCTCGGCTTGAAATGGTTAAGTCAGAACATGATGGTATTCAAAGAATTAGGTTCAACAGCACTGATTGCTATGAGGAGAGTTTTGCGTTGATTGGGATAATTCTGCAAAACTTCTAGCATGGACATGGTGCAAGGGGCTTGTGCCAAGTCTTCTACGATATTGTAATTCTGCACTGCCCGAGCATTAGGATTAAAAACAACTTTTCTAATCGTGACCTTGGGAGGCCGCAATATCGAATCGAATGATGGATTCTCAATGGTGAGAGAAGCTGATGGTATAGTGACATCAAGTAAGGAGTTGGAAGCTTTTTCAGCATTACTCCCAATAGGTTCCTTCGAAAGGACCATGTCATATGATCGTGAGCAACTGTTCAAATTGATCGTCTCATTTCGCACCATGAGAACATGCGTGGTATTGGATGACTCCCCTTGGGCTAGGGGAGGTTGAGCAATCATTTGTTGGTTTTGAGATGGAAACGGATCGTTGAGGACTGCAGGAGATGGTTTACCCCTAAGAAACTTTTGGACTTCGTCTCTATGGGGACACTCTTTGAAAAATTGATCATCTCCACATAGTAAACAAGGATACTTCAGTTTCCATTTCTGTTTGACGTCATCGGGAGTGCACATTTGGTCCTGCTGGGCAGAAGATTTCTTAGGTTTTCCCTTATTTTTCTTCTTACTACCAGACTTCTGAGGTGAAGCTGATGAAATAGAATTCACCTCTTCAGTAGCAGCAGGGGTGGATGACTTGGTGGTGTTGAGACCAGCCTATGTTGGTGATGGGGACAAACCCTGGGGGTTCGAAGAACCAACAGTTTGATGAGGAGGCTGGGTGTGAAGGGATCCAATGATGCCATCGGCTTGGGGTCCCTTGAGTGGTTTCGTAGGGTCATTAGTGTCATGGGGTGCGTCAGGAAGAATATCGAACAAAGTGCCAAATTGATTGTAGACTAGGTCTAGTACATGGGCACTAGCGATGGCTTGTTCTTCGGTGACAACACCTCGCATGGAAACATCTCTTGTTGTGATAGGGATGAGGGACTTCGTAAACCAGTCTACTAAGAGTTGATCTGGAATGGAATCTTTGATGAGACGACGTCTCCTTTGCCACTCATGGATATGATCAGAAATATGAGTAGCGGTATTCCTACGGAGCGACGTTAAAAGCTCGGTACCAATTTCATACCATATGGGCAGCTGGAAATGAGTCAAAAATTCATGGCAAGAGAACCAAAATCGGGAAAAGAATGGGGTGGTAACTCAATGTACCATTTGGCATCCAAACTGGTGAGAGTCCTTTGAAACAACCTAAGATGGATCGAGTCGCCTGTTAAGGAATTAGACGAACACCATAAGTGGTATGTCATCACGTGGTTTTTAGGATCTTCACCCAGCTTGCCATCAACCTTGGGGATATCAGGTGGAAGTTTCACCGGAATCGATGGCCAATTAGATACTTGGTAAATAGGATTGTTGGTTAAACGAGATAGATCGGGAAGGTCTAAAGTGGCCAGGAAAGGCAGCTGCGGATTCGGCTACGTGTACTGATAGTACGAATAGGGCGTGTATGGACCAAACTGACAGTAAGATGTACCAGGAGGAAACTAACCATAGGGGGTTATGCATCCCAGACCAAAAGAGGGTCTACCACCATAGGGTGGTCCATTCCAAAAAGGTGGGGGTCCACCTCTACCACCGGGAGGGGGTGGAGGTCCGTAGCCACCGTCGAGGGGAGGTGGAGGTCCGCCGCCACCACCAGGAGGAGGTGGAGGTCCATAACCATAATAGGGTGGTCCATGACCGCCTCTTCCTGGAGGAGGGGGTGGGCCACTTTCGCCGCCATAAGGGTGGTTACCCCCACCACCTCCACTGCCAGAGGGATGAGGGTCTCCACCACCACCACCACCATAATAATTAGATCCGCCACCACCTCCGCCTGGAGGAGGTCGTGGACTGCCTCCGTCACTCGAAGGGAAATGTCCTCCTCCACCATAATAGGATGATCCTCCGCCACCTCCATCAGGAGGGTGTGGTGGACCATTCTTGCCGCCGTCGGAAGGGGGGGGCATTGTTGGTAAAATGCATTGGACCTCCACCAGAGTTAGGCGGGGGCCTTCCGCCTCCAGGAGGAGGTGGGGGTGGAACGATCAGGGGTGGTGGTGCTTGAGGGATAGTCGTTTGGGGTCCATGTTACAACACGGGTTGTTTCCCCCATAGAGTGTATGGATTCCTGGGATAAGGTATCCCGTATGGTGCGTTTCTGGGATTGGATTGACCCAGCGCAGGGTTAACGGAACCTGGATATGCTTGACTCCATGAGGGTTGAGTTACATTAGATGGGCCCCCAACATGAGATAATCCCATGGTGGATGGTCTAGCGGGTTGGGAAGGTCCAACGGAAGGTCCATTACGGATTCCACCTCCTACGTTCTGGTTAGGAAACAGGGGTTTCCCCCCAGCCACAACAGGATGACCACTATTTGAAGGTTGAACCAATGTAGGTTGTTGATTAGCTACCATAGTAATAACATTAACAATGAGATAATTTGTGGGAATGGAATATCCTCCCCTGGAATTTTAAGGTGGGGGAGGAACTGGTAAAGTAACCGTGGTAGTAACAGGTGTGTTGGACTGTTGTCCTTCCACTGGTTGGTTCACTTGAAGTGTAGGACTAGACTCTTGCGAGGTTTGACCAGTCTCATTAATGATCGGGTGGTGGGAAGATTGTTCCGTTGATCCAAAAGATATCAGATGAACTGGGGTGTCTCTATACCCAAGTCGTTGTTCGAGACTTTGTCTTCGAAGGTCATCACCCCTAAGACGTAATCGTTCCAAACGTTCACAGATAGGGCCAAAAATCTCGGTGGGGTCAGGCCTGTAGTAGGGTCTATAGGGCTCTGGAGTAGTCCAGTTGGGTGAGGATGAGATGGAAAAATGAGCCACTGGGTGGCCTGTAGAAGAGGTCCAATAAGCTACTGAAGGACCAACAGCTGCTGTGGGGCCGTCCTGGGGTTAGTTTATTCATTCCAATGATCCAAGTTCTCCCAAGATGACAGGAGAAAGCTCTTGCAAAGTGGGGATTTGTGTTTCTTCATCCTGCGGGGGATGAGAAGCAGGTGAATCCGGAGGAGCTTGTGGAAACAAATGTCCTCCAATATTCAGAATGGGGTTTTCCACTTTAGTAACTATGACCATATTACACTGATCCATTCTTACCCTCGAAATAACCTTCAGGTTAAGGGGATATTCGGGTGATAATTTTAAGATCCTACAGGACCTTCTCCAGGGAAAATCCACCAGAGTGTCAGGAAAATCAGCCAGGATGGTTGAAACGCCGTTTCTCCTAACAGTATGCTACAAAAGCAAAGCAGTCCAGAAAAACCTACTCAAACTAAGGAAACAAGCAAACTTATGTGACAAAGTGGATTGAAAAGTCTAGAACCTCACGGGATTATCAAGGCATTGCAAACTGCGATATACTGCAGGGTCCAACAATATGACGCGACAAGGAGGATTGGGACAGTACCCTTTCCTGTATACCTGATTACCTGGACAGTACGTGCATGCTAATCTCCCCGAGTGTTGTTCTTGGTGTATTGCTTTTCCAAGAAGGCCAAATGGTTAACTTGGTTGGTTTAAGGAATCCTAGTGGTGTCTCCCGATATACGCAAAGTACGTGGGAGCTCAAATCCATAGTGGTGTTGTCTAATGCACAACCATTCAGCAAGAGACCTTCCGATATACTACCGAGTACGTGATACACCCTTCGATATATGCCAAGTATGGATTATAGTACTTGGTGGGTACGTGAAGGAGCTCGATATACCGATAAGTACGTGGAATAGTACAATACCCCTGGGATACAGTGCTGGAAAATAACAACAGCTACCATGCTTAACGACATCGGAACACATCTCTAACTTACAAACAAGTTGCTAAAAATTTTACCTAGTTCTACTGTTAATTTTATCTTGGACGGTTAGGTGAATGCATGGAGTGAGTACATAATCAGAAGCATAATGCAAGTCCTAGCTACATGCACAAAATATTCTTTTCTTTTAATGAATTCTAGCTATGGGAAGGAGAAATTTTTTTCTTTCTGATGAGATTGCCAAAACCACACAATGCAACAGTTCCCAATTAAAACAAGTTTGACTATGAAAGTATTCTTTTCCTTTTTGCAAAACACAAAATCACAACATTACTAATCCAAATCACAACATTTTTTCTTTTTCTTTTCAAAATGAAAATGATACTAGGTAATGAAAAGAGAGAATTCTAGGATGGAGTATGCAAGCTTTTCAATTTCACTTTCAATGTCCCAAAAGTGATGAAAAATAAAATAAATGCACCTATATTTCCCTAGCATGGAAATACTTTTGCAAAAACCGAAGCGTACTTTGAGTCTTTCAAGAAGATGAGCGATTCATAATTCAAGAAAAACACAATTGATCACACATTCATTCAATTTTTTCAAAACATGAATGAAAATGTTCCAATGCAAAACAATTTTCTTCAATAATGCTTGAGAAATGATGGGAAATAAACGCTTTTAACTTTTCAATGGATGCATCAAAACAATAATTTGATAACAGCTATGCTTTCAGGTGTAAATGACTAAAAAGAAAACACTACTTGCAGCACTCAGTACACTCAAAAAACTCAAGAAAAGACAAGCACTCAATCACGCTGAAAGACACACTTAACTCAAAATCAAATAGTAGCAAGCAAAGCTCAAAAGATAATGTGAATGAGGTCTGGAAGCTGATCTAGTGCAATGATCAGATTAGGGATGGAAGGAAGGGAATGCAAGGGTGAACAGATGAAGGTGGAGGATACAAGAGTATCCATCACTACCGGTCCTCAGACTTGTCCAAAACGGAACCCAAAACCAATCCAAACAAAACCAAACACCCAAAACGCAAATCAAAAACGGGATATTTGGCTGGATTTTGCAGCACAGAGGGAGTTCATACAAAAAACCAAAGTTAAGAATTGGCAAATGGAGAGGGGATGCCTGCATGTCAAATTTTGACAAATCGGCGCAGTCTGTGCTTATACACAGTGCAACATCGCAGTTCACCAATGCGGGAAGTGCGACAATGTCACAGTATACCAAAGAAAAGGCTGCGACGAGTGACTAACAGGTAAAGAATAGAGGTCAGAAATGACACAGTGTTGCTCTGTTTCCACTAACTAGGTGTGACGGGCGAGATGCAAGTCCAAAAATGAATCAGATCTCCAAGCAGTGAACCATGGAATGGTTTGGAAATGAGTAGTATAAACTCAGAGGAAGCAGATCAGAGTCTTCAAGACGAAGATATGATAGTGAAATCAACTCACGAAGCAAATGACAAATGGAAGGCTCGTGTCAAGCAATCAACTGAAAATGACTCTCAGGCAATTACAAAATCAGACATTGTATTCCCCAGTATGGTCGCCAGATTTGTTTATCGGACAATCCACTCATGCGGACGTGAGAAGGATCTCCCGAGATCAATGTGAGTCTAGAACAAATAGAACAAACTACAAATGGATTTCCTAGATCTACTTAAGGATCAAGTGCTAGATGTCTTACCTTTTACTTCGCAACCCTTTTTTCTTGAATGTTACTCCACGTTGAGCGGTCGTCAGATCTAAGCTGCAAGACCTATTAAGACATGAAGAACAACATAACATGAGTAAAGAGAATCTATACAATAAGAGATCTAAGTAAATAGTTAAGCAGGTAAACTACTAAATATCATCACACATTAACAATATTGGTGGAAAGCATTTGTATTACTGTAAATAGAGAAATACATGGCAGAGACATAGAACTACAACCAAAGCTTAACACTGCATCCCTTCTCCATCCAAGCCATTTTCCATATCCTTCCAAGGAAGTACGAGTCCTCCAATAGGTGAGTGGAGATTTTCCAAGGATGATTTCACCAGCATGTAGATACCATAGACTCCCTCCCCTTGAATGGGAGTGAGCTTCATTTAAATAGGACTAAGTGGATAGGATATGGATAGGATAGGTTGAGATATGATAGGAGAGGCTTAAGGGATCTCTCCAAGGTGTTAGGAACTGAGTGCCAACTCCTCCAAGAGGTCAGGGATAGGGTACCAAGTTAGCAAGCTTCGAGAAGGAACTCGAAGAAGATTTTTTTTTCCATCTAACTGACTTCGTCGCACCCTGTAATAAGGTAAGGTGCAATGTCGCATGTTGCTTATGTGCAGCCTGCGATGACCTCTCAAAACCTAGTACAAATGAGTGCAAATCCTTCCAGGTCAATCACTCAATCAAGGTAACTTCAGGGATGTATACACTGAATTTAATGATGAGGATATTTTAGGTGTAACACATTGTTCCTCATTGATCAGCTTATCCTTGGCAGCAAAGTGTGGTCGTATTTTCTTCTTTACATCGGATGTTTGAAGTTGTCCTCCAAGGGGAATGTAATGTAATCTCAATAACTATATTCTAGATATAATGTAATGAAGCACCATCTTCTATTGTTAATTTCATGATTATTATCTGCACGATATCATATTTGACGGTAGACCATTGGGGTCTTGTATTCATGATGAGGTCTATTCCAGAGTTTTATTGCATATTTCAACTATCATTTGATTTCCAATTGTGATGACTGTTGTGGTGTTCTAGGCATTTTGCATTTATATCTAGTAGCAACTATGGATTCTCCTTTAGATCTAGGCAATTTGTTGTTGGATCCCTTGCCACATGTTCTAGGCATTTTGTTGTTGGATCTAGTAGCTGCTAAGGCTTCTCTTTAGATCTAGGCATTTTTTAGTTGGAGCTTGGTGCCACATGTTCTATTGTATTGGCCATACACTGTTGTGGTAGAGTTCATCATACAACTTGGTTCAAGTGCAATTTCATGGTTCATTGAGAAGCGGTTGTTATCTTCATCTACTCCATGAGGCGAAGTGTGTTTTTATGTGTAGCTTATGGACATTTTGGAAGTTGTCATCAAAAGGGATGATATGTCATGCCATCTTCCTCCTTTTTTGTATTCTATCTCCTAATCATCATTAAGGGGGAGTGTTGGAATATGTAATGATGAATGAATGTATTTGTACAGTAATAATGTCCAATCTTATGTAAAAGAGTTATCCCACATGTAATTTTTAATAATTTACTCTTACTACCTTTTAATATATAAAGAGGTGAAATTACATTTATCCCACATCTGTTATGGGATGCAATTCCTTTATTACTTCTTAGTATATAATGAGGTGAGGATTCATTGTAAAATCATCAAGAATTCAAGAATTCACATATGAACACAAGGATGTGTCATGTAATTTGATTATGGAGTGGGATGTGATGCTCATGTGTGGGAGCTCTATTGTAAGATTGGAGTTTCTTAATGATTAAGAAGATTTCAACATTCCCATGGATGTTTCCCCATTTGGGGTTTTACCACGTATATCTGGTGTTCTCTTATCTATTCTCTTATCTCCATTTTATTCATGTTCATGTTATTTGTTGCTTATTATTATAGAAGGCTAGATTTGTTCGAATACATAGGGTACTCCAAAAAGATCGAACACCTAGAGCAACCACTTCACACAAACAGATCACAGATCAACACGCCGATGTTTTGACATGGTTTAAACCCTCGAGAGGGAAACACTCCATGGCCCCGGCCAAATAGCTTCTATTGAGCAATTTATTATGCAAAAGAAAGAAAGTTGCAAATGAGATTCTCATAATCGATCAACTTTCCAATGACCCTCCATGCTCTTTAAATAGAGATCATGGACCAATCGGGTGTTAACCATGGATCAAGGGTAGGTATGATCTAAGAGAAGTTGAGTCATTGGATCACAGCATATTGTGACTGTCGGATTAAATATTTACAAATGCATACTAAAGAAACACACTTTTCCTAACGGATATATTACACAAGTTGATCTTAACTAACTCCTAAGTGTCTAAATATCCTAACATCCCCCCTTAAGAGCAACTTGGGATAGGATTGAAGGATTTACAAAAGTGACACTATTAGGAGAAGGAAGGAGGCATTAGAGCCTATCCCCCCTTAATGAAAAATTTCTGAACTCCTAACATAGATCGAAGTTTAGAGAACTTCGCTTCTGTAAGAGACTTGGTGAAGATGTCTGCAACTTAATCATCTGTAGGACAAAAGAGCACTTCAAGAACACGATCATGAACAAGATTTCTGATGAAGTGCATATGTATCTCAATGTGTTTGCTGCGTTGATGTAGAACTGGATCTTTGGAGAGCTTGATGGAACTTTGATTGTCACACCAAAGTGAAGTAGGCTATTGCTGCTCGAATGCAAACTTTGAAAGGATCTGTCGAAGGCCATAAAGCTTCCTGACTGGCATTAACTGCGGCTTGATATTATGCCTCTGTTGAAGAAAGAGCAAGACCTTGTTGTTTCTTACAAGCCCAAGTGACAGGTCCAGATCCCAAACTGAAAACATAACCTATAGTAGACTTTCGATCATCAGGATCGTCGGCCCAATCTGAATCAGTGAAACCAACCAACAAAGGTTTCCCCCCTATATTGTAATGAATCCCAAACTGAATTGTACCTCAAATATATCGAAGTATTCTTTTAGCTGCTTTCTAGTGACTTTCATGAGGTGTTTACATATAACAGGAAACATGACCAACGGAAAAGGAAAGGTCAGGACAGGAATGAGTCAAGTATAAGAGACTACCAACAAGCTGACGATACAAGGTGGCATCTACTTCAGGTGAAGTACAAGTGGCAGAATGTTTGACTCCATACTGGAAAGGAGAAGGGGATGGTGTATAATCTTCCATGTGAAAGCGACGAAGAAGGTCACAAGCATACTTAGACTGATAAAGAAAGATTCCTTCTTTGGTTTGCAGGACTTGGAGACCAAGAAAATAATGTAAATGTCCTAAGTCTGTCATTTCAAAAATTTTCTTAAGATTGGATTTCACATGGGTTATAAGCTTAGGGTCACTACCAGTAAGAATAAGGTCATCAACATATAGAACAAGTATGATGAGATAGTTTCCTACTTTCTTGGTATAGACATTGGGGTCAAAATGGCATCTAGAAAAACTAGTGTCAAGGAGAAAGCTATCCATTTTGGCATACCAAGCTCTAGGAGCTTTCTTAAGGCCATATAAGGATTTCTTAAGGCGGCAGACAATTCTAGAGTTATTCTAAACATATCCAGGAGGTTGTTCCATGTAAATTTCCTCCTGTAAATTACCATGTAAGAAGGCAGACTTGACATCCATTTGATGGACTTCCTAGTTATGTAAGGATGCAAGGGAAAGAACAAGGCTGCGATAGGAGCAAAGGTTTCATTGTAGTCAATCCCTTCAACTTGAGAATAACCTTTGACAACTAACCTTGCCTTAAGTCTTTCAACACTTCCATCTGATGCATACTTATTTCTGTAGACCCATTTACATTTGACAAGTTTTCTTCCTTTTGGAAGAGGTACAAGATCCCAAGTATTGTTCACCATTAAGGAATGATATTCTTTATCCATGGCTGCATCCCAATCTATATTTCCTGAAGCTTCTACAAAAGTTTCTGGATCATGATTCTTAGAAACTTGAGCCAAAAGAGAAGAGGCTCATTGAAACTGAGAACGTGTTCGACGTTGATCTCTAAGATCACCAGCTGCTTCACATGTTGAATGGACCCATCGAGGAAGCACTTGTGCTAGTGCAACTGGAGGAACATGAGCAGGCGGAGGTGGATTTTCATCTTCACTATCATCATCAGAAACTGGAGTTGGAAACCTATCAAAGAAGTTGGAAGAAGAAGAAGGCACAATCGTCGAATCAGGCTCGCAGGCCAAAGATGGCACAATCGTCGAGTTAGGCTCGCAGGACAAGATATTTTCATCAAATTTAACATCTTGTCTAATGATTACATCATGAGAATGTGGTTGAAGAAGTATATAACCTTTTACATCTTCAGAATATCCAACAAATATGCACTTTTCACTTTTAGACTACAATGCTTTCCATTTTTCATCTAGAATGTGAGCCCATGCTTCACTGCCAAACACACGGAAGTGACTTACATCTGGTTTAATTTTACTCCATGCTTCTTTTAGTGTGATACCCTGTAAAGCTTTAATGGAGGTGCGATTAACTATGTAATTTGCACAATTAATGGCTTCAGCCCAAAATTGAAGACTTAGTCCCTTAGATTGGATCATACAATTAGCCATTTCTTTTAAAGTGCGGTTCTTCTATTCAACGACAACATTTTGTTGTGGTGTATATGGAACAGTGTGTTGTTTTTGGATTCCTTGTTCAGTACAGAAAGTAGTGAACTTTTTGTTAACAAATTATCCTCCATTGTCAAATCTTAACTTAATAATTTGATGACCAGATTGTTTTTCAACAAGGGCCTTGTAGGCCAAGAACATGTTAAATACTTCGCTCTTAAGTTTTAGGAAATAAAACCAAGTGTGTCTGGTGTAATCATCAATGAAAGTTAAGAAATACTTGAAACCAGAAAAGAAAGCAGATGGAAGAGGACCACACAAGTCACTATGCACAAGCTCCAAGGGAACCGAGGCGTGCCAAGAGGCGCATTTGTCAAAATTGTCCCGATAATGTTTTCCAAGTACACAACTGGAACAAACACCATCCCTACAATATACCATCGGAAGACCTATCACCATATTGTCTTTACATAGTTGTTGCAATGAGCGATAATTTAAGTGACCAAATCGCTCATGCCAAAGTTTGCTCAAGTTATCACTATGAGCAACAAAAACTGAAGGAAAATCTGATGACCCAAAGTTGTTAAATTTGTACAACCTGGTAATATCATCAACAATTCCAGTAGCTAGGACCTATTGAGGATTTTTAAAATCCTTGATTACAATTTGGTGAGGTGTAAACATCACAGTTTTACCTTCACCGGAATGAGTGATTTGATAGACTGATAACAAATTGCAGGAATTCTTGGAACACATAGTACATCACTAAAATGACCATTATCTATTGGAACTCTTCCAGATCCTACAACACTTAGAGATCTATCATCACTAATAAATATTTGTTTGGTGTTACATTCATGCATAGTAGAAAAGATGGCTTAATCCATAGCCATATGATAAGATGCTCTAGAATCAATGAGCCATTCATTTGAATTAGTATAAGAAGATGCATTATAAGAATAACCAGAAGCACAAAGTGCATGTCTATGAGAGGAAGATTCTGAAGTTGAATCTAGGATGATGTGGTTCTTCTTCATTGCTGTTTCTAAGGCTGCCATCTTCTTGAAACACTTAGATTCATCATGATTATCTTTCCCGCAATAGTTGCAATGACGCTCAGTGTTCTTTCCTTTTGGCTTGGATCCTTTGTCATTTTTTAAAGAAGGAGCTGACTGAGAGGGTTTGGGACCCTTGTTGGACTAATTATTGCAAAAATTTTGTTTCTTCGGAGGCTTGGACTTTTCTTTATGTTGGGACAATAAGGCTTTCCCAGATGTATCTGCATTGTTAATTATTCCAAGATGGATGAGCTTATCTTGCTCTCTAATCAAGGAATCACAAAAAGATTCAAGACTAGGCTCTTGATAGCTAGCTGCAGTCAAGGATTTTTTCATGGAGTAAAATGTAGATACAAAAACAGAATATGCAGGTCCAAGCTTTGAAAGAATATGATAAATGTATTGTTTGTCTTCCCTCTTAATCTTGCATTATTCACATAAGAGTTTAAGAGTTTTGTACTTAGATAAATAATCTTGAATGCATGAAAAATCACTTGGATTTAAAGAAATCAACTCATTTTTGAGTCGGTGACCTCGAATTTCATAGTGTTTACCAAATACAAATTCCAACTTGTCCCAAGCAGCATCAGGTTCATCAATTTCAGATATGTGGAATCGCAAATCAGTAGAGATTGACATGCCAATCAATCCACGAGCTTCATCACATCTATTTGCCCATTTGATTTTCTTATCATCATTAGTAGGTTATGTTTCTTTCCCTGAGGTAATTCTGAAAAGTCCTCTACTTCGTAGAACATCCTCCATACGAGTTTTCCATGAGAAATAGTTGGAACGGGTAAGTAGAATATCACAAGGGGCGGCCATAATTGTAAATTAATGGCTGTAAAAGTAGAAACCAATAGTCTGGATGCGAAGAGCTCAAAAAAATAGGTGGTTTCAAAAAAAACGGCACTGAAAACTGACTCTGTATGATGAAGTTATGCTTGAACAAAGAAAATGTTGAAGATATCCCCAATAGTGACGTGGCAGATAGAGAATGACCAGCTAAAAAAAGGACCCCCCTCTTCCCAAGATGAACCTTGACAATCACTTTACAAAAAAGTTGCTTTAAGTGAATCACTTTTGTAAAATAAGTTATTTCACTTTTACAATGATGTTATTTTAAATAGTGCAGCAACAAAATGAACTTAAGTGACTCACTTTGTATTTTTATTTTATTATTTAAGTGAGATGCACTTTTATAATAAAGTAACTTAAAATTAGAACTTGCATGTACTTTTTCTTTTAAAAGTAACTTCATAAGACTTGAACTCAAGACCTATTAAGGAATAAAGCAACTTTGAACCAAGTGAGCTAGATTAAAGGTATGTAAAATATGGGAAGGAGGAAGGGGTTTTTTTTTTTTTTATTCTTCTTTCTCGGTTTCCATGCTTGTCTCTTTTCCTGCAAATCACACAAAAAATAGGGGGAAAAAAAAAAAAAAAAAAAAAAAAACCATTTTCCACACTATTGGGGTTAGATCTCGTTAGCTTGCCCAGAAAGTCTACGTTTTCTCTTTGTTTCTAATTTGTCGAGATCACACAAGGTGCACGGCAAAGAGCATACGCAGCCGAGAAAAACCCTTTTCCCTTTTTGTTTCTGATTCGTCGAGATCGCACAAGGTGCACGGCAAAGAGCATACGCAGACAGGGAAAGCAAAAATCCAAAACAAAAAAAATCTAATAGAAATATGAGATATTTTTTTTTTTAAAAACAAAAATAAAAAAAAGCGTCATTGTAACATTATACCTTCAGATCTGATGAAATACGCGTTTCTAAAGCAACCGGGACCCATTTTCGATCAAACAAAAACTATTTCCCAATGGAAACGACGCTCCGAACGCAATGGAACACCTCCCATGGCCCATAAATGCACAAAAATGCCAAAACCAGAAACCCTTTAAAGTTTCGGCAACAACAATTCAAGATCTAGATCATAACTAGAAGCGGCTCTTCATAAAAGCTCTGATACCATGTTCAGGTACATAGGGTACTCCCAAAACACCGAACACCTAGAGAAACCACTTCACATAAACAGATCACAAATCAACACACTGATGTTTTGACGTGGTTTAAACCCTCGAGAGGGAAACACTCCACGGCTCTTGCCAAATAGCTTCTACGAAGCAATTTATTATGCAAAAGAAAAAAAGTTACAAATGAGCTTTTCATAATCGATCAACTTTTCAATGAACCTCCATGCTCTTTAAATAGAGATCATGGACCAATTAGGTGTTAAGCCACGGATCAAGGGTAGGTATGATCTTAATTAAATCAGGGGGTGTTAAAGTATAAGGCTTAAGTAATGTTGTTAATTAAATCAGAATTAGTTAATAAAGTGTAATGTTGTAATGGTAGAAGAACTACCTCATCAATGACATAAAAGCAAATCAACCCAATTTGTCAATTGACTTCATTGTAATAAACGATATATCTTTCACATGAGTCTTGTAAGTTTGTTGCTTATCATGTTTGCAAGTTGTCATGATTATGTAGAAAATTAACTCTCAATTTTAATCTTTTTTCAAAACATTAATGACCCTAGGTGATCCGAATTTTAGGGGGCATATGGTCTAAATTCGGATATATAAGCCATAAAAGCATTAAATGAAAAGGCCACCCTCTCATATCCATGGTATTTGGTAGCACATGGTTTTGGCCCATGGTATGGCCTCAAGACACATTGTAATAATGCTATATAAAGGCCTAGCAAGCCTTCTCATGATATCAAGTTACTCATTTGGTTTCTCTCATATTTTCTATTGTTCATTGTGAGATTATTTAGATCTGAGTGAGTTATTGGTAATTAGTTTTAGAGGTGGGGCTCCTCTTTGAGCCTCACCTCCCATTCACTTCATGTGTTTTTGTTCATGCTTATTCTTATGCAATATTAGGGTTTTCATGTGAATTTTATGACAGATTTGCATGCTTAATCTCCTCCTCTCTCGGCATTCAAGCCTTCCGGGTCTCAACCCCCAAGATCCGGATCAGTGGTATCAGAGCGGGTACGCTCTCCATTGGGATAATATTTTGAAGGATTATGCGGGTTCAACGGAGGTTCCACAACCTCTACAACGACCCATGCTTCTCTACAAACCCTTGGCATCTCTATACTCAACACTCTCACATTCATCAAACTTTGAACAGGTTCCATGGACTGCACAGGAGGTTTCAGAGGATCTACCATAGCTCATCGGAAAGGTATTTATGTCAACTCAAATGGGTATTTCACGGAATTTCATTTTGTTTCCCGGTTTGTGAGATATGCTTGTTTGAAGTAACATATGTTTGTGCATAATGCGGTCGGACGTACAACAACTTTAAACAAGTACTACTGACTCCAAAGAATGTCTCAGAGGCTATACCATAGTTCATTAGAAAGTTCTTTCCGTCTGCTAAAATGGGTATTTCACGGAATTTCATTTCGTTTCCTGGTTTGTCAGATATGTTTGTTTGAAGTAACACATGTTTGTACACAATGCGGCCGGACGTACAAACACTTTAAACAAGTGCTACAGATTCCACATAACGTTTCAGAGGCTCTACCATAGCTCATTGGAAATCTCTTTCTGTCAGCTAAAATGGGTATTTCACGGTTTTTTATTTGACTCTTTGGTTTGAGAGATATCATCGATTGAAGCAACATATGTCTGCAAAATAGTGTGCGCGCGTCTCTTGAGCTTCAACAAACATTTTCTCACTATCTGGGACACCCCAGACCAAGTATGTTATATGGATGGAAAGGTCTCTTCGAGACCTCAAATGGGTCTTCAACATAATTCAATTTCACTACATGCATCATAAGCTATGAATGAATTTGCAGCAAGACATCAACTGCACCAAAGATCATGAATTTTCAATTTTTTTAAATCTTAATGTAATCATGGTTATGGGTTAACCACACAAAACCCATGGTTATGGGTCAACCACACAAAACCCACAGTTATGTATTGTAATCACGGTTATGGATCAACCACACAAAACCCATGGTTATGGGTTAACCACACAAAACCCATAGTTATATATTGTAATCATGGTTGTGGGTCAACCACACAAAACCCACGGTTATGGGTTAACCACACAAAACCCTTCTCTTCAATGGAAACAAGCTTGTCATTGCCACCATGGTTATGGGTCAACCACATAAAACCCATAGTTATGGGTCAACCACACAAAACCCATGGTTTTGAGTCAACCACACAAAACTCTTCTCTTCATTGGAATCAAGCTTGTTATTGCCATCATGGTTATGGGTCAACCTTGCAAAACCCACGGTTATAGGTCAACTTCGCAAAACCCGCGGTTATGGGTCAACCACGCAAAACCCTTCTCTTCATTGGTAACTAGCACATTGTAATCATGGGTCTCTTCTTAGCATGAAATGATGGGGACCATCATTTTCTAAGGGGGGAGGAATGATCCGAATTTTAGGGGGCATATGGTCTAAATTCAGATATATAAGCCATAAAAGCATTAAATGAAGAGGCCACCCTCTCATATCCATGGTATTTGGTAGCACATGGTTTTGGCCCATGGTATGGCCTCAAGACACATTGTAATAATGCTATATAAAGGCCTAGCAAGCCTTCTCATGATATCAAGTTACTCATTTGGTTTCTCTCATATTTTCTATTGTTCATTGTGAGATTATTTAGATCTGAGTGAGTTATTGGTAATTAGTTTTAGAGGTGGGGCTCCTCTTTGAGCCTCACCTCCCATTCACTTCATGTGTTTTTGTTCATGCTTATTCTTATGCAATATTAGGGTTTTCATGTGAATTTTATGACAGATTTGCATGCTTAATCTCCTCCTCTCTCGGCATTCAAGCCTTCCGGGTCTCAGCCCCCAAGATCCGGATCACTAGGGACCAAGTTCAAAAACAGATATCATGGATTAGGATGGTACAAGTTTGGATTCCATATGATTGTCCAAATGTTGCAAGGGTACCCGCACGAAGCTGGTACCCAAAAATACTACAATAGGAGTGTGCGAGCGGAAAAAAACAAGGACACACACACGTGTCTAAACCTGCACACATATCCCTCCTTCGACAATGCCGAACATCCACGTCGTTGAGTCAACGTGGAAAAAAGGGGCGCACACGCGTTATTAACGCGTATGCAAAAAAGTGTGTGCATGTGTTAATGGTGCGTGCGCGCCCCTGTTTCTTTTATAAAAAAAAATAGAGCATGAGTTTGTCATTGTTCAACAAACCCGCAAGCGCACAATGACCAAACAAGCACCATACGAGCGCGTTGTGGACCAACCAAAGGCCTCTTCAACACCATCAATTCGAACCTCCACCACCTTGCAGACGTTGCCTCTAGGTAGGTGCTCAACAAACCATCTATTTGTTGTTATTTTTGTTTTTTTTTGTTTTCCATTTCAATTTCAATTTAAAAAAAAATTTACAATCCATTAAAAACCAAAAAAAAATCATTACAAATTAACTACACCTAACAAGATGACAAACAGACCTGAACTATCAGATGAAACCAATGAAACCGAACCATTAGAAGACAACATTGGAACGGACAATGAACCGAATGAAAACCCCAAAGATCAATTATACCAATATTTAAATGAATTAAGGCTATTAAACGATGAATTGAAGAGCACCAAGGAACCCTCTCAGGTTTCATTGGCTTCATAATTGCAAAACATCATTAAATCCATCAACATTTCCCACAGTGAGATCACAAATATGAGCCAATACAGGGCTCGAATGAGGGAACACTACTCCTGTCACGTACCCAAAATTTCATAAAATTTAAAACTTTTCTAAGTGCCTAAAATGCCACTAAAATATATGCGGAAACATAAAGTGTGGGTTTACTTTCTTAAACCTTGCGAGAAACACAAACTTCATTATGTCTTAATATACATCCTTTAAGAAACATATACTTCTTTCAATAAAACCATCTAAATGGTAACAACACAATCATAATCATAAGCGAAGCATTATATCAACAATCAACCTTGTATATGAATCGTATACATCAAATAATCATAAACATTTTTAAGGACATAAACAAGTACTCATACATGAGACACATTGAGAAACACCATAGAAAACATAGGAGACAAAATATAACGTGGTTCACCCGAACTCAGGCTAGCCCACAAAGGTGTGTGCAGCTTTTATTATTCATCAAAAGATAATTTACAACTATAACCCAATGGTTGCTTTAATCATCTTCCAGCTTTTTCCAAGCTTCTCAAATGATTGAGTATTTAAAACATTGAAGCCAACCTCTAATAGAGAATAGAAAAACTATTCTAGTTGAGACATAATATAACCTATTCATATTTCTATTTAAATATGTTACTCTCCTTTTAACATGTATTTAAATAAATTAACCTTCACTTTAATAAAGTGATGAATGAGGAGTCATATATGTAATCACATACTACATATCTTTTTACTTGCTCTATAGAATGTTTCCTCTTAACTATATTCGTTGTTATGGTCTTATTTATTAGATTACTTTAAGAGATGTCCATAACTCTCAATGCTTTTACCTGTCATTACTATATTATGATATGGATCAGAAAGTAAATATAAGGAAATCTTAAACGAAAAGGTATAGTCTTAAATCTTCACTGCGTATTTTTAAAGCAAGATTTCGATGTAAAACTAAGATCGACCTCTAAGCTAAAGATTAAGTATCAAGTCCGCGAGTCATCTTTCTATGGATACCATCCCAAATGCACCCAAATAAGCCTACAGGAATCCATGCGACATTCATCTATCTGGTGAACAAAATCAGAAATCATGCAGCGATCCACCATTACGGGATAATGAGTTTTGCAGGTAAAATCGAATTTTTACATGGATCACTCTAGCAACAAACAAATAGTACAGCGAAGGAAGGGTATCACCCAATGGCTCCATGCATTCATAAGTAGCACCAATCTATGTCAAGATAAGAAAAACAATAGAAATTACCCATACGAGCTTCACGCATACATGTACAGAGAAATGTATAGAAGAGCAAAAGAAAGCAATCCAAACATAGTGCGTTTATCTTGGAGATGAGATAATGCAGAAATCTTAGTTCATTAATTTTAGTCCATCGTTTTATGCAAGGTAATAATGGTTCTTATTCCACATACTCAAAGATCTTACTACTGCGATCTCATCCTAAACAGTTTAATACTATGTAATGCAAAAATACAAAATACAGTAAAATTAAACATACAAAACCGAACCATGACTTCCATACTTTGTCGATCTTTTCCCTCTCTCCGCAGTCAAGCTTATAAGAATATTTCGGTCCCACCCCAGGATAAAATACAATGGCAGCCAATATAAGAACCCAAAATAACTAAAGCAGAAAATGGAAGGAGTCAATCCTCCCTACAGAGGTATCGCTCAACAATGAAAACAAACCAAAGCAAGAATTCACATGAACAAGGCAGAGTGGCATTGGCTATCTTAAGGTTTTAAATCAATGATACAAAGAAATTTACACTCCGAATTTGGATTTCAGAATACAGATCCACAATAAAAGAAAACTCCACAGATTTAGATTTGGTTTCCCTAACCCTAGCTCATCGAAAATGGAAGGCAGCAAAAAGATCATATAGGCATAAGGTTTCGTTGCCTCAATTTTAATAATACAGAATATCAAATGCATAAAACACCAATATTACCTGTATTCGCTAAACATACAGGTCGACAACAAATTATCCAGACTGCAACGGAAAAACACTGGGAAGTCAGTGCTGCTATGAGTTCTTCATTGTCGAGTTTCTCTCTAACTCCTCCTCAGGATTACTCCCGTCTATTGACCGCAGGGTTGCTCATTCATCATGATTGTAGATATCACCAACCCTCACGATCATAGGGATCCTCCTCCCTCTAAAGATCGCAAAGATCTCCCTCTCTCCACGAAGCACCGTCCCTTATAAAGAGTCTCGCCTTTCCCGTTGCTAGAGAAATCATGGCTCTTTTAAGTGAGCCAAATGGCGGTGAAAAAGATTGAAGTATCCTCCACTAAGGTGACATTACTCCACTACGTAATAAATGACTAAAATATAAGACTCCAACGGAGCTTCCCCACTATGCTCGAGTCTAAAAAAACAAATGTACCACTCTCCCTAAAATCGATGGTAGTTTTTACCCAAAAAAAATCATTTAATGGAGGACATTTAACCTTCCACTATTACCCAACCGATTTCCCACTTGGTGACAAATGGCAACAAGAAAGTTTTAGTGCTCTCCTCCACTTTGGAGACATGGCCCAAGAAACTCTCCAACAATTTCCTTAAAGAGTGCAAGGGTGTTTCCCCCACTAAAGCTCGAGTCGGCCCCATGAGGATACCTTAATCTTTTAAGATTTCACTATAAATTTTAACGTGTGACCTAATGTCTTTCATATCTAATATATACTCAATTAATAATTTAGTAGATTTCATCGTTAACCTTTATATGAAAGAGTAATATTATATATATATATATATATATATTTTTAAGAAGATAACCCATAATATGTAGTTCCTTAAAAGGTTTTCTAGAAACCTTTAAAAGGTCCTATTAATTTATTTTATCATCTTGTGCATAATAGTTTATATAATAACCTACTAGGTTAATATTACTCATTTCCCAATACTCTATAGCTTAGTTTGACCTTTATATATATATATATATACAAATATATATATATATATATTTAACAGCTAAATAGTTATTATAACTATCTATTTACTTTTTGTGTACACATATATATGACACAATTATAATATCAATCACTTTTCATATATATGTATGAATGTATATATCATTAAATAGTTATCCCCACTATTTATAATTGTCCATAATATATTTAAATATTTTATATAAAATATTCATAATAAGCTAGGTTCCCTTTAGTAGATAATAATTTATGTGTTTTCTAGCATTTTGTGTAAATACTTATAATAATAATAAAATGACCTTCCTGTTTTACTTAGGATTATCAAATCCTAATGATCCTCATATCGGGAAGGTGACACTCTTAAAATAAACACCATTAGATACAACATTCACTAGTGGGGCCTTGGCCTTGAGCTCCTCACCAGAACGATTACAAAAATTATTTACATTTACAAAATAATAATAAAAGGGTTGAAATTGAGGGATGTTACACACTCCACCCCTTAAAGGTAACACCGTCCTCGGTGTTCAACTGTTTGTCTTTTGCATCCATCCCCATCTTTCGCTAAATTTTGTTCTTATGCCATGGTCGTCTTCACATTTTTGCGATTTTCCGCGACCCTTTTACTCATATCCTGCACATTATACAACTCGTACAAGATTTTTTTAGTATTTTTCAGTATAACATAAGTATACAAAATTTCAAAATAGCAAATGTTTATCATTCACCCTCATCCTTGATGAAATATTTGCTTACTTTAGCGTTTATAACATTCACACATAAATACATGTGATAGTCTAGCTACAAGACAATCATTATTATTAACTCATATCATAAAACAATTCTTTCAACTGAACTTTGTAATCACCAAACCTCTTTGTACTTCCGCAATCATGAAGACTTGCATACAAAACTCTTATGTATTTTCTGCAATCGTGAAGACTTGCCATACAAAACCCTTTATGTATTTCCGCAATCGTGGAGACTTGCCATACAAAACATGAGTCTTCGGTAACTCAGCCGGAAAACCTCTGCATACAGTAGAAATATGACAGTCTTACTCTACAACTCATTACATAGCTTCCCCTCATTGAATCTTCTTGTGGGCTCAGTTCTAACACCACAAGGAAAAAGTTTAGTCTCCTCAGAGAACCTCTTGTGCGCTCTGTTCTAACAACACAAGGAAAAATCGTGAGCCCTTCCTCTGCTCAATTCGATGGATATAAAGTTTTTCCTAGGACTTTTGGGTCAGTATAACATTCAACGAGCTACCCACCTGCTCTATTCCACTTCCATGGGGAACATGACCACAATTTAGGGAAGTTGCACCCTGCAATAGCTAGTAAGTGAGTGCAAGATGCAGCCTCTTCTTGAGTTCAGGAAATATTATTTTCCCCTCAAACCTTCTCATTTGAGTCGGAGAATTTTTACTTAGTAACAATCATTTAGTACTTCTTGCATTCCACATGCGACATAATACCAACAAAGTATTAACGAATATATCTCATTCTATGCATTTTGATGATTACACATCATCAATCATAAGTCTTACCACCAATCATGATCCATAAAGCCCTGTAAAAAAAATGTAAAGTAAATTATTACTTACTCTTGAGCGATTTAGCTCAACTTATCTATGTAAGTGGTTGTATAATCCATGTTCCTCTTGGATTATGACATTGGTCGTGATCCAAAATCTCCTCCTGAAGTGTTAGTGTAAGGAAAATTTTTCTTTTCTTCAAAAGTTCAACAACTGAACTCATATATTTACACGCATGCTCATTGGTTTAACTTGTGCATCCTCTTCAATTCATCCTGATGCAAACTCTTATATCAAATTAGATTTGCACATCAACTACTTTGCTTTAATAACTGAAATACTCATCTTTACTCCTTTAGGAAACTTTGAAGTTTGAACTTTTGAATGATATTTCCTCTCGTCCATTCCAGTTCCATGCATCCAAAGTGAAACAAAAAAATCGATTAGTAAACTTAACAACCTTCACACTTATTTATTGCATGTTGAGCTCATTAGGCCCAAGTGTTGTAACCTAATGCTCTGATACCATATGTCACGTACCCAAAATTTCATAAAATTTGAAACTTTTCTAAGTGCCTAAAATGCCACTAAAATATATGCGGAAACATAAAGTGTGGGTTTACTTTCTTAAACCTTGCGGGAAACACAAACTTCATTATGTCTTAATATACATCATTTAAGAAACATATACTTCTTTCAATAAAACCATCTAAATGGTAACAACACAATCATAATCATAAGCGAAGCATTATATCAACAATCGACCTTGTATATGAATCGTATACATCAAATAATCATAAACATTTTTAAGGACAGAAACAAGTACTCATACATGAGACACATTAAGAAACACCATAGAAAACATAGGAGACAAAATATAACGTTGTTCACCCGAACTCGGGCTAGTCCACAAAGGTGTGTGCAACTTTTATTATTCATCAAAAGATAATTTACAACTACAACCCAATGGTTGCTTTAATCATCTTCCAGCTTTTTCCAAGCTTCTCAAATGATTGAGTATTTAAAACATTGAAGCCAACCTCTAATAGAGAATAGAAAAACTATTCTAGTTGAGACATAGTATAACCTATTCATATTTCTATTTAAATATGTTACTCTCCTTTTAACATGTATTTAAATAAATTAACCTTCACTTTAATAAAGTGATGAATGAGGAGTCATATATGTAATCACATACTACGTATCTTTTTACTTGCTCTATAGAATGTTTCCTCTTAACTATATTCGTTGTTATGGTCTTATTTATTAGATTACTTTAAGAGATGTCCATAACTCTCAATGCTTTTACCTGTCATTATTGTATTATGATATGGATCAGAAAGTAAATATAAGGAAATCTTAAACGAAAAAGGTATAGTCTTAAATCTTCACTGCGTATTTTTAAAGCAAGATTTCGATGTAAAACTAAGATCGACCTCTAAGCTAAAGATCAAGTATCAAGTCCGCGAGTCATCTTTCTATGGATACCATCCCAAATGCACCCAAATAAGCCTACAGGAATCCACACGACATTCATCTATCTGGTGAACAAAATCAGAAATCATGCAGGGATCCATCATTACGGGATAATGAGTTTTGCAGGTAAAATTGAATTTTTACATGGATCACTCTAGCAGCAAACAAATAGTACAGTGAAGGAAGGGTATCACCCAACGGCTCCATGCATTCATAAGCAGCACCAATCTATGTCAAGATAAGAAAAAAAATAGAAATTACCCATACGAGCTTCACGCATACATGTACAGAGAAATGTATAGAAGAGCAAAAGAAAGCAATCCAAACATAGTGCGTTTATCTTGGAGATGAGATAATGCAGAAATCTTAGTTCATTAATTTTAGTCCATCGTTTTATGCAAGGTAATAATGGTTCTTATTCCACATACTCAGAGATCTTACTACTGCGATCTCATCCTAAACAGTTTAATACTATGTAATGCAAAAATACAAAATACAGTAAAATTAAACATACAAAACCGAACCATGACTTCCATACTTTGTCGATCTTTTCCCTCTCTCCACAATCAAGCTTATAAGAATATTTCGGTCCCACCCCAGGATAAAATACAATGGCAGCCAATATAAGAACCCAAAATAACTAAAGCAGAAAATGGAAGGAGTCGATCCTCCCTACAGAGGTATCGCTCAACAATGAAAACAAACCAAAGCAAGAATTCACATGAACAAGGCAGAGTGGCATTGGCTATCTTAAGGTTTTAAATCAATGATACAAAGAAATTTCCACTCCGAATTTGGATTTCAGAATACAGATCCACAATAAAAGAAAACTCCACAGATTTAGATTTGGTTTCCCTAACCCTAGCTCATCGAAAATGGAAGGCAGCAAAAAGATCATATAGGCATAAGGTTTCGTTGCCTCAATTTTAATAATACAGAATATCAAATGAATAAAACACCAATATTACCTGTATTCGCTAAACATACAGATCGACAACAAATTATCCATACTGCAATGGAAAAACACTGGGAAGTCAGTGCTGCTATGAGTTCTTCATTGTCGAGTTTCTCTCTAACTCCTCCTCAGGATTACTCCCGTCTATTGACCGCAGGGTTGCTCATTCATCATGATTGTAGATATCACCAACCCTCACGATCATAGGGATCCTCCTCCCTCTAATGATCGCAAAGATCTCCCTCTCTCCACGAAGCACCGTCCCTTATAAAGAGTCTCGTCTTTCCCGTTGCTAGAGAAATCATGGCTCTTTTAAGTGAGCCAGATGGCGGTGAAAAAGATTGAAGTATCCTCCACTAAGGTGACATTACTCCACTACGTAATAAATGACTAAAATATAAGACTCCAACGGAGCTTCCCCACTATGCTCGAGTCTAAAAAAACAAATGTACCACTCTCCCTAAAATCGATGGTAGTTTTTACCCAAAAAAAATCATTTAATGGAGGACATTTAACCTTCCACTATTACCCAACCGATTTCCCACTTGGTGACAAATGGCAACAAGAAAGTTTTAGTGCTCTCCTCCACTTTGGAGACACGGCCCAAGAAACTCTCCAACAATTTCCTTAAAGAGTGCAAGGGTGTTTCCCCCACTAAAGCTCGAGTCGGCCCCATGAGGATACCTTAATCTTTTAAGATTTCACTATAAATTTTAACGTGTGACCTAATGTCTTTCATATCTAATATATACTCAATTAATAATTTAGTAGATTTCATCGTTAACCTTTATATTAAAGAGTAATATTAAATATATGTATATATATATATATTTAAGAAGATAACCCATAATATGTAGTTCCTTAAAAGGTTTTCTAGAAACCTTTTAGAGGTCCTATTAATTTATTTTATCATCTTGTGAATAATAGTTTATATAATAACCTACTAGGTTAATATTACTCATTTCCCAATACTCTATAGCTTAGTTTGACCTTTGTATATATATATATATATATATATATATATATATATATATATATTGTATATATATATTTAACAGCTAAATAGTTATTATAACTATCTATTTACTTTTTGTGTACACATATATATGACACAATTATAATATCAATCACTTTTCATATATATGTATGAATGTATATATCATTAACTTAAATAGTTATCCCCACTATTTATAATTGTCCATAATATATTTAAATATTTTATATAAAATATTCATAATAAGCTAGGTTCCCTTTAGCAGATAATAATTTATGTGTTTTCTAGCATTTTGTGTAAATACTTATAATAATAATAAAATGACCTTCCTGTTTTACTTAGGATTATCAAATCCTAATGATCCTCATATCGGGAAGGTGACACTCTTAAAATAAACACCATTAGATACAACATTCACTAGTGGGGCCTTGGCCTTGAGCTCCTCACCAGAACGATTACAAAAATTATTTACATTTACAAAATAATAATAAAAGGGTTGAAATTGAGGGATGTTACAACTCCACTGGGATGTCTAAAGAACAGATTAAAGACCTCAACATCACCAAAGCCCATTTGTACAACAAATTCATAGATCCCAGGACAAGACGGCCTCCAGATGTGAGGAAGAGATGGGTTTGCATGGACTGGTGTATTTACCAGCCATGGAGAGATAACTGGAGAAAGATATGGTTTATGGTGTTTGACAGCCCCCCATGCAATATAATTTGGAGGTCCCATAGTATTTACCTCGAAAATTGTGGGTTGAGATTGAGCTAGGCTACCATGTCAACTATTTTGACATCACTGAGTTTCAGGGTGTCAATCTTGGCTCTACCCAAGATTGACCTCAAGCCTGCCGCAGCCCACTTAGAGAACCTCCTACACCCAGGAGAGAGAGCCAAACCCCCCTCCTCAACCACCCGAGTTTGGTAGCGGCCTAGATGATATTAATGACTCAGTTAGACGTGCCACACATCATTTGCTTAGACATACCACATTTGTGGCTATGTCTTCACAAAGTCGGGAGCACATCGATGAGACACACATAGCTGCATGGTCTATGCGTGGTGGTCGGGACATGCCAGGTACAGGTGGAACCTAGGAGGGGCCATCTATTTCTACTGGAACAACGACACATCGTTGTTCTCACTGTAGTCATTCTTTCCATGGTCCTACACAGCAGCATGCCACAAAGAGCTACATGGAGCAGGTTAGCTATTGTTTTATTTAATGTTCAAGTATTTGTTGTATTTTATTTGATATCGTATTGTTTAATATATTTAACTTTGAATTACACATTGTTGAATTTATTTGTTTTAATGTATAGTTATTCAGGGCCGAGTCTCCATCCTCTAGGTGGGAGGACATTGGTTCCTTTGACCTAGACCGAGCCATGGCAGCAGCAGAGGAGATTGCGGCACCATACACACAGGTAACTTCTTTACTTTGAATAATGAGATCCAGTTATGATTAATTTGTGTTCAGTAATTACAAATTAATTAGCACTGATTAATTACCATATTATCTTCGGATTTAACAATTGTGTTTATCATATTGTCTAAATTATTTGACAGCTATAAATTCATATAATCCAACCAAACAAAAATGAAACCTTATAAAACATGAAAACCTAAGAAAACTATAAACATGTGTTCATGTTCACTTTAGGCATCCTAGACCTCTAATGATTATAAAAATGGGAGAGAAATTTCCAAAATTTGTCATTCTTACTTGACCAATGATGAGAGAATTTTCCATCATCAATTTGTTGTAGGTGACATTGTCATCATTCTGTCCATCAACAATCTATCCATAAGCTAATCATATTCATTATTTTTAATAGCATGTCCTCATTCTATCCCCAAACATATATTCATTTGTCCATGGTCATGCTTTCATTAATCTACCACTATTGCTGCCTTAGTGAAGCCCAAAAGATTAGAGATAAAAATTAGTTTACTGTTGCACCACTGCTCCTACTACTGTTGCTACTTCACCGAACCTTCCTCAGTCATCCTAACCCCTGAAATAATATCTCTCTTCAATCTCCCGAAATCTTCACACATTGCTTCCTTAAAAATGAAACTTGTCTTCTATTTATACTCTTGTCTTCTATGAAACTTGTATTCTATTTATAATTTTATCATTAAGATGATTAAATAAACCAAATATGATTTATTTAATCATGGCCATGCCATGTCACCTTCTATCCTTTTAAATATTAAATGTGAGACGCACATATGCCCTTAAGATGCCCGCAATGCACTCTTAAAAATGCCCACAATGGGCTCCACTTTGATGCCCGCAAGGGCCATCAACACATGCCTGTATTGATCTTGGATTATGCATGCAATGGTCTCATGTAAATTCCCACAGGCCCTTATCAATATGCCTGCAATACACCACAAATGCACATAGGGTCCTTTTGATTATCCCCGCAATGGTGCTTTGAAATGCCCGCAAGGGGCCTTCCAAATGCCCACACATCTTCCTTGTCCACCTCATCATCTTGTCTTTGTCCTCTAATATTATGTTTTCCAATTCATCGTCCTCCATGTCACCAAGTTATCAATCCTTCTTGTCATCAAGCATGTCCTCCTTGTCATGTTCCATGTCATCAAACACCATGCTTGGCAAGTCATCAAGCTCGCTTGCTTGTCACTTGTCTTTGTCTTGTCCTTAGCTTGCCATGTCCTTCTTCCATGCTTGTCATAAACACTTGGCATGCTTGCTGATGCTTTCCATGTTTTTCATACTTATCACCTTTTCCATTCCTCAAGCCATGTCACCATCTCCATTGTGCTTTCCATAATGTGTATGCTCCATGTTCTTAACTCTTCCATGTCTTTGTCATTAATGTATTGTCATCAAAGTCATTATCAAGTCCTTGTCATCAATCCTTTATCATGTCTCCACTTTCTCAAGTCTTCTACACTTGTCATGCTTGCTTGCCACTTGTCAAGTCATCAAATCTTGCCATGTTTACCATTTTTCTAGTCAAGTCTTTTCCATGTCATCACTTTGACCTTTGTCATTAACGCGTTGTCATCAATGAAAACTTTGGCCATCAAACACTTCAAGCATAAATTGTCAACCTTCTTTGCCACATTATATTCAATGAATGACCACAGAATGGGTCATTTGTTCCTATCATGGGCCCAATCCATTGTGAGTCAAAGGACACGATCCCCACAACCATGTTCTTTACCAAGTCTTGAACAAATGGACTGCACCAATACAATAAAAAATTTATATAATATCCAAAGCCCATCAAACCACTATCATCTAACTTGAATCTAAATTAATTGCAATCATGTTATTTAAGTACTATCGTTGTCATTCTCATTGTCATTGTGTTTAATATTGTTAATATTGTTTTTTATAAATTCAATGTAAAAATTGTAGTGTCCGCAGGCTCCAGCGACCAGCCATTGCCCCCAAGGATCAATAGATCTCCACATGTGCAGGTATCGTGTGTATTAAAGCATAAATTTAATTTCAAATTTGATGACTTGTTTGTGTATATTTATATTTTTCTATATTAAACTATGAGGTTATAAATGTGTATGCAGGTGCGAGCACCTCGGCCTAGCAATGTCGTTTTTCCTCCCTCCTCGACCTTTCGGCCACCGTATATGCCAGTTGTATTCCCTGGCATACATGCCCCATTCTATGCATCCCTCCCCACCCCCTTCCATCCATCCCCCCCCTCCTATCCAGCACCACAGTTCCATCCAACTCCCCTTCTGTTTCATATCCTGCGTCCCATCACCCCATCCCAACCTTTCCATCACCTCTGTATCAGTTTCCCATGTTCCCACCCTCCCCCATCCGACCACGACACACCACCCATCCACAGTCACCCATCCCTCCACTGCAACACAGACCTCTCTGCCCCCACATTCCCCCACCACACTCGCTTCCCATTCCACGGTGCCCCCATCCATACTACAACTAGTTGGGGTTTATCACCCTAGACATGCATCTCCACTTCACGCACCCCATTCCATGCCTCCTTATTCCACCTCTCCTTCTTCCATTGTGCCCCCCAGTGGTGTTTCCATCATCGATGTGGCTACATCCTCTACTATACCATACACCCTAGCATCGGAGCAGGTTGTCCAACCGACTGCTCCATCCACCAGCCCTGAAGGCCAGCCAGTTGTGTTCACGGTGAGATTGACTAGTTTATGAAAATCTCGTTCAATTTTAATGAAAAATTACTATATGCATCTAATTTCCTCATTTATCTAATTGTTATAAGTTTTGCAGGGTGGCATTGCTGAGAGACTAGGAGCACGAAGGAGGGAGACCCCCTCACGACTTATAGTCTCGCATGCGGTGAGTTATCTAAGATTTGAAACTATTTTTATTTTTAAATTATTTTTTATACTTGTATAATTGCCAGGAAAAGTTGACAAATTATTGTTGTCATTTCAAGGCTCGGGGGGATGTGGTCCAAGTCGCCCGAAGGACCTAGCTTCCCCTAGCACGAAGAAGAGGAAGATCGATTTTGGAGATGCACCTGGGAGCTCCGAGGGTGGGCAGGAGGATTGAGAGACCCTCCTATGTAAACTAGCCATGATGTGGCATTTTGGGCACAAGTTGCCATATTTTGTATAGGGCACCATGGGCCATATTTTGTATAGGGCACAATGGGCCATATTTTGTACAGGGCACTAGTTGCCACTATATAGACGTTGGGAATGATGTTCCATTTTTCCAAAAAGTGTACATGATTGGATCATTTTTGCATATTAATAGATGGATTTGCACTTATCTATATGAATTTGCCTTTAATTACATTTTTGCATACATGATTTTGTCTTCAATAACAATGTTAGGGAAAAAATTTCACATACATATCACTAGTGGATTTGGACCCAAAATCCGACGACAAAATCCGATGACCTCCAACGAAGAAGGACTATGTCGTCAGATTTCACCTTAAAAATCTCAAAATTTGATGATCTTTTTAAAATTGATAGAAGGATACGTCGGATATCCGACGGCTATGCTCATATCTGACAGTCATGTGGATATCCGACATCATATTATGCATTGGGATGTCGGATATCCGACATCAATTCTCCAACGGTAACTAGGTTCAAGCCGTCGGATATTCGACGGACTTTTGACTTTTAAAGCTTATAAATACTGAAACATTCCGACATGTTTGCTATATAAGCGACGGTTTGCAAAAGTTTTTTTATTCGGCGGACTGTTTTTCGGCAAACTGTTTTTCATTATTTCCATTGTTTTCTAGATTCAAGCGAGCGAAGTGTGGAGCTACATTTTCTAAGATCGATAATCTTCATTCAAGCTCTTTACGAGAAAATGTCAACTAGCAATATTTCTGATCCAGACGAACAAAATCGACAATTGCTTGCTAGATTGTGGGAAGGAGTTGAAAAAAGGGGTGATAGGAAATGCTATTGTCCATGTACTCAATGCAGGGGCTTTAAGAGGAGAATAATTTTGATCACAACAGCCACAAAACATTGTAGGGAGCATGGGCACGCTGAGCGGGGACATGAATACCATCCATTTGTATGTTTTGCATTATATATGTTTTTATTTTGATTACTTTTGTAAATTTATGTATTGATCGTGGTTTCAATAGATGGGGACTAACATGGACAATAAATATTATTTTAATATTAAATATTTATTATACTATTTATTTTTCTTTTGTGCATGTTGAATCTAGGGTATAGTAGAATAACTCATTTATTTCTTCGTTAGTGAGACTAACCCACTCACCGGGGAAAGCACTTAACTCTCTAGATTTGTGACACTTTCCATCATGATAATAGAAATAACGACTATATTGGCATGTTAAGGTATGTAATATATTCCATCACAAAATATATATGATTGTGTATAATTTTGTTGTTCATTCATATATAAGTCAAATTATTATGGATGAAATTTGTTCCATTATTATTATTTCTATATTATATTAACTAGATTTTTATTTTTATTTGTTGTAGCATGATAGGTGAATATTTGTTACCACCATCAAATATTTTACCTCGCACATATCGAGATTTATCTGCCATCATGAAAGAAATTGGAATGAAATATGAAGCAATTCATGCATGCCCCGATGACCATGTTCTATATTACAATCAGCATGAATTTGCAACAGAATGTCCTGAATGTCATATCAATAGATATCGCACAGATCAAGTAACTAAAAAGGTGCCTCACAAGGTTCTACGTTATATTCTCATTATTCCACGTCTGCAACGACTGTTCAGGTGCAAAAACATAGCGCAGTTTATGGATTACCATGCACGGAACATAAGTCAAGACAACATTATTTGGATGCCTGCAGATGGGTCTGCATTTAGAGATATGGAGGTAAAATGGCCCCACTTTAAAGAAGAACCTTGTAATCGTAGGATTTCTTTGGCAGCAGATGGTGTCAATCCATTTGTAGAGATGCGATCCGTTTACTCGGTGTGGCCTATTTTTGTTATCAAAAACAACATTCCTCCATGGTTGACAATAAAGAGGGAGCACATAATGTTGTCAATGATTGTTCCAGGTACGAACCATGCAGTGTTTTTTTTTAAGTAGTTGTATCTCATTTGTCGTATTTTTGTCGCATAATGTCATATATATATTTAATGTTTTTCTATTGTGCAATATGGTTTAATATATGTAATATTAATGGTTAGTCTCATATTTATATTTTTTATATGTTCATATCAATCAAGTAAGTGAAAGATATGAATGTATATATCGAACTTCTTATTGACGAGCTACTGAAGTTATGGAATGGCATCACTATGTATGACATATCTAGACCAATACGACAAAGGCAATTTCAATTCCATGCAATGCTTGTATGGACAATACATGATACCCCAGGGTTAACCCATTTTTGTGGTATGTAATTATAAGTTCCACTTTATTTGCAAAACGTTATACGAACTACTAGTTAATATACTATGCACGCATGTTTTTCTAAATAATCTAGTCATTTTGTATATAATTATAATTGATCACATAGATATTCCATCTCTTTATGTAGGTCTTCAGGCAAAGGGGAAATTTGCATGTCCAGTTTGTGGTCCTAAGATCAAATCTCCTCTGTTCAATGGCAAGAAAGAGACTACATTAAAACCGCGGAGAATGACATCTCACCTATGGAAGTTGCAATATAATAGAAATCGTCAAGGTACATATAATGAATCATCATATATGATATGTTATACTGTATTTTTTTATATTGTGTGTTTTTTACTGTAACTAACATTAATTTATGTAATTTCATGATTGTCATTCATGTGATCATGAAGGAATTAATGGGCTTCCACGAGGAATGAAAAGTTATCCTAGACAATTCAGTAGGTTTCCCTACTATGAGCACCTACAAATTGCTCATCTATTTGATACAATGCATATCGGAAAGAATGTGACCAAAACATTATGGCGAATATTGGATGGAAGGAGTGACAAAAAAAAAATTGTCAAAATTTGCAAAGACATTCAAGATAGCAACCATGCAATGAAAGACATCATTCAATTTCATAGCAACGGAGAGCAAATTAATATAAACTCACTTCCATGGATGTGACCAGCAAAGTAATATTGTAAAAGAAGTCATTCGAAAAATTAAATTTTCCACTGGATTTTGTGCGAACATGAAGAATATCATAACAAAGAAAGGTGATTTCACGGGGGTGAAAACTCACGATTGGCATGTCTTCATGAAGATAATTATTATGGTATAGATTTAAATTATTTTTTTTCCTATTACAGTGAATATGGTTGGTATATTTTTTATTTGTCTACTCTTTGTTGATAAAATGAAACTATTTGTATATTATTGAAACACTATGTTCTACCTCTCTCTATCCCGGACAACTTCGACAACAATGCCAAGCAAATAATATATAGTCTCAGGAAATACATGAGATAAGTGGTGATTGTTTCCATGCGCTTAGTGTTTGTTTAATCCAACATAGAACTTGTATTTGATTTTTGTTCTGTAATTCATGATGTTACGTAATATATTGTTTTTTTCTTTAATCTCTTGATTTGGATGTTGTCATGTCACTCATAGATGGTTGTCATCTAAAGAATTCCATAAATAAGACATAAAGTATTGGAGGAGAGAAATTCCTTGTATCATGTGTGAAATGCAGAAGCATCTACCTTTGGAATTTTTCAATGCACAAGAACACTACCTCATACACCAAGTTGAGGAGATTGAACTATATGGACCTGTGCACTCAAGGTCCATGTGGATGGTTGAGAGGCACTTGAAATTTACGAAGGGTTTGGTCAGACAACGAGCATATGCTGAGGGTTCTATGATGGAGGGATATATGGTATACCAAAACATGTTGTATTAGTGAATATCTTCCTAAATTAGCAGAAAAGCTCAATTTACATCGCACTTGTGACCCAGAATCCAATAAGAGTTTCGAAGGGGAGTATCCGAAGGGGAAAGGTAGATCAAGGAAGGTAAAAGGTAATATAGCACATTCTTATATTCAGTATTTTGCATAAATTTATACTATAATTTACTTTCTTAAGTTACTATATTACATTTGTATTGAATTTTAATTTTATTGTCATGAAATAGTTGGTTGAGAGTGGGATGCAATTCATTTATATATCGCAAACAATCTTGATTGGATGAAGGTATGGATCGAACAATGTGAACAATCTAGTCATGGAATATCATGGGAAGGTGTGTCTTCATTGGTTAAAGCTGCACATCGCAATGGAGACACCAATCTAACACAAAGGGAAATTGATTTAGCAAGAGGTTTAAAAGATAAGAAGGTAAGCATAATAATCATCCACACTATTTTTTTTTGTAAAAAATAATGCCGTTGTACGTCACGCTATTTTTTTCATTGTATGGCATTATAAACATGCACTAGTTAATCATAAATATTGGATCATTATGTAATCTTTTCCTGTATGGATTTTTGTAGGTAACACATCATAAGGCTATGTGGTGCAATGGATGTAGATATTGAATCAAAAAGTTGGATGAAAAAAAGAAAACATCTGATTGTGGGATATCTGCAGTCTTTGAGGTGACCAATGTTTCTTCTAGAAGTGATAGACATCCAGAACTCTCTGAAAATCGATACTATGGGTATCTGGAAGACATTCTTCAGTGTGACTTTAACTCCTTCAAGGTATTTTTGTTCATTGTCAAATGGTACAGGTGTCGATTGAATCAACGTGATCCTAATAAAACAATAATTGAACATGATAAAGGATTTACCATGGTAAATACAAGGTTGTTTGAGCGAGGAACGGAGCCCTATGTTCTTCCAACCCAATGTGAACAGGTATTTTACTCTGAGGTTCCAGGTAGAGCGGGTTGGTCATTTGTTGTGAGACACGATCTAAGGGGAAGGCCGGTAAAGTATAACATAGATGAAGGTAATGAAGACGTTCTCGAAGAAGAAGACGCCGTAGAAGATGATCATGATCAACATGAGTTAAATGATCATGTTCCTGAAGAAGATGTCGAAGAACTTATTGAATCAAATGATATATCAGACAATGTCAATGAAGATGGTATCGACGATGACATGATGATTGTAACTGACATTGACGACAAGGATGATATGGCCAATCCTTACAATGTTGAATCTGGATCATCGGATGATAGTACAGACGATGACTCAGATGAAGAAGATGATGAAGACCATTGAAGTTTATGAGGTATGCAGTAATAATAAATTAATTGTTTCTTAGTGAGTTTCCATTTTCTAGTATGATATAATTAGAAACATTGCTTGTTATAGAGTATGTCAAAAAACACATTTAAAGTTTTTGTACATAGATATTTTTGTTGGGTTATGGGGAATTGAGCGTGATGTGAGGGGGGGGAGGGTCCATAAGAGCTTCCACCTTCATGTGGTTGGCCCTGTTTAGTAGAGAATATTAAATTATTCTTGAAACAGAGAGAATCTTAGTAAGGATTAAATGCACAATTATCAAGACTCAAACATAATCATCATCATCATCATCATCATCGGCATCATCATCATCATCATCGTATTTTTCTTCTTCATTTACATCTTCATCATCTTCATCATCATCGTCATCATCACCATCACCATCATCATCATCATCATCATAATCATCATCATCATCATCATCATCATCATCATCTTCGTCATTGTCGTCGTCGTCATGGCCACCATCATCATCATCATCATTGTCATCATCATTGTCATCGTCACGACCACCATCATCATCATCATTGTCATCATCATCGTCATCATCCTCACCATCATCATCATCGTCACCATATTCATCATCATCATCGTCATCGTCATCATCATCATCGTCATCATCTTCATCATGATCATCATCGTCACTATTCTTCATCATCATAATCATCATCAGCATCACCATCATCACCATTGGAGCCTCCTAAACCATACCTATAGATTAAATAATGTGCTACATGGGGCCAACGATGAAATTTCTTAAATATTTACTGGCTTGGACTGAAATTCTGCATGGTTAGTCAAGACGCATGCATTGATGGTGTGGGAGGGTTTCTGGACTCAAACATGACGGACACTAACCATTGGAGCATCAAAAACCATACCTATAGATTAATTAATGTGAGACAATATGGGCCAATGTTGAAATTTTTTAAATATGTGTTGGCTTGGACTGAAATTTGGCATGGTTAGTCTAGACGCATGCATTGACGGTGTGGGAGGGTTTCTAGACCCAAACATGGCTAACAATAACCATTGCAGCATAAAAACCATACCTATAGATTAAATAATGTGATACATGGGGCCAACATTGAAATTTTTTAAATATGTGTTGGCTTGGACTAAAATTTGGCATGGTTAGTCTAGACGCAGGCATTGACGGTGTGGGAGGGTTTCTAGACTCAAACTTGGTTGACACTCACCATTGCAGCATCAAAAACCATACCTATAGATTAAATAATGTGCTACATGGGGCCACCGTTGAAATTTTTTAAATTTGTGTTGGCTTGGACTGAAATTCTGCATGGTTAGTCAAGACACATGCATTGACGGTGTGGGAGGGTTTTCGGACTCAAACTTAGCTGACACTCACCATTGCAGCATCAAAAACCATACCTATATATTAAATAATGTGCTACATGGGGCCAACGTTAAAATTTTTTAAATATGTGTTGGCTTGGACTGAAATTTGGCATGGTTAGTCTAGACGCATGCATTGATTGTGTGGGAGGGTTTCTAGACCCAAACATGGCTAACAATAACCATTGCAGCATCAAAAACCATACCTATAGATTAAATAATGTGATACATGGGGCCAATGTTGAAATTTTTTAAATATGTGTTGGCTTGGACTGAAATTTGGCATGGTTAGTCTAGATGCATGCATTGACAGTGTGGGAGGGTTTCTAGACTCAAACATGGATGACAAGCTATATGTGTTGGAATTGACACCATTAGAATGTTTTGATCATTAGGGATAGGTTTAGTGGCCCTTTACATGGTCAAGAGAAGGAACCTAGGCCTTAGACCAAAGGAAGCATATATCCATCCAGATCAAAGAATGATGCATTAAACCAACACAAATGACCTTGTGAGAGGATCATTGGCAATAATTATTTTGTGAATAACTCCATTCATTTTTTTATATTATTTAAGCAAATAAATTCACATGATTTCTTTATGAGGATTTGGACCACAAGCAAAACAAGTTAACACAAAATTATTTTGTAAATGAGTCAATCCAATTATTCATTTTTAGTAATATTTAAACAAATAAATACCTAAGATTCTTAGTATTGAAAAATAATTAATGAAAACCATTTTAAATTTATTTCTATTGTAATTTATTAATATTATAAAGTAGTAATACAAGTTATTTGAATTCAAATTTGATTTTTTTTTTGTAAGATTCAAAATTTAAATTAAACTTATAAATGTTTATAAGGCTAAAAGGTTTTAGAAGAATTGTGTTCTCGGTCCAAATAACATTGTTTGGACTATTCACCCTACTTTGAGGCTTACTATGAAGAAAATATAAGAGTTTGAGAAATAGTAGTTTGATAACTTTTTCCGAAATGACAGGTCGAAGAAAAGCAATGAAAAACCAACTACAAGGCCAAGGTGTTGGCTGAAGGAGTGCGGTTGAAATTTTTCCCCTTCAATTCTATTTCTAGAGCATTCAATCTGGCATTAATTCTTTCATCTACTATTAGAGTGGTTATGTGTTAGTGACTAACCATTGGAGCATCAAAAACCATACGTATAGATTAAATAATGTGATACATGGGGCCAACGTTGAAATGTTTTAAATATGTGTTGGATTGGACTGAAATTTGGCATGGTTAGTCTAGACGCATGCATTGACGGGTGTGGGAGGGTTTCTAGACTCAAATATGGCTGGCAATAACCATTGCAGCATCAAAAACCATACCTATAGATTAAATAATGTGATACATGGGGCCAACGTTGAAATTTTTTAAATATGTGTTGGCTTGGACTGAAATTTGGCATGCTTAGTCTAAACGCATGCATTGGCGGTGTGGGAGGGTTTCTAGACTCAAACTTGGCTGACACTCACCATTGCAACATCAAAAACCATACCTATAGATTAAATAATGTATATTTTTTCTACTATAGGGTTTAATTATTTGTTATTTCTCTTGTATCTTTTTTGCACTATCTTCATTTAAATCTCAATTGCTATCAAATTAGATAACAAACATTTTGGTCTCTTCATTAAGAAATATGGTAACATCATTGATGGAACTTATTTATTTGCTTTTCCATTCATGTTTACATCAAAATACCAAAATCAACCATTATGTCACAGAAGACCTTTCTGTTGCAGTATGGAGCATACACATTAAGTATATTAATGGGTCTCTCCAACCCCCTAATATGACCTTTGAATTTGATACTTGCAATTGTGTGAAATGGAGAGAAATCAACATGTAGCGGGTTCCAAGCCACTAACAAACCTTTTGACATACCATTGGCATCCACACCACAACACTTCCAGGTGGGATTTAGTTTAAGAAAAAATTTACATGCATTATTGTTTTATTGTATGAATCACACTATGTTATGGTAGCTCCCGTTATTATATTGAATATATAGCCCTCTATACTCTATATGGAAGCTCTTGGTGTTATATTTCCAGCCCCCAAGATAAATACCCAACAATCACTGGAGCTAGCACACCAAAGTTATAAGGTACTAAGCTAACAAAGCCTAGATTCGCTTTGGGTTCGATGCATGCCAAACTATATATAATACAAGAAACTAACTATATATTAAAAACAATACAAAACCACACTAAAAACAAAATAAAAATAATTAAACTAAAAACAAACTCTATAATAAAAAAATAAGAAAAAAAATCAAAATAAAAACAAACTATATATAATACAAAAAATAATTAAACACTTACCATTTCACTTTGGATTCGACACGCCCCCATTTCACTTTCAATTCGACATGGCCTGGAGGAAGGAGGAGCTCTGCAACTCTATGAAACCCAAAGCTCTTTGGATTCGACGTGTGCCCATTTCACCACGCCCCCATTTCACTTTCAATTCGACACGGCCAGGAGGAAGGAGGAGATCTACAACTCTATGAAACCCGAAGCTCTTTGGATTCAACGTGCACCCATTTCACCACGCCCCCATTTTACTTTCAATTCGACACCAGGAGGACGGAGGAGCTCTGCAACTCTATGAAACCCGAAGCGGAGAGCTAGAGGAGAGCATGATTTGATACCCCATTTCAATTCAAGACGTGCGATCAGGAGAGGTGCTTTGCAAAATCAATTTTCAAACCCCAATCCGACACAGAGGAGCTCAAGAAGGTAGATATGTCCTTGGTATGCCTATGAATTATATGTTTAATGCATAATGTGCTTGTCATATACAATGATATATTTTACAGGATTGCTTTCCTGTCCACCTTTAGCACAATACCGCACTGAGCCATGACGTTTATTAGGCTATTATGCGCCTGCTAGCACTGGACCATGACTTTTAGGGTTGCGTCGTGACTTGTCTAAGACTGTAGAAGGTTGTCGTGACTTGCTTCAGCTTGTAGAAGGTTGTCGAGACTAGTGTTGAGCCTATTAGGGCTGGTCCGTGACTATTGATGATTCTTATTGGGCTGCCATAAGCTAATTTTGTTGGGTCGTGACCATGTTGACCCTGTATGGGCTGCAGTGACTGTTGTGTGTTTTTTTGTCCTTACTGGTACCTATCATGACTGTTTCAAGGCCTGTTCTGTGGGTTGTGTCCTTGCTGGTGCTTAAAGTGACCCTTGTTGAGTATGTCATGACCATTGAAAGAGTGTCCTTGCACATTCTCAACTCTTTGAGGTTGCTACTGCTATGTATCAAGGTTCCATTGTCTGAGGGTGTATGGTTTAATGCTTCCTCGTTGTTATTTGATTGCTATATGACTGTCCTAAAGAGTGTTAAAGTTGAAAGAGATGAAAATTATGTTTAAATTTATCTTACCTTGTCACAACTGTACTTATTTTGTTTCTAGCATTGATTTAGGAATTTATTTATGCATTAAAGTATAAATATTTCAATTTTATGTTCCAAACCCTAACCTAACCCAATTTTCAACTCATACAACAAGCTGTAGCCTCTCCTGAGTAGACCTTAGTCCCAAAACAATCCCGAAGTAGTACTTTTTGTAAACTAAAACCATCATACTTTGAACTTTCCTCAAGTCTTGGCATGGAAGCAGCCTCCATCTCCGATTTTGAAATGAATGCCTCAACCTCCACCAAATTAAATGAATGCCACAAAAATTTGTTGTGAATTGGAGGGATGTTAAGTTAACCAACCAAACCGTGAATGAAAAAAGCAAGACCCTCATGTTAGGTGGGTACACGCCTATAGACGATGATAGGATGGCATGCTCCCCGCTATCTGTTTATATTTGCATTCAGCCCTTATTCCCGTCGGATGGACACAATATATATATATCAATTTGGAGTAAAGCCAGACCTTCCATACTTTGCATAGTTTCTCTCACTTTCTAGTAAACCTGAGACCTTCTCTTTTAAATAACTTCACAACTTTCATTTAACTGTTGGAGAATCTAAATCCTACCACTCCAGGATTTCCTTATATATTTTTGTCTAGCATTTGATGGGAGGTTTTCCTTCTTTCTTTTATAATTGCATAAGATGTACCTTTAGAGTTGTTTGCAATAACCCCCAAGCTATTACTTCATTTTATATATTGTATCCCTTCAAGATGTCGCTCAGTAGTATCCCTTTGCTTCATATAATTTTACCTGGTACACCTGTGGTATTTCAAATTTCGGATATACCACTTATTTAGAATGAAAAATCCTCCAGCATATGCTTCAAGGAAAGCATCTCTTCTGACATTAAAAACACTTAGTAGGCTCTTACAAATTCAACATTTATCTTAAAGTAATTGTGTCAAGGAACCTACACCTTCTCTGATTCATCCAATCTCACTATACGGTACTTTGGGTCCCAACGTTTTTCCCACCAGTACCCTATTTCTCAAAACTTCAAAACTTCAACAACACAACCAGTGTTCACCAGGACAAAGCTCTAAGCTTTGCCCTCCCTCTATTTTGAAATAGATAGCTCTATGTACCATTTGTACGTAATAGACCGATGGATAGGTCTATAAACTTGAACTAAGGATTTTTTACTATCGCCAATGAGAGCTTGGGATGCATCCTTATTTCTGCTACATCTTCGTAAAATGTAAACTAAATTTTGAGCACTTAGATAATCCCTAATGCAATACCTTGCTCAATCTTCAACTTCATGCCGGGGATATGTACCCAATTATCACTTATTCCATACTTACTCTTATTGAAAACATGTATGGAGAGATATCAAACTTCATTTTAACTTGAGGAATTTATGGGTCAAAGGCACTATGGTTGAATGTTTACATGAGTTATTTTCTTGTCGTGATCTTAGAGACCACATATTGACCCCCTATTTGATTTGTTGGGGAGTTTGGTTGCTTCAAAATGCTTGCATTCCAGAAGAAAAGTGAATCCCCACATTCAGTTTTTCAACTCCAGTGGTAGCTCCATTTAAATTATATTCTCCTTACATGGTTTGGATAAAATTGAAAGCTTCAATTGTCGTACAATTAGAAAAGTTTGGGCAATGTAGAATGTGAGGAACGAGAATGTATCAATCATTGCCACCATATGAGTTTTGACAGTAAGATTAATTGGCCACATCCCATTATGAAGTAGAACCATGTGAGATAGATACTATAACACCATTAGCATCATGATATAAGCAAAATCGAAGTTCTGTTTTCCGTCGAGGCTACTTGAAGATGATAATTGCCAGAAAGTGGCCCCAGGGTACAAAGTAACGAAACATTTGATGGATTGGAAACGTATATATATATAAGGAACATAATTATATAGGCCTAAAATTGAAGTTGGTGCCATTGTAGTCAAAATTAAATCAATTTGTAAGCCGCCTCGACGGAAAACGGAACTTCGATTTTGCTTACCCATTTTTGTTGTTCTGGTTTAGGAAATATTTCAGGCTATTATGGTTTTTTTTAAAGTCTTCATCTTCTTAAAATTGGATTTCATTGTATCATTCATCAGGGTTAGTAAATTCATGAAAGGTAAGCATGCATCATCATACTTCAGACTTCAATCAAACCATCATGACTTGGATTGTATCAATTTTTGTCTTCGACTAGGGTAGTACTGTAGCAGCTTTCACACTTAGAATATAGTAGCTTCAAATTTGGACTGTGGTGGCTTCATAAAAAAACAAGTTGTGGCATAGCTTCCCCAGTTGTGGTTACTATTTTTTTATTAAGCTCATGAAGATTTATATGTAGTTTATTGTTTCTACTATCCCTGTGTTTTTGTGAAGAATGATTGAAGAATGTTATAAGTGTTCCTAGAGAATTATGAACATGGATATGTACAATTCCTTATATTTATTATCACTTTTTTTTATGTGATGAATTCATTTGCATGACTAGAGTATATCTGAAACTCTCCTTGAGGTCCCATGAATGAACTTGAACACTTGTTGCTTTCATTTAATTTGAAAGAGTAGTTATAGTTTGAAAGAACTCTCTCCTTACCTTAGCTAGTATTCATTGAAAGGAAAGGCTTATTTTATTCATATGTGTTTGCATGGTTTGAGTAAGTCATCACACCACGAGTTGCACTTCCATCACCCGACTGAGTAATACAACCATTAAAATTTAACTGATTAACTCAACACACTTTAACCTTGCTTGAGGATAAAAAGAATTTGTTACCTAGGTAGGACACCGGGGATAGGCATCCAAATAATTCCCCCTTGTCATTATCATCCGAGACCTAGTTGTTGTCCTCTACGGTGCTAAAATCCTCTTGTACTTGTTGACACGATCATCGACCAGTTTGTGGAGGGGCCTCCTGTTGTTTCAGGGGTTAAACCACCGCGAGATCGAGAACTGGACGGACTCTGTGGAATGCCACACTCCACTTAGCCCTAAGGAAACATCGATCATTGTCTTCCTTGTATTCTCCGGCCACCATACTGGTGATACAAGGGTGATAAGGCAAATGCGCCGAAAACCTTTTCCGATGTGTCATGAACGAGGTAGCTTAGTGAATTTTCTACTAGGGCTCTTTTACCCAGGATCCCTTTCGGTAGAGGGATATCCTTCCATTATTGGTCTCTCATTTTGTATTGTTCGACTTGGATTTCATCACCTTGCGAAGGATACAACTTGTTGAGGTCTCCAGCTCTTAGTTAGGAGGTTTTGCTTGCTATTTCACCTTTTTAGAGGGTCTTTTTCTTTTTAGTGTTGCTTGTTGGCATTCTGGCCACTTTTGTTTTAGCTTGCTTAGTGTGACACTGGTACCAGTACAGTTTTTTGAGCTTATCTGATGATGTGTGATGTCCTCTTCTCCTAGGTATTTGAGATGGTTTAGTTAGATGGTATTCTCAAGGGACTTAACACCTCTCGATGAAGCCACTGATGCTTGACCTTAGGAGTAGTCTAGAGGACCATGTGATCACATCATCCGTGTGGAATTTTCCGTTTACTGTGATGATGGTCTTTTAGGTTATATGGAACAATGGTACATTTGAGAGAGAGATGATTGGTACATTGTACCTCACCTTGGTTGATTGTCTTATGGTCCTTCCATTTTGTCGATAATATTTGTGTGGTACCTTGCCTTTTTCCTTTTGGGTCTTTTACTCATCTTGGTATATCTTTTGATTTGTACCACCTTTTATTTTTTTGGTCTTGTGGGTACTACGGTAGTTTGTACACATTTGAGGTACACACCCTAATTTGTCCAAGTTGTTATGAGTCTTTATACCTTTTAGTGGTCCTATTTGAGTTACAAGAGGTAGTTACAAGGAGCTATTGCATATAAGAGGTAGTTACAAGGAGCTATTGCATATATTTGACATTATTTGACCTTCCATCTCTTTGGCATGTCAAATAACAGGTAGTTACAAGGAGCTATTGCATTTAGGAGGTAGTTACTGTTGATGTATATGTAACTTCGGAATGTATTTCACATATATGTATATTGTATTCCTATAGAGATGGTATTATTCCTCTATAAGGAAGTGTCGTCATTTATATTGTAAGTGTCGTAACTTATACTTGATGGGTTATTAGACCACCTTATTTGGGGTCGGCCCTGTATAAGTCATGTGGGTCAAAGGGTTATTAGACCACCCTATTGGGGGTCGGCCATGTGGGTCAAAGGGTTATTAGACCACCCTATTGGGGGTCGACCCACTCAGCATTATGTTATGTGGTAAAGTTCGAGCCTACATGAGTTAGGTAAAAAGGCAAGTCAAGTCAAGTATAAATAGAGTGCGGGAGGCACTCTATTTACTCATTCACTTCTCACACATGCACTCAAGGAGGAGTGGCGCACTTATGGAGGAGGAGGATCTGCTTCTAGGTTATGGCTATCTCTCTTGGTTGGTTGTATCATTGCTCTATCTATCTCTGAGGAAGTTATTGGGGTTTTTCACCTTTATGGTTTTCCCCAAGTAAATCTTTGTGTCTCTTGTGTGCTTGCATTATTGTCTCCATGATTGATATGCTGTAGATATGCTGTACATGTTGTTCTCTCAGTTAAGATCCTAGATCATATTGAAGTAAATTCAGAAAATTTAACATGGTATCAGAGCTAGCCTGAAAGAAGGCATGATATGGCATGTATGACACTTGTTGCACTTACGATGCTAGGGCTTGATATAGCAAAAACCAGTCATCGTAGCACTTTCGCTATAAATCTGTTTTGGCAAACTTTTCGGATCTGAAATTGTTACAGGCCGACGCTAAGATCTCCAGGTATCTTGTGTCCAAAGGACAACCTCTAATTCGTTGTACTTTGTGATTTATGATCTGTACAATATAGGGTTTCTGCCTCTTCCAGATCTAAGTCAAAATCAGGTGACCTTGGAAAACGGTCATATCTTGGGCTAGGAAACTCCAAATGAAATTTAGTAAAAAGTGACAGGTAGTGCACAGTCTGTACTATCTCAGAAAACGTTTTCAGAGGCCGAAGTTGAACCAGTGACACGTGGCACTCCGTACAAGTTCTCTCTCATGTATTATCCCATAAACAGGTCACGTTGCGACATTTGGCATAACTCTCTCTCAGAGAATCCAATTGAGGTCAGACCTATCAGGATGGAAAGATAACAGGTCAGGCTATCTCAGGAAACGTTTTTGGACCCTGTGGATCAAAAATTTCAGAGTTACACCAGAAACAATCAGGTACATATTTCTGTCAAAACAGAATTATTTTTTGGTACCTTCATTCATGGCTTCCGGAATTTAGGGCTTTGGAGAAAGTTGGAATTTTTGTAATCGGAGACCACGGCTGGATGCTACTCATCAAAATAGAAATTTAGAGACCAAGATCAGAATTTTTCGTTGGGCAGAAGGCCAGGCTTGATTAGACCCTAGTTCGGGACTTTGATCAGAAAAGTGGAAAATTAGGGCTTCTATAAAAATGGGAATTTTTGAAATCTGTGACCACGACTGGAAGCTCCTTAGAAAAATAGAAGCTTAGAGCTTTGGATCAAACATTTTTATTGGGCAGAAGAGTGGGCTTCATCAAACCCCAGTTCAGGGTCACGTCCAGTGAATCCAGAATTTTCAAAAGCAAAATTGAGGAGTGAAACTTTGCAGTTTTCAAATTCTGAATATACCAACTTGATCAGCTCATCAAGCTCAAGGTCCAGTTCTTGCAAATCAAGTGGATTGGGTTAATCCTAGAAGAAGATGGATTGATCATCTGCATGAGTGAAGAAGTTCTTGTTTCAGAGGGAGATGAGGCTAAGGCCTTACATAAGAATATTTCAAGCGATCTCGACAGGTATGACTCATCGAGGTATGTTTCGATATTTGTCCATGATTAAGTTTATGATATGTTTGTCTTCATGTTATTACGGTTAGTACAATTTTGATTTTAGATTTGTCGTATCACCTTAACAAAATTATGAATGCATGATAGAAGATATTCATTGGTTAGGGTGTTGACACTTATGATTGTACTAATGCATTATGGTGTTGTATGAGGTTTATGTTGTCTACTAACATGAAAGGTACACCAAGAAAGACAAATCATGTTCTGGTCCAAGAACATATGATCATGATAACATGAGGACAAAGATTCATCCATTGTCATGGATCTCATAGAAGATCCATTTACGAGGTATGTATAACTTGGTTTTGTAATAGTTAACCTATGAGATATACAGGTTACTAGCACAAGTCATTGAAGAAGAACAAGAAGACATCATGTGAGTATGTTAGACATAAATAGCTAGCATGCTAATCCAGGTATGTTTTTCCTATATCAAGATAGAATCTTACCTTGTGTTAGGATCTTATACTGTTGTTGATAATGATTATTCATGAAGTCACAGGTTTGAATAATCATGATTGTATGCATATTATGTTTCTTACCATAATTGATGATTTGACTAACCAGAAGAATCATGATGGTATAGGTTTAAATAATCACAGGTTTTATGCATTTTATATCTCTTATCTTGATTGATGATTCAACTAACCTGAAGAGTCATAGGTTTGAGTAATTATAGGTTTAGACATGTTATGCTTCTTATGATTTGATTAACCATAAGAATACTACATAAACCTTGAATGCTAATACTTATTATTTTTGTTTGAAATGATCATGACTATACATGCTTGAGATTATTGTGTTTTAATAGTATACTAATGAATGTATGATTTTATATGAGATCACAAGGATAACACAATCATGATACTAATAAGCATGCATAGGAACCAAGGATGAATGTAAGTTCAAGGACAGGTAATCCAGGAAGCAAAGATCAAGAGGGAGTACACTCCAGTGGTTTATGCAAGGATGCAGATATTCAGAGGGAGTTGACCATCTCTCTACATCCCACAACAGAAAGGTGTAGAAGAAGCTACTTCAGATTAGGACTCCAGCAGCTCCTGCAAGGAAGCGAAGACTCAAAGGGAGTCCACCCAACGAACAAACAAAGATAAGTATTTGAATTGTCATTTCTTAAATAATACTGTTCAATAATGTATATACTGATGTTCCTAGAATTAGGTTGTGTATTATGCATATTAGAATAATTGCATTGATGAACAGTATACTCCTAATATGCATGGGTAAGTGGCCTATGGCACTGTACAACATTCCATTGCTACTTATCTAGAATGAAACCTCTTTGCTGACATGTTGGGAGTTGTGCACACTCTTAACAATTTTCTGGTAGAGATTGGAAGGCATCTAGAAAGTTATGGAATATGGATAAATGTTGTATTGAAGCATTGGCTAAGATAATTGCATGACTGTATGGCATATTTCTTTATGTGTAAGAATTTGTTCTGAAAACTATGAGATGTTTTCTAATCATGCAATTTAACTTGTTGTGTAGGAAAGATCGTATGCCATCTCCTACAAAAGAAGAACTACAACATTTGTTCAGCAATAAAGATATCTATTGAAGATATTGAAGTTCCCAGGATATGGGATGAAGAAATGGAATGCCATGATCCGTCGATCATGAAGAATGATGTTTGGGTTGCAGTCCCAAGACGTGAAGGGAAGTTTGTTATTACTTCCAAATGGAACTATCAGATCAAGCATATTGCAGATGGCAACATTGAGAAATATAAACGTGATGAAATAGAAGATGCACCAGATGGATTTCAAGACAGCATGGTGTAGTCAAATATGTGTGCAGAACTTGGTATGGTAGGATAGACAGCTTTCTATCCACTTTGGGCGTTACCAAGAGTAAAGAGGATTCCAACCTTTACTACAAGGTTGAGGAAGGCAATCCAGTGATACTACTTTTGTATGCGGATAACCTGTTTGTTACAAGTGAAGATAGATTGATTGTCGACACGCAGCGAAAGCTTACTACCGAGTTCAAGATGAAAAACTTGGGGATGATGCACTATTTGTTTTTGGCATGGAGGTGTGGCAGAGTGCAGATGGAATCTTCCTTGGATAAGGGAAGTATGCAGTAGAGATCCTGAAGAGGTTCGGGATGATGGATTGCAAGGCCATGGCCACACCTATGGCATCAAATATGAAGCTTCTATGTGATGCTTCACCTGAGCCGATTGATGTCTCTATGTATCGTCAGATGATTGGGTCCTTGATGTACCTGACGAACACGAGACCAGAAATTTGCTTTGCTGTGAACACATTGAGCCAGTTCCTGACGGATCCGAGGAGTGTTCACCTAGTTGCTGTAAAGCATGTTCTGAGGTACCTGAAGGGTACAGTGGATTATGGGCTCAAGTATGAGGCGAATCAAAAGTTTAACCTACAGGGTTATGTTGATTCATATTGGGCTGGCAGTGCTGCAAATAGGAAGAGCACATCTGGGTGTTGCTTCAGTATGGGATCAGGTGTGATCTCTTGGTTTAGCAGGAAGCAGTCCTGCGTAGAACTGAGTACAGCTGAGGCAGAGTATGTTGCAGCCTGTTCAGCTAGTTGTGAGGCAGTATGGCTACGGAAGCTACTGTCTGAGTTATTTGATCTCCCGTTGGAGGCTACTGGTATCTTCTGTGATAACCAGAGTTGTGTGAAGCTGTCCGAGAACCCAGTGTTTCATGACAGGTCGAAACACATAGAGATCAAATATCACTATATCAGGGATATGGTGCAGAGAGGAGCTGTGAAGCTCCTGTATGTTGCGACGGACGAGCAGATTGCAGATGTGCTGACGAAGCCACTAGCCAAGGTGAAGTTCGAGTACTTCAGAGAGAGGCTTGGCGTGCTTCAGATCGAGGATACTTCGAGGAAGAAGTGATGGACACATTTGCTGAAGCCATTCCAAGCATGTTGGAAGGAGGATCCTTCACATGACTGTGGATGTAAGCGCTGGATGATGAGCATCAGGATGATGTTCTGGTTTCTGCTTGATATGATCAGTTGGATCATTTTTATGTATGTATGTACGCATCATGTTGGATGCTGGATATGATCAGTTGGATCATTTTTATGTATGTATGTACGCATCATGTTGGATGCTGGATATGATCAGTTGGATCATTTTTATGTATGTATGTATGTATGCATCATGTTGGATGTTGGATATGATCAGTTGGATCATTTATGTATGTATGCATCATGTTGGATGCTAGATATGATCAGTTGGATCATGTATACGTATTTTGTATATGCATCATGTTGGATGCTTGGACCATGTATCTGTATATGTATCAGGTGGATACATTGTATGATCAGGTGGATCATGTATGGTGATATGTATCATGTATTTGTATTTGTATCGGGTGGATACATTGATGATCAGGAGGATCATGTATGATGATATGTATCAGGTAGATACTTGGTATGCATCAGGTAGATGCATTGATGATCAGGAGGATCATGTATGATGATATGTATCATGTATTTGTATCAGGTGGATACATTGATGATCAGGAGGATCATGTATGATGATATGTATCAGGTAGATACTTGGTATGCATCAGGTAGATGCATTGATGATCAGGAGGATCATGTATGATGATATGTATCATGTATTTGTATCAGGTGGATACATTGATGATCAGGAGGATCATGTATGATGATATGTATCAGGTAGATACTTGGTATGCATCAGGTAGATGCATTGATGATCAGGTGGATCATGCAGCAGGATGTTGCAGTGATGATCAGGATGATCATAGATGACGAGCTTCAGGATGTTGCTCCAGATGACATGCAGCAGGATGTTGCAGTGATGATCAGGATGATCATAGATGACGAGCTTCAGGATGTTGCTCCAGATGACATGCAACAGGACGTTGCAGTGATGATGATCAGGATGATCATGGATACATCAGGATGATGTATGGTGAGTATCAGGTTGATACTCTATGGCCGTGGATCAGGTTGTGCAGATGAGCATGTAATTCGTTGCCCTGGGAGATTTGCAGATGGTCTTTCGAGGTTTTGCCTATGGCATGTAATTCGGTGCCATGGGACATCTGGCAAATGCTCTTTCGAGGTTTTGCTCTGGGAGGACATGTAATTCGTTGCCCTGGGAGATCTGCAGATAGTCTTTCGAGGTTTTGCCTATGGCATATAATAGCGCCCTGGGATATCTGGCAGATGCTCTTGCGAGGTTTTGTCCTATGGCATGTAATTCGTTTCCCTGGGAGATCCGATAGGTTGGGCTGTGTGCCCGTAATCAGTCCTGGGATGCTCTTGCGAGGTTTTGCCATGACCACATGTAATTCGTTGCCCTGGGAGATCCTATAGGTAGAGTTGTGTGCTCGTAACAGCCTGGGATGCTCTTGCGAGGTTTTGTGGTGAGGTCACATGTAATTCGTTGCCCTGGGAGATCCTATAGGTAGAGTTGTGTGCTCGTAACAGCCTGGGATGCTCTTTCGAGGTTTTGTGACGCACGTAATAAGTCCTAAGGATTCCACAGTGTGGCCAGTGATGATGAAGACCTACAGGTGGTGGGCCTACATCCAGTATGAAAAAGGACTGGCTCTGTAGAATTTCCTATGACGAGTAGATTCAGAGATTGATTGAGATAGCAGCAGCAGTGACGATGATGATGACTCGATGACGATTATCCAGTGACGATGATCCAGAGAAGATGACTTGTGCTAGAAGAACTGTGCTGAGAAATACCTTCCTAGTTAAGAGGGAGTGTTGATGTATATGTAACTTCGGAATGTATTTCACATATATGTGTATTGTATTCCTATAGAGATGGTATTATTCCTCTATAAGGAAGTGTCGTCATTTATATTGTAAGTGTCGTAACTTATACTTGATGGGTTATTAGACCACCTTATTTGGGGTCGGCCCTGTATAAGTCATGTGGGTCAAAGGGTTATTAGACCACCCTATTGGGGGTCGGCCATGTGGGTCAAAGGGTTATTAGACCACCCTATTGGGGGTCGGCCCACTCAGCATTATGTTATGTGGTAAAGTTCGAGCCTACATGAGTTAGGTAAAAAGGCAAGTCAAGTCAAGTATAAATAGAGTGCGGGAGGCACTCTATTTACTCACTCACTTCTCACACATGCACTCAAGGAGGAGTGGCGCACTTATGGAGGAGGAGGATCTGCTGCTAGGTTATGGCTATCTCTCTTGGTTGGTTGTATCATTGCTCTATCTATCTCTGAGGAAGTTATTGGGGTTTTTCACCTTTATGGTTTTCCCCAAGTAAATCTTTGTGTCTCTTGTGTGCTTGCATTATTGTCTCCATGATTGATATGCTGTAGATATGCTGTACATGTTGTTCTCTCAGTTAAGATCCTAGATCATATTGAAGTAAATTCAGAAAATTTAACAGTTACAAGGAGCTATTGCATATATTTGACATTATTTGACCTTCCATCTCTTTGGCATGTTAAATAATAGGTAGTTACATGGAGATATTTAAATATATATTTGACCTTATTTGTACCTTCCCCATAATGATTGATTTACTTTTGGACCTTACACCCTGTTGTTTATTGGTCTTGTGGTAGCTTGTCCTTTCATTTTTTTGTGGTACCTTGCCTCTCACCTTTTGGGTCTTTTACTGATCTTGAGTTATCTTTTGAATTGTACAGCCTTTTTTGTTTTTGGTCTTGTGGATATAACTATGGTAGATTGTCCACATTTGAGGTACTACACCCCCTTAGTCTCTTTGGCCTCAGTATGCTGGTTGTCAGCTCAACTTGATTGTGATTGTACTGATCCTTTTGACTGTCATTGACTTTCTTTGATTAACCATACCAATATAGCCAATCATCTCTCTCTCTGGTTTGTACTAAACCTATAATAGGGTCACTTGGTTCCTAAAGTTGACTGGCCTCTAACAGGCATAGTCATTTCTGAAAGTAACTCTTCTGAGTATATTACAGGAAACGTCTACACCCAGGTAATTAAATATGTGTTGGTTATAAGACTTAATTAGCAATCAAAGTGTTGGTAATCAAATATGTGGTAAATAATTTGAATTAAGTAGTTAAGGCTTGTCCTGTCATACAAAATTGTTGGTAATCAAATTATATTTGTTGGTAAAGAATTTTAAGAGTGGTGGAACTCGACCTCGACTGAACTTGTGAGGAAAATTATCTTGGATAATAAATGTCCTGACAGAAAACTGAGTAGAACTATGACTTTATTTCTTGAACCATGACCTTATCATAACTATAACAAATTGCTCTAGAGTTCCATTTGTGAGCTAAAAAAAAGAATAAAATTTGTAACAACAAAAGGAAATTTTGTAAGATGGGAAGCATTGTTCTGATGTTATAACTGTACTGTTCATGAGCACATTTTTGGGAAAGCAAAAAGCATTCCTGACTTTATAACAAGAGAATATTTGAAACAGAAGTGTGCTGTTAATTTTTAAGAAGCGGGCCTGAAGCAAGCGAGCCTGAAACAAGTGAGCCTCGTGCAAGCGAGCACGAGGCAAGTGAGCGTAGAATTTCAAAGTGGAATCCAGTGGGCCCATAACCCACAAATAAACATGAAAATATTTGCTTGGACCAGAGGAAAAAATCATATCTATACTATCAATGATAATATGAGTTGGTTAGATTATATGCAAGAATGGAAACCAAGGTGGGAGTTGAGACATGCTGAAGTATTAAATGCTAACTTACAAGGATCCGATGCTTTTATTAGACTAGTGCCAAAACTCAGAAGAATTCCTATGGGATCTAGTATTGACATACCAGAGATTATTTACAACAACTCCTTGAGAAAAGCAGTTGATGCAAGCAATTGGTTAACTCACCTACACCAAGATCTTAACCTAATCTCGACGGAGGGCTCTACACCTCACCCCGGGCTATGACTAGAACAACAATACTACTGTATTAACCAGATACGTTATTTGGAAGCATGGCCACATCAAGATGCTAGCATCCAATTTCCAAGTACTATACACAATTATGAAAAATATAAAAAATTATGGTGGAAATTCTTGAGAAAAGAAAATAAAGATAGAACATATTATACCATGCTAAAGTTTGGACCTCAAATGACACATATCCATGAGGATCCTGCATGGTTCATCCCTGATTGGACTAGAGACTGGTGGCAGTCATTCGGCATCAACCTAGCAACATTAGATCCAGGTGCTATTTATAATCTAAAATGGGAAGTTGGAGAATCTCTCGAAACAGGTCAAAGATATTTTGCAGACAAAGCTTACTGAGGCTCAAATCCTTCGGTACTACGTTAAAAACGAACGACAGTGACTTGTCAAAACCCACATAGACGTCCACATGCATTAGAATAGACGCGTGGTCCTGAGGTCTGTTTATTCAAAGGAATGGGTTGTTGAATCCAACGCCTTTCGAGAATTGTATGGTCCCCCATACTCTGATGAGTTGTAAATATCTCAAAAGTATTTGGCTATGAGTGGGGCCTGTCCATTCAAATTGTCAAAAAGATTGAAAAGAAAGTCTTTGTAACTATGTCATGATAATATAATTAAGAAAGCCCTACTTTTCTCTCTGTCAATATGATTGAAAGTCTATGTTATGTATTAAACACCCTAAGTCAATATTACAAGTAATTGTCAAAAGGAAGCATTAGTTGGGAGTATGACTGAAAGCTACCATTTTTCAAAACAGCTTACATGTTTACAGTTATGTTTTTGCTTGATTCAATTACTTTCAGTCATCTAAGAAGACCATGCTTGAATAAGATTATACAAGTTCCACAACATTGTATAAAATACTGTTTTTGAATATTTGTGAACACTTATTAACCACTTAAAAGATCTTACTTTGGAAAGTCTTAAAAACTTTTGGACGTTTTCCATAATGGTTAGTGATTTTTATTTTATATTATTATTGTTGAATATAAATATCTTACTAAATGTGACTGGACTTCAATTACCATGTTGATGGACCCAAACTGGTGGGATGAGAGAGACTTTAGGGCAATGACGACACATCTGATAATTGGATGGTTTGATATGGGAGTCAAGACCCAAAGGAGCAATAAAAGAAAGCTCATAATTGCGTGAATTTGTAATCATAAGAAAGATAAAGTGATCGTCTTCCTCATTGCTTGAATGCCTACATGTTGAGAAAGGGAATGAGGATAAAGTAACATTATAAAAGGTGTGACACGTCACCTTTTAAGAGGCGCTATGCCTTGCGGTAGTATCTAAAAAAATTTCCCATGTTGCAGGTAGAACCAAATAGGTATTTGTCAGATCTGTCTTCCTCGAGCGAGGGGAGTTTAGGAAGGCTAGAGGAAAGTGAGACATCCAGTAGGTCTAGAAGAGTTGTATATTCAACTAGATGTCAAAAGACTAGAAGAAAATTCAAGAAACACAATGAATTTTTTCACGGTCAAGGGGGGTCATGTTCCTATGGTGATGAGACAAAAAAAGACCTCGAGGTGCCCTTGAGGTACAAACATTTAGTGAAACAATGAGTACCCAAGGATCTTCCTCAACCGAACACAGATTTTTGTGTGAACAATAGGATATATTGAATAGCACTGTCATCAATACATGGTTTCGGGTTGTTCAGCATGGATGGCATAAGGGTCCCTTACAACACATGTACAAAATTGATGGAGTATGTTGGACCCTATTACAGCTACAAAGATTGGATGCGCCTAGTCCAATTTACAAAAAGTATGCGTAGCTATGGATTGTCAACAAACTATTTATAGTTGAAAGACAAAAATCAAAATAAAGGAGCAACGTTGTACATGGACCGAAGGCCAAAGGCCACAGGGAATATTGCGGGGTTTATAAATAGTACACAACCAAGGTCTACAATTAAGCAACCAAACTGTGAATTTGAGGGGCGTGAAGGAAATCGTGTTTTTGTAGTTGCCATTAAATCAATATCTGCAGGGGAAGAGTTGCTTATTAATTACAATTTGAACCGAGTAGATACAAAAAAGGTTACTATGGGAGTGGTACATATAACAATTTACCCAACCTTTTATTAATGAATTTAACATTTAAGGATTTTTTCATTTGTTTATTTCGTTTAAATTTTCCCCATTTACTTCGCCGCCTAGTGATCGGGATAAAGCACCGCTAGCAGATGGTCGGAGGAGTACATCTTCCTTGAGGGATCAGGTATACATCTTTGTAATAGTGCAAATATAATAAGAAAAAATAGTTGACTTTCACTATGTTTTTTATTTAGGTTTTTGTAAGGGGCAACTCCCAGTTATTAGCAGATCGGGGCAAGTCGCCTATGAACATCAATCCAAGGAGTGGATCATGATCCTCTACATTGCAGGTATAATCCATTGGAATTGTTCATATAATTTTAGGAATCTATCATGATATAACTCAATAGTCTTTTATATTTTTTGTTGCAGCTAGATGAATCGTTGTATGAAACGGCATCAGAAGAATGTCCAATAGATCCTGAAGTGGCTGAGATCCTTAAAGATGATAGACAAACTGGTGAAGCCACAAACTGGTTTGCGATGATAGACAAATTGTTGGAAAAATATACTGCATAACTCGTTTCTCTGCTTATCAAGTTTCCGCATACAAGCGAGAACCTGGCAAGGATTGAATTGTTGGAATGGAAATCTAAATCCTTGGAAGTAAGTTGAGGAGTCTTGATTCATAAAATAATTCATTTATAACTTTATAATTTTCTCTTTTATATGATAGTATTGAACGTGTAAGACGTGGTTTGTATTTAAAGAATTATCGAAAAACACACAATAGTGGTGGAGGAGATGTTGGCCGCAGCGAGGCTCGTGGAGAGACGTGGCATCATGAGAAAATGACTCCATGTACTACATTGACTCCTTCACCATTGTTGTCAACTGAAAAGTCGGAAACACGTTCTGACACACCACCGACCCCAACTGTGAGCGCACCGGCCGCTAATGATCGATGCACACCAGATTGTCCACCAGAAGAGGTCGACAACGAGAATCTTGGTAATATTGATATCGACCTAGTTGCATTTCCAGGATCTTCCCGTGTCACTAGCACGGGAAAAATGGAGGTAACATTTTTGGTCGACGCCGATCTCGTCCCAATAAAGATCGATAAGGTCCCAAGTAATTAATATACGTTGATCAAGTTACTATTTATAACTTCATTGTGATATACCGATAAAACATTTTTTTCAACTAATTATGATCATGGCATGATCATTTCACAAGAAATGACATTTTCTATAAACAAATGAATGACGCATGCTTGGAGATCTTTGGGCCCACCATCCAAGAAAGGTGGGATAAACAACGAAAATGTTTAAAAGATGAAGTCATGCATCGGTTAGTTGGCCTGTTCGGCAACAAAACCTTTAATAAAGTCGAGGTCATGAAAAATGCTTGTCAACATGTGAAGGTTGTCTGAGACCAATATAGGACACACCTTGAAAAAAACCCTAAGTATGAGTGCCCTCCAATGATTTCAACAATGGAGTGGAGAGCTCTAGTGGATTATGGAAGGGAGAGGGCTCGGAGAAGAGAATGAAAGATAACACCAGGCACAGGGAGGTATGCAATACTTTCTACAATGTAATTCAAAACCTTATTATTATTGATTATTTATATATCAAATTTGGAACATCTAACGTATTTCAACACTTGCATAGGCTGCCAAACACATCAAAGGCCACAAAGGAAAGAGTTGAAAAAATAGGTCAGCACAATCTTGGGCCTGGTGGTTATTCCAATTTCGCGACATGATTTGTAGGTTTCGAAAAACCAATAATGCATGCAAATAATAAATTGCAAATTTTTTTTCGTTCTATTGCACCGGAAAATGTTAATTAACGACGTTATGAAAATATGCAGGACGAATGATTCAATGAACAACCCACTGAGGAAGACATGAAGCTTGGCTTCAAGGAAGGCTTTGGAGATGTTGTTGAACAACGAAAAATATTGCCTGGCCAAACACAGTCTTCTGGTACCAATCCATCCGGTGCACAGGTAAATAGAATCTATATACTCTATTGAATATTAACCGCTTGTGCAATCTATTCATTATAAATACTTGAAAAACAATATTGACCCTATTTTGAGAAGGAAAGCAATGATCCCCCTAATGTTGAGGAGGGAGAACAACAAAACAAAGATCATGCTTCTAATCCTGGTAATGAATTTATTCATATGCTAAAATTTTATGTATAGCATTGCAAATGGTGAACAGTAATTGTAGTTCACCATATTTCAACTGCAGAGCATGTAGAGGGTGAAACTGTACAGGTTGAGGCTGGACAAGAACATGAACTACATGATGTGGCCACACCAGGTAAAAAAACACCTTTGTAATGTTTTTTTTAAATGAAATACTTGTCATTACAATATCAAAATACAAGGATGTAACATTTTCACATTGTTGCAGCAAATCCGAACCCCTTGCCGCAAACATCACCACAAGCGCCTGATGAAGAACCAAGAACTGGAATAGAAAGTCTAGGGGTAGATGCTCCTCTTAGAGATTATTTACCATTTATAAAGAGAAGAAAAACTGCTAGTAAAAAGAAGTGACTCGAAAAATGTACTCGTCTAATTATTTTTGATAACATTAATATATCGTCCATGATTTTTGGCCTAATGAATGAATGAATGGTTTAATGGTTTAATGATTCAGTGTAGTAAACTGTTACCTTTATTGAATTTCAGTGTTTATTGAATGAATGTGTTGACTGAAAGAATGAATGAATGGTTTATTGAATGTTATCTTTTATTGTATGAATGTGTTAACTGAATGAAACAATGGTTTAATGAATGTTATGCTTTATTGAATGAATGGTAGATGAAAGTTCATGATGAAATATGGATGAATTTGCACGTATTTGTTTTTTTCAATTACATGCATTGGGTATGGAGAATTGAGAGTGATGTGAGGGGGGGGAGGGGCCATAAGAGCTTCCACCTTCACGTGGTTGGCCCTGTTCAGTAGAGAATATTAAATTATTCTCGAAATAGAGAGGAGCTCAATGAATGGCTATGATGATGGCTTTCTACAACCCACTAGCATGTCATCTAAATTTTGACAATTTCTTGGAGATTGTTGTGATGTTTGGTTGCTCATCATAACCAATTTCGAGTTTCCACAACTTCAAAGGCTGAGTAAATGATGCACTAGAATCAATATCCTTAACCTTTTCTTTAATTTCATTGGAATCAATATCCTTAACCTCACATTGAACCCTTCCAAAATGGTCTATTTACCATTGAATCCTAGCTTTTGAAGCATGATATTTGCAACTAATCTAGCATACACCAACAACAATTAGAAACATGCTACATGTTGTCAATGTTCATCATTTTTTCTGGCTGCAACTTAACTGAGGATATTCGAACCTGCGACCTATGTCTAGTCCCAAGGCTAACACCTTCAAGCTTGAAGTGCAACTGACAATGGGAGACCACCTTCAAGCAACTGGATTCATTCTGCATGCATTCCATAGTGGGAAATGATGAGCTACCACCTTGCTTGATTCATTATGCATGCATTTCACTATGCAATAGTCTCAAATCCCCTCTGCGCTTTCCCTAAATTAGTTTCTCGATTCAGCATGACCAATGCCTACCATCCAAAGAGTGTTGCCAGCGGTCTAGAGTTTCATCCTGGCAACGGTGACGATTCATGGTATTATGTTTCCCTTCGACTGCAATATGACAAACTCAAATCTATCATACGAAGGTTTGTCTGACAAATGTGATGGTTTTGGTTTCTCAATTCAACATGACCCAAACAGACACATTTGTCAAACAAACCTTGGCAGTGGACTATGATTTTTCCATATTGCAACTGAAGGGAAACATAATACCATGAATCCTCACCATTGCCAGGATGAAACTCAAGACCATTAGCAACATTCCTTGGACGGAGGGTGTGGGTCATATTGAATTGAGACACTAATTCAGAAAAAACGCAGTGAATCTGAGACCGTTGCATAGTGAAATGCATGTAGAATGAATGAAGAGTACTGGGTGTTGAGAGAAATGGTTGTGGGACTTCGTATGAGAGTAAATGGCGATGGGAATTGATTGACAAGGTCAGGCTTGAAGTTGGTAGTCTTGGGACTAGACATAGGTTGCAGGTTCGAATCTACTTAGTTTAGTTCGTACCCTGTTATTCTTTCGATGCAAATTATAGATTTTATTTATTTTCCTTTGTCAACTTTACGTATCCCTTTATGTGTTTTCTTTATTTTCCTTTTTTAACATTATGTATCCGCTTTTGATAATCAGAATTGTTAATAGTGAGTCACTCGAGAATGAACGTAAAGAGGATTTCCACGGAAATCTATTCCATCCAAACCTATCAAGTGTACTTTTAGGTCAAAAATATTCTTGTAACAAAGCGATGAAAGATCTTAGAAGCAAATGTAACAAAGCCCTGAAATAAGTTCGCGTAACATAGTGGTTTGTGTTTGCGGGAATCCTTCCTTTTATCCACTGTTTTCTTTTGTTGCACTTTCAAATTCATCTGCAATGATATCAACACACTACACATTATGGGAATAAGACATTCACATTTGCATCTTCCACTACTAAATCTAATTAAATATCATCTCCTTACAACTCCACCATTGTAACACCACTCTCTTCTATAGTTTCATCTTCTACAACAACACCACTCACTACTGCAACATCTATCCATTACAACTTTTCCATTGTTTATTGAGATTCTTGTACAAGCTCGACCTTTACCCCCAATCTTTTCCTTATTGTATTTTGCTACAATCAATTCTTCTACACCTTTACTTGACTTGATAGCTTGAATATTAAATAATGCTAAGTATGGTTTTAGATTGGAGTGAACACTTAGAGTTGTCGTTTCAAGTTTGATAATAAAAGCCACCTTTTAAATAATGGACTATTATAATAATTAGAAAATATTTTCAACTTTATTATAAAGGTAAAGTTAAATTATTATATTAAAACCATATATAATTTATAAATGATTTTATTATAATAATTTAAACTTATTTGGCAAAATATTTTCAACTTTATTATAAAGGTAAAGTTAAATTATTATATTAAAATCATATATAATTTCTAAATGATTTTATAATAATAATTTCAACTTATTTGGCCTTGAACAAGAATGGGGCATGGGACAACTTCAGGCATGGTACAACTTGGCATTTGCAATGAAGTAGGAAGGCTATAATAGACCTTAATTTGGACAATGAAAGGCAATGGTCGTTTAAACATGATTTCACAAAGTTCAAGACTCCGAGGGTGTATTAGAAAAGAAAAAGAGGAATTGTAGCAACATACACTTCCAAACAATATTTTTTGTTTTTTAAATTTTCCATAGGTGTCAGATAACCGATGGCCATGGCAAAGAAAACCGACGACCTCGCCATAGATCCGACGGCCAATGATGTCGGTGCTCAGTCATTTTAAGTGGGATAGGCGTTGGTTTTTCGACCTCCACAGTGCACAAAACCGACGACTTTGACATAGCTCTGACGTCAAAAGAGGTTGGTGCCCAGCCATTTTCAATTGTGAGAGTCGTCGGTTTTCTGACCTCCACAGTGAAAAATACCGACGACTATGCCATAGATCCGATGGAAAAAGACGTTGGATCCAAGCCATTTTTAGTTGTGAGCGGCATCGGTTTTCCGACCTCCATAGTGAAAAATGCCGACCGCTATGCTATAGATCCGACGGCCAAAGACGTCGGATCCAAACGCTATTCAGTTGTGAGGGTCTTCGATTATCCGACTACCGAGGGCATCGCAGAACCGACGACATACGAGCCGTTAGTTTTAATCCAAAATTGGACCGATGTTAAAAAAATACTGAGGTTGTCGGATAGTCAACCTCAAAATGTAGAAAATCTGACTTTTTGGCCGTCGAATTTTGGGTCGAAAAAACCTAGTGTATAGATGTTATTTCTAGACTCCAAGTGACCTCAATATGAGTCCCTTGTATTTGAATGGGTCTTGCATCTTACACTTTTTCACACATCAAGCACATGGATGTACATGTGAGCCTACATTAAAATTAAACTCAAACTATAGATAACCAAAGTTGATAACATGTACATGTGAGTCTACATTAACATGAATGTCTTCCAATGTTTTCATAATGAGCATAGAAACAGCAATGGTCTTAACAAAGAATTAAATAACAACAATTTTGAAATATGAAATAATAAATGATAAAGAAGCTTATGAAGAGAAGACGTCCTCAAATAATTGCTCAAAATGCAAGACATACAACTTCAATCCAACCACAATATGTCCTCCTAATAATTAGTATGGGTGCAAGGTTTTCCTTTTACAACTCTTCACTAGGTTTGTAGAAACCGTGCTTGCACTTGTCTCGTCTCATGCTCAATTGAAGTTTTTATTTATAGTGTATCTCAAAAAAAAAATTGGAACCAACCTCTTTTGGAAGCTCAACCCTTATGGCCTTGGTGGAGGCTCACAACTCCACACTATATGTTTCAATATATTTAATGCTCAATCCTTCAAGTTGCATAGTTAGAAAGAGTATGCGTTGCATTTTCCTCTCAATTTTTTTGATTGAATACTCATGCATTTTGTAATGGGATCATTACATAGCTAATCTGGATTACCTATGTGGATGGAGACACCCATCAACCATTGATTCCTAGAGACACACAAGTTAAAGAAAAAAAAGAAAAAATCCTAACATTGGGAAAAAATAGCCAAAACCAACAATGCAACTAGAACACAATGACCAGGGAACTTCAAAATGCAACACCACTCCACAAAATAAGTTGCTTTAGACCTACCTCATTTGGTATGAGAGAAGTTGCTTTAGAGACCTAGAGACCTACCTACCACTTCTCTCATTTGGTATGAGAGAAGTTGCTTTAGACCTACCTCACTCATGTCAATGCTTGAGTTTTTGGAGGCCGCCCTCCCACCCCACATGTCCTCTTCAAAAAAATTTGTTCTCTTGGTTTTGTGCCCACCCAAAAAAAAATCATGCTTTGGGTACCTTGAGGTATATCCCCAACCCAAAAAACTCTTATATTATGTTGATTATGTTGGTTATTGGCTTCACCCAACAAAATTATATTTAACAATACACATATTCATATATTTGGTTCCCCATGCTCAATGCTCACTATATATAACAATACACTTATCTTAAATTTAATTCATGTCTTGTTAAATATTTCATAATGAAATAGCTATTTGAGAGCACCACCTTAGACCAAGCCATACCATTAATATAAAATGTACATGAGAGAAATGACCTAATTCAATTTCCTTCTATAATTCTAACCCTAACCCTCACCCAAACCCTTGCACTAAACCCTTTGTACACTTTAGATACTTCCTCCAATATGTCCTAATCTCCCTACAAGTAACACTACCTCTTCACCCTCTCCACAATGGTGCCACTATCATGAAACTCAAAAGCTTGATAAATTTACTGAGCAAAACCCTTCATCATCATTGTCATCTCTAGGTTCATCATCAACATCTCCATCATCATCATATTCTTCATCATCTTCATCACCATCACCATCATCATCAACATCTTCATCATCATCATCACCATCAGCATCAGCATCATCAACATCTTCATCATCATTGTCATCTCTAGGTTCCTCATCAACATCTCCATCATCGTCATCTTCTCCATCATCGTCATCTTCTACATCATCATCTTCATCACCATCACCATCACAATCATCATCAACGTCTTCATCATCATCACCATCATCGTCAGCATCAACATCTTCATCATCATTATCATCTCTAGGTTCCTCATCAATATCTCCATCATCATCTTCTTCATCATCATCATCTTCATCACCATCACCATCAACGTCTTCATCATCATCACTATCATCATCATCATCAACATCTTCATCATCATTGTCATCTCTAGGTTCCTCATCAACATATCCATCATCATCTTCTTCTTCATCATCATCATCATCTTCATCACCATCACCATCACCATCACCATCACCATCAACATCTTCATCATCATCACCATCATCATCACCATCAACATCTTCATCATCATTGTCATCTCTGTGATAATCTGCATGGATCAAGCAACTATAACAAACTCCCAATCTAACTCTCAAGATTATTTGCAAAGAAGAAGAAGCATGCATTTAATAATCACTCATAAACACAGAATAATGGACAATGACAATATCATAAAATGAATAATGAATGTAGAGAATGTGTTACAATAATCAATGATGAGGCATCATATATGATTCGAATTATCCAAGTAGGGAATTTGAATCTGAGCTCAAAGTCTAGCATGAATAACTATGGAGACATCATCCAGTCGGTAGTATCAGTCATAAATGGTAAGAGTCAGTCAAGTGTGACCAATTGAGTCTAACAGAATCATCTAGCCATAAATTAGGGAATGGAGACTCCAAGGTGGGTGCATGAGGTTGTCTAACTCAAAGTCTAGCTTGGATAAAAAAGGAGACATCATCCAGTCAATAGTATCAGTCATAAATGGAATAGTCATTCAATTGTGTCTAACTGAGTCTAACAGAGCCATCTAGGCATAAATCAGGGAATGGAGACTCCAAGGGGGGCGCATGAGGCTGTCAAATAGTCAAGTGGAACTCCAGAACTAGCTAACTAGAAGCTACAAGCAGTTAGCATGAGCAATCAGTGGAAGAACTACTCAATCAATGCACTAACTGAATGATAACTCTCGGTAGGCGAGATAAGGAACCCTAATTGAGTGATAACTGGTGGTAGGTGGGAAAAGGCACCCGAACTGGCTATGGTAGGTGGGAAAGGCACACTTTCCATGCAAAGAATTCAAGGAGGGCGCATTAGGTAGGTAGGAGGCCAATTAGGGGTTGTATATAGGCTCTGGAGAGCTAGAAGCAAGCTCTAGGTGCTGGGAGACCACCATGATGATGACTGGATGCATGCAGTGGCATGCAAAGCATGCAGATTTGCATGCAGGAAAAGAAAGTCTCTAGAGATATAGAAGCAAGCTCTAGGTGCTGGGGAGACCACCATGATGATGACGGGATGCATGCAGTGGAATGCAAAGTATGCAGATTTTCATGCAGGCATGCAAAATATAAAAATGATGGTGTGAATATTCCAACACCCCCCCGCAAGCTATACTATGAGGTAATGACTGAAATCTGAAAAATAGGGCCCTGGTGACTAAGAAAAAAGATCACCCCATACAATCAATCTAAATAAACTAATTGAGGAAAGAGGGAAAACCCAGTGGGAAGAAATCCCTCCCTCAAAATAGACTGAAGAATGCTAATGTAGCATATCATCTCTCACCCCTGAAGGAGGTAAGTGTCCTTCTTTTCTGAAGAAGGCTCGATCGATCTGAAATGGATCAGCAATGTGAGAAGGATGAAACCTTCCATTCTGAAAATATGATATGGTTCTTTTATGATCATGTGGATCACCAACCAAATCACTGGCAAATCAAAGTGTAGTGGTTTCCCATCGAGGAAGAGAAGAAATATCAGGTGAGAGATCTTCAGGTTCTTGTGAATCTGGATCTCCCATTCGCTCATCTTCATCATCAGTTGCTAGACCTTCAGGTTCTTGTGGATCTGGATCTAGCATTCTATCATCATCATCACCATCTTCTGAATCTGAAATATCATGTGAAGATGCATCATCACATCCAAACTCCAAATCTGAAATCTCATGAGAAGGAGCAAGTAAAACTGGATCATCATCACATGCAAACTCTGGATCTGAAATCTCAAGAGGAGAAGCAAGTAAAACTGGCTCATCATCACTCGAAGGAGGAACATATCCAAAAGAGTTGATGTCACGAAACTACTCCAGAATGTGCATGTAGTCCTCATTTGAACCAATATGACTATAATCAATAGATGAACAGGGACTAGATGATGATGGATCTTCATTAAGATCAAAAGAGGATGCAGTAATGGAGGCCCACTTTGAAGTAGGAGTTGGAAAAACATGTGCTATATCTTTAGGTTCTTGTGGATCTGGATCTAGCATTCGCACTTCTTCTAGAGTCCTCTTTTTCTCAATCTCCTTTGATGCATCTTTTCCCTTTATACAACCTTCGAAGGTGCCATGAGCAAACTTGCTACTTAGAAGACCATCAACCACATTCTAAGCTAGCTTGTGGTTGAGATGAGATAGTCTACTCTCTTCATGAGTATGAGAGTGAAGGGAAGACTCCTTTGAGAGAGGTAAGAAGTGTGAAAACTCATAGAGATTTGTCTCATGATTTGCAACTCCTTTTCAATGATTTCCCCTGAAACCATGTGTTGTACCTCGAATTCATATGGAGTAAATATCACTCTTTTGGGCTCTCCAGTATGAGTCATTTGATACACTGAAAGGACATTAGCTGCAAGAGAAGGAACATAAAGCACAACAGAAAAGGGACCATAATCAAGATCGATTCTTCCAATCCCCTGAGTGGAGACTTCTGAATCATTTCCCAAACTGACGGAAGGGCCAATAGAGATTTCAAAACTAGAGAAGAGATCTTTGGAAGAATCCATGTGGAATGATGCTCCTAAATCTATGATGAAAGAATAATCAATTGATGCACTTGCTATGAGAGCATTACATCTTTCTTTGACTTTGGATCTAGAAGATTCGGTATCGGGATCTTTCTTTCTTGCACATGCTGGTACAGGAAGATTGTTCTTCTCAAGTAACTGAGCCATCAAATCTATAGTATTCCTCATGCAAGAACTCTCAGGATGGAAACCTCTAAGAAAATAGGTGCACTTGATCTTTCCCTTCTAAGAATGCTTGGTATTCCTTGAGTTCGAAGTTCCATCTAACTGGTATGGATTTTCTATAGGCCTTGTATCATTCGATCTCTTGTCAAAAATCTTTTTCTTTCCTTTACCATTCGCTCTCTCTGCAACTGTAAGGGATGAATCCAATTTGGGTTTGATCATTCCCATAGAGATCAACTTCTCTTCCTCTTTAGGAAGAGATCGGATGAAATCATCAAGTGAGGGAAACTTCCATCTTGGAATGGACAACCTAGCTGACTGGAAAGTAGAGACAAAAACTGAGAAGTTTGCCCCCAACTTGGAGAGAATGGAAAGTATAAGCTGCTTGTCTTCGTTCACTATCTCATATCTTTTCAACTGTGATATCAAGCTTTTGAACTTGGTGAGGAAAGCATTGATAGATTCGAAGCTGTAAGGACTCAAACATATGAGCTCATTCTCCAATTTGTGTCATTGCATATCATCTTTCGGTCCAAAAAGGGATTCGAGCTTGTACCAAACCTCTTTAGGAGATGTAAGATCGATGACATGGAAGTGAAGATCTTTAGAAATTGAGAGAAGGAGGAGGCCAATTGCTTCATCAAGCCTATCCAAGTACTTGGACTTTTCAACTGCACTGAGAGGTTCTACCATTCTTCCGTTGAGTATTCAGGTGAAGCTCTTGGATCTCATGAAGAGAGACGTCTTGGCTTTCCACTCAACATAGTTGGAATATGTGAGCTTTAGATCCATCTGAAACAGAGAAATTCGAATAGTTGAAGAAGATTCCGAACAGGTGAATAAACCTGCAAAACAAGAGAATTTTTTATAATGGACAATGCTACACTTCGACTGAACACTACCTTAAGGACACTTGGCACATAGACTAAGTCCTTCACACCTAGCTAGAACTCACTGCATTTCTCCAATGAATTCAAGTAATAGCACCAGGATTTGCTTTGGAAACTCAGAGGCTTCTGGTGCACAAGTGAAAGATAGTTGCTCAAAGAAATGTTCCAACTGCTGCTACTGAAATGGATGCAATTCAAATAGTTGTTGACTACTCTAATACCATGTGATAATATGTAGGGATCTAGCAACTATAACAAACTCACAATTTAAATCTCAAGATTATTTCCAAAGAAGAATAAGCATGCATTCAATAATCACTCATAAAACAGAATAATGGACAATGTCAATATCATACAATGAATAATGAATGTAGAGAATGTGTTACAATAATCAATGATGAGGCATCATATAGGATTCGAATTAGCCGAGTAGGGCATTCGAATATGAGCTCAAATTCTAGCATGAATAACTATGGAGACATCATCCAATCAGTAGTATCAGTCATAAATGGTAAGAGGCAGTCAATTGTGACCAACCGAGTCTAACAGAACCATCTAGCCATAAATCAGGGAATGGAGACTCCAAGGTGGGTGCATGAGGTTGTCTAACTCAAATTCTAGCTTGGATAACAATGGAGACATCATCCAGTCAATAGTATCAATCATAAATGGTAATAGTCAGTCAAGTGTGTCTAATTGAGTCTAACAAAACCATCTAGGCATAAATCAGGGAATGGAGACTCCAAGGGGGGCGCATGAGGCTGTCAAATATTCAAGTGGAAATCCAAAACTAGATAACTAGAAGCTACAAGTAGTTAGCATGAGCAATCAGTGGAAGAACTACTCAATCAATGCACTAACTGAATGCTAACACTCGGTAGGTGAGATAAGGAACCCTAACTGAGTGATAACTAGTGGTAGGTGAGCAAAGGCACCCAAACTGGCTGTGGTAGGTGAGAAAGGCGTACTTTCCATGTAGAGAAGTCAAGGAAGGTGCATTAGGTAGGTAGGAGGCCAATTAGGGGTTGTAGAAAGGCTCTGGAGAAAGCTAGAAGCAAGCGCTAGGTGCTGGGAGACCACCATGATGATGACTAGATCCATGCAATGGCATGCAAAGCATGAAGATTTGCATGCAGGAAAAGATAGGCTCTAGAGAGCTAGAAGCAAAATCTAGGTGCTGGGGAGACCACCATGATGATGACTGGATGCATGCAGTGGCATGCAAAGCATGCAGAATTGCATCTATGCATGCAAAATATAAAAATGATGGTGTGAATATTCCAACAATCTCTAGGTTCTTCATCAACATCTCCATCATCATCATCTTCATCACCATCACCATCACCATCACCATCAACATCTTCATTGGCATCACCATCATCATCATCATCATCATCAACATCTTCATCATCATTGTCATCTCTAGGTTCCTCATCAACATCTCCATCATCATAATCATATTCATCACCATCACCATCAATGTATTCATCATCATCACCATCATCATCAACATCTTCCTCATCATTGTCATCTCTAGGTTCCTCATCAACATCTCCATCATCATCTTCTTCTTCATCATCATCATCTTCATCACCATCACCATCACCATCATCATCAACATCTTCGTCATCATCACCATCATCATCATCATCACCATAAGTGCCTGGTCGACAATTTTGCAAATTTGACCCCAATGTGCAAAAATTGCACACTCCCTTACTAAGAAAAACCCTAGTTTCTAAAATGGACCTACAAGATGACACCTGGGCCATGGGACCGGAGGAGAGGGGAACCCCTAGCACTATCCCGACATCCTGAATCCAATGGAGTCGACAGTTTGTCGATCCAAGCCACGGTTGTCATTCTATGGCTCGTTCTGTCTCGCATCAAAAAGGCCTTCAGGGACACTTGCTGGATACCTGCCGGGGGCATATAATTCCAACCATGCAACAAAACTGGGTTACAGGGAGTCCTGCAAGTGTGTCTAGGAAGGTCCAGCTGGGAACACTAGCCATAAGTGCTCAGTCGACGATTTTGCAAATTTGACCCCAATGTGCAAAAATTGCACACTCCCTTACTGAGCAAAACCCTAGTTTCCAAAATGGACCTACAAGATGACACCTGGGCCATGTGACCGGAGGAGAGGGGCATCCCTAGCACTATCCCAACAAACTAAATCCAATGGAGTCGAAGGTTTGTAGATCCGATCCCTAGTCGTCATTCTATGGCTCGTTCCGTCTCGCATCCAAAAGGCCTTCAGGGACACCTGTTGGATACCTACCGAGGGCATAGAATTCCAACCGTACAACAAAACTGGGTTTCGGGGAATCTTGCAAGTGTTCCTAGGAAGTTTCCAGCTAGGAACGCTATCCATAAGTTCCCAGTCGACGATTTTGCAAATTTGACCCCAATGTGCAAAAATTGCACACTCCCTTACTGAGCAAAACCCTAGTTTCCAAAATGGACCTACAAGATGACACCTGGGCCATGGGACCGGAGGAGAGGGGCATCCCTAGCACTATCCTGGCATCTTGAATCCAACAGAATCCATGGTTTGTCGATCTGAGCCACGGTCGTCATTCTATGGCTCGTTCTGTCTCTCATCCAAAAGGCCTTCAGGGACACTTGCTGGATACCTACCAGGGCATAGAATTCCAACCATGCAACAAAACTGGGTTCCAGGGAGTCTTTCAAGTGTGTCTAGGAAGGTTCCAGCTGGGATCGCTAGCCATAAGTGCTCGGTCGACGATTTTGCAAATTTGACCCCAATGTGCAAAAATTGCACACTCCCTTACTGAGCAAAACCCTAGTTTCCAAAATGGACCTACAAGATGACACCTGGGCCATTGGACCAAAGGAGAGGGGAACCCCTAGCACTATCCTAATGTCCTCAATCCAATAGATTCAACGGTTTGTCAATCTGAACCACGGTCATCATTCTATGGCTCGTTCAGTCTTGCATCCAAAAGGCCTTCAAGGACACATGTTGGATACCTACCGAGGGCATAGAATTCCAACCGTACAACAAAACCGGGTTCCAAGGAGTCCTACAAGTGTGTCTAGGAATTTTCCAGCTGGGAGCGCTAGCCATAAGTGCCCGGTCAATGATTTTTCAAGTTTGACCCCAATGTGAAAAAATTGCACACTCCCTTACTGAGCAAAACCCTAGTTTCCAAAATGGAACTACAAGATGACACCTGGTCCATTGGACCAGAGGAGAGGGGCACCCCTAGCACTATCCAAACATATTGAATCCAACAGAGTTGACGCTTTGTCGATCTGAGCCACAGTCATCATTCTATGGCTCGTTCCATTCCTAAGATCAATCAAGCAAGATAAGCATTGGGTGATGGACCCATGGGAGAGAAGTTCCTCGCAATGGGAGTAATTGGGAAGCCCGTGGTAAAATTATGGTAAGAAGGACATGAGATGCATGAGGTTATTGAACTTTTGGAATCTTGTCCACTATGTTTCTATTTTTCCTCAGAGTTTTTCACAATGTAGTGACAATTCCTAGATATAAATGGTGTTCCTATTGGTCTAGGTGGAGGAAAAAGAAACACATACAACATCTCATTGAACTAAAAACTAATTTATTGGTGTTGTAATTGATGCAACCAAATTAGCATAAGCATGGAAGTGGTTTGACCACCTTAACCACTAAAATAATGTATTCGTCAAATATGGGGGGAAGTGAGAATTACATGTCAATGAACACTTATATTCCTCCATGTGATTATAAATGTACCACTTTACACTAGTTATGGGATCAATAATGTATTCTTCTACTATGTTTTAATATTAATATGGTATAGTAAATATTCTTGCACTAAGGTGTCTTAATGTGTTTTTTTCTTTCAACTCATAAATTCAAGACCACTACAATTGATCCATGTCTCAATTCATGTGTTAGGAACCCATGTCTTTACTTTGTTAGTATGTTGTTGTTGGACGCATATGCTTTGTAAGTCGTCCCGTAGTATTTGTTGATCAATATTTTGTGTTATTGTTGTTGGCACATATGCTTTGTAAGTCGTCCGTAGTATTGTTGATCCATAGTTTGTAACGGCCCATGGTTTCGACCCATAGTATTGGCGCCTAGAATTAGTATATAAGTGTGTGTTGAGACCTATGAAGGCACCGTGAAGTTATTTGTGTTGAGCTTGCTCATAGGAGGTTGCCCCCTCGAAGTGGCTTGTGATCAATATAAAAGTGATTCTGAGTTCTGTCATTTCTGCTATTTCACATATTCGTATTAATTAATTGTTGCAGGTGCCTCACATCTGGTATCAGAGCACTTTCTTGGGCTCGCTGGGTGAAATTTCTACCAAATTTTTTTTTCGCATCTGTTGCAGGTTCGGATTTGGGAATAATCCCTATCCGCTTAACTGTGGGAAGTACTTGGGCATAAGCCTTAAAACTCATTGTGAGGAGTACCACAAGAACCCCGAAGTAGCTGGCCCATTGAGAGGACCTGCCAGCGAAAAGGGCAACGACCCCTACCTGATTGACTAGTTCCAACCCGTGAGGTAAACCAAGAGCTGTCGTTTGTGGCAAAGCGGTTATCAGTTTTACCTGAGCTGTGGAGTGAGGGGTACTGCCCCAATACGCAAGCCGTCAGACAGCATTGGTGGCCGAGTGAAACCCTTGAACTGTTAGGAAGCCGCACATACCTGGGGTCCATATCTAATTTCAGCTGAACTGTGGTCGATCGTTGCTGCGCCGTTTTACATCTAGTCGTTCAGATCCATTTTGCAAGCCGTTCCAGATCCAGCCATTTTCAATCCATTTGGCGCCTTTTCAAATCCCTTTCGAGCCGTAGCCGCTCCAGTCTAGAAAAAAAAAAAAAAGGGATTGTCTACTGACTTTTACCGGAGTTGTTTTATCAGTGGTCTAAAGGATGCCATCCGATCTGAGGTCAAAATCTTCTATCCCAACACAATGATGGAAGCCCTAGGGTTGGCTAAGTTGGCAGAAGACAAGATTGTAGCCCAACAACGCTTCAAGCCCACTTTTTTTCCCTTCCGAAATATGGGTTCTCAGCGACCACCTATAACGCAGGCTCCTCGACCGACTCCTATCAAGCGTTTGTCTGAAACAGAGATGCAAGCATGCAGAGAAAAGGGGCTTTTCTATAATTGTGATGCGAAATTCACTCGGGGACATAGATGTGTTCAGCAAAAACTCTATCTCTTGGATGTGGAGTCTCCACCTACCTCTGAAATTGGTGAGGAAGATCCAGAAACACTGGATGCTCCGATCGACATTCAGGAACCGCCTATTGACCCTCCGTCTCAGGATGACCAGCCAGAGATATCTCTCCATGCTTTAGCTGGAATCACCACCCCCCAAACAATGCAGGTCAGGGGTTACTTCAAGAAGCTTCCTCTTACAATACTCATTGATTCTGGTAGCACTCATAATTTCATTGACCCTCGAATCGCCAAACAAGCTGATTGTTTTATCCATCCTTGCTCCAAATTTGAAGTCATGGTTGCCAATGGGGGAACCTTACCTTGCAAAGGGAAGTGTCGAAATGTGTGTATCTCTATGGGAGATTATACCTTGCGCTCTGACATGTTTTCCTTTCCCTTAGGCGGATGTGATGTGGTTTTGGGCGCTCAATGGCTACGCACACTTGGCCCTATCTTATGGGATTTTGCTGAACTTTGGATGCAGTTTTCCCTCAATGGACAAAAACACACATTGATAGGATTACAACCAGGTTCTCTCAGCATCATCATTTCACATCGCATGGAAAAAATCCTCAAGAAGAATTCACATGGTGTCATCACTCAGATCCATTCCATCCAGATGCAACCATCAGCGATCTCCACTACTCCTTTGGATCTACAACAAATTCTGGATCGATATACAGGTGTCTTTGCTGAACTAGTCGTATTGCCACCTTCCAGGCCAGAAGACCATCGTATTCAGCTCCTTCCTAGCAGTTTTCCTCCCAACATCAGGCCCTATTGCTACCCATTTCACCAAAAAACGGAGATTGAAATGCTCGTTCGGGACTTATTGAAGCAAGGTATTATTCGCCCAAGCACTAGTTCCTTTTCTTCTCCAGTTATTCTTGTCCGCAAAAACGATGGGTCATGGCGCCTCTACATTGACTTCCGAGCACTTAATCACCTCACCATCAAGGATAAGTTTCCAATTCTTGTTGTTGATGAGCTTCTTGATGAGCTTCATGGGGCTCACTTTTTCTCCAAGTTGGATCTTCGTTCTGGGTATCATCAAATTCGGGTTCATGAGGATGATATTCCTAAAACAGCTTTCCGCACACATGATGGCCATTATGAGTTTTTGGTCATGCCCTTTGGCCTCACTAATGCTCCTTCCACATTCCAGGACTTAATGAATAAAATATTTCGACCCTACTTGCGGAAATTCATTCTGGTATTCTTTGATGATATCCTCATCTACAGTAAAACATGGGATGAACATCTCCAGCATCTGGATCTTGTCATGCAACTTTTCTCTGACCATCATCTCCATGCCAAGCAATCTAAATGTGTTTTTAGATAGAAGGAAGTTGAGTATCTCGGGCACATTATCTCAGCACAAGGGGTTCGCGTGGATCCTGCCAAAATCGATGCCATGAACAATTGGCCGCATCCTCAGACACTCAAGAGCCTTCGTGGTTTTTTGGGGTTGACTGGCTACTACTGCAAGTTTGTCAAGGATTATGGGAAGATTGCAGCTCCATTAACTGCTCTACTGAAAAAGGATGCTTTTACATGGACACCTGCTGCACAGTGTGCATTTGACAAACTAAAACAAGCTATGTGTACTACACCTGTGCTAGCTATGCCCAATTTTTCCAAGCCCTTCACTATTGAGAGTGATGCTTGCGGAAATAGACTTGGTGCTGTTCTCCTTCAAGATGAATACCCCATTGCGTTCACCAGCAAATCCCTTTCAAGTAAGAATTTAGCTGCCTCTACCTATGAGAAGGAAATGATGGCTATTTTGCATGCAGTATAGAAGTGGCGCCCATACCTATTAGGGAATCATTTCTGCATCAAGACTGATCACCAGAGTCTGAAATATTTCTTGGACCAGCGTGTCTCCTCCCCGGCACAACAGAAATGGGTTAGAAAACTCATGGGTTATGACTATGAGATCACTTACAAGAAGGGTAAAGACAATATTGAGGCAGATGCTCTTTCTCGCACATTTGATACCCAGGGTTCTCTTTCAGCTATTTCTATGCCTGTTCCAAATTGGTTGCAATCTATTCAACAGGGTTATGTCAATGACTCTTCCTTATCTCAAATCATCCAACGCTTAACCAACAACCCTTCTGCTGTACCACATTACTCTTGGGATGGTGCTTCTCTACGATACAAGGGTCGTCTGGTGCTTCCCCAGAGCACAGATCTTCAATAGGTTGTCTTCTATGAACTCCATGCTTCTCCATCGGCAGGGCACTCTGGGTTCCTCAAAACGTATGAACGAGCACAGCGTAACTTCTTTTGGCAGGGCATGAAAAGGACAATTCAACAGATGGTGGTTGAATGTGATACTTGCCAGCCCAATAAGGGTGAAACAACACTCCTTCCAGGATTGCTTGAACCCTTGCCCATACCTACACGGATTTGGACAGATATTTCTATGGATTTCATTGAAGGGATCCCTAAATATGGAGGGAAGATAGTGATTCTCGTTGTGGTTGATCGCCTCTCCAAATATAGTCATTTTTGTGCTATCAGCCATCCCTATACAGCCTCCTCCGTCGCTCAAATTTTTCTGGACCAGATCTTTCGTCTTCATGGCATTCCTTCTTCCATTGTCTCGGATCGTGACGCGACTTTCACCAGTCATTTTTGGACAGAACTATTTCGCCACACTGGCACCAAACTGAAGATGAGTTCAGGGTATCACCCACAAACAGATGGTCAGACTGAAATTGTCAATAAATGCTTGGAAACTTATCTTCATTGCTTCACCTCGGAACAACAACATCAGTGGGAAAAGTGGCTCCCTCTCGCTGAATGGTGGTACAACACCTCTTACCACACTGCTTCTAAAATGACCCCATATGAAGCAATCTATGGTCAGGAACCTCCAGCTCTTCTTTCATACACCCCCACCAGTTCACAAGTTCAGGAAGTTGACACGGTCCTTCAAAACTGCGATCAGATTCTTCGCATTTTGCAGGACAATCTTCACATGGCAAGAAATCGCATGAAGCAACAAGCTGATCAGCACCGTTTGGAGCGCACTTTTCAAGTCGACGATATGGTTTTTCTTTGTCTCCATCCATACAAACAATCCTCCTTGAAACTCAAAGGGCGTCATAAGCTCGCTCCAAAGTTCTATGGGCCATATCAGATTCTTCAGAAGATTGGGTCCGTTGCTTATAAATTGGAACTTCCTCCTTCTTCCCGCATTCATCCAGTCTTTCATGTCTCTTGTCTGAAGAAAGTTCTTGGCACCAACATCAGCGGACAAATGATTTTACCCAAACTGGATAATGAAGGTTCCATCCTTTTAGAGCCAGAGGCCATCCTCAATCGGTGCACGTGTCAGCTTCGCTCTCGCTCTATCACAGAGGTCTTAATTCAGTGGCACGGCATGCAACCAGAGGATGCTACATGGGAACCATTCCTTCAGATTCAACAACAATTTCCACATCTAAAGCTTTGAGGACAAAGCTTTTTTTAAGGGGGAGGGGATGTTAGGAACCCATGTCTTTACTTTGTTAGTATGTTGTTGTTGGACGCATATGCTTTGTAAGTCATCCCGTATTATTTGTTGATCAATAGTTTGTGTTATTGTTGTTGGCGCATATGCTTTGTAAGTCGCCCGTAGTATTGTTGATCCATAGTTTGTAACGGCCCATGGTTTCGACCCATAGTATTGGCGCCTAGAATTAGTATATAAGTGTGTGTTGAGACCTATGAAGGCACCGTGAAGTTATTTGTATTGAGCTTGCTCATAGGAGGTTGCCCCCTCGAAGTGGCCTGTGATCAATATAAAAGTGATTCTGAGTTCTATCATTTCTGCTATTTCGCATATTCATATTAATTAATTGTTGCAGGTGCCTCACATCATGATTGTAAGAAAATATCAAACATGAAATATTTGTTGCAAACAACTTTATATGGCCATGCATGCATTATTATTTCAAGCTTCTCATTGCAAATATCAACATGTTCTTATCTAGACCTAAGTTTTATGAACTAGGGTTTTCACCATTAGATTTGGTCGACAACATTAGCTATAGTGCCTATCACACGATAACTATCTAAGTCAACTACAATATACTAGTAGCTATTAACAAGGAAAACCAATACTATTATTATGGGGTGGCTATATGAACATTGAGGAAAATCCATTTATGAATGTGAATTTTATTAATATTGAATGTTAATAATTTGAAACCTTATGAGCCATTCACAATTGGCAATTCAAATGCAGGGAAAGTCTTGTCAAAGAGGACTTGCCACTGTAATATTAGGTAGGCATGTAAGTTAATTGACTTACCATTCCAATTTCGCTCAAGGGGGTCATTTCTCGTCCGAAGACTCTCAGGCATGCGTGGCCACCGTTGACACGTCTACAATGGCCATATGCACATGTGGGAGCTGACGGAATCCAATTCCGCTCGTCGATTTGGGTTCCGTGCCCTTGGAGCAAATACTCAAAGTGTTCCCGAATGGCCCCGGGGTTCCCGAGCAAAATGCCCGCAACACCCAAACCATGGCTCAGATCGTGAATCCATCAATTCCAGTGGATCTGGGACATCGGGTTTCAGCTAAGGGACCCCCCATAGCGTGCCTCCAACCCCTGAAAACAGTGCCAATGTGCCATCTTCGGAGCTAGCGTTTTGCTCAGTGAAGGCCATGCTAATCTTGCTCAAGGGGGGCATTTCTCATTCGAAGAATCCCTAGCGTGCGTGGCCACCGTGGACATGTCTGCAATGGCCATATACACATGTGGGAGCTGATGGAACCCAAGTCCGCTCGTCGGTTTGGGTTCGTGCCCCCAGAGCAAATCCTCAAAGTGTCCCCAAATGGCCCCAGGGTGCCAGACCAAGATGCCCGCTGCACCCAAACCGTGGCTCTAGTCGTGAATCAGTCAATTCCAGTGGATCCAAGACATCAGGTTTCAGCTAGGGGACCCCCCATAGCATGCCGCCAACCCTCGAAAATGGTGCCAATGTGACATCTTCGGAGCTATGGTTTTGCTCAGTGAAGGCCATGCCAATCTTGCTCAAGGGGGCCATTTCTCGTTTGAAGGCTCCTGGGCATACGTGGCCATCGTGGACATGTCCACAATGGCCATACGCACGTGTGGGAGCTGACAGAACCCAATTCTGCTCATTGGTTTGGGTTCCGTTCCCCCTGAGGAATTCCTCAAAGTGTCCCCGAATGGCCCTGGGGTGTCGGACCAAGATGCCCGCAACACCCAAACCGTGGCTTGGATCACAAATCCGTCGATTTCAGTGGATCCGGGATGCCAGTTTTCATCTAGGGGACCCCCCACAGCATGCCTCAAAGTCTCGAAAACGTTTCCAATGTGCCATCTCCGGAGATAGGGTTTTGCTCAGTAAGGGCCATGCTAATATTACTCGAGGGGGGCATTTCTCATCCGAATACTCCCAGGCATGCGTGACCACCGTGGACACGTCCACAATGGCCATACGCACATATGGGAGCTGACAAAACCCAATTCCATTCGCCTTACAAAGGTAAATTCCAAGTAATTTTGAGAAAGTGACAAATTAGGTCAAAAGTTGAGCATCTTGTTCTAACACTAAGGTCATTTCCTTAATAGAAGACATGCAGAGTGGAGCTAATGCCTAACATGATTTTGGGTGCTATCAATAGCATTGTCTTGCCATGTACTTGTGTAATGTGACATGGATCTTGTTTGTAAACCCTAAGAAAGAGAATCATGCTAGTGACGAGAGCTTGATTGACATAAGCTTGTTATTGAATCCAACAAGGAATTCTTATCTATCATGGAGATTATAGGGTTAATGAGTAAACCCTGGGAGTTATATTTTATGGATCACAAAGATATAACCAGTGGAGAAGATAAGGGAAAGATAGACATGTTGGATGTTCTTGTAGAGATTTCTCTTGTGCGATGCTAGAGTACTTGTGTGATGTGGCATGGCTAGGGTTTGCATGAGATATCTCATATTAACATGTCCATGTGCTCTTGCATGTACCCCAATGTTCCAAGAAAAAGAAATATTTATATTTATATAATCACAAGCCATTGACATCATTGAAATATGAGATCATGGTAGTGGAAGAAGTTGCAGAGGTGTTAGATGCCTAAATATTGAAATAATTCAATCCCAACATAAAGCATCTCATTCTTATCACCAACCAAATGCATATTAGGGTTTGATGCTAGAGTATAAGACCTAGGGTTTGAGGATCGAAATACAAAGATGGACATGTAGACTTGGATTCTATAAGTTGAGTTCTCTAGTGGTGTAATTGTGTGATGTGACATGGGTAGGGTTTTTAAACCCTAATAAAGATAATCATGCTAGTGGGGAGACATTGATTAACATAAGCTTGTTGTCGAAGCCAATGAGGGATTCCTATAGATTAGTGTTAGATTAGTGTTTCTAGGGCTAGTTTAGGTTTCTAGAACTAGATTAGGTTTATAGTATTCTAGCTTAGTTTTCTAGTGTTAAATTAGTGTTTCTAGGTTTAGTTTAGCTTTCTAGGATTTCTAGGGCTAGATTAGGTTTGTAGGGTTATATTAGTGCTTCTAGGGATAGACTAAGTTTCTAGGGATATATTAGGTTTCTAAACATTAATGACAAATGGTGAAATGATGACATGGCAAATGGATGTATCTCTATGTATGTATGTATGTATCTCTATGTATGTATGTATGTATCTCTATGTATCTCTGTGTATGTATGTATCAACAAAAAATGCATGTACCAACAAAATAACATAAAACTACACATACCTCGATGTAGAACATAACATTCTTTGATGCAATTCTTTCTCTTATGTAAAATTGGCTGGCCTCATTCAATAAATCCATCTGGATCCTCTCTGTGCTAATTGTCTCCATCAATCTCTCGTGCTCTGAATCAGGTAGGTAGTAGCGTACCTTGGTTGAGCTCTTGCTTGACATTGTTTGTAGATGGATTTTTGTGCCAACAATCAAGTTTGTGAAGGATAGACCACTGAACCTGGTCTGTAATCCATGAATACATGCCCACTAGTCTTTCTTGACTTCCCGTCTAGTGTAAGATATTCCCCCTTAACCACCATCGAGCCAATAGGAAATTCAATGCCTTCATCGTTGATTAATGATCCGTAGAGGGTTTGCTTACCTTGGATGCACTGTGCCAACCAATAATCCATGCCCCATTCATTGTCTTTTGAGGAAACAACTGCGTATATGTGTCCTGGTTATACAAGATCTGAGATATGGTCATAGTCTGTCGAAATCGTTGACTGACCCTCCTCTAACTGCGTTGTTTCAACAACTGCACGTTGGTCTACTGCAAGTGACACACGATCCCATTCATCAACCCAGTCCATGCATTCGCATTCATCCCATTCGCCACTGCTGCAAGGGATGCAAAAGCAAGCAAGCTTTCACGTTCATATTTCAAATAAGGATTTGTTTGAGCTTCAAACTGAATGAAATCCACGTGTTCCTTGTACTGTGCTACAACTATAGGAACACAATTGATCTATGTCAACCACTCGCCAAAAATTTCTTACCACACGTCCTGCCACTGATGATGTTTGTTGATCTCTTTCTCAGTCTGACATTGTTGCAGAGAACCATTGAACTATGGATTATGCATCTCGGATATGATGTTCCATGTCAAACCTCATCTCTTCCCTTCATACTGCATTCTTGATGCATGCACCGTCCCCATCATGCTCGCCTTAGTCGTGTCGGGTCTCAAAATAGTTCCAGATATGTGGCACATTATAATTCTTATACAAAATAATCATCGATTGGAATACTCAGGCATTTTTGAACTCACCTGCACAACTATCCGACCATATCCAATGTTGATCCATCTATATATCTCTCTCCTTCAACTGATCATAGAAAATTCGAAAACAATGTTGCACATAATGCAGATCATGGGTTCTATCATCACTTATGTAAAAGTTTGTCTCCTTCAGTATTATCCTCTTGTTGTTGCTGCTCTCTGGCCCATGCCTATACATAATATGTACCATGATGTTGACTTGGTCTGAATGGTAGTATTGACTCTGGATTTCATTTTGTGGTTGAAGGGTGTAATTTTCTGCAAAATCCACAATTAACACTATGGTTCCAATAGGAAATGTGTCCCTTCATTTTCTGTATTGCTCATCTTTCCATCGCACTACATGCACATGTTGAACATACTGCTATGTTTTCTTGTAGAACTCCGTCATGAAGTCACATCCCCGTACTTGCTACCATGAAAACAAGGGAAATATTACAATGTGGCCTTTGGAAAAATGTATATGTCATAAATTGAACATGTAATATGAAAAATATGCAATATTCATTTGTACCTGTGACTTCATTAATGCAATATTTTTACTTTCCCTAGCACTGTCTAATTGATAGGTTACGTACTTGAAGCTCTGCATCTCCATGCCCATCCTGCCAAATTCGTGCTCATCACTTTCATGGATGCAACGATTCAAAAGAGAAAACCCACTGCACCTAGGACATGTCCCATATAGACACGATTTTTCATAATATTTTTTTCCTTCGAGCCTTGCACACATGATGTTGTGGATAAAGTCTCTTGATGCATTCGGTGGTAGTATGGATTCATTGAAGCCTTGCACAATGTTAGTATGCAAATCACAAATTATATGTTTATATGTGGCATAATAGTATTCATATTCTACATGGTATCTACAACAAGTGTTCCGATCAATGCATATACGAACGTACCATGGTTTTCATTTCTCAAAGGACCTTTTGCTCAGGTTCAATTGTGTGTGCTCATTCCTGAATCTCTCATAGAGTTCAGTCTGTGTGGTGTCAACGAAGTGTTTAACATGGGGTTCACATTTAGTAGAACATTTTCTCAGCTTTAGCACGTCTCTTTGGTTTGATGAAGGTCTGGTATGATCATGCCAAAAATTTTGTACTAACTCCTTAACAGCATCAATTAGATTCCTATCTCCACGAGGCAACCTACCAATAAAATCCCAACAATTATTTCCACCCGGAGTGTCAAGATTTTTTCTTATAACAGAGTACTTTTTAATAGTTTTTCTATTTAATGTAAGCATGTGAGAAGTGTGTGATAGCAGGCAACGTTTCCTTATGGACTTGCTTACAACTCATTCCGCTAACACACGACGAGCCGCACAGAGATCTTTTGTACGAGACGTCTTCCTAATCGCATTAAAAGGAGATTGGATATTTCTAAAAATATAACTGCTAGCCTCTGAACTTTTAACCATCTTTATGCCCAAAATTATCCTAACAACAACTAAACAATGTGACTTTAACAAACATAGCAATAATTGACATTTACCTGCATCACATTTGGATTCAAAATATTCCTTGACAATTTTGTTGCATTGCCATTTTATAGTGCATTTTGGAAACTTACCTTCAAGGCCTGATAGAGCACTTTCATCCACATCAATATGTCTAGGATTTCTTCTTCTTGCACAGGACAGATGAGGTAGGGAAGGTGGACATGAGACATGAATACCAGAGCTTGTTTGTTGCGGTGCTTCGTTCACACATTGGGCCATAATGGGAGTGTGCTCGACATGGTTGTGATCTTCTTAGGGATATTGCAAATTAAGCACTGATTGTATGTCCATCTCTACACATGCAACATCTCCCAATATTCCTGTGTCGTGAGAAAATTCAGCATGACTCGTTGATGGGTTGTTGGTTGGAGATTGTGTTGATGTTGGAATTTGAGTTGTCCGTTGGACGTGACCGCTTTACCTGTGGTTCTGAACAAGAGTTTTTCATGTCAACAAGTGTGTTAGGATCAGTGGCAGGATCTAAGGCAATGACAGGACCATGTCTCACTCTTTCCATTCCCAACCTGTCCTTTTCTCTTAAGGAATTGACCTTTTCAATGGGCAGATTACTTCTATATTTTTTTGTTCTGTTGCGTGAGTTTCCCATATCCAAAAGTCTCTTTAACAAAACTATCAGGCCTACCCCTGCAAAAGAAACAATAAATAAGATATTAGTTCCATTATACAATGAACTTGACACATTCCAACATAACTTACCACTTTACAAATTAACACATACAACTACAAACTATGTTGGTTTATTTTTGTTCGAATAAACATCATTATCCCTTACAATTCCAATCAATATAGATGATGGTTGGTCAAGTGTAGAGTGGAGAAACTAGTGTCTTGCCTAGCCATGAATTCATAAAAATTATGGTAGAAACACCCTACAACAGAGATGGCTAGAGATGCCTTGGGAATAGTTTGATAGTTTTTCTACATCAAATAAGGTAAAGAGAATAATTTTACTAATTACACAATGAGGAGGTTGCAAATTCCCCCAAGGAAGGACAATTCAATGAGGTAGAGGCAAGTAGTCAAGTTCAAAGGCACGATATTAAAGAAACATTACGATAAACATAGCATGAAGATGATACCATGGACAAAATTACATGAACTAATCAATATGGACCCTCTCCCATGATTGCTTCTTAGGATTTTATTCAAATTGAATAGGCTCAAGAGAGAACCTCATCATAGATGGGAATGTGTGGGGGAGGAATAGTTTGATAGTTTATGCTATAGGTTTTGCTATGGTGTACAATGTGTAAAAGATGGAGGTTTATTAAACCATTTATTTGTATTTTTTTCAAATGAAAAATATTTTATGCTAGAGATGCCTTGGGAATATTTTGATAGTTTTTCTAGATCAAATCAACATAGCATGAAGATGAGAGCATGGAAAAAATTTCATGAACTAATCAATGTGGACCCTCTCTCATGATTGATTCTTAGGATTTTATTCAAATTGAAGAGGCTCAAGAGAGAAACTCATCCATACCATCCTTGTGTGAAATCAAAATATATTCATGGTAATAATTATTGGTTTACATTGCATACTTCATCTTGTCTAGTGTTCATATGAGTTTTTTTAGATGTGAACTTGGGAATTCTTCTTGTCAAATCCAGTGTTGTCGATGCATGGATATTGCTGTAGGAATATGATAAAAACAAAAAGGCATGGGAGAATCTCAAATCTTGTGAATGAAAAGAATTATTTACAATTCACCATACCTATAGAAATGATCTCCACTTGCAATGGAAATTGGTAGCTTAAATGTATCCACTAGATTCCAAGACCACTAAAGATGTTTGTTAGATTTCAAGAGTGATTGTGTGTCCAATAGATCAATGAGTGTCCAAAAGATCAATGAATGTGAGCCAATAAGCAACCTGTAAGAGCTTGAAACCCGTGAAAGAAAGAAATCCTGTGTTTTTTGGTAGAATTCCCGGGAATAGAGAACTCTGTTTTTTTTAACTAGTAGCAAACACACGCACGCGGGTTTAAATGCGCGCACACATGTTTGTAGCGTGTACACGTCACTAGCCCACACGGGCTAAAACACACGCACACGCCCTTGCATAACATTTACACCATTTATTACCCAATGTTTACACCATTTAATGCCAAACCTTCCCCCACTTTGAAAATATTTGCATAAATTGGACTCGATGATGAAATTTGAAGGGTGGATCTTAAATTTTATTGGAAGGGCATTTGTTCTTGGAGTCCTTCAAAGATGAATGGCAATTTAAATAATTGTACTTCAATTGACAAGTATAAATTAACTAAACCCTTCCCCCCAAAAAATGCAAAAAACAAATATTACCCATCCAAATTTTTACAATATTAAATAATTGAGCACTCCTTAATATCTACATGATAAAATTGTATCTTTTCAATAAAAACGAATCCGAACACATTAATTTGACATATATGTAACATTAATTTTACAGTTTATTAAATTAACAATTGTTTTGTTGTATTTTTTTGGGTTAGACCACACTTCATTGTACAGAAAACTAGTTAGACTACGCAATAACCATATTGTGTCATCTACATGATCTTATGCACAGTGTAAGACATTGTAACTAGATATAGTCTTAAAATAAAACTAGAACCATGAGAAAATTACTTATTTTTAACTATGTACAAAAACAATCCACTAAGCAAAACGAGGCTATAATAAACCTACAACCAAAATATACATATAAAATCAACCAAAACCTTAATTCAAACCGGAGAGAGGGAAATCATCCAAGCTTGAGAGATGTAAGAATGATGGACATTAAGCGCCTAAGAAAAAATAATACATAGCTCAAAAAAACACTAAAAAAAATCCTCCATACCAAGCAAGTTAGCAACGCTAGCATCATAGGGGCATCGGCATCAAAATTTGTTGTTCAAGACTTGTCACAACAACATACAGGCATGGGATGGAGGGGAAATGGAATCAAGCCTAAGTCAACTGGAGCCTTGCGACTCGCTACATGTTTGAGTCTCGACAATCTACCTTTTAAATTGATCCAGAATAACAAAATAAGTTTGTTAATGGCTCGATTTGCAAATATTTTAGATACATGAGTAATTAAGAGCTCGAGGCTCTATAATTCAATGTGTTTTTAACCAATTCACGATTCGGTGAATTCATAGTCATTGGCATGAAATTTAAGTTATTTAATGAAATAATTAATGTATCTACCTCTATGTCGAAACTGTTTTCCTTGTTGATGCAATTCACTGCACTCCTTGTTGTCTTACCAAAAGGCATGAGAATGAGGAGATGAAATAATTAACATTATGGACTTCACCATCAAAGAAGCCTTACAATTACATTGGTAAGGAGATATAAGAATATCACAATAATCCAACATGTCAAATCCCAGATGATAGTGTCAATTAAAGACTTATATGGTAAATTTAATATAAGACTTACTTATAGTTGTCTCACTAACTTACTCTTTGCGTCTTGACACATTTGATAATTTATGGTTGTCTATGCACCTTGACCCAATTGATATTATAATGTGAGGATGTGCATGCATAATAATCCTTATTTATGACTATGCGATGAGGATTTAAAAGGAAGAGGATGTAAAGACATGTTATTTTTATACGTATTTTGGTGGCGAGTTTCGAAGAGAAACATGGTGATAAACCACATATGTTTGGAAGGACGAAGGGAGATTACATGATCATGATCATGCCACACATCAAATTGAAGACAATTCCTGAGCAAAAAATTGTTTTTTAAAATTTTATTAATAACCATTGTGGTACTTTGGTCCAAAAATATTTTCTAATTCATTGTTTCTCCAGATTGTGTGCCTACTTCCACCTCTCTATATCAATGCATAAATCAACCTCTGCTTGGTTTGTGTTTATAGTTGCATGCCATTATTTGTAGTTTCATGCCATTGAGTGTTTTTTAGAGTTTTTGTGAGTTTGTGACATTCATGCGATAAATGAAGTCTTGTAAAGGAGGACTCATCAAAGAGGAAATTTGAATTTCATTTTGAAAAAAACATATTTTGTAAAGATCAAATGCCATGAATGCATCCTCGGACTACCATGCAAAACCATGGATATGTTGCAAAGCATTGAACATCATCGAAGAATGAAAACAGGTTCCTCGAGATCTTATTGAATCATATTGAGATCAATTGAATTCCACTTGAGCCTTAATTGAAAATTCTAGACCTCAAGCGTCATGAATAACACATAGAATCCATGACACTATCCCTCTACAAGGATTCGTTTGCATATGAATTGAATATTTCTACCATTATAATGTCTTGGGCATCAAGGATTTATCTTGGCTCCTTAACAATGGCTAGTGGAGGGAAACAAGAGCCTCCAACACTAACTATTGCTTCTTAGGCACAAACACCATGAATGAGTCCATGAACCACCACATATGCAATCTATAGGGTATTAGGCAACTTCAAGTGTGTTATGTGTGCCATGACTAGGTTAGTTGTGAACCAAAAATGGGTCTAGAGGTCTGACCAAGGTATATGGACAACAAGAAGCTCCGCATGCCTTAAATGAAGCTTCTCATACTCAAGCACCATGAACAACACCTACAACTCAACAAGCTTCTTAGGATACGATGTTGAATGCATCTTCAAACCACCACACATAACCCTTGTGGGGTATCTCTAGCAAATGTAGAGGGATACATATACCATGATTAGGATACATTGCATGCCTTAAACAAGATGATGATGATGATGATGAAGATGATGATGATGATGATTATGATGATGATGATGATTATGAGGAATATGATGATGATGATCATAACTAATATCGTCATCATCATCATCATCATCATAATAGTCGTCACCATCATCAGAATCATCATCATCAGAATCATCATCATCATCATCATCATCCTCATCATCATCATCTTCTTCTTCATCATCATCATCATCATCAACAACAACATCTTCGTCATCATATTCATCATCAACATCATCATCATCTTCTTCTTCATCATCATCATTGTCATCATCTTCATCATCATCATCTTCATCTTCATCATCATCCACCATCTTCATCATCTTCGTCATCTTTGTCATCATCATCATCATCAATGATGATGATGATGATGACGAAGATGATGATGATGATGATGATGGTGGTGGTGGTGGTGGATGATGAAGATGAGTACGAAGATGAAGATGATGATGATGACGATGACAAATATGATCATCATGATCATCCTCCTCCTCGTCATCATCATCATAATCATCTTCGTCCTCATCATCCTCATCATCATCCTCATCATCATCCTCATCATCTTCATCCTCATCATCATCATCATCCTCTTCGTCGTCATCATCATCCTCGTTGTCATCGTCATCATCATCATCATCATCATCATAATCATCATCATCGTCATCATCACCCTCTTCCTCATCATCATCATCCTCATCATCATCATCATCTTGGTCATCATCTTCATCATCAACATCATCATCATCATCTTCATCATCATCATCATCATCATCATCATCATCATCATCATCATATTCGTCATCATCAGCATGATTCATCATCATCATCGTCATCCTCATCATCCTCATCATCATCATCATCATCCTCATCATCATCATCGTCACCCTCTTCCTCGTCATCATCATCCTCATCGTCATCATCGTCATCGTCATCATCCTCATCATCATCATTATCATCATCGGCATCGGCATCACCCTCTTCCTCCTCCTCATCATCATCATCAACAACAACAACAACAACAACATCATCATCCTCATCATCATCGTCACCATCATCATCATCATCATCATCATCATATCCATCATCATCATCATCAACATCATCATCAGCATCATCATCAACATCATCCTCGTCATCATCCTCATCATCATGATCTTCTTCGTGATTATCATCATCATCAACATCTTTGTCATCATCTTCATCATCAACATCATCATCATCTTCATCATCATCATCGATGATGATGATGATGACGAAGATGATGATGATGATGATGATGATGAAGATGATGGATGATGATGAAGAGGAGTACGAAGATGAAGATGATGATGATGAATATGATCATCATCATCATCATCATCATAATCATCTTCGTCACCATCAACATCATCATCCTCATCCTCACATCATCATCCTCATCATCATCATCATCCTCGTCATCATCATCATCATCTTCATCAGCATCATCATCATCGTTATCACCCACTTCCTCATCATCATCCTCATCCTCATCCTCATCATCATCATCATCATCATCATCATCTTGGTCATCATCTTCATCATCAACATCATCATCATCGTCATCATCATCATCATCAAGAAGGGGGAATCAAGGTTTGACCTAGAGTGACCCCTTTTAATCATTCCTAGAGTTATGTTGTTGATGAACCAAAATTAAGCACTCCAACTAACTATGGGCCAAATCACAAGGTTGGATCCCAAGACAAAACCTAGTAAGTAGGAGGGTTCCCCAAAGGGTCTAGTAGAGTCAAACTAATGATTAAAGTTACAATATTGAAGAGGAGGCAATATCAAACCCTACTTAAGCACTAGACATCACAAGGAATTCATGCATATAGGGTAAGGTAAAGTGACTCAATAAATATTTATCTAACACATAACAATCTTTGTATGAAGAGAGAAAAATATCAATGTTAATAATGGGTAGGTCATGTATATCAAGAAAATGGAAGTAGGAAACACCCTAGTACCTCTAAGTAGGTAGGTGTATGTGAATACTAATAAATGCATACACTACAATCACTCTTATGCCTATGTTTTGATTCATTCAATAGGATTTTTGTATGGATGCATATGTGCAATTGAGCATGGTTTGGTATGATTTTACTAACTAGCGCGTACACACTAAATAGCACGTACACGGCGTTTAGTGCGTACATGCTACTTATGCATACTCACATTTAAAATAACGCACACATGCCATTTAAATTTATAATTTTTGGTGGGCAATTCCTTTCCCACCAACGTGGTGGATGACTTGGCCACTATGGTTTTAGGTTTGGGTTTTCAAACCAAGTGGCTTGGACTGTGTTATAACAAAATACATCTTATTCTATAACTTCTTTTGTTTCGAGCATGATTCTGCGTATGCTATGTTGGCAGGCGGTTTGGATGAGTCAGCATTGCAGCATCTAGAATGCTATGCAAGGCCGAAGGTACCGCGAAAGGAGGAAAGCATCGCGCAAGGCGACAAGTACTTTTTGTAGTTTTGGGTCATTTTGACCCTGTCATGGGCATTTTGGGTCATTTGGACCACGTTATGTGTATTTTGGGTCATTTGACCGCATTATGTGGGATTTTGGGTTAGTTTTTTTAAATTTTGTTAAGAAAGTAGTTAGGCGGTTGCCTAAGTGGACCGTAAATGTAAAGGTGCAAGCCTATAAGTAGATGTAGGTTTGTAAGTGTTGATAGATTGGGGATGGTGAGCTTGATAAGGAGTTGGATATTGATCTTGAGATAACTGAAGATTGAGAGTTGATGATTGAATATCTTGTTGTATCTGGGTTTTTGCGGAAACTAATATGATGTGACAGATTTTTTGAGCAGAATCCTTCCGTCTTTTCCATTTCTCTGTGGTAAATGCATTATGCGATATGAATATATGAATGATGCGATGTTTCCTTGCTGCGATTAATGCTTTACTATTGTATCTATTGCACAATTATGGTTCTGTCAATGATAATATCTCTTGAATGATGTTGCGATTATGCTTAATGCCTGAGTTGAATGCTTAGATCTATTTCTGAATGTTGCAATAAGTTGATTAGTTGATGCACAACATCCTCCTTCATTCGGCGGAAACATGGTTCCGTCAACTCTCCCTTGAACATCTCGGGTGAGACCTCATCTGCTCTGCAGGTGTTGCTGGACAGGGTAAAACCTGTCTGGGACGGTGCTTAGGGAGATCGTCATGGTTTGGGTGTTGACAGCGTGAGGAACCCCTGTCGACTGGGTTTGTGTCAAAAAATGATCGGCATTAATGGCGGATTCGGCCGTTGGATTGCCAGAATCGACAGTGGATTCGGGTAATTAAGGCATGATTTGGTCACAATGAATGGTTTGATTTAGTAATGATGATTAAGGAACCGATTCTGCACTGTAAGAAGAGGATGACCCTGGTCAGAAGGAACCATTGTGCAGAGTATGGGTTGTTGTTGAATCGTGTTACAGAGTTCAGTATAGAGAGTTTGCTAACAACGAGTTGTGCACGTTGCTCAGCGTCAGAGGGTGAGGAACTGTCTAGATGAGCGGGGCCCTAGTGCGGCATGCCGAGTGAACCCATGGTCAATGTTTCCAGTGGTATAGAGTCACCCGCTAGGCCAGTAAGCATTGAAAAGGAAGTTGTTAGCATGCCAAGGGGATCAATGTTCACAGGTATCCCAAAGAAGCGACGGGGGGTCCAGCAGTCCGAGTCCCCATAGAGCAAATGGCAGCTCAGATCATCCATCGATGTTGTGTAGGAGGTGCAGGTCGAAGTGGGTCAGTCAAGCCAAGGAATTGACGATTTGGCGGCTTGGACAGGGATATCTACTGCAGATATCCATGGGTATGTACCCCCATGTCGACCTGGGGTGCCGACCTGCAAGTCAACGAAGAACCAGCGGTATCCAGTGAAGATGCCAGCGCTACCAGGAAGAATGGAATGCTCTGTCGATATAGTGCCGACATTGATGCGCATGAGATATGACGACCATGACATGCTAGCGTACAAGGAGATTACGACATACCCTTTTGTGTCGGGGACAGAAATTGGTGGCAAGCCGATCCCGCAAGATTGGGCACGTGGGTTGGACAAGGCAGGATTGCTCCGTCTCATCAACATGCCACATTTTGGGCAGTTTCCAGAGGTCAATGCGTGTGTAAAGCAGTTGATAGCTTGTTTCCACAATGGATCATTGTGGTTGGATAGAGAAATTACAGTCACTATTGATTTAATTGCTGAGATCACTGGGTTGTCGAAGGATGGAGTAGACCCTTCGCAATACTTCTAAGGGAAGGAGAACGACAAAAAGAGGGCAACACAGTTGGTACTGCGTTATGGCTTGGAACACGATGGTCGCGCCTACCGCACTAATAGTATCAATGATAAGGCGGTCCTCACCAGAGCCAAGATACTGGGTTGTAAAGTGGTCCAGAAGAATCGACCCAAACAGTGTAATTCGGGGGTCGTGGCGTGTGCGACACAGTGCGCGGAAGGCGTACAAATGAATTGGTCACTATTTTTGTTGAACCAGTTGGCAGAGGACTCCGCAGATGTTCGGGATGGGAAGAGATCATTTACGTACAGCTAGCTCCTGATTTTGATCACGCTTGTCGCATGGAAGGAGCTCGAAACTTACCAAGGAATGGAAGTTGATGTCGCGAAAGACTGTAAGGGTGTGCGCTATCAGAATTTGTGGTGGGTGCAAGAACCTGAGCGCCTTAAGGAATGTGAAATGTAGTTTTGGCTCCATTGGGAGATGCTACAAGCAGCAGTGACGAAGGTGCCTCGCTTATCGAAAGAAGCCACGGCAAAATACAAGCAGATTGCGTTGTTTGTGATTCGGCCTCATGCTATTCATGTGCAATCACGGCGTGACACTGCGAAGCAATGGTTGCTGACACACTATAAATTGTCCAAGGAGGAGCTAGATGGAATCATTAATGATTGGCCTACCGAATAGCGAGAATCGGTTAGTCTGGCCAAGATTGAGGCAAGACCACCACCGACGGGCCTAGAGGATCCCCTATCCGCGCAGGACCAGCAAAGTCACCATGACTCGGATCAGGAATCAACGAAAACGCCCACGGATGACGACATAGACCGCGAGCTTGAGGAGGGAAGAATGAAGGCGCATCATGAGCATGGCACGATCAATGGGGCCTCTCCAGGGACAAAAGTGCAGTTAGGATGACTTATAGTGGTTGTCACCAATTCAACAAATGTGGCATCTCAAGCAATGATGTCACAGGCGGAAGCAGGCTTCAAAGAGGTAAACATTCACCTTGATTCTTTATGTGATGTTGTGCCGCAACGAGTACCGGAGATAGAAACTAGGCAGGAAATTGGCACAATCCACACTGAGCCCCAGGTTCGGAATGTGAACATTCCCCTGACTATGATTGTGACTGACAACGAAGCTCTCCAGACCTTGCTGCAGCAGTTTGAAACTTTGACCGTTAACATCAATGAGCTGCCCACAAAGGAGTTGACGAATGTGCAGGCAGTTGCTAGCCGGGAAATGGCGGACAGGATCCAGGAGATCAACGGTCAGTTCCTGCAATCACAGGAAAATGAGGCAACGACCCAGTAAGAGGTCACATAGTTAAAAGGAAAGGCAGTAGCGGAACGGGAGGTCGTCGACGAGTTGGGGGATAAGATCGAGCAAATGATGGCTGAGAAAGCTCGGGCGATAGAGGAATTGAATCAAGAGCAGAATCGCCTCATAGTGGAGAAAGCCACCATTTGGGACAGTAGAGTGCGCTTGGAGGTGACAGTCTCTGAAGCATATCAACACATACCGGAGCCTGCTGCGCAGCTGGATCCAGTCGAGCAAGCGCAGTGACTTGGGGCTGTCATCGCCCAATTATAGTGTGACAATGTGGAGTTAACATCTCTAAATAACCTAGGCACACCAGAAGAGGAAGTAGATTCCCGAAAATGCGTCATTGAGGAGGTGGCAACACAGATGGGAGAGCTAGAACAGACAGCGATAAAAATCACAAAATACACTAAGCAGTTTTGGGGCAACATTATATAGGACGAGAAGTTAGAACAGTTGACCAAGCTGCGGCAAGAAGTAGAGGGGTAGCTGGAAACACTGAAGGTGTCGATGCGAACGATGCCACTAGTTGCTTAGGTGACCAAATCAACAAAACTAAAATAATTGCAGCATCGCATCACAAAGCCAAAGAGCGTCAGAAGAAGCGCAGCGCAGAGCTAGAGGAGTTCCAGGAGGATGGCGGCCAGTTTTTGCTTAAGGAAAGTTCCTCAATCCAGGTTGTGCAAGAGGGTCGCCAACAAGTTGTTGTGAAGCTGAGTGAGCATCCATCCGCGCAGGATGTGACATACAGTCAGGCGGTGGCTGCGGCAGTAAAGGAGCAAGTCACGGAGGTTGATCAGTAGTATGAGGACTTCAAGATGAAGACCACTGAGTACACCATGTCCGCCTGACGTGGCTCGAGGGCAAGCCACAAGATTGTGTTGGGGGCCTATTGGCAGGAGGTTTGGATGAATCAGCATTGCAGAATCTCGGATGCTGCACAAGGCTGAAGGTACCGCAAAAGGAGGAAAGTAGCACGCAAGGCGACAAGTACTTTTTGTAGTTTTGGGTCATTTTGACCATGTCATGGGCATTTTGGGTCATTTAGACCGCGTTATGTATATTTTGGGTCATTTGATCGCATTATGTGGGATTTTGGGTTAGTTTTTGTAAAGTTTGTTAAGAAAGTAGTTAGGCGGTTGCCTAAGTGGACCGTAAATGTAAAGGCGCAAGCCTATAAGTAAATGTAGGTTTGTAAGTGTTGATAGATCGGGGATGGTGAGCTTGATAAGGAGTTGGATATTGATCTTGAGATAGCTGAAGACTAAGAGTTGATGATTGAATATCTTTTTGTACCTGGGTTTTTGCGGAAACTAATATGATGTGATAGAGTTTTTTAGCAGAATCATTGCATCTTTTCCGTTTCTCTGTGGTAAATGCATTATGCAATATGAATCTGTGAATGATGCGATGTTTCCTTGCTATGATTAATGCTTTACTGTTATATATATGTTGTGCAATTATGGTTCTATCAATGATAAGATCTGTTGAATGATGTTGCGATTATGCTTAATGCATGAGTTGAATGCTTAGATCTATTTCTGAATGTTACAATAAGTTGATTAGTCGATGCACAACATCCTCCTTCATTCGGTGGAAACATGGTTCCGTCAACTCTCCCTTGAACATCTTGGGTGAGACCTCATCTACTCCGCAGGTGTTGCTAGACAGGGTAAAACTTGTATGGGCCGGTGCTCAGGGAGATCGTCGTGGTTTGGGTGTCGACAGCGCGAGGAACCCCTGTCGACTGGGTTTGTGTCAACATGCTACACTTGTCCACTGCTAATGAAAATGCACAAACTTGTAGAACTATGTGTGTAGATTCCGAATATGTAATTTTGTATTAAATCTATTATTTGTTTCTATTTTTTAATTAATTTTAATTGCACTAACGTCAATCTTACACAAAAAGTAGCTAATTTCTTTCGTTTATAACTTTTGATTGGCTCACCTATTTTGAAAACGGAAAAGAACCCGCACAAGTACACACAAAGACCTACATCCTAAAAAAAAAAAAAAGTTCATTGATTATGTTAAGACCATGATGTCGGGGACTAACGCTCAACCTAGTCATTTTAGGGCTTGGCTAACTTCCTTAATTAAAAAAATTTAAAATTAACATAAATAAATATGGAAAAATAGAGATGCACTAGAACGCCCTGTTATTTACGACTGTATATAATTTTTTTCACAAAATTCCACCATTTGCATACCAAACTAGGGGACTAACGCAAACATATTCATTATGTTTTCTTAAAAAATAACATACCAACCTTAGGAGAACCCCATTTTTTGGGAGTTATACTTAATTTCTATAAATAATATTTATATATTCCGGAAGGTAATCCGATTGTCTATGTTTCATCTTCTTGCGCCATACTCCAAAAAGTTGTGTAGGTAGCTCTAATATTATTTTTTTACGTTTAGATTTTTGTTTTTCCAGGAGTCCATTGCGACTAACGCATCATGAGTTGCTAGCATTAGCTTGCACCATCCCGCAAGTCAATGGGTATATGCAATAGTAAATGGAACCACACTCATAATCATAATAATGAAATATGTCCATCCATTCAATTCAATTTTAGGCTTCTTCCAAAAATATATAAATCTAAACATGGCTCATATTTTTTATATCATAATACAAAAATTAAAAATTTTATTGAAAATAGATAAATCATTTGTTGAGAATGAACAATTGCAATCTAATAAAAGATTGTATAGCAGATCTCCAAATGAATCTCTCTACATATATATGAAAAAGGGATTTGATATGTGAATATGAAGCATCACTCAATTATGGGAACCTTTATTAGCATAACATAAATTGAAAATATCAAAATGATAGAGACATATAGTTACATATTAGGCTTATTAAATTCATTATTTAAATGATATAGTTACATATTAGGTTTATTAAACTCATTATTTAAATGATATAGTTACATACTAAGCTTATTAAACTTATTATTTAAATGATAATTAAATAAATTATATTTTTTTCCAAGTAGAAAAAATCTCAACTTGTTATTTTCATTAAGAAAAAACAAAGTTACAAGTACAACCAGTAATACAAAGCTTCATAAAACCCAATCCAAAATTTCTAAATTCAAAATGTTCCATAAACAAATTACAATGTATGGTAAAAGATCAAATGAAAATAAAAACACAACCCAACACAAATCAGAATATATATCTCATCTAAAGAGACCACACCGAACCATAATCAACTAATTAATCAATATATTAATATGTTAATGAATCTATAATATTAATTGATATAAGCATATATAAAGCGTATTATTAATATTAATATAACTTGCTAGTTAATATTATCATCTGAAAACATAAAGCTAATTAGCTCAACCCAAAAAAACTAAAAAACTGCAAGAGAATGGCTGAAATAAAAATATGATTTCCAGAGGTTAAAGATTTTACCCATTACGCAAGACATCAATCCTGTCAATATTTTGTATATATATTGACCCGTCGATATTTATATATATTTAGACATAGATTGAGCGAGAGGGGGCATCTAACAAGAAAGGCGTTTGGCTTTTATCTAATCTTAGTTGGTGGGGGTGGGGTACAGGGAGCTGCATATTATATATCAGCGCGAGACGGGACATGCTGCCAACTAAAAACCACGTCGCGGATGAGGAGAGGTGCGATTCAATGAAAGAAACTAACAATCGATTGGGCGGCACGGGGATTCGGCGAAGCAGGGAAGGTGCGATGGGTTTATAAAAAAAATTGAAAGAAACGCAGTATGAATATGAAAGCGCGCCGGCCGAGAGTTATCCTGCGGTTTTTCACCTACTACAAACTTCGAGAATATAGGTGCGTGAGTTTGGGAGTTGGTAGCGGCCATCTGCAGTTGGAGTGGGCCTTTCTTCCCTTTATCTCACCTTTTATTCATTAAGATGGACTTAACTGCTGATTAGTGGTAAATCCGACTGTGATCGGCCAACTTCCAAGGCTCGCGGGTAACCGTCAATCCATTTAAAATTTAGAATGATGTCTGTTTGAAGCATTCTCTCGTACATTATTTATTTTACTACTTTTGATTTTTTGCTGGATTTGCTGGTTTGCCTATCGCAAAATGGTTGCAGAGTCCACCCTTTCGCCTGCTCATCCGGCCGGTGCAGAACACCACCGCATTTCTTCTCCCAGAAATCATCAGCAAGACCAGTTTAATCGATGGAAATCAGAGAATAATCCGGCCGCGTCCAATGTCAAGCCTGTAAAGAGCAGCAATGGAGATCAGCCTGCACAGCCTCGAAGATCCAAAAGTCGAGAGGTGAGCTCACGGTATATGTTTCCCACGGCTTCTTCCATTGCCGCCGCTGCAGCAGTGAATTCTAACACCGATGCCATCCTCGCTCGTAGATCACCTTCCCCCAATTCTCACTCCCGCAGAGCTTCAAGATTAAATAGTAATGGTAATGCTTCAGATCAAACAGCACCGCGCTCTGTCTCGGCTGAACGAAGACGACCTCCAAAAACAGATGGAGACAACGCAGGCGAGCAGCCCGCGCCTGGTCGCCTCCGGGGTTCTGTGGGAGGAATATTGTGGCCACCTTCCTCTCCCTCCACCTCCACCTCCACCATTAATGCCGTCAGCTTGCCTGTGTTGCAGGCCGACCAAGGGATCAGACTTCAGAAATTCATCGACAATGATAATCAGTCACTGAAGAAGGACGTATCTAATTCTAATTATTCAAATCTCATGTTGCAGAAGACGACACTCGACAAATCAAGAGATTGGAGCAATGACAATACTCCACAGAAATCAGCAAACAATAATAACAATATTGCAGAGCAAAGGAGATGCAGGACCCCGGAGCGTCCACGGACTCCTTACCGTCGATCGAGTGTTGCAGAAGATCAGAATGGCAAACGGTCGAAAGAGAACATTCAAAACGGATCGTCACTGAGCATTGTCAATGGCCGCCCAGGCAGTAGCGGCGGCGACGGATTATCCCGAGCTTCTTCTCTGAAACTCCAAAGCCGTGCGAGCTTTGGAGACAGTCATGGCGGCGGTAATGTGAATGTGGAGAACGTGGGTAGTACTGTCCCTGGTAGACTCTCCGTGGATTCGGAATATCATCATAAGCATCACCAGAGTATCCTTCTCAGAAGAAAAGGGGCTCGTAGCTGGTGTAGCGGGCAGGAGGTAGACAGTACTCCCAGTTCTGTAACTTCTTCGGATGGCGGCGGGAGTACTCCCAGAGACAGCAGCAGTACCACAGCTACCACTACCACGACCACTACCACTACCACTACCAGCAGCAGTACCAGTGCCTCAGAGATGAATGGGAATTCAAGTAAGAAGACGAATAGAAATGTAAAGGTAATGAAGGGGAGCTATGTCCCGGCGCGGTTTCTGCAGGATACCTTGAGTAGGCTTCGGCGCCTATCTGACGGTGGCGGTCATATGACTTCGTCCATGCAGCAGCGTCTTAATTCTTCTGATGCCGAGCATAATGCAGCCATGAGCTCCGCTGGGTCCAAGTCTTTTTCAACGGCCATTTCCATGTCTGTGATTTCTTCGCCGTCGACCGGTAATGGACATCGGGGTAGGTTGCAATCGTATAATTCCAATTTAGGTATGCGGGGACCAACGCAGGGTTTAAGCCCTGCAAAGAGTACCGGTGGGGGAAATCGAATGAGCAGCATGTTGAACGTTTTTGCAGGATTGGAATTGTTCAAAGGATCGTCCAAGAGGTCGGCTGCCAACGCAGCTGCACAGGAGGAAGTCATGCATCACCTTCGTTTGTTGCAGAATCGCTGGCTACAATGGCGCTTTGTTAATGCCCGGGCACAGGCTGCGCATCAAGCACAGATTGCTTCTGCACAGGTTTGCATATTATCACTAAGTCAGTTAGGTCTAAGCACAGATTGCTTCTGCACAGTTCTGCATATTATTACTCAGACAATTAGGTCCAGTTCATTGGGATGGAGTGTTGTTGGATTAGCATAGTTTTGCATTAATTAGGTCTTGTTCTTCGAAATGAAATACAATTCTTTAAATGAGAAAAAAGTGCAGGGTTTGCCTAAAATTATTATCTAAAAAATATTCTAAAATAATACCATCAATAGCTAAGTTACAATTTTAATTTTGATGGTATGATTTGACAGACCTGAGCCAAGTTTGTTTATGATGCAGAATTCACTCTACAATGTCTGGTGTAAAATATCAGAATTGCGTAGCTCTGTTGTGACAAAACGCATTCAACTTCAGAAAGCAAGGAATGAGGAGAAGGTCACCACAGTTGTTGCTGCTCATGTAAGTTTCTTTGCTTAACATTGTATAAAGTACAGAATGAGTGATATATACTCCAGGATGCTGCATTACTTTAGAAAAATCATGTTTATGCAGAGATGCTTTAGGGTTCATCAATGTAAATTTTAGAATTTTCTGTCCAACAGATCGTTCGTACATGATTTCTCGTGTAAATAACTCTATGCTATTCTATTTTATAACTACTGTTTACTCTCGTACATGATTTCTCGTGTAAACAACTCTATGCTATTCTATTTTATAACTACTGTTTACTCTCAGGCTGCACAGTTGGAGGATTGGGAAACCTTAGAGGAAGAGCACACATTGGCATTAACAGAAGCTATGGAATGCTTGGATGCAGCAATTGTTAGAGTCCCTCTTGTTGCAGGAGCTAAGGTTCATATCTAATTTATTCATCAGTAATGATATTTATAAGTGTTTATATTTTACAATTTGGAGTTTATTAGCAAGATGACCATTAATCAGCGTGTGGTAGAATAATGGTTGTTGCAGCAAGCTCATAGCTTGTTGTTGCATTTCAGCATATTGAGATAATGAACCTTAGCAATCATTGCTCTACCCAGCACTTTGATAATAAACCTGCTACAGCAATCATTACTCTACCCAGCACCTTGAGATAATAAACCTACTACAGCAATCATTACTCTAAGGCAGCAGGCTAGTTAATTTTGACAATCAAGAAAGATTCTCTGATTCTCTTCCTAAATTGCAGGAATATCAAACAAAGAAAGGTTATCTGATTCTCTTCTTAAATTGCAGGAATATCAAACAAATGTATTGTCAAAAAATTTTGGTAGTCCTTTCAAATTCCATTACCTTGTAGCCTATCCGAACGTCCATTTAAATGGCTGTGATAATATGTATGTAGAATCTGAATTTGATGTAAACAAATGTTGAAAAATGATAATCACGATCCGTGTCTCTGCAGGCAGATGTACGCTCTGTGAAACAAGTCCTGGAGTTTGCTGTAGATGTCATGTATGGAATACAAGCGGCAGCCAGCCGGTTCTTGCCCCAGGTATGTAGCTGGGAAGCAACTACAACTTCCTACTTTTAGCTTCTACATTATATAGTGATCGGGCATTCCATACTAAGTCTGTACTTCAAACTTGAAATTTTGGAATCAAAACCAGGCAGAGAGGATTGATTTGCTGCTTCCAAAGCTGGCAGAAAGTGTGATTAAGGAAAGGGCATTGCTACAGGAATGTGTGGAGTTGGTCGCTGGAGTGGCTTCATTAGAGGTGGACATTTTATCTTTCTTTTCTTTTCTATTATTAATTTGGGATCATGACCACCACTCTGCTGGATTTCTCAATCGATTAAAAAATCAGTTTGGTATTTGAGGCATGTGTTATAATATACGGTGGTGATGTTTGCGTGTATGACTGGTTCTTTGTTTATTTGAGAAGCCCTTCTACTTCTACTCTAAGTTTTCGTTGCAATTACACGCAGGTGGAAGAGCGCAGTCTGAGGACACATTTGATTCAATTGCAAGCACATAGATGACACAGGGATGCCATGGTGTGGTCCTCAGGGTAACAACGTGTGCACTAGGGTGACCGGGGTCTGTCATGCTGTGCGGTGGTTAGGGTGGCAATGTTCAATTTGGCCCCCTAAAATCAAATCAAATCAACTCCTAACGTTTTGTGCATAATAACTGGACTCGGTATAATTACAAGAGAATTTTGATTTCATGAAATTCTAAACCAACCAATCGGTTGAGATGGAGTTTGGCAATCAATACAAATGTAATTATGACATACAATGTCAACTTTTTTTTAAATGAATCCCACTTTTATTTTTGTCGACATTCTTCTTCCACGAATGTAGCACTTTTGTTTATACGACAATAAATCGTATAGATTCTCATCAACCCGATATGAAGTTAAAAGGATAAAAGATACAAAATTCAATCTTGTGATATATGGATTTTTTGTTCATTTATAAAATTGATAAAAATCTAATAAAATTTTCAATTATCAAGTTAGATATACCATGATTCAATATTTATACATGATATTTTAACCATCATTACAACAGCATGGACTTAGACAAAAGCATATTAAACTCTCCATACAAAGTTAAGTTGAATTGAACAAATCATGGATAACATCTTATGTTCGATATAACATATTGTTAAATAAATTTTTTTGACAACATTTTCAAACACAAACTATATACATTCGTTGAGAGCCTACGATTTCATCCATTCAATTCCTTTACTAACTATATACATTCAATGAAAGTCTATGATTCCATCCATTTAATATTTTTTACTTATTAATTTATATGTTTAAAAAGTATAGTGAGGAGTGTTCTTAATTTATTATATTTTTGATGAGATAGAAGGTTGGACAATTTGTATTGTATTGTATTGAAAATATTAGTATTGTATTGAAAGTGAGATTTTATGTAGCTGTATGTAAGGAAATCTAAGAGGAAGTGATTTTCATCCTCAACACTCATAGTCCCACAAAGATGTAACTCATGAGAGTTATTTCTTATTTTAGCTATGTGGATCTTTAGGCTTTGATCTTCAAGATTAGGGTTAATGACCTATTTGTAATATCTTAATTTTCTTTTGTCCTCTAAATTTTGATCACACGGTCACTTCTCTTTGAACTTCCAAGTAATAATATTTTTAATATCATCTATATTTTACAAAGTGGCATTTTCATCAATCCTCCACATCTTTAACCAAGACATGGCATCTTTATGCCAACTTAGCTTGAACCTTAGATGGTTTTGACTAGAATTTAAGGCAATTTTAGGAAGTCTCTAGTCTCCCAAGTTATTTATTTTTTTCTTGTACATTAGATACTTGGTCATAGTTATGCTCTCAATGGGGGAGAGACCCACTTAATAGGATATGTTGTATTGCTTTTAATTTTAAGATTGTTAGTTAAAAATTGCTTCTGGATTTGCTCAATCCTTCTCCAAGATTCTCTAGAGAGGTTCCAACCCCAAACTTCACGCGCATATAGGAGAACTGGAGTGACAAGAGTTTCAAAGAGGAATTTCTTTTTATCCCACATCACAAGGTTTGTCAACTTTTTTCAAGACCAAAATAAAATTTCCATGCTCCATTCATTTTCCGGATGTTGTAGTTCCATTTAAGATTGTGATATCCAATATTGTAGTTCCTTTTAAGATTATGATGGATATCAATCTCAAGATATTTGTAGGAAGTGACTTTCTCAAATTGCTATTATCATACCAAAACAGAAATCTTTATAAATTCTTAAATTAATTTTCATTTTATTTATTAATCTATTAATTTATAAATAAATAAATAAAATCGGCTTAAAAAAGATAAATAGATAAAATATTTATATTTAAAAAAAAATAATAACTCAATTTCATACATGTCATGGGACACACCTTTTAGTGTTTCCATGGCCCTGCAAAGATATTTAATCTACTTATTCATAAATTATTAATTCCCAAAATGTTAGTTCATTCAACCATTTTTTTTTAATATTCCAATGAAATAAAATATTAATCACAATCTCAATACTTATCATCACCATAACATAAACATTAACATAACATTTGGCAATAAGAATAAGAATAAAAACAATAACATAACTATTTCTTTTTATATTCCAATCAAATAAATACCAAACAGTCTCCATATGGATCACCACCCGTTAAATAAACATTTGACAATAAAAATAAAAATAAACACTAGCATAAACATGTTTATGTTACATAAAGAAGAAAACCAAATCAACTTTAACCTCACACCTCGCCATCTTAACACTAATATTCTTAATAAATTCGTTAAGATGTATAGAGAGAAGATAGGAAATGTGTTTCTATTGAGTGGTGCATTCATGTAGACATTTGTGTCAATAAGATGGATTATTAATATACAATTTTGGATCAACCTTGGTATAATATAAGATAGTTAAGATGATACAAGTTAGTTATTAAAAAATATTAAGAATGATTTAAAAAATAAAAATATTTTATTTAAAGAGATTATTTGAGAAAATGAAATGTAGTATTAAATTAAAGTTTTTGAAATATATATAAATTATATAAATATTTAAAAATTAAAATTGTTTACAATATTTTTTTTTAATTTATAAAATATTTAAATGTAACACTTAAAAAATAATAATATTTTTTATAAAAGAAATTTAAAAATATAAGACAGTTTGTATCTCTAATTTTAAAAAAATAAAAATAATGTATTTATATTTTGTTTGAATTAAAATGAATACTAAAGATTTGATTTAAGTAATTAATTAAAATTAAAAAAATTATTTATATAAAAAATTATAATTATTTATAATTTTAATGATAAATTAAAAAAAATTTAAAATACCAAACCAAGTTCATAATAAAAATTTTAAAAACACATTACTATAATTAAATTTTTAAACTAACACATGTATTAATACAATTAATGGCCAACAATCAACATGCATTAATACCATTAATAATCAACAATCAATTGTTATTATCTTGGCATTGCTTAAAGATAAATTTGTAGGTTTCTTCTGGAGTGCATAGTAATAATTACTATAAAGTTTTTATAAAACTATCAATAGATGTTATTTATGGTGAAAGAAAACTAAAATTATTAAAACAATTAATAATAGTGTTTTTCTTCATATTTATTATTAAGATTTAATTTAAACTTTATCTTATTTAGAGTTTTATTTTTTAATTAATTTTAATTTAGTATTATTTTTTATTTCATTTAATTTAATTATTTAAGAGAAGAGGAGAAAGCTCAATGATCATACATGATCTTCCTCAACCCTTTGTTGGTTTATTAAAGAAAATCAATTAATACTTAAATGGTCACACATGATCTTCCTTGACCCTTGGTTGGTTTATTAAGAAAAAACAATTGATACTTATCTCAAAACCACCATCTTAAAGTTTAAATTAGTAAATTTTTGTTTTAAATTAATAAATCCTACAAAGGCCTAAAATTATGACATCAAGTGCACATGTAACAATTGAAGGCCTTCAATGCCCCCGTCGATTGAGTTGTGATGGTACAGGATCCACTCAGGAAGCCCTCGCTCATCCCCAAGATAGAGCAAGATAGAGCCCCATCTAGAATACCATCGAGGACCACCTAGCCTCCAATTGACATGAGACAATAACATACCATGTGGAGCACATGGTTAATGGCAACATGATTTAATGAAGGGTCATAATGGCTTATGGATCCTCAAGTGAATGTACCAAGACATCCATGATATCTCTGTGCAAAGGTTGATATTGTACGCTAGCATGAAAGAGTTGGATATCAATCTAGTTAGGAGGGATTGGTTAATCATGGTCGTGATGACAAGCATGAAAGGGAACTATGCCATGGAAATCAATGTCATTCTCTGGGTGGAAGACATAAGAGACTTCCCTTATTCGAACAAGGAGGAAATCACTCATAGTGACAAGCACCATTGTAGTAGCACCAAGCTCTAGATTATGGCGATAGGAAAAGGAAGAAAACAACTCAAACCTGAACTTAAAAAACTTACCAAAGACCAACTTCAAGTAGCTTCAACTACAATTCATTATAGGGATTCCATCCCTCATGCTTGTAAGATGGAAATAGAGTGCTCAAAACAATTGATTTGGAAGGAAAGTGAATCCTTTAGGAGTTAGAATAAATTCAAGCTTTGGTGAATTGGTTCCCAAACTCGGAAGATTCGTGTTCAAGGAAATCCCTCTATGATCTCTCTTTAGTGACATTCTAGACTCAGAAGGTTCTTTGTGGCAACATTCTAGTGGACCATCACACAAATATTGACCAAATGGAAGGAGAGATTCAGATATTAGAAGAGATGAAGTCAAACTCAATAATTTTGAACTCCAATCTGAACTCCCTTTGTCATTGTCTAGGGGTGGATTTCATTCCTCACACACCAGCCTCTCCCACCACCCCTAGCAAGATGAATGATGAAGAAACATAGCAGAATCAGGACATGCAAGCTCTGGAGCCGAGTCATGAGGTCTTTTAGGAAGGCGTAGTATACAATGCAATGGATGATTGGATTCAAAATCTTGACATCACTAGGAAAAGGATCATGTTATATGAAAGGTCGATTGTTCTACATGGGTAATTAAATCTCTTTTGAAATAGGTCCTGATGAAATGGAATGGAGAGATAACACATCTCAAGCAGAAGTTGGCTTCTCTCAAAAACCAAAGGGTAATCAATAAAATAATGGCAGACAAAATGTGTATCATTGCGTAGCGAATGGATATGAATTCAAAGAAGAAGATATCTCCCCATCGAGAATTCCCTTGACATGCCACTGGTCATCAACAATGATGAAGAACACCATTACAAGTAGATGGTCTCTTTCCCCCAATTTTTTCAAGTCTTTTTTTTTTTTCAAGTACAGTTTCATAGTAAATTCCCATGTCAAAAACTGGGAAAGAATACTAGTAGGAATGTGGTTTTAGATAATCATCCTAATTTCTCTTTTGTTATCAACACTAAGGAAATCTCCGACACTAGTATTTCTCAAATTATCTTCTTCGTCCTTATCTCTCCTAGAGGCAGGCGATAAATATGTTTTGATAATTTGATGTATTTTCCCGATTTTTAACTAATAGAAGGATACTACTACTCGTACTTACAAAAAAAAAACTTAAGGCCTTCAAATAATGAAATTTAATTTTTATTTAGTGAATTTTTGCCCTTTGGAATTTAGGGAGATAATAATGAGAAAAGATCACATTGAAAGGTTATTCCAATGCCCCTTATTTTTTGAAGTATTTATCTAACATCTTAATACCTTTCATATTTTTAGAAAATAATGAGAAAATAAAACTCATTACTCCACTTGATAACTAAATATATCAAGGGAAGGCAAGTGGTGGGGGTGGGGGGGGGATAATTTTTGACCTTTTTGTAAATATAGTCACAACCTTTGCTTGTGGTCTAGGGATCAGTACTAACAATCAAGACGAATGCTACGCTCTATACCTTGGACTAAAGGAAACAGTCGCTTATGGAATTAGGTCACTGGCGGAGATAGAGGACTCCCTCCTTATCATCTCTCATTCTAGCATATGAAAGGAAATCATGGATCAAATAGTTGGGCTTCTTAACAAACGTATTATTGTCTTACTCCTTCAAACCCATATCAATAAAATATTTCATGTTCGACGTGAGTTCAATGTGGTATCCAATGAACTTGCAAACAAAGCTTCGAGTTTTCCTATAGGGTACATTAGAAAACAAGGGGGTCACCTCTATTTTTGTTGGATCCCTTAGATTTATGTATTATACCAAATTATTTTAGTTGAGGATTCTCTATACTTGGTGGCGGGGTTCATTAACTCTTTAGGACATGTGTAGCACTCATAGCATTTTGGTGAATGTACATCTCTATGAATTCTTGGTCCAAGTACTTGGGATTTTAATCAGGGCACGTACAGGTACTGTCTGGAAACTTCAACAAGAAGAATCTCGATATTTTTTGTTGTTTCGTTATTGTATTTCGAATAACGTTAGAGGTAGACAAAGTGGTGTGTGGGGAAACTATGGAATGGTGGTGAATCATCAAGTGAATTTTGAATCCCTTTCCTATGCACTAGGAGATTGGCCTTCTACAACCTTCAGTGCTATATTTGTGGAGGTTTGGTCCCAGGTAAATTTATGCTTGCGCTTGGACTCTTCATTACCCTTTATCTAGAAGGTTTGGGACTCTAGGGCATCATTTTATTGTAGAAATACTTAGTCATTTTGGAAGGATAGCTCCTCTGGATAGATTTTATTTGATATGTGTGAAAAACTCCCTAGTTCTTATTGTGGGGAGCGTAATTTGAACTTCTTGGTGGTTACTAGTTTTTCTTTTGCTATTAGGTTTTTTTTGCATTCAATTGGGGTGGCAATCAAATTGTCTTTATAGACTCTGCATTATCTTTTATCTGGAAGGTTTGGGACTCTCGAGTGTCATTGTATTGTATAGAGTCTCAATCATTTTGGAATGATAGTTCCCCTAGATGGTTTTTATTTGCTCTGTGTGAAAAATTCCTTGGTTCTTCTTATGGGGAGTGTAATTTGAACTTCTTAGTGGCTACTAGTTATGCTTTTGTTAATGGTTCTGTTTTTCATTTCAAATGGGATGGAAATCGAATTGTCTTTCTAAAGGGGATTTGGAACAATTTTGTTGAAATGGACTATGAGAAAAAATTGGAAGATTCTTTTTGAAATAATCTATTCTTCTCATGTTGATATTCATGATATTCGCTCCCAACTGAGATGGATTATGTCCGAGATGGAAGGTCTTATTGATGGAATTCAGCAAATCATTGCCCCTATTCCTATTTTGGATACTCGTCTTGATGACATTGAGCAAAATTCTTGTTGGTTGCAAAAATAGACCCTTTTTGTCCATATCCATCAATACCTTTTTCCCCTATTTTTCCCTAATTTTCTACAACTCATGCATATATATTCCCAATCCAAGCATGGATTTTAATAGGTATAATTTATTATTGATTTCTTTCATTAATGCTTAATATTGTTTATGGTAATGAACTTTACCTTTGAATTGCGTTGACTTGTGTTGATTTGATAAGATAAGTTTAGAACCTCAAAAGAATCCAGGTGTAGAAGCTTGTTGAGCCCGTGGAGTAAAGAATACCTGGTGGCAGTTTCCTCTTTTCAAGATCTGATTTAAGTCATTGATGAGATAGCTTGAGTTTCTTTCCACACGACCAACAGAGACTAGTTCATGCTGAAACAGTCCAAGCATCTTCCCTCCTAATCAGCTGGAATCGGTTTGGTCTATTGACAGTTTAGATTAAAAGTGCATGCATGATTATGAAAAAACTCCACTTAATGTAATAATGGATGTAATTGTTTCTATTTCGATTAGGCAGCCTGAATATTGTAGATATTCATGTCTTCCCGAAATTAGTGGATCTGAACTACCTCATCTTTGTATAAGTATATGAAGGAAAATTGAGCTAGGGGGTTAGCATTTTTAAAGAAATATTGTAGCAGAAGGATACGACACTGTAACACCGTATTTCCATTATTTTAATGAAAGGAGCTGTAATTCTCAATATTTATGTGTCTTAGATCTTGTTAGCCTTTAACAACATCTCTGTTAGAAGGCTAGGGCATGCCTTCTCGCAGAGTTTCCAAATTTAGTAGATGTTTTAGTTTTAATTATTTTGGTTTGATGTGGAATTACAGTAGGGATTATTTTCAGATTGTTGCAACAGTTGTTATTGGATAATTGCATAATTAGAATTTCCCTTTGGTTTGTTGCAATAGTGTGGTGTCAACATTCGATTGTGTAGAGTATTTTTCTTTCCTATGCAAGTGTGCTAATTAGTATTGTTGTTACAGTCAAGCTCATGTCCTGTGTATTATTGTTATTTATCTTTCCTAGAATTTGTTGAATTAGATAGGTCCTGGTTTGAATTACTTTTAATCTGATATTTTAGAATTTAACTTATTGCAAAAGAAATTCTAGCTAATTCATTCTTAGTGTTACACCTAAAATCTTACCATCATGAGATTCACTGTATACATCCCTAAAGTTTCCCTGACTAAGTTATCAACTTGGAAGGGATTTGACCCATTTATACTAGGTTTTGAGATCTCGTCGCATGCTTCCCTCATGCAACATGCGACGTCGTAGCTTGCTCTCTTGCAGGGTGCGACGATGTCAGTTAATTGACAAAAATGGCTCCTTCGAGCCCATTCTCGAAGCAAGCTAACATGGATCCTTATCCCTGACCTATTGGGAGAGCTGGCACTCAGTTCCTAACCTCTTGGGAGGATCCCCTATCTCTCTCCTACTATGTCTAAACCTACCCTATCCATACCCTATCCACTTAGTCCTATATAAATGAATTTCCTTCCCATTCCAAAGGGAGGAAGTCTATAGTGCCTACATGCTAGTGAAATCATCCTAGAGAGACATCTACTCATCCATTGAGGTACTCCCACTTCCTTGAAGAGGTTATGGCATTGGCTTGGATGGAGAAGGATTGCGACGTTAAGCCTCGGTTGTAATCATTCTTTTCTATGTACTTTCCCTACTTTTTACAGTAATATAAACGATTTCCACTAATATTGTTGTGTTGATGATATTGAGTAGTTTACCTACTTAACTGTTTACTTAGATCTATTATTGTATAGATTTCTTTTACTCATTTGTCTTATTCTATGTGTCTTGGCAGGTCTTGCAATTGAAATATGACAACCGCGAGGCGTGCAATGACATCTTGGAAGAAAGGGCTACAAACTTAAGGTAAGGAATCTAATGAATTGATCCTTAACTAAATCTAGGAAAGTGGTTTATAGTCTGTTTTATTTGTTCTAGACTCATGTTGAGCTAGGGAGATCTGGCTTGCGTCCGCTCGAGTGGATTCTCCGTCAAACAAATATGGAGACCATACTGGGGAAGACATTGTTTTTGAGTTGTCAATTTGAATGTCATTTTTAGTTGATTTCTTGTTGCAAGCCATTTTATTTGTCATTTGCCTCTTAAACTGATTTCACCATCAGATCTTCAATTTGAAGAGTCTGATTACCTTCCTTTGAGTTTGTACTTCTCATTTTCAAACCATTTCATTGCTCATTGTCTGGAGAATTGGTTCATTTTTTAACTCAGACCTCGCCTGTCGCACCTGGTCAATAGACTCAGAGCGACACTATGTCATTTTTGAGCTTTGTCCTTTGCCTGTTAGTCAGTTGTCGCAACCCTTTTATTGGTCTTTTGCGACACTGTCGCACTTCCTGCATTGGTGAACTGCGACATCGCACTGTGTACAAGAATAGAGTGCACTAATCTGCCAAAATTGCCATACAGGCATCTTTTCTCCATTCCTGATTTGAGTTTTGGTTTGTGTATGAACTCCCTCTGTACTACAAGACCCAGTCAAGGACCCTATTTTGGTTTGTGTGATTGAGTTGTTTCGTTTCGTTTGGAGTTGTTTTGGGTTCCATCTTGTACAAGTCTGGGATTTTGGTAGTGGTGGACACTCTGGTCTCTCCCACCTACATCCACTCACCCTTGCATTCCCTCCTCTCCTTGCCAGATCTGATCGTTGTATTGGATCGGTTTCCAGACCTCGTTTGCATACATTGTTGAGATTTGCTTGCTTTAATGCTCCTTGTTATTGATTGATTTTGAGTGTTTTTGTGTACTTTCAGCCCATTGAGGGCTCATCTTTTCTTGAGATCTTCTGAGTTATTGGAGTGCTGCAAGTAATCTTTTCATTTCAGCATCTATGCTTAAAAACATCGCTGTTATCAAATTTTTATTTTGTTACATCCATTGAAAAATCAAAAGTGCTTTGTTTCCATCATTTTTCAAGTTCATTTGAAGAATTGTATATGTATTTGAATGTCTCATTTGTAGATATTTTGGAAAAGTTGAAAGAAAAATGAATTATTTGTATTTTTCACAAGTTATGAGTTGCTCATTTTCTTGAAAAATTCGAATAGGAATCAAGTTTTGCAAAAGTAGTTCCGTGCTTGGAAAGTTAAATGCATCTTTTGGATTTTATGCTTTTAGGCCATTGTAGTGAAAGTGAAAAGATTGCATACTCTACTTAGAATCTCTCTCTTTTCATCTTAGAATCATTTGTGTTTTGAGAAGACAAAAGAAAAAGAAAATAAAAAAACATGCTTTGATTTGGTTTAGTAGTGTTGTGTCTTTATGTTTCGCTTGAAAAGGAAAAGAATACTTCATAATCATTTTTTGGTAGATTTGGGATTGCATTGCATTGTGTTGCTTTGGTAAAATTGGAAAGAAAAAGAAGTTTCTCCCTCCCATACATAGATTTCATCAAAAGACGTGTCTTTTTGCATGTAGTTAGGGCCTACATTATGTTTACGATTATGTACTCACCTCATGCATTCACCTAACCGTCCAGATAAAATTAATAGTAGAACTAGGGTAAAATTTTTAGTAACTTGTGTGTAAGTTAGAAATGTGTTCCGGCGTTGTTAAGCATGGCAGCTGTCGTTATTTGCCAGCACTGTATCCCGATGGTATTGTAGTCTTCCACGTACTTATCGGTATATCGATCTCTTTCATGTACCCACCAAGTACCACACGTACTTGGCGTATATCAAAAGGTGTTTCACGTACTCGGTAGTATATCAGAAGGTCTCTTGCCAAACGATTGTGCATTAGACAGCACCACTATGGATTTGAGCTCCCACGTACCTTGCGTATATCGGGAGACACTATTAGGATTCCTGAAACCAACTAAGTTAACCTTTTGGTCGTCTTGGCGAAGCAATACACCGAGAACAACACTCGGGGAGATTACTACACACGCACCGTCTAGGTAATCGGGTATTCAGGAAAGGGTACGGTCCCAATCCTCCTTGTTGCATTTTACTGTTGGACCCTGCGGTATATAGCGATTTGCGAAGCCTTGACAATCCTATAAGGTTCCAGACCTTTGAATCCACTCTTATAACATAAGTTTGCTTGTGGCCTTATATTGTGTAGGGTTTGTCTGGTCTTATTTTCTTTTTTTTAGCTTTCCTTAGGAGAAACTTTTGTTTCAGTCACTCTGGATGACTTTCCTTGGAGAAGGTCCCGTAGGATTCAAAGCTTGCCACCCGAATATCCCCTTAACCAGGAGGTAATTTCAAGGGTAAGAATGGACCCACAAGCCAAGGTCAGGTCATATGAAGTGGAAAACCCCACTTTGAATGTTGGAGGACTTTTGTTTCCTCATACTCCACCAGATTCACCTGCTTCTCACCCCCCACAGGGTGAAGAAGCACAAAATTCTACTTAACAAGACTTACCTCCTGTCTCGCCGAGAGAGTCTAGATCATTGGGATGGATAAATCAACCCTAGGATGACCCCACAGCCGCTGCTGGTCCTTCAATAGCTTATTGGACATCTTCTCTAGGCCACCCAATGGCCCATTTTGTCGTTGCATCCCCACCTAGTTGGCCTCCCCCAAAGAAATCTTCGCACCTATTCATGATCATTTGGAATGATTATGTATTAGGGGTGATGAACTTCGAAGACAAAGTCTTTCACAAAGGGAAGAAGACCCACCGTTATACTCTTACCAGCCAATCCCAGGTCACTCTTTATCTTTTGAGTCACCGAAACCACCCACGCAACACGTGACCACCACTGAAATTGGTCAGCCATCCATTCCTGCACATATGTCCCCTACATAGGAGACCAGTTCAGTACCTATTGCGGCCCAACCTTTTGAACAACAACAATCCAACTCACCCGTGACTACCATGGTTACGTCACGTACTCTTCCCCCACCTCAAACTTTGAGGGGAGGATACTCTTTACCCCCTACCTTCTTTACAGGTAACGGTAATCCTACGGTAAATGATCAACAACCAGTGTTGGGTCAACCTTTACTTAGTGGTCAGCAAGTTGTTACTGGGGGGCAATCCCCGTCTCTTAACCATAATACTACGGCAAGACTTCCCATCGAGCCTTCCGTTGGAAATTCCTTACCTCCTGGACCTTCCACTACGGAACTATCCCATGTCGGGGGACCATCCAACATAATTCAACCCCCATCGATTCAAGCGTATCTAGGTTATCTTCACCCTGTGCTGGGTCAACTTAATCCCGAAAATGCACTCTACTAGGTACACTACCCAAGAAACCCTTACACTCTATGGGGACAGGAAAATGTTTTACAACATGGACCCCCACTTACAATCCCTCCACCTCCGTTCGGTCCACCCCCACCTCCCATTGGAGGCGGCAGACCCCCACATAACTCTGGAAGAGGTGGACCTCCACCTTCAGGTGGAGGACCACCTCATTTTGGTCATCACGGTCTACCCCTCCCTGGTGGTGGTAGTGGAGGACCACCCCCTCCTAGCGGTGTTGGTGATGGAGTACCATCCCATCCTGGTGGTGGTGGTGGAGGATCCTCTCATCCTAGTGGCGATGATGGTGGACCACCACCCTGCTATGGTGGAGGTGGTGGAGGGGGCTCTTACCCTTCCGGCGACGGAGGTGGCAGAGGCCCATCCCATTCTGGTGGTGGTAGCAGACCACCACCCCCTCTCGACGGAGGCGGTGACGGTCCATCCTACCCTGGCGGTGGTGGAGGACCCCCACCATTTGGAAGTGGCCCAACCCCTCCCGGCGGTGTAGGAGGGCCCCCACCTTATGGTAATGCGCCACCTTATTATGGTAATGGACCACCTTACTATGGAGGTGGACCTACATTTGGTCCGGGTAGCCCGTACCCCTATGGCCAATTTCCTCCTGGAACACCCTACAACCAGTCTATGCAAGGTCCCACAGGTCCTTACATGCCTTATCATTACTATCAGTACCCGTAACCTAATCTGCAACTGCCCTTTTTGGATACTTTGGACCCACCTAATTTGTCTCATCTAACCAATGAACCCATTTACCATGGAGCTAATTGGCCACCTATCCTGGTGAAACTTCCATCAGATATCCCAAAATTTGATGGCAAGCCGAGTGAGGATCCTAAAAACCATGTGATGACATACCACTTGTGGTGTTCATCCAACTCCTTGATGGACAACTTGATCCGTCTTAGGTTATTTCAACAGACTCTCACTGGTTCGGCTGCCAAGTGGTATATTGAACTACCACCCCATTCTTTTCCTGATTTTGGTTCTCTTGCTATGAATTTTTTTACTCATTTCCAGCTACCTATACGGTATGAAACTGGTACAAAGCTTTGAACCTCACTCCGTCAAAATATCGTTACTCATATCTGAGATCATATACATGAGTGGTGGAGGAGACGACGTCTCATTAAGGCTCCTATTCCAGACCAACTCCTAGCGGACTAGTTTACAAAGTCTCTCATTCCAACCATAGCTCGAGATGTTTCCATGGGAGGTGATGTCACTGAAGAACAAGCCATCTCCCGTGCCCATTTGCTAGACTTAGTCTATGCCCAATCCGGCATGTTGTTTGATATTCTTCCTGACGCCCCCTATAGCACCTACAACCCCATGAAACCACCCAAGGGACCCCAAGCCAATGGCATTATTGGATCCCTTTCCACCCAACCTTCTTCTCAAACTGTTGGATCGTCGAACCCACAAGGTTCTTCCCCATCACCAACACAAGCTGGTCACGACACCACCAAATCATCTACTCTTGCTGTCACTGAAGAAGTGAATTATGCTTCATCATCTTCACCTCAAAAGTCTGGTGGTAAGAAGAAAAACAAAGGGTAACCTAAGAAGTCTTCCACCCAGCAGGAACAAAAGAGCACCCCTGATGTTACCAAGCAGAAAAGGAAGTTGAAGTATCCTTTTTTATTGTGTGGTGATGACCACTTTTCTAAAGAGTGTACCCATAGAGATGAAGTTCAAAAGTTTCTTAAGGGAAAACCCACACCCGCAGTTCTCAACGATCCCTTCCCTGCTCAAAATCAACAGTCGATCACTCACACTTCTTCTTCCCAAGGAGAAGCATCCACCACCGCACATGTTCCCATGATGCGTAGCGAGACTATCAACTTGAACACCCGTTCTCGTTCGTATGACTCCATTCCGGCCAAAGAACTTGTTGGAAGTAATACTGAAAAAGCTTCCAACTCGATGCCTGATGTCACCATATCGGCTTCTCCTCTCACCATAGAGAAGCCCTCATTCGAGTCAGTGTTGCATCCACCCAAGAGCACGATTAGAAAATCGATTTTCAATCCTAATTCTCAGGCTGCTCAAAACTACAACATTGTAGAGGACCTAGCACAAGCTCCCTGTGCTATGTCGACACTTGAAGTCTTGCAAAACTGTCCTAATAAGCGCAAGACTCTCCTTACCTCCATCGGTGTAGTTGACCCGGATTCATTAAATACCACCATGTTCCGACTGGAATACTTCAAACCAAGGCTCTCCCATCAATTGGCATTTCAAGTTGCCACAAATATTGTTGGGAAGACAATCCATCGTATCATTTTGGACAAAGGTTCCTCTATGTCAGTCATGTCGATCTCATGCTGGAGAGCCATTGGCTCTCCCGAGTTGAACCACTCTCCTACCACTTTGAGAGCATTTTAGGGACGTGTCTTTCAACCTCATGGGTTGTTACAAGATTTAGCAGTCGAGCTGGGGGGAAAGACCGCCACTATTAACGTGGAAGTGGTCGCTGCCCCGTTGGATTAAAACATTCTGCTTGGTCGTAATTGATTTTATGCCATGATCATGGTTGCATCATCTGTCTTCCGCATAGTACAATTCCCCCATCAAGGTCGAATTGTCACAGTCGACCAACTGGATTTCTGCACACCTGACACCACTACTCACCCGGGGGATAATGTTCCTTCAATTGGACAATCTTCGCATCAGTATGAGAGTGTGGGGGTCGGCCTCCTTAAGGACTCATCCCTTATGTGCATCTTTCCTACTCCAGATCCCCCAAATCATGTTTCCACGGTGAACATAATCTCCTCGCAGATTTCATCTATCCCCAACTTCACTGATTCTTGGCTTATACTTGATGAAGCCACCACCCACCTGATTGGAGACACCATGCCTCTGTCACCCACTGAACTCACATATGAGGCTATCCAGTCAGTGCTGGAGGACCACTTAGCTATGGCCTCCACCTCCTGTTCTCTACAGCAGACGTCATCCGACCCCCTGCTACGGACTTTTCATTCTGATGAGTCCATCATGGAAATCATGAGCACGAATGATCCTCCATAGGAAGACCTCCATCATCGTTCGTCTTTCCTTCCCTTTCTGGACACTGTGGAGAATGGAATTAGCACCATTTTCACATTGGACGTCTACTCTGGCTCTCAGTCCTCGATACTCGTGTGTCAGGCGGACTCTGAAGGAAACTTATCCAACATTGAGCCTACCACTTTGATAGACATTTCGGTTACTCTTGGTGTAGTGGAACACATTCAGTTAGGCTAGAAGTGTTCCCCTGAAGAAGTCATCGCCGCAACAACCTTATTCAAGCAATTTTCGAGACGTGTTCACTTGGGCCTATGAGGAGATGCTTGGGATACACCCCTCCATTGTTCTACACAAGATTAAAACCTATCCCAATGTCAAACCTGTCCGCCAAAAGTTGTGACCGGTACACCCTCGGAAGACTGTGACAATCAAGGAAGATATTGAGAAACTCTTGAAGTCCGGCTTCATTTACCCTATCCCATTAACAGAGTGGGTCTCAAACGTCATCCCTGTTAATAAAAAATAGGGGACCATCTGTGTCTGTGTCGATTATCGGGATCTCAACAAAGCTTATCCCAAGGACAACTACCCGACTCCCTTCATCGACCAAATTATCGACAATTGTGCTGGAAGTGTCATTTTTTCATTCATGGATGGATTTTATGGATACAGCCAAATTGAGATCCACCCCGTCGACCAACACAAGACTGCTTTCATCTGTCCTTAGGGAACATTTTCCTATCATAAACTTCTGTTTGGTCTTAAAAAGGTTGGTGCCACATTCCAACAAGCCATGTCATACACCTTCCATGATGTGAAGGACTTTGTGGAACCTTACTTGGATGACCTCCCTGCCCACTCAAAGCAGCGCGAGTTCCACTTAGATCATCTAACGGTTGTTTTCCTCAGATGCAGACAATGCAATATCCGTCTGAATCCTCACAAGAGTATTTTTTGTGTCGAGTCCAGACGCCTCTTAGGCTTTATCGTCTCGAAAGATGGGATCCGTATTGATCCCTCGAAGGTGGAAGCCATCGTCGCTCTTTCACCTCCAACTAACATTACAAAACTTCAGAGTCTTCAAGAAAGAGAAACTTATTTATGGCGCTTTGTTTGTAATTTCGTGCAAAAGACACAGGGTTACGTGAGATTGATGAAAAAGGACGTCCTGTTCATTTGGGATGACCAAGCTCAACAGTCTTTTGATAGTTTGAAACATGCCATTACGCATGCCCCTGTGCTCCAACCCCCGAATTACTACCGAGATTACATTTTATATCTTACCACTTCCAACACCACTATCGCCATAGTTTTGGTGCAGGAATACCAGAATTCCCAAGAACATGTGATATACTATGCCAGTAAAGGCCTTATTGACACTGAAACTCGCTATTCACATGTTGAAAGCTCTCTCTCACGGCATTTATTTCCATGCAGAAGTTCTGACATTACATTCTGCTTCGCACCACCACCATCATCGCCGATTCGAACCCCATGTACCACGTTCTAACTCGTCAAGTGCTTGGGGGAAAGCATTCACGTTGGATCATGATACTGCAAGAATTTGATCTTCTTTTCGAAAAATCCAATTCGAAAAAGTCTTTGGTGCTTGCTGAGCTCATCTGCGATATCCCCCGTACTGATGTAGAATCTGATCCCAATGACTCTTTTCCGGATGAGTCATTATTTCTCATTAGTACATCTGATTCGTGGTATGGAGATATCACATTGTATCTTCAAACCCAACGTTTCATCGAATACTCCACCATGCAAAGTATTACCTGATCATTAGTGATACTTTGTACCATCGTGGTATCGATTCTATTCTTCGACGTTGCCTGACTCATGATGAGGTTGAACACATTCTGAATGACTATCACGCCGAGGCATGTGGCGGTCACCTCTTTGGGATGGCTACAACCGAAAAGATTCTTCGCACTAGATATTATTGGCCGTCTATCTTCAAAGATTGTATCGAGCCCATCAAAAAATGTCCTCCATGTAAACATTTCCATACCAAAAAGCGCACCCATCTCGCCTTGTTACACTCGGTTATTGTCGTTGGCCCCTTCACTAAATGGGGCATCGATTTCATGCATTGTAAGCCTACCTCGGCCAGGGGGCATAGTTACGTCACTGTAGCTGTGGAGTACTTTACAAAGTGGGCCGAGGCAATGCCTAGATACACGAATGACGGAAAGACCGCCGCACTCTTCATGTTTAATCATGTAATAGTGCGGTTTGGAGTTCCTCAAGCGATAGTTATCAACCATGGTTCTCACTTTATGAACCATATGGTTGATGAGTTAAGCGATAGATTGGGTTTTCGCCATGAAAACTCAACACCGTACTACCCACAGTCAAACGGACAGGTCAAGGCCATTAACAAGGTCTTGAAAACTATGGTCCAACGTATGGTGGGTATGCACAAGTCCAATCAGCATAACATGCTTTTCTCTGTGTTATGGGCTTATCGAACTTCTGTTAAAACCGCCACTGAATTCACTCCCTTCCAACTAGTGTATGGATTGGAGGCGGTCCTTCCTATTGAGTGCGAGATTCCGTCCCTCAAGCTCACCATCGAACTTCTCCCAAACACTACTACCGAGGAAGAACGCTTCCTCTACCTAGCTAAGCTCGACGAAACTCACCGAGATTCCGCTCTTTCCAATGAGGCTCATAAGAAACGCATCAAAGCGCAGTACGACAAGTCGGTAGAACCTCGCACCTATAGCGAAGGAGATTTGGTCCTCACATACGACCAAAAGCATGATAAGCTGGGGGCAGGAAATTTTGAGTCCATGTGGCATGGACCTTACGTAGTGAAACACGTCTTAGAGAAGGGAGCTTATGAGCTTGAAGACTACAACGGGATATCTTTAGGTGAGCCTCGCAATGGGATCTACCTGAAGAGGTACTATGCCTGAGTCTTTCATGCATAAGTACTTTTGTATATACTGTACATGGCGTGTGTGTGTTTTTTTGTGTGGTGTGACGTTTTGATTTTTTGCATGCTTAGGTCTTGTTTCGTTTCTTATACCATGTTCTGTCTACATGTGCAGATGGCAACTTGCTATGGATTCACAGATGGCGCCAGCTGGCATACCCACAACCTTGCTTCGGCAGCCTGGGTACTCTATTCGCCTATCGACGAGCTTATCAGCTCAGGGGAAATGTGTCTAGGTTTCGTAACCAACAATGTTGCAGAATATCAAGCAATCATTGGAACCCTAACCAACGCTATTTCTTTAGGTATGGACCATGTTGTCATCCACTTGGATTCTCAACTAGTGGTCTCTCATCTTAACCGAGTCTACGCCATCTGTGATCCTACCTTACTCCGTCTCTATAGATGAGTCCGTCTTCTGGAAAGGTCCTTTGAGTCCATTCAGTACCTGCACATTCCATGAGATGTGAACACAGTTGCCGACTCTATGGCCAACTTCATCTTAGATTGGTACATTGCACACACATAAGCATATTGTTAAAAGTAGACATAACATGTAAATAACTCATTTTATAAGAAAACACATAAACAAGATCACATCATCTATCCATTTTAAACACATATATGTATAAAACCTCCAAAATGTCTGTATATATATATATATATCATCATAAAAATAGTGTTGGTACAAAAATCTAAAGCACGACGGCTTTCAGTGAGTCTCTACAAAATTTGAAGCCTCATAGCTTTCAGTAGTACAAAATCTGAGGCTTCTAAGCTCTAAGTACATGTATAACAACAATATAAGGCCTAACGCTTGGCCCGTACACCCCTAGGTATGACAGCTCTAGCTTGTTGAGTATGAAAGAAGTCAACTACTCTCGTGACCCTCTGAAGCAGTGCATTGAAGCGCACAGATGCTCCCACTGTATATCCCTGCATAGGCCACGCTAACTCATCTACTGTCGGCCACTCAGGTTCTCATAGACATCCTCCATCTCGACGATGGAAGCATGTATGGCTGGGGCCATGACTGCTCCCTCTCCTCTCTCTGTCCTCTCCAGAAGAGAGACTCCTACTGGTCGTACGGGGCCCACATATACACACACATGTAGTTAACTTGTCAGCACTATAACAAAAAAATCATAAATATACAAAACTAAAAAGCACAAGGGTTATTTTTTCTTACCTATGTCTCCCCATACTGCTCCCTCGGGTACTACTAGGTCTGGGTCATCTCTATAGTCCGTACCGGTGTATGGATAATCCTCTACCATAAGTAACTGGCCCTCTAGCCAGGTGAAGAACTCGAGACCATATCCGACGATGGGACTCCCACCATGTCGGGCCATCACCTCGGTCCATCCAGCCATGTGTGGATCCTTAGGTACCTTTTCATCCAGTGGTACCTATGGGCGCAAGAGGGGTACCCACTCCAATAAGAACGAGATCACTATCAAACCATAGCCAAACTGTTTGAGCTCTCCCCGCCGACACTTGGTCAGCTGAGCTCGAATGTTTGCGAGGAGTCCCTCACACTAGTTGACGATATTCAGAGACATGCAGTCCTCCGCATATAGCATCTGTGACCTGGTGGCTAAGTGAGGAGCTTGGCTCACTGTTATCCTTGTGATGGTAAAGAGTATGGCACGCAGCAGACGTTCCCGTACTTCCTTGATGGGAATCTTCCCACTCGAAGCGCAGGTGTTGGGAGTACAATGTTGCAATATCATGGCATCCACGGTCTGATCGCTTCCCCGTGATCCAGTAAGAGTCACGTTGTCCCCTCTTCGGGACAATCCAGTCAGAAAATAGATGTCCTTGACATCTATGGTGAGTATGTGCTCACAGATCATGAAATATTGTTGAGCTGCGTCCCAGCATTGGAGCATATGTGTCAGCAATGAGATTTGGGGCCTCATGCTCTGGATCTGGAAGAACTTGAGGAGACCACAGTTCCTCAGTGCTTCCACACATTGTGGATCATTTGCAGCTTGTATGTCATCTACCTCATGTTCTCGTTCCTGCCACTCTAAGACCATTTTTGTTGCTGCTAACCTGCCAAGAGGAGCATTTAAACGTTGTTAGAACTCACTTCAAACTTTTAAAAGTTCATCTTTTGGGTTTTTTATTTGTTTTGGGTTGGACGTTTCCGTCGTCGCACCTCGTTAATACGGACAGTGCGACGTCATTGCAATCCTCCTTTGTAGGACTTGCAACGTCGTAGTTCCCATAAGGGAAAACTGCGACGACCCAAGGACGCAATAGGCCTCCACAAATTGACCAAAAAATGGACCAAATTCAAAAATGTAAACCACTACAATTATGTTGGATGAAGTTTAGAGTTACTTGCTCTGGACGGTTGGTGAAATGGCTGCTTATAGCTCCCGGAATTGACAAGTGAACTTTTGGCTCCAAATGGCACTTCTTCTCCCCAAATTGGCAAATGAACAATGGTGACTATATTTGGTTTTTTGTTTCTATTTATAAACAAAATGGAATATTCCTTTTCAAATATTTTATGCTTTTAGCTCATTTTCTATAGTTTGAATCATTTTTATCACATTTGAATGCATGGTTGACTATTTGACCTAGTTTTCAAGTGTGCAAAATTTGTCAAGTGGATATTTGCACGTCATTCTCGCATTCTAATAGTCATGTTAGGTATGAACAACCCCTTGAGTGTTTTGTCATTATTTTATATCTGTTAGGTTGTAATTATTTTATGATGATGAGCTTACTCTTTGTTCTTTCTCATGCTCGTAAAACTATGAGAATAAGTTATCGAGTTACGATTTATCACTTTTCTGGGCTCGCTAAACTCCTGCAAAAAAGGAACCCCCTAGGAGTCTATATTTAAGATCTTTTCAGGCTCTCAAAATACGAAAAGATTGCCAAGCGAACTTGTCACGTTCATGCTTGTTAAAGTATTTGAATGGTCGTTTTCCTAGTGATAGTTTACCCCTTTTTCGAACCAGGGAGCACTACTTATGAAAAAGGTACACTCCAACCAATCATGACTGGAAGATTCCTCTCCCACGTTGTTTTACCCTTTTTTGGGTGATGAGGCTAACTTTACGAAAAAGGACCGTTGGAGTCTTCTTTAGCTCTTTTCAGACTCTCTAAACATGAAATGACAACCGAGTTTACCTTCTATGGACTTGTTAAATTTTAAACATTGAAGGGCCCATCATGGGACGAACCCCTCCTATACCAGGTTCGGAAAATATTTGTCATTGGACTCATCTATGAGATGAGATACACCGAGCATCTGGTTACCCTCATCAAGCTCATAAAAAACACATGAGGCACTCATTGTTCATGATGGGGAAAAAAGAAAGCTTTTATGTTACACATTTTATCAGTGGAAGTACCTAGTCATTCTTGAACATGGCACTCATTTGCATTTGCATACTGTACTTGGACCATTCACTTGTCCTCGAGTTTTACCTACTTCCTGAGTCTTGTTACTCCTTTGAGTCATTCAAAGAAATATTCCATCATTAGTTGCATTAGGATTTGTTATCATACTCGTCATGTTAATACTTCCAAGTCATGCCATGCCCATGTTCAAGAATACTTTCACTATTCATTATCTGCAGTCAGTACACCTTCCATCATGTCAGTCTATTCTGAGTCAGTATTACATGTTATTGTACCATCCGATCACCTCTACACATCCTTTGTTGTGTTTCATGTCGATTATGGGGGATACATCATGGCCCTCCTTCGATGGATTTGTCCTTTTCGACTTCAACACATCATCTGAGGATTGAATCTAGAAACCAACCAAGTACCTTGGCCCTGCATGCCTCAATGGCAGGTTACCTCACTTTCAACATGAGTTTATATCATTGACTCTTGATTGAAATATTTCATCTCGCGTTCAACTTCAACTCATCGATTCACACTTGATGATATGTATTGTGATACCTTGGGGATCATTGACATTCATGGTGATTTCCCTCGCACTTGTTAACGGTATACATCAATGACCGGTAATCAAGTGGCTTCTACCATGTTCGACGCCAAGACATTTGTAATCACATGGATAGATTCGTATCATTGCGGGTTCAACTTGAAGACCCTGGGGAGTCATATTTTACCCAGGTTGCGATGGAGATTTTATTGAGTCATATCACACAGATCCACATTTGTATTGGTCGTGACTATGTTATCATCTCATCATGGATCTACGCTTGTGTCTAATAGCCATTGTTGTGTTCAGTCGGTCATTGCTACCATGGATCCGCATTGTATTGGTTGGAAACCATGTTGTACATCATATGAGACTGTGTACTCAGATTTAGTTTTACTGCAGCAACGTCCTTCGTCCAACAAGCCATTTCCATTCCTTCTGTCAAAGCATTTCACCTATCCAAATTTCAACAGCTTCATGCTTTGGGGGGCATTCTGTTACACCTAAAATCTTTCCATCATGAGATTCAGTGTATACATCCCTAAAGTTTCCCTGACTAAGTTATCAACCTGGAAGGGATTTGACCCATTTATACTAGGTTTTGAGAGCTCGTCGCATGATTCCCTCATGCAACATGCGACGTCACAGCTTTCTCTCTTGCAGGGTGCAACGATGTCAGTTAATGGAAAAAAATAGCTCCTTCGAGCCCATTCTCAAAGAAAGCTGACATGGATCCTTATCCATGGCCTCTTGAGAGAGCTAGCACTTGGTTCCTAACCTCTTGAGAGGATCCCATATCTCTCTCCTACTATGTCTCAACCTACCCTATCCATACCCTATCCACTTAGTACTATATAAATGAAGCTCCTTCCCATTCCAAAGGGAGGAAGTCTATAGTGCCTACATGTTGGTGAAATCATCCTAGAGAGACCTATACTCATCCATTGAGGGACTCCCACTTCCTTGAAGAGGTTATGGCATTGGCTTGGATGGAGAAGGATTGCGACATTAAGCCTTGGTTGTAATCATTCTTTTCTATGTACTTTCCCTACTTTTTACAGTAATATAAACGTTTTCCACCAATATTGTTGTGTTGATGATATTGAGTAGTTTACCTGATTAACTGTTTACGTATATCTATTATTGTATAGATTGTTGTTACTCGTTTGTCTTGTTCTATGTGTCTTGGCAGGTCTTGCAGCTGAAATCTCGTGGAACGGCATCTTGGAAGAAAGGGATACAAACTTAAGGTAAGGCATCTAATGACTTGATCCTTAACTAGATGTAGGAAAGTGGTTTATAGTCTGTTTTATTTTTTCTAGACTCATGCTGAGCTAGGGAGATTTGTCTCGCGTCCACTCGAGTGGATTTTCTGTCAAACACTTAGATCAATTGTTATAGGATTGATTTTGTAAGAAAATAGGAATCCTTTGAGTTCTTAGATTGATAATTGACATTGGATTTCAAAGTGAGTTGAGTTTGACTTAGCAGTTAGGTAGGATGAATGATATTTATTTATTTAGTCAGCTACTAAAGTGTTTATGCATATATTTTTCTTAGTTACCTTTGAAACAACCAGACTTTCCTGGTTTGACAATTTATATTGAGCACTCTGTTTGTTAGTTGAAATTAATGAGCATATAGAATGACCAACATTTTGGCGTTGTTGCCGGGGAAGGTAATTGGTAGACATAGATGGTAGCTGACTAATTTGATTTCATTAGCTATGAATATTTGAAGCTTGCATGAATATGAGAAGAAAAGGATGGGAACCCCCCAGAAACACTAATTCTACAGGTGGAAGAGGTCATGGCAGTAACTAGGGTTTAGGAATAGTGGCATTTATTGATGAGCTGATCGCTAAAATTGATTCCTCTACCAGATTGTCGCGGACATATTCAGGAAGAGGAAGCTCAATTCTCCCTAAGCTTGAATCATCGGCATCAACCGTGGAGAACACAACGGGACCTTCAACTCCCACTCCGGAGAAGAGACCTCTTGAATATAAGGGCCGAAGTGATGCAGGTGCAGGGATTCCGGAAGATATTTATCGAATCAACGGACATAGAGTAACTAAGGGGGAGTGTTTAGATTATCGTCAAGAACTAGAGGAAGAAAGAAGGAGAGAAGAATAGAGGAACCAGGAAAACATGAATAATGAAGATCATGGAGAGCGTCAAGAATGCCCCAATGACCATGAAGAGGAAATAGGGGATAATCAGCATGGAGACACTGTTGTCACACTTGAATTCCCTATTTGACAAACACTCGAGGAGACTCCCATGAAGAATATTTCACCTTTGATTTTGCTGAATTTTCATGGTAAGTCCATCAAAGATCCAGATGAATTTCTTTTTGAATCTAATATCCTCTGTCGGAGCTATGATTATACCTCTAGTGCATAGAAGTTGAAACTATTTGCTGCCACCCTAAAGGGAAATGCCCTACGTTGGTTCATGAGTTTGGGTTGTGAGACTATTACCACCTGGGAGAAAATGAAACAAATTTTCCTTGCTAAATATCAAGACTATTGCAGAACTAAGGATAGGAGGGAAGAATTATTTAATATGGTCCAAAAAGAAGAGGAGAGTTTGGAGGATTTTGTTAAAATACTTTTATACAATTGCAGAGATCTGGTCACGCCGATATTGGAAATGATGTCCTCAAAATTATTCTACTACGCAGAATCAGAGAAGACTGTCTGGACATGCTTAATTTATTGGGAAAAGGAGATATCTAAAAATAACCTTTTGAACATATCATCGATCTATGTTGAAGATACTCTGGGGGATCCTCTAGAACTAGCACCCAAGATCGAGATGTCCTCACAAGGGCATAGAAGTCATCCAGTGGAGGGGATACTCGGGCAGAGATAGGTAATCTTCTTGAAAATTTTAAAACTGACATGATGAGTTCCATTTCCTCGTAGTTGGATATTTTGAGAGAAAAACAGAGGCAAGCATAAGAAGGCACTAGGTGTATTTTTTGCTAAATGTAGAAAAAAGCACCCATTGAGGGAATGCCCGCTTCATAAGTTGGAGGTATGTGGCCTGTGCGATTTGGAGCACAATACTAAAGAATTCCCTTCACTCCCAAAATTCAAAGCAGTCCTTCAATCATCCACCTCGGATGTGGAGCAAGCTTACTTTATCTCACAAAAGAAGCCTCGGAAACCGCGTGCTCCAGGTATGAATCCAAATCCCTCATCTTTCGATTCTTGGAATAATATGAATAATTAGTTTCCTTCAAACTATTCCTATCCTAATACTCAATGGAATCCACCTACTCAACCTACAATGCAATATGCTACTCCTTGGACACCATGGGCACAACACTCAAACCAACAAGCTCCTTGGTCTCCTGGTTGGAGAAATCCTTATCCAAGAAATCGATTTCCTCACAATCAAACTCCTCACCCACAGTATTAGCAACCACAACAACAACTACAAAATAACTCCACACAAATGAATACACCACTACAACCTCAGTTTCCTGGTCAACCTAACCTTAATCCTAATAATAAGGCAGTAAAACAATTCAAAACTTCCAACATGGCAACTTATTCCATTTCCCATGTCCCTTGAAACGAATTACACTTATGATCAAAGAGGGTAGTGTAACCTATTGTCATTGAGGATGTTCCATCCTTTGTGACCAAAGAGAGAATGAATCAACGATTTGAGAACCCAGTCAATAGAAAAATCCCCATTATTGAGGATGTTGAAACACATGTTGAGACACCTGTTGAAACACTTGCAGAAACACATACTGAAACTCAGCCTACACAATTTTTGAGAGAACTGTTGTATCCTGAACGTTTGGCCTTACAGAAGGAAGTGGAACAACCTCGTTTCAATCTCCTAGGAGAATTGAAGAACATTTATGTTAATATTCCACTATTACAATCCCTACTCGATGTACCTATCTATGCCAAAATTGTTAGGGATCTGTGTGTGAAAAATCCAAGAAGGAATCCTAAGGATCCTCCTATAGTTCATGTAGTGGGGAAGTTGTATTAACTAATGATGGGAAGGGATCCACTAGCCAAATATGATGACCCAGGTAATCCCATTGTCACAATTGGGCATACCCAGATCCCCAATGTTTTGATTGATTTAGGTGCAGTGATAAATGTTATGACCATTGAGACTGTAAAGAAGTTAGGACTCACTAATCTCGGGCCTACCCCTACTGTACTAGAACTGGCTGATAGATCTATGATCAGACCTAAGGAATATTGGATGACTTGGTAGTCTTCGTCGACTCATGGGAATACCCTGCAGACTTCCTTGTTTTGCAGCTTAAATCGCAGTTGGGGAAACACCCATTAATCTTAGGGAGACCATCGTTAGGTACAGTAGATTCATGTATCAGCTGTAGATCAGGATCCATGACGATTTTCGATGGAACTGATATCAAAATATTGAACTTATACCCTCCAACCCAATCAAGCTCAGATGCTGAAAATCCATTATGGATGGATTTGGAGGAAGAGGAAGGCACTTAGCCATTGCTAACAATTGGGAGAGCCCTCACTTTCAAAAATAAAACTGAAGATGACATTATCAGTTGTTTTATTAGTGAGCCTCACCAAAAACACATATCAAATATTGGATAGTACCTTAAGCGAACTGGAACAAGAAGAACTCATTGAAGAGACCCTAGCTAGTAATTTTGAAATGGTCCCAGTAATTGAGAACTCAAAAAGTACTCCAGTAGAAATCGAGCCTGGAAAAACCCTGAATGTTCATCCTAACCTTGCGCCTGATGAACTGGAACATCTGGTTACATTGCTGAAAATGCATAAGGGGGCCTTTACGTGGGAGTATACAAACATGAGAGGTATTTCATTAGGACTGTGTACTCACCACATCTATATCAAAAATGATTCCAGGCCAGTATGCCAACCTCAATGCAGAATGAACCCAAATTTAGGAGATATTGTGAAGGAAGAGATTCAGAAACTCTTGGAGGCAGGATTCATCTATCCTATTTCGGACAGTGAGTGGGTTTCCCCAGTAGTGATCGTACCTAAGAAAAATTGGAAGTGGCGAATTTGTGTAGACTATACAGAATTGTACAAGGAAACACAAAAAGACCATTTCCCTCTACCATTTATCGATCAGGTCTTGGATACCTTATCTGGAAAAAGATTATTTTCCTTTCTAGATGGTTTTAGCGGATATAATTAGATCCAGATCGCCCTCAAAGATCAATATAAAACCACTTTCACTTGTCCTCAGGGAACCTTTTCATATAGGGTGCTTCCTTTTGGATATGTAATGCACCAGCTACATTTCAGCGAGCTGTAATCATAATCTTTTATGAAATGGTCAATGATTGCATGGAGATTTTAATGGATGATTTTACTCTGTATGGTAGTAGTTTTGATGAAGCCTTAAGAAATTTGGAAAAAAAATAGAATGCTATGAACAAACTCACCTATCCCTGAGTACTGAAAAGTGTCACATGATGATGAGTGAGGGTATAGTTCTTGGGAATTTTATCTCTACTGCAGGAATCCAGGTAGATACAGCTAAAATAAAGGTAATTGTAAACATTCCTACTCCTAGAACGCAGAAAGAGGTACGTAGTTTTCTTGTACATGCTAGTTACTATAGATGATTCATACAAAAAATTTCTAAATTGGCATCTCCTTTATTCACTTTGTTAATGAAGGATGCACAATTTAATTGGACAAATGCATGCTAGACAACGTTTGCAAAACTAAAGAGAAGGTTGTCCACGACACCTATTTTAAGAGGGCCTAATTGGGCCTTGCCTTTTCACATTTCTTCTGATGTTTTAGATACTTCTATTGGAGCAGTGTTGGGACAACAAGAAGGCCATATCCCATATGCTATCTATTATGTTAGTAAGAATTTGACCCCTATTGAACTAAACTACATAGTGACAGAAAAAGAATTCCTTGCTATTGTTATTGCCATTAATAAGTTTAGACATTATATTACTGGGTATTATACTTTCGTGAATATTGATTAGTCAGCTATTAAATATTTAATGAATAAACCTGTTACTAATGCTCAAGTGACTAGGTGTTTGCTGCTATTACAAGAATTTGATATTACTATTATTGAGAGACTAGGAAAATAAAATGTTGTTGCTGACTTCCTTTCTTGACTAATTAACAATGATGATAATTCACCAGTTGAGGATTCTTTTCTTGATGAGAATTTGTTCGCAGTATCAGCACACTCCCCCTGGTATGCAGATATCGCTAATTATTTGGCTGCAAGTAAGCTTCCAATGCACTTATCAAGAAGAGAAAGAAGAAGAATCGTCCAGCAGAGTGCTAGATATTGCTGTATAGAAGGACATCTCTTTTACACAGGACCAGATTTCGAAATCAAAAGATGTGTGAGAGAAGATGAGATTCACAGTATCCTGAAAGCATGCCATGATGAGCCTTGTGGGGGGCATTTTGTCGATAAGAGAACTGGTCATAAGGCACTAAGAATGGGATATTTTTGGCCAACCGTGTTCCAGGATGCAAAGAAATATGTTCAAGCCCGCTACCAGAGGATGGGTCAGCCAAATAGATTGGATGAAATGTCGCTTCAGCCACAATCAGTGGTTGAACCTTTTGAAAGGTGGACTCTACATTTTGTAGGGTCTATCAACCCTCCTTCAAAAGAAAATTTTTATATCCTGGTTTGAACAGACTATATGACCAAGTAGGTGGAGGTTGTGGCTCTGGTAAGAGCCAATGATCAAGCTATGATAGATTTCTTATATGAGGAGATCTTCACCCGCTTTGGGGTACCCAAATAAATAGTAACAGACAGAGGACCACATTTTGTGTCCCATAAGATTGAATCCCTATTGCAGAAATACCATATTCAGCATTAGATAACTTCCCCATATCATCCACAATCTAATGGCCAAGTGGAAAGTATGAATAAGGTAATTGAGGCTATCCTTACAAATACAGTGAAGAGTCACCGCAAAGATTGGGTTGAAAGACTTCCAGAAGCATTATGGGCATATCATACTACATGGTGAAACACTACAGGTTTCTCTCCATATGAACTAGTATATGGGAAGAATGTTGTCTAAATCCTATTGAATTTGAGGTCAAAACACTGAAGACAACTATAGAAGCAAATATGGACTTAACGAAGGCTCAAAGGAACTAGTTGAATCATTTAAATGAATTATATGAGAAGCGCACAGCTGTTGTACATTAGACAACATTAATTCAATAACATCGCTCCAAATGGCATGATAGGTTCATAAAAAAGAAAGTATTATGTGAAGGAGACTGGGATTTATTATATGATTCACGGTTCAAGAAGGATTTTAAGGGAAAATTGCATACAAGATGGTTGGTACCCTACAAAATAGACAAGGTATTCGATAACGAAACCATCTGCTTGACCACCATCGATGAAAATCAGACACCTTTATTTGCTAATGGTCATCGTCTACAGCTTTATCATAAACCTATTTCAAAAGATGAGTTTATCTCCCATGTTGTAGCTTATCCAAATTGTCAACTGATACAGGAACAAGGGTTTTCCTTTGTTTCAGAGAATCCCTAAAATCTACTACAATTCCACACCAAAAATTGTTTATAAATAAATTGTTGATTTTTTTAAGCTTTGATTGGTTTTTATTTTTTTAGAATTGTGTACAGGAATACACGCGAAGGTTTGGTTAGATGAAAGCAGTCGCGGTGGGCCAAGCGATTGTGGGAATTCTAGATGACCCTTCTCAAAATTGGATGACTCCTTGTAAGGAAAAGTGAACAGAATTGCAAACCTCTGTCGAAAATTCATCAATCTCCCCATACTTTCACCAAAATTCCATCTGATTTTTTCTGCTGAAACTCCACCAAAACTTCCATTTTTCTACTGAAACTCTGCCAAATTGTCCATTTCTTTTTGTTGAAGCTCCGCTAATTTTCCATTGAAACTTCGCCAATTCTTCCATTTTTTGTTGAAACTCCGCCAATATTTCGGTTGAAACTCTTCCAAAATTTTCGCTAAATTTCACCAAATTTCCGCCACATCTCTAGTGGATTTTCTCCCAAGCCTTTCTGCTTCTTGAAAAAATTCTACTAAAATTCCACCACCCTGCTACAATTCCCAAGAAGAACACCAAAGAGTCCATCTATCTTCCACGCATCCTTGCAATTTATGCCAGCGTGGATGTATTTAACCATCTCATTGGATGAAGGCCAACTTATTTTATGAAGGCATGCACGTAATTATATTCCTATCAATTGATTTGACAATAAAGGGAAGCCACCTTGGAAAGATGACGGTTCAACACGACAATGAAAAGGTACAAGTTCTGACTATAGGCATGATTAGGCATGAATCAATATAGCAATAATGATTATACCTTGTATTTTAGTCCCTGTCAGCATCCCGTAACCAATAAACCTATAAGGGAAACATGTCAAATACCTCACCCATACTTATTAAACAACCGTCATTCCATCCAATCCATGCGATAACCTATTAAACTATCTTTTTCCATAACTGTGCTAGCTTTCTAAAAATACCCAAATGAACCCTGACTATCCATCAATTGTTCTTACATGTTGTGACTCCAATGTTTGAAACTGGTAGCTGTTGCATTTGCCATTAGATCTCGCAGAAGAGAGGCATTAATGTGGGTTTTCCAATAATACATGAGCCCGAAAACATAGATGCTCTATGTAGAAAGAGAGAAGATTTCATTATCTTTGAGGAAGCCGGATGGATAGAATATTTTCAAAGATTAAATGGCTTCCATGAAGAGACAACACTTCAATTTGGTATAAACTTGACTGAAACCCATTCATAAATTAGAGGATTGAGGATAGACATCTCAGAGGCAGCTTTGGCAGAGGTTACAGGGTTACCCAGAACTGGAAGGAGATGGTTTTTCTGAAAGAGGCACAATTCGACTTCAATAGAGGAATTTCTTGCAGCAGGAGAGAATGTTCAGCCGAGGTCCATAGGAACAACATTGGAAACACTATCAATGCATTGGGACCAGGTCACAATCTTCTTAAATAAATATATCACCTGTGAGGGAAGGTACCAAGTTGTTTATACTTATAATTTTTTTCTACTTTCTCATTTGCGCCATGGTAGACTACTTAATATGCCATATTATCTTTTAAGAACCCTACAGAACATGGCCCATTATGTGAGAACGCCTTGGCACCCATTATCCTCTGTTACAAACCATGGACTTATCAAATGGTTAGCTCTAAGATCCTTAGCACATGGAAATCAACCATGGGAACAATTCATTGATGGTGTTGGGGCAAACTGGGGACCTGCAACGGAAGTAAGAGGTATTGAGGAAGGGGATGACGAGCGGGGCTCCTCAGAATTAGCTGGGGGGAGGGATAGAACATCAAAAAAGTTAGAAAATGTTCAAGAGGAAGGTTTAGAGGAAGCTGCAACAGTAGCAAACCCTATGGAAGAGGCGGCTATGGTGGCAGCTGCAGCAGAAGAAACTGTAATATTAGCAGCTACAGTAGTAGAAGCTGAAACTGGAGCAGTTGTAGAAGTTGCGATAGTGGAAGCTGCAATAGGAGAAGAAGCTACAATGGAAGAATAATTTCTGGGATTAAACCCTCAGGATCCAAGCGGGATCCCAGTGCATCAAACAAAATATCATGCAAGGGAAATGAGGGAAGGAAATGTGGAAGTTTTGTACATTGAATCTTCTCTTGAAATAAGGGTAACTATAGTTCAAGAAGACGAATTTCTTGTTGAAACAGGAGAAGCTAGTGAATTGAGAATTGACCCTTCTGTCCCTGTTTCAGATAATGTGGAAATTATGCCAGAAGATTTTACCCCTTTTGTGTCACACAGGAGAAGCAAGAGATCAAGTATTAAAGGTCAATCATCTAGTCCCAGAAAAATAAGGAAGACTAGAGCTTCTACTGCAATAGAGGTGGTACATACAATTGAGGCAAATCCTGTAAATCCTATTCTAAAACCTCGATTACCCCATGTAACACAAGAACCATAGGGTAATGTAATTCTAGAATCCTCTAACACACAAGAACCTGCTGCAGATCAACCTCAAATTGAAAACTTGCTTTTTGAGAATGAGTTGCTGAAAGAAGAAGTACAAATACTTAGAGAAGAATTGCAGGGGTTGAAAGAAGCATTCAAAAAGAAAACAAGGCAAAGCTTGAACACATTGTCTAAAGCTGCTGACCAATTGGAAAATCCACCTTTTTTTGGATATTGGGGAACATGATGAACTGTTACGCCCATAATGCAGAGATTTATTTAAACTTGCAGGTTAGAAAGTCACAATGGTGGAATTGTCAGCATGGAAACGTGCACAATCAAGGCAAGGGAGAAGTGAAATTCCAACAGCAAAATCAATGGAGGAAAAGGAGCCAAAGTTGAAAATAACCCCTAATCAGGAGTTACAAGCACATGAAGAAATACAATCTCAGCAATCAAGAGATACTGAAATGATCCAAGAACAATCTCAGCAATCAGGGGACACTGAATTACTCCCAGTCCAATCTCAACAGTCGGGAGATACTGGAATGCTACAAGAACAATATCAGTGGTCTGGAGGCACTGAAATATTTACAGAACAGGATGATGTTACACAAGAACCAACATTCCTAAAATCGGTCGCAGAAGCAGCAACACAAACAGAAGATGTTGGGACTGAAGTACAAAAACAAGATGTTGCTACACAAGAACCGGCATTCCCAAAATTGGTTGTTGAAGCAGCAACACAAACATAAGATGTTGGGACTGAAGTACAAAAACAAGATGTTGCTACACAAGAACCAACATTTCCAAAATTGGTCACTGAAGCAGCAACACAAACAGAAGTTGTTGAGATTGGAGCACAAAAACTAGATCTTATCACACAAGAACCAGCATTCCCAAAATTGGTTGTTGAAGCAGCAACACAAATAGAAGCTGTTATGACAGTGTTGGAAGAAGAAGTTTCTAAGTTGGTGATACAAGGTAGTATTGTTGAAACACGAGACTCACTCCTAGTGGGAAAAAATGAGAATGAAATTATTGTGTTGGAAAAAGGAGAAGGAAAAGATAAAAGAGGAGAAAAAGAACAAGAGTTGAAAAGGGATATATCCCTGTTACAACTTGTGCTTAGTAAATTGATCCGGATTTATGTGGGAACGAAACAAAAGATAGCATATACATAGATATATTGCAAATAACACAGTGATATAGTAAACACATATTCTATTAAATAGCGGAAATAGAACAGACTGTAAAATACAATAGCTAGAATGGTGGTAGCTATCTCTGAGAAGAGATGTGGCCACTATGCTCATTCGTGCCAAGATGAATACAAAGAGAGGCCGAAAGGGTCTATTTATCATAAGCATGAGGGAAAGAATCCCAAACATCCAAAAAACCTAACCCTAGAAGATGAACCATCATAGAGTTTGCAGCCCCAAGGTGGTTAGTTGAACAGTCAACTTCCCGGGGTCATAACTTTTGCATACGATCTCCGTTTGGGGTGCTCAGTAGCCCGTTGGAAAGGTCTATCCAAGATTTACAACTTTCTACTAGGCCAAAATGCATTTTGTTGGAAACCATTTGGTCCCCCAAATCGCCAAAAAATGTCGTTTAGGGCCTCAAAATGGCTCCGGAAGTTCAGGACCCGAAAAACTGCTAAAATTAGTAATTTACCAAAATTACCAGAAGACTGTTTTGAGCCAGTTGGAAGAGGTGGGCCGCCACCGATATCCACCTAGATCAATCCTCCCTCCTTAGGAAGCAATGGTCTCCATTGCGTTAAATCCCTTATCATATGTTGAGCTGTGTGTCGAGTTGAGCTCTTGGTGCGACATTTGCTGAAGTGGAAAGGTTGCCTTACTTTGACATCTTCAGAGGGTTGTAATTATTGTTGATGGATGCGCTGGAGCTGTTCAACAGTTTTGGTTGTTGTGGTATCCTTGGTATGCACCAGTGTGGATGGTTTCTTTTTGGAGGGGCCCCTTGAATGCGTGGCCTTGCACTGTAGAGGTACTCGAATAGGCGATGCTGCACTAACTTTGTGTTTTTCTTGTTTCTGTTGAGTAGAAGGATAATCTGCAGAGGTTGTGGATGTCTCCGTGATCCGATGTTCACCTTTAGTGGCAATTGCGAATAGGGAAAATTTCCCAGTGTGGGAGATTATCTTCCTTTCCTGCTCGTTTGGGGTAGGTGCAACTATCTCTGGTATCCGATAGAGTTGTCCTCCCAAAGTGACAATGACACTGCGAGGTCGTGATTCATATACAGCATGACGCTTCCACATATATGGTTTTCCTAAAAGAACATCACATACTTCCAGTGGGGCCACATCACACAATACCTCATCTTTGAAGGGCTTGATGCCATATGGTAGGCGATATTGGTGACTGACATGGATCCTTCGTCCTTGGCTTAGCCATCCAATGGTGTATGGTTGTGGGTGTGGCGTTATTGGTAGCTCCAATCTCTTGATGACTTCTTCTGAGATCAGGTTCTTCTGGCTACCGTTGTCCACAACAAAGTGTAGGGGAATTCCCTTCACCCACATCTGTGAGTGGAAAAGGCGCTCCTCTGCCTCCAACTCTTCAGGCTCCTCTGGATGAATCTGTGTGGTGGCAACAACGGCACTGGGTTCTGCATCAATGATCTGCTTCCCTTTTCGTGCGGCTGTGAAATTAGGTTCCGAGTCAAAATCAGAACTGGGATCTGATTCTGAAGCTTTGATCTCAGCCACCAATGACTGTTTTGAGCGACAATCATCAGTGTTGTGCCAGGGGTTTTTGTGGAACTCGCACCACTTCTCGGTGTCCTTCTTTGTCTTTTCTTTACCCTTCTTCGCCTATGGTTGGGACTGGTTGTCCTTTTCCTACCCTGTGCTCTGTGAGCCAGAGTTTCCCTTGCTCTGCTTCTGCGCAGGTCCGAAGTCACGCTTGTTCTTTTGCTGAAATTTCTGCTCAATTTTGATAGCATATCAATAGGCGGATCCGAGTGAAGAGATTTCCAGGAAATCCATCTCTGTTCGGATGTACCGGTGTAGGCCACTGCGATATTTCAGTACTAGGTGCCGCTTGGAGTCCTTGATACCTAGCTTTGTGCGCAAGGTATGAAATTTGTTGGTGTACTCCGACACCGTTTGGTCCCTCTCTTAATGCAGAATGGTCCATTTTGTGTACTGGTCATCATAGTTTCCCACAGGTTAATATTGTTCCTTGACGGCATCTTTAAAAGAGTCCCAAGTGGGATTGGAATATTCAAACAATCCAAACTCGTCTGATGAGTTTTGCTCACAATAAGTTTCCCACCAATTTTTGACATGGGGGACGGCCTTAAGGAGCGCAAAGATGATCTTTTCCCTGTCGAAAAATTGGTGGACAGAGAAATACCCTTCTAGTAGATTCAACCATCTATCTAGGGCATCGGCATCGATTTGGCCTTCAAATAAAGGGATATCAAAATTAACTTGTACCTTGAAGGGAGTCGTATCTCCGAAATGGCTGCTCGTTGAGGGTGCATTTGCCGTTATTGGCATGCGTTGAAGGATGTGGGCAAAATTATCCATCATCTCATTCCTCTGTCGCGCGAGGGCTTCCTCGAGCAACAACTTGATAGGATCTACTGCTCCGTCGTCTCTCTTTTCTTCCGCCATGGGAGGCCGTTTGGGGCGGCGAGAGTGCTCTTCCCCAAGTGAAACTAGTTCGAGACCCAACTCTCTGTATCCTGACCTCGTTGGGGACATGCACCGAGAAAAAATCAAAGAGTAGACCGCTCTGATACCACTGATCCGGATTTATGTGGGAACGAAACAAAAGATAGCATATACAGAATCATATACAGAGATATATTGCAAATAACATAGTGATACAGTAAACACATTCTATTAAATAGCGAAAATAGAACAGACTGTAAAATACAATAGCTAGAATGGTGGTAGCTATCTCTGAGAAGAGATGTGGCCGCTATGCTCATTCGTGACAAGATGAATACAAAGAGAGGCCGAAAGGGCCTATTTATCATAATCATGAGGGAAAGAATCCCAAACATCCAAAAACCTAACCCTAGAAGATGAACCGTCATAAAGTTTGAGGCCCCAAGGTGGTTAGTTGAACAGTCAACTTCCTGGGGTCATAACTTTTGCATACGATCTCCGTTTGGGGTGCTTGGTAGCCCGTTGGAAAGGTCTATCCGAGATTTACAACTTTCTACTAGAAAAATATATGTCGTGGGAAACCATTTGGTCCCCCAAATTGCCAAAAAATGTCGTTTAGGGCCTCAAAATGGCTCCGGAAGTTCAGGACCCAAAAAACTGCTAAAAATAGTAATTTACCAAAATTGCCAGAAGACTGTTTTGAGCCAATTGGAAGAGGTGGGCCGCCACCGATATCCACCTGGATCATAAATGGAGGTATCTTACCATTCTGTGTGAGAAGGGGATGATTTCCTTTCCTAAACACAGGAGGATCATTCAATCGATTAAGGATAAATGGGTTGAAGAACTATACCAATGGGAATATTTATAAAAGGAACTAAAGGAATTGAGGAAGCTCGAGCCCTTAAAGAAAGAAAAGGAGCAAATGTACAATTTATATCAAGAATTGTAAAGTTGCATAGCTCCATCTCCATCTTATTCAGTTTTTTTGTATGAACTGATGACTTTGTTCAAAATCAAAGCTTTAAAAGAAGGGAGGCCCTATCATATAGTTTCAACTCCTCAATTCATGGACACCTTCATTAGGAGCGATTTTTCATAACAAAACCTGCTATGTGAATTGTATTTGCATGAAAGAGCATGTTTCATGGATGTTCTCTCCAATCCAATTCCTCATCTGGGAGACATTCATCTAAGAGAATTTACTTCATTTGTCACTAATCATATGAATTGGTGGAGTTCTATTCAGACTATACAAAAAATGAGGACACTTCCACCCTATGGGTCCGAAGTGAGCCTCAATCTCCTATATCATTAAGAGCCAGACATGTGAGAAACTTGGCATCCCCTAAAAAGGTTAGTCAAATGGAATCCTTCCAACAATAAGTTATCTCTACATGTGTTAAATTGATTTCTCAACAAGATCTCTTTGCAATGGAAGGAAATAAGAGTAGATGGGATGCTTCCTCTGAATCTTTAAAAGTAAGAGACCCATATTGTTTTGAAAACTTCAAGTATTCTCTGTCCCGGTTTCCCGAATATGTTACATGTATCCAAACTTGTGGACCTAGTTGGTTGGAACTGAGATTCATGTTTCCATCATATGGTTTCCATCAAGACAATATAACAGAATGTACAGGCTGACTAAGAAGGAAGAGAAACAATGTTGGGATGATTTAATTTCCTGTAACGGGTTCATAAATTCAGGAGAGAAATCTGAACTTTCCTTCAATCTCACTCATCTTCATCGAAGGAGTTTGGAAGCAGAGACAGATTCAGACTAGAAGGAGCTTGTTGCATGAGGACATGCAATTGGATAGCTGGGGCGAGATGTTGGGTGTCAAAAGAGACCCTTTTTGTCCATATACATCAATACCTTTTTCCCCCGTTTTTCCCTATTTTTCTACAACTTAGGCATATATCTTCCCAAGCCAAGCATGGATTTTAACAAGTATAATTTATTATTTCTTTGTTTCATTAATGATTAATATTGTATATGGTTTTGAACTTTACCTTTGAATTGCGATGACTTGTGTTGATTTTATAAGATAAGTTCAGAACCTCAAAAGAATCCAGGCGTAGCAGCTTGCTGAACCTGTGGAGTAAATAATACCTGGCATCAGTTGCCCCTTTTCAGGATCCGTTTTAATTCATTGATGAGATAGCTTGAGTTTCTTTCTACATGGCCAGCAGAGACTAGTTCATGTTGAAACAGTCCAAGCATCTTCCCTCCTAATTAGCTGGAATCGGTTCGGTCTGTTCACAATTCAGATTAAAAATGCATGCATGATTATGAACAAACTCCACTTAATGTAATAATGGTTGTAATTGTTTCTATTTCGATTCGGAAGCCTAAAGATTGTATATCTTCATGGTTTCCTGAAATTAGTGGATCTGAACTACCTCATCTTTGTATAAGTATAGGAAGGAAAATTGAGCCAAGGGGCCATTTTTAAAGAAATATTGTAGCAGAAGGATATGACACTGTAACACTGTATTTCCATTATTATGAAAGGAGCAGCAATTCTCAATATTTTTGTGTCTTAGATCTTTTTATCCTTTAATGACATCTTTGTTAGAAGGCCAGGGCCCACCTTATCACAGAGTTGTCAAATTTAGTAGATGTTTTAGTTTTAATTATTTTGGTTTGATGTGGAATTACAGTAGGGATTATTTTCATATTGCTACAACAGTAGTTATTGGATAATTGCATAATTATAGTTTCCCTTTGGTTTGTTGCAACAATGTGGTGTGAACAGTCAATTGTGTAAAGTAGTTTTCTTTCCTATGCACGTGTGCTAATTAGTATTGTTGTTATAGTCAAGCTCAGCTCTTGTGTATTATTGTTATTTATCTTTCCTAGAATTTGCTGAATTAGATAGGTCCTGGTTTGAATTACTTTTAATCTGATATTTTAGGATTTAACTTCTTGCAAAATCAATTCTAGTTAATTCATTCTTAGATCGGTTGTTATAGGATTGATGTTGTAAGAAAATAGGAATCCTTTGAGTTCTTAGATTGATAATTGAGATTGGATTTCCCAATGAGTTGATTTTGGCTTAGTATTTTTAGGTAGGATGAATGATATTTATTTATTTAGTCATCTATTGAAGTGTTTATGCATATATTTTGCTTAGTTACCTTTGAAACAACCAGACTTTCCTTGGTTGAAAATTTATATTGAGCACTATGTTTGTTAACTGAAATTAATGAGCATATAGAGTGACCAACACTTCTCATCTTATTTCTAATCTCACTCCCAGGCTTCATGCCCACCTTGATGAGGTCAAATGGTTTGTTCATCCTTGTGGTGCTCAGGTGACAATAGTTTTGAAGAACCTGTTGAAGCACGAGGATCTTATTGCAAGTAAGAAATCTCAGTTGGACAAGAATTTAGAAGAAAATAATGTGTAAGTTTTTGTTATGAAACTACCCTGTGTAGTGGTAAATATAACTAGTTTCGAAGAAGACTACAGTCAAGAGATTCCTATTACATGTAGTGAAGACACATATGAAGATACCATAGACACTCATTATGTGGAAGTTGATGAGACTATGGGAGATACTCTGGATGCATAGGCTAATACGCAAGATGGCGATGCTGAGAAAAATTCAGAGGAAGATGAAGAAAACACTCAAAAAATTCAGGTCATGGACAATGATATTAGCTCTTAGCCTCACTCTTTTATGAATTTTTTATGTAGATTGATCCTAGGACAATTTGTAAGAATTTATAGTAGTTTTGGGAGATCTGTTTTTTGCTACAAGATTATTTTCCTGCAGATGGCTGTAATTAAGCTACATAATGATTTGGATCCTCTGAAACTATTATGAGGAAATCTTTGTACTATTTTGTTGCATATTTCATCTTTTATCAATACAATATTAACCATTTTAGTTTTAAAAAAAACTAAATAGATTAAAACATTTGGGGAATATTTTATGACATAATCCATGGGAAGGCCAATTAATATATCTCATTCTATAACTTATCCAGTACCATAATAGCATCATTTTTCATCCTATTTTGTGTCCTCCCACTTTTTTTGGTTGATGTTTTATTGTAAAATCAAGATGCAAAATTATTATGCAATGTGAAGGCGTCTTTTTTGCATAATTTATGTGCATCATCTTGTGTCTCACTAACATCTTATTGTCCACCCTTATCTTGTTTTATGTATCTTTCGAAAACTTTTTTAGCGTCCCCCTTGGGTATTTTAGCGTTCTTTTGGCATCATCTAGGGTATTGCAGCATCAACTTGGGACGTTGTAGTGTCAATTTAGGATTGTGTAGCATCCTTATCCTAATATTACATTTTAAGAGGTCTAGGTAGCATTCATATAGTGTCCCATTAGCATCCTCCGTGCACCCTAAATGTCCTAATTGTATTCTAATAGCATCCTAGTTGTGTTATCATTGCATCCTTATAGCATCCTATGGATATTAATAGCCTCATGGTTGCCTCTTTGTGACACCCTCAACTTTATTTGTAGATTCCAAATTGTTCTTATTAACATCCTTGGGGTTTCTCTAGCATCATATTAGTGTCCTAGGGGTTATAATGAGCATCCTAGTTACATTCTTGAGGTATAGACAACATCCTATTAGTGTCCTCACGGACCCTTTTAGCATCCTAAGGGGTCGTTTTAGCATCCGTAAGGCTCCCTTTAGTGTCCATGTTGTTTCTAGCCCATCCTATTTTTCACAGTGTTTTCACGTATTTATATTCAAAGCTCCATAATTTCATTTTAATATCTTTCACACGAAACCAGAAATTTAATTTTTGGTTTGAATTTACATTATGCGACATCAATAAATATATTTTATTATACAATACAAAAGAAAGAGGACAAGACATATATAAAATCATACTAATTTATATACATTAGTCATTTTTCTCCATGAAACTAGTGATCTACCACTACCCACCGCCCACCGGGAAATGTGAATCTTAATTACACAATAAAATAGATTCATCTAATAAACAAGTGGTATACCACCACCATAGGAAAATGTGAATCTTAAATAAGAATCAAATCAGACATCATTAAAAGATAGATATTTTTGATCTATCATTGTCCTCATCTTCCTCCAAAGATGAAACATCTTATTCATAATTTCTTAAAGTCACTGTAAGAACACAATTAAAAGATAATTAACATAGTTACAAATAATAATAATCTAGTCTACACTCTTTATTAGAAAATCTCAATTCTCACACTTGGTAAAATTAACTACAATTTCCTTGGATTACCATAGGTTTCATGTCCTCCACCATCTTCATATAGCTATGCGTCAGGTCACATTTAGTTCATACCACCCATACTCCCCTTATTGTATTTCCATAAGAGAAAACCATAACATTTATTGCCAATAAGCTAGCACATAATCACCTAGCAACTATCATAAATGAATACTTAAAAAAGTTTACAAGATCGTAATGAACAAATCTACCTAGTGTATTTTTGTTAGATTGGCATGAAACATGTGTAATGATCTTCTTATTCTCATGATTTTGATACATATGAAAGAGAAAGAAAAATATATTTAAAAAATACAATAAGTAATATAACATGTGAACAAATCTACCTATTCTATTTTTGTTAGATTGGCATGAAACATGTGTAATGATTTTCTTATTCTTATGATTTTGATATATATAAAAGAGAAAAAAAAATATTCAAAAATACAATAATTAATATAACATGTGTCACGAAGGTTTTTGAAATGATAATTGAATTATTATATTATTTCTTACCATGAAGTCCTTTTGGTGTGATGTTTACATGATCTATTATCATGTTGTTAACTATGTTCTTCATGTTCAACTTTGATCTCCTTTGTAAATGAATTTTGAGATTCTTTTATTAAAGTATAGTGGTTTTTTTCTTTTAGTGCATTCTTAATTTTCATAATTTTTTTTTTTTTTAAGTCTAAAATTTGAGAAAAAAAGAAAGAAATGAAAACAGGTTTGAAATTTAATTAAAAGACATGATTTCTTTTAAAAATGAAGAAGACTATGAAAATTAATAAATAACAAATTAGGGATTCAAATTTTACTCAATATGACTTCCTCTTATTTTGATGCATAGTCCCATCTTGCTCTTTAGCCATTTGTGAGTGCAATAATTCCAACATTTTTTATGACTTCCTCTTATTTTGATGCATAGTCCCATCTTGCTCTTTAGCCATTTGTGAGTGCAATAATTCCAACATTTTTGTTGAAGGGTATCACATAAACAACTCTTCATTCACTAAAGAGTCTCTCTTTGAGTTAAACTCTTCAAAAAGTCCAATAAATTATAAAATATTAGTAAAGAGAATTGCAATAAATGATGTAAATATATGCATATATCATTTCCATATTAAAAACAATTAAAATAAATAAATAAAATATGTGATTACTATTCACTTTTTTTCACTTAGAGTATAAGACTTTCTCCCCCATTTTTTCTCTCTCCTTTCTCTTACAATATTCATCATGTATATTATAATTAATCAACAAAAACAATATGTTATGAACAATATCAAAAGAAATGTAAACTGTAAAAGTAAAATACGAGAGAATATGGATATAAACCATTATATTAATAGCCTAGAAAGAGAGCAATGTTTGTAGGCCTCCTCAAAGGGGAAACCTAAAGGTTCAATACAATCAAAATACTTAACAAATCATTACTAGCCTTCTACCTCTAAAAATTAACAAAACATTACTAGCCTTCTACCTCTATAAATAGATTCTCACTTGTAAAACCCTAACTACTTGTGGTCCCATCATTAATGAGTAGCAACCACCTAGTGTCAACCTTATTTAATAAAGATGACCCTTTTACATTGTGTAATCACACACCAACTACGTAATGGGAATTATTCAAGGAAGATGGAATCAAATATTAATTGAGAGATCCTAAGTATCCCAAAGCAGGGAGGATAGAGTATGGCCCTAACATGCACTCCCCCTTCAAAATCAATGTTATCCTCAATGTTTATAGGTGTGGAAATTGGTGTAAAATATTTGTTGGTTCCTAAATGGTATCTTCAAGCTATGTATCCTTCCATTATATGATGAATTCCTATATAGTGTATTGGCATAGTAAACTTTCTTTTGTGTCCCATGTAACCTCTGAATATAACAAAATGGAGTGGCCTTCATCTAGCACAATAAGGTCATCCTAAACTTAGTAATTAAACTCCACTACCTTATTCAAACTAGACACATGAAATACAAGGTGGATCTTGGAGTGGGACAAGATATCCAATATGTAGGCGACTTTCCAATGCATTCAAGGATCTAATAGGATCCATAGAAATTTGGCACTAGATTCTAGTGCCCCTTTTCTTTTAGATATGTCTACTTATAAGAATGAAGATGAAGAAACATTGGTCCCTTTATTTAAATATATTTTAAAATGATGTTGATATGTGAGACAAGTGAATACTAGTGGCCACCCACCTATTTCTCTAACTCATAATGGTTCCACGTATTAGCAACTTTACTACAACGTTTTAGGTCTTGAACTTCCAACATGCTTTTAAAGAATTTCCCTTGCGCTTTGGAAATTGGCATAGGCCACTCAATATTAAATTTAATGTTAAAACACATAGAACATGGAGTAATATTTGTAATGTTCCAATAAACATCCTAAATGGAATTTGTATACAAAAGTTGTACCATCCACGAGAAGTTGATGTATCAACTAGCCTCATCGAAGCCAACATTCCTTTTTCCACATCAGTTCCTAAGGTTATGCTTTTTGCATATTATGGAATCATCTTAATGTTAAAAGGTACTTTTGGACTATTGTAAATCTTATGGAAAACGAACATAGTTAACGCATCTTTCTTCAAATATAAGCTACCACCATTCTAGCTAGTTTGTATTGCTTTGCATTGTACAATATTTTTATATTTCATTTATCATCAATCACAAGGTCGGTGATTAGGGATTGTGTTTTCCTAAATGCTTCTGCATCAACAAATTCTAGTCATGAAATTTCCTACTTTTTCTCCTACTCACTTATTTATTCTCCCTCTATTGTGGACTTATATGACCCTTTTATATTATCTTTGATCTAGAATAGGGTTGTCTTTTCCTTAGTGACTATCCTACTTTCATATTGGGTGGTCTCTAGAGCCTCAATTAAATAGATAAGAACCTCCCAAAAACATGTGGATAGATATTCCCCTAACTTTAAAGCTACTTTATGAACCTTCAATTCCCACTTTATAGCATTGAAAACTTGTTTCGTTAATGTCTATATTATGGTGGTACTCTCCTTTGCTTTCTCTATCATCATTGTGATGGCCTTCTCTATTTTCTTCATTTAATGGCTCTGATTTTTTGTAGCATGTTCTACTTCCATTTGTTATGCATGCATTTCCTTTCCTCACTCTTACCTCTTGCACTTTATGTTGTAGGTTATGAATCTATATATCTCTCATGTAGTTGCTACAAGGAAAAGGCCCTGTAGCAGAGGTTATAGAAGAGGATTTTAGTTTTACAAGATTGGTCAAAATTCTAAAAAAAAACCTCCGCAAATGGTCAAAGATGTTTTAGAGGATTTTACAGAAATGTATTATAATTATGAAAAAAACTCGACGGTCGGAGGATTTTGCAAAGGTTTTATTTTTGGTGTGTTTTATTGAAGAAAATACACCAACGCATTTCAAACCAACACACGCTATGGTGCACATACAAATTTGTACATTGATGCTTGAAAATACATATAGCATTAGTGCATACCAAAATTTTAACCGGAACCAGTGCTTTATAACAATATATGCATTGGTGCTTTATATTAATTGTCGCATCGGTGCATACAGACTACTAAAACACACTGGTACCTTATAACAATATAAGCACCGATGATTTACATTACATATCGCACCAATCCCTACTAACTATTAAAAATCATCGATGCTTATGAACTATTAAAAAGCACTAGTGCGGTAATCAGAGGAAAACACACTGGTAAAGTTGATTGGGACGATGACCATCACTATATTTTTAAAATTAATGGTGTGGTTAATATAAAGTAGCGCACTAGGGAATGATAATAGAAAAATACATGAATCATGCAACGAGTATTTTACTGCACTGAGACTATTTTCTTATAAGCACACCAGTGTGGCATTGTCTCAAACGCACCAATGTAATTAATAACATTAGATGCACCAATGATTATTTTCTGTTTGGTGAACAATGACTGCTAACATCATAATGGTGTGTGTGTGTGTGTGTAATTCCATTATTCAACATAAATTGAAATATTTTTTATATCATTTGAATTTATATAATTGCATATGGATATGATGTTTGGATTAATTTTTTATATCATAAACTTTCGCATCTATTGTAAAATTTAATCATTCATATATTTAGTTACCAATGTAACATTTCATGACACTAGATAATGCGATAGAATAAAAAAATTAATTTATTATATATCAATAAGAGGCCCTTTGTCATACAAAATGAGACAACATAAAGTCCACAATAATAAAAATGTCAACATGCAAGTAATTGTTACATTGTAACACATTGTCTTTCAATTGGGACACTATGTCTAGTACATTATACAAAATGTTAACATCTGAAATATATAGATCATCATTCTTTGCTAGAACTATTGTCAGTGCTTGAGCCACTTGCATGACTTTTGTTATTTGGTTGAATGTTTTGTTGAATACCTCGATTGTTTTCCTCTTCTTCAGCTTCCATCTACAAACATAAAAATAAAGTGTAATGAGTGTATCTACATTGCTGGGACTAATGAAAATTAAAATAAAAAATTCAGATGGATGTAAATTGAAAAGCAACATACCATAGAAAGAATTGAGTCCCGAATGATACACATTCCTTCAAAACCGCATCTCATGCCTTGTTTCAACAAATCTTCTATTGGATGCACTCCATACTTTGTTTCCTACAAGTTTTATACCCCGTAACAAATAATATATTTAATATAAATGATTTTTGCTCTATTAATTATAAAATGAGAGAAGTAAAACAACATAGATACTTACAAATTCCACAATTAATTTTTAAGACACCAACATATACTCACAACCTTTACTTAACCTAATGTCAATCAATTCTTCTGATGGCTCTTCTTTGTATGTTAAAACCTATTTGAAGGCATCCAAGGATGGGCGATGTAAAAAATACACTAAAATATAAATATCACAACCAATATGAAATCTGAAGTTGTTATAAGGAGATCACGACTACTTACAAACTTTGCTATCAGCCCCTTGTTTCCTTTTTGTCGTGTCTTATGTGCTAAATGGGATCCATTTTGTATTCTTTTCTACAATAAAACAATTGAAATTATTATTTAATGCTAAATTAATTAATTATATGTACATAATAGAAAAATTCAATGATTCCATACATTTGAAACAAATTGTTGTTGAGATGGCTCATCCTGCAATGCAATTATGTCCATTTCCATTGGTAGTCCCTTCATAACATTCAACATATGTTAATTATATTAGTCTTTGAAACATATTACTAAATTTTCTTAACTACAATATTGCACAAAATTCAAGAAAAAATTCATATTGATTTCTTTTTTGTTCACCTGATTCATCCCTTAGTAACTTTTCCATCAAATGTTTACGCTCTTCTTCACTTAGATTGCAAAGAATCTTATCAAGCTTCCTAATTTTTTGGCTTTTCATGTCACACATTAACCAATACATATTAGTTAAATTTACAAATAATTCAATCATATTAATTTGATACAGAAATTACAAAGAACTTTCATTCTTCGCGACTTTGGATGTTCTCCCATCATGTCGACTAAAAATGTTGTGCATTGAACACTTATCATGCATTTTCTATCAATAAGTATATTAAGTATTCAAAGAAACTATTAAGTATATTATTAAAAAAAATGCATATCTTAAAAAAAATAGCCTGCCATTTTGGTGCATTTAAGTATACGAAACGCATCGATGCTTGTCATACCAGACCACACCGTGGTGCCATACATAAACGCATTGTTAACCACAACAAAATAAAATAAACTATGTGCTTTCAAAATTAACGCACATGTGTGTTATCACAACTCAAATGCACCAACCAATGCATACACATTTTAAAAAAATAAAAAAATAATAATAGACCTGACATTACTAGTGCACTATTACTATAAACACATGGGTGTGTTTAAACAACTAGAAAGCATCGAGAACTACGTAAGCATTATTTTTAAATTAAAAAAAATTGACAGGGCCAAATGCGTTTCAGATTCGACCCAAGAAGTGGTCCCATCGCACCCAATGACTTATATACAAAACTACAAAATGCCTTCATATTGCTACAAAAGAGACTTAAGGTACAAAATGCCTGCATGCTACTACAAAAGAGACTTAAGGAATTTTTTACCTATTGAAGATCATATTTTGATGTTGTAGCATTTGACTTTATATTAATAAGATCGGTTATTCCATTAGAAAACGACCCTGAGATGTAGTCCACATCGGACGAACTTCATTATTAATTGGTTGTCTTTATTTTCATGGTTTTTCTACTCTTGTTTGATCATGCTTCGGTTATTTGAGTTATCTCTTTAAGCTTGTTATTCAAATCCTTTTTTGCAATTAACTATTGAAGTGAATTCACATGCAATTCAAGTGTTAGTTAAGATTCGTCATTTTCATATCAACGAGTATGGATACTACATGATGTCCCTATGTATGATGAGTGTTTACCCTACAAGAGTCATAATGTACCACCACCATGGTGCTATTTTACTTCTGCAATAGTAGGAAGTGATGGGGATCGTGTCCATGGTTCTTGCATATTTCATAAAGTCCAACATTTTCTTTTCCCATCATATTTCCCACATATGAATTACCAGTATCATGGCATATCTCTAAGTCATTAGGTAGTCATTCCAAAAGTGGTCTACTATTGTGCACAACATACATCACGTTGCTTCTCTTGCACTCTATTTTTCCTTCAACATTTCTTGAATATCCTCAAAGAGAACAATTAATAGGTATTGGAATTATGCTAAACATAAATCCAACCCCTAAACCAATACTTCCACCAATCCACTTATAGACTATAGTCGCATAACAAATTATAAATCTTCCCATTGCATCAACAACCAGTGTTGTATCAATGGCATTTGCAGATGAGGTAACACATCACCAAAAAACCATTCCGTGTGTTGTAACTCTTGAATAATATAGATCAACTAACTCATCAATTCTCATAACCATTGGTCATACTCCCATATGGTATCACCAATATTTTACCTAATCTCCTTTAATTATGTAAGGCTATGTTGTTGTAACTTTGACAACTAGAATTCCTTTATGAAGTTACACCATGATATGTTGTTGTAGGATCACTTTCCTTACACTTCTTGTAACATTGCAATGCTCTTCCTCACAGCATCATTTGGAATTCCCAAATGAATCACATATGTGGTTCTCCTTGCATTCTAAATGGAATTGTAGAGGAACTGGTATTTCTCTTTGTATTGTCATCTCTTTCAAGAAATAGAGGTATACAGGAGATTACTCATTTGGTTTATTTTTTTCCATTCTCCTATACTAACATGCCTTTTTGTATTGGTTATTGTATCACTAGCACTAATCTTAGAGAAACACCTAAAAAACTATAATCCATTGAAAACAAATTTTTATTCCCTTTAACTATCACACTTACACTATTAAATGACACTATATAATGATTACTTGATTTGATCACAAAAAAACACTTGTGATTTGCACAACAATAGTCATGGGATCTTAACAAAAATAAAAATGTGTAGGGGTTAGGGTATTGTAGGAGGACTAGCTTCATTGGAATTCCAATTGTCTCCCTTGGCGGCATGGAAATCTGCAAGGTTAAAGTAACATAATGGAAACTCAAAATCATATTCAAATGTCTCTTCTTGATTCCACTATTCCATGAGTTCCACAATAATGCCTTGGTTAGAAGTATTAGTTAGTGTTGTTGGAAAGTTGGTTGTCATTGATGTTAATAGGGTCAAGTAATATGTGTCACTAATATTGAGTAATGTGCTCATTGATGTCAAATTGATAATGATTATGTGGCAATAGTAGAGGAATATTGATTGATTAATGTTGAAGAAGCCTTAAATCCCCCAAAGAAGTTAGAGGAATATTGAGCAATATTGAAGAATCCTTGGAGCCCCTAAAGAAGCCCCTCTAGAAGAAGCATTGACACAAATGTATATAACTCCAAAGCATTCCCCTTATGGTGTAGTTGTTAAGCATGGCCCTCATGAGGAGACAATTTTAGTTATATACAAATGGTGCAAGCCCCTAGTTACCCTGATTAAGTGAAGTGTAAATATTTCCCTAAAGTTTCCTCGAAGCAATGTTGGAGAAACCCCTAAAGGAATGATATTGGGTTCACATGGCTATGATGATATGAAGTGTAAAAAAGTCCCTAAAGTTGTCCTAAAGGAATGTTGGTGAGAAGTGTGAAGAATCCCTTAAAATAGTGGTGTTGGGTCCACATGACCATGAGGATGGGTCCCTTGAACCATGTTGAAGAATCCTCTAAAGAATCCCCTAAAGGTTCTGAAGCAATATTGGTGTGAAGTGTGAAAAATCCCTCAAAGTAATGATCATGGGTCCACATGACCCTAAAAGTAATGATGGGTTCACATAAAGAGGAAAGAAACCATGAAATGAATAATGATGTGTCCACCTAAGTATGAGGAGGAGGAGTAGTCCCAATTCTCCCTTTTATTGAAGATATGAGGTGATCAAGAAGGAAAGTTAAAGACCCATAATGAAATCTTGAAGTGATCCATGACCCATTCAAGTATCCCTTAAAATATGGAGATCCTAAATTTAAGGATAAGTGAAATGTTGGCCCTAAAGCAAGTTAAAGGAATATTGGAGGGTATAAATAGGAGGAGAGACTTCTAATTTTCTCATCAATCCATATCTCACTCTCTATTGCACAACTCTAAGGAAAAAGTGTGAAATTTTGTGGAGGAGCTAGTGTGAAAGTTGTGAAGAAACTGCAACAATTAATTAATGAAAATACACGAGATAACATAAATAATAGAACTCATAATCGCTTTTATTGATCGCAGGCCACTTCGAGGGGGAAAACTCCTTTGAGCAAGATCAATACAAATAACTTCACCATACCTCATTGGTCCCAACACAAACTTATATACTAAGTCTAGGCGCCAATACCATGGTTCAATACCATGTGTTAATACCAACCATGGGCCAATACAAACTATGGATCAACAATTACTACGGGACGACTTACAAAGCATATGCATCCAACAACAATAAGACAAACTATGGATCAACAAATACTATGGGACGACTTACAAAGCATATGTGTCCAACAATAATATACTAACAAAGTAAATAGAAGGGTTGACATGGGTTCCTAACATCCCCTCTCCCTTAGAAAAAGCTTTGTCCTCAAAGCTTTAGATGTGGAAATTGATGCAGAATCTGAAGGAGTGGTTCTCCTGTAGCATCCTCGAGTTGCATTCCAGGCCACTAACGTCTTTTGAGTTTTAGGGAGTGTTTCTTGGAAGGTTGTAGATGAAGAAGAAACATATCAGCTGCGTGAAAAGTGCGCTCAGAACGGTGCTGATCGGCTTGTTGTTTCAGTCGAATTCTTTCCATGTGAAGATTGTCCTACAAAATGAGAAGAATATGATCGCGGTTTCGAAGAACCGAGTCAATTGCCTGAACTGGGGAGTTGTTGAGGGTGTATGGAAGAATAATTGGCAATGCATGTCCATAGACTACTTCATATGGTGTCCTTTTAGATGTGGTATTGTACCACTGGAGCACTTCTAGGAAATCCATAGAAATAGTTGTCCAAATCTGTGTAGGGATGGGCAAGGGTTCGAGCAGTCCCGAAAGGAGTGTCGTTTCACCCTTGTTGACCTAGCAAGTATCACAGTCAGCCACCATCTGTTGAATGGTCAATTTCAGTCCCTGCCAAAAGAAGTTACATTGCTCCCAGTCATACATTTTGAGGAACCCAGAGTGCCCTGCTGATGAAGAAGCATGGAGTTCATAGAAAAGATAGCCTTGTTGAACAGCTTGCAACCAATTTGGAACAAGCAGAGAAATAGATGTAAGAAAAACGGGGTCACCAAATGTGCGAGAAGGAGCATCCGCCACCATATTGTCCTTACCCTTCTTGTAAGTGATCGCATAGGCATAAACCATGAGTTGGATAACCCATTTCAGGTGTGTTGGGGAGGAGAACCATTGTTCTAGGAAATTTTACAGACTCTGGAGATCAGTCTTGATGCAGAAATAAATCCCTAATAGGTATGGTTGCCACTTTTGTACTACATGAAAAATAGCCATCATTTCCTGCTGAGATGTAGATGTGGCGAAATTATTACCGGAAAGGTCTCTTGAAGGTGACAAGTCCAATGGTTCAGCAAGGACACCTGCATATCTATCCAAGGAAGTAGGGAAGACCGTTGATGGGTGCATATGAATGGAATGGAGTTGAGTGATGACACCATGTGAAATCTTCTTAAGGATATTTTCCAGGCGATGTGAACTGATGATGTGGAGAGACCCTTATTGCAAGCCCTTAAATTTGTGTTGTTTCCCATTGACTGAAAAATGCATCCAAAGATCAGCAAAATCCCATAAGATTGGGCCAAGTGTGCGTAACAATTGAATGCCCAAAACCACATCACATCCGCCTAGGGACAAGGCAAACATGTCAGAGCGCAGGTTATAATCTTCCAGAGAGATATGCACATTGTGACACTTCCCCTTGCAAGGTAAGGTGAGCCCATTGGCAACCATGACTTCCAAGTTAGATCAAGGATGGACAAAATAATCAGCATGTTTGGCAATCCGAGGGTCAATGAAGTTATGAGTGCTACCAGAATCAATGAGTATTGTAAGAGGAAGCTTCTTGAAGTAACCCCTGACCCGCATTGTTTGGGGGGTGGTGATGTCGGATAAAGCATGGAGAGATATCTCTGGTTGTTCATCCTGAGATGGGGGGTCAGTAGGCGGCTCTTGAATGTCGACCTGATCATCCATTGTATCTGGAGCTTCTTCACCAATTTTAGAGGCAAGCGGAGAATCCATATCCAAGAGATAGAGATTTTGTTGAACACATCTATGTCCCCGAGTGAATTTCTCATCACAATTTATAACAAAGCCCTTTTTCTTTGTGTGCCTGCATCTTTGTTTCAGACAAATGCTTGATAGGAGTTGGTCCAAGAGCTGGCAGGATGGGAGGTCGTTGAGAACCCATATTTCGGAAGGGAACAAAAGTGGGTTTGGAGCGCTATTGGGCTGCAATCTTGTCTTATGCCAACTTAGCCGACCCTAGGACTTCCATCATTGTGTTGGGACAAAAAATTTTAACCTCTGACCGGATTTCATCCTTAAAACCACTGATAAAACAACTCCTGTAGAATTCATCAAACATTCCTTCTGTGTGATTGGCTAGTTTCTCAAATTCGGTCTGATACTCTCTCACAGTGCCACCTTAATGAAGTTTATTGAGTGCTCCAGTGAAGTCATCAAAAGCACTAGGACCAAATCGTTGCAAAAGGAGTTGGCAAAAATCTGTCCATTTTGGCTCGTCATGAGCCTTGATGTACCAACGGTACCATTGAAGGGCTTCCTGTTCCAAATGAAAAGATGCAAGTGGAACTTTTTGGACATCAAAAGTATTATGCAGATTGAAATACTGTTTTGCACGATACATCCATCCAATCGGATCAGTACCATTGAAGCGAGGAAATTCAAGCTTCGGCCCATGGAAATTGTTGGAAAAAGAGAACCCATTGGCTGCAGAAGATTCTTGCTATCGGTTATTGTTCATGGTTGAATGCTGAAGATGGAGGCTGAGAAATTTTTCATTCAGATCTTGGAGTTTGGTTTGAATGGCTGCAAATGCTTCCTCCATGGTTTTTGCTCCTGCGCGGGTGACAACCATAACCATGAGTTTTTTTTTTTGGGGGGGGGGGGGGATGGATAGAAAAACACAAACAAAAGCTTATTTAGTAAAGGGAAATTTGGATTTGGGAAAAACTCGGATGGGTAATTGGGGTTTGACTAGGTGTTGGACACTTTCTAATGGACATGGAAGCAAAAAATGGTGATTTCAAAATCGAGGTGAAAGAATGAGGAAATTTTTCAAAGAGGGACAAAGAAGTAGAAATAGGGAATGAACATGGTGGCAAAAATTGGAGGCGAGTGGGTGAAAATTAAAGAAGTTATGGCAAACCCTAAAAATAGATAAATGTGAGATTTCTGGATTTGGGAAGTAGAATTTGGGATAGGGTCCTCAAGAATGAAATATGCAGAATGGGATTGCAGGGGTGTCCACGAAGTTTTAAGGGAAACGGAGTTAAAAAAAGGGAGATATGGCGAAAAAATGGAATTTTATAATTTTTTTTTCCAGAAATGGATCTACAACGGCGCGGAAGGGATCAGAACAATTGGATCTGAAATGGCGCGAAAGGGATAGGCAACAGATGGATCTGAAACGGAGCTGAATGGATCGAAAACAGCTGGATCTGAAACGGCTTTCAGAATAGATCTGAAATGGAGGGATCTGAAATGACTTGGAATGGATCTAAAACGGCGCGGAAGTGATCGGCAAAAGTTCAGCTGAAAATAGATATGGACACCAGGTATGTTCGGATTCCTAACAGTTCAAGGGTTTCACTCGGCCACCAATGTTGTCTGACGACTTGTGTATTGGGGCAGTACCCCTCACTCCACAACTCAGGTAAAACTGATAACCGCTTTTCCACAAACGACAACTCTTGGTTTACCTCACGAGTGGGAACTAGTCAATCAGGTAGGGTTCATTTCCCTTTTCGCTAGCAGGTCCTCTCAATGGGCCAGCTACTTTGGGGTTCCTGTGGTACTCCTCACAATGAGTTTTAGGGCCTATGCCCAAGTACTTCCCACAGTTAAGCGGATATGAATTATTCCCAAATCCGAACTTGCAACATATGCGAAAAAAAAAATGGCAGAAATTCCACCCAACGAGCCCAAGAAAGTGCTCTGATACCAGATTTGAAGAACCTGCAACAATTAATTAATGAAAATACATGAGATAGTAGAAATAATAGAACTCAAAATCACTTTTTATTGATCGCAGGCCACTTCAAGGGGGCAACCTCCTTTGAGCAAGCTTAATACAAATAACTTCACCGTACCTTCATTCGTCTCAACACAAACTTATATACTAAGTCTAGTTGCCAATACCATGGGTCAATACCATGGGTCAATACCATGTGTCAATACAAACCATGGGCCAATACAAACTATGGATCAACAATTACTATGGAACGACTTACAAAGCATATGCATCCAACAACAATAAGACAAACTATGGATCAACAAATACTACGGGACAACTTACAAAGCATATGCGTCCAACAACAATATACTTACAATGTAAATAGAAGGGTTGACATGGGTTCCTAACAAAAGTCTTGGAGTCATCTTTTTTTCTTTGGTGAAGATTGATAAAATTGCATAACTTTCTCATACAGTATCGAAATTACAAAATTCTTGGCTCATTGGAAAGCTTGTTGTAAGGGCTATGTGATGACATGATATAGGGTTTATTTTAGTGAAGGGTTCCTTTATTGTTTCTTAATATTGGAAAAGGTATGGTTCCTTCTTATGGGCTAGGTTCCATCTTGTTAGATTGGTAATGGTATGAATCTTGCACATGTACTAGAGCTTCTCTCTTGGTGAATTTTGTTGAATATCTTGCAAAGTATTGTGTAATTGCATAGATTATGGTGATACTTGCATATATTATGGTGATGATATTGGTATAGATCATGGTGATGGCATAGATCACGTTGATGTTATTGGCATATATTATGGTGATGATATTGGTATAGATCATGGTGATGGTATAGAGCATGATGATGTTATTGGAATATATTATGCTGATGATATTGGTATAGATCATGGTGATGGCATAGATCATGATGATGTTATTGGCATATATTATGGTGATGATCTTGTGTAGATTGTGGTGAACTTGATATGTTATGGTGATTATGGTGATTATATTGGCATAAATCATGGTGATTATCTTGGCATAGTTTATGGTGATATTGGCGTGGATTAGTGTGATGTTATTGGAATGATCTCGGGTTCCTCTTTTTGAAGAAGTAAACAAATGAATTCTATGGTTGATTGTTTATGGGATTTGATTACACTCTTTAGAGGCATCTTTCTTGTTCTATTCAAGAAGGTTTTGATTTGAAAATAGTTTTGAAAGACACATTTCATCCTTGTTTGTGAATATTTGGAAGACATATTTTGGTCTTGCACAAAAGGGTTTGATTGCAGATTTGAAGACTATCTTGGAAGAAGTTTCTTGTAGATTTCAGGCATGTACATGTTGACATATTGACAGTTATTGTGATAGTGATAGAGACAGTGACAGTAATAGTGATTGCAATAGTGATAGTGATTGTGATAGTGATAGTGACAGTGACAGTGATAGACAGTGATAATGATAGAGACAATGATAGTGACAATGATTGTTTCAAGGACAATGTGAAGACAATAACAATGCGAAGACAATGACAGTGTGAATATAGTGACAGGTTCAGGTTGATAGAGGCAGTGATACAGGTACATGTTAACATAGATAGTGATACAGGTACAGGTTAACAGAGATGGTGATACAGGTTGATAGAGACAGTGATAGGAATAGGGACACGGAGAAAGTGACAGAGATAGGTTGAAATTCTTATTCATATTAGGGTTGCAGGACGGGGCAAGGATAAGAGATCGAAGTCTTCTTCAGGTTGGTGCCTAAAAAGTGTGAGTTGGAGCTCACTGAGTATTGGTGTCTTATTTACATGTTGGAGCATATGGATTGGGGGGTTGGTTCCTCCTTCTAGTTAGTGCTAGATAAATCAAGGGGTCGGTGCCTCCTTCCAGTTGGTGTTGGTAAACTAGGGAGTTGGAGCTTCCTTCGGGTTGGATCATGTAAATCAGGGGGTTGGTTCCTCCTTCCAGATGGTATTGGATAATCTTGGAATTGTGTGCTTCCTATGAATGTAATATTGTTATTATAGAAGAAAAGCATTATTTCGTTTTCTCTCATTTGGGTTTCCACGTAAAAAAATCTTGTCCACCATGTATGATTTTATGTGATGATGAATGGAACTATTAATGGGTAATGTTATATGATGTGATTAATGTTTGAAATGGTAAAAAGTGCTCAATACTGATTCATCTCCCCACACCTCTCACATTTCCTCATGCCACCATCTCTATACTTTGTATATGCATATTTGTTGTTTCTTTTATCATTCTCTTTTAGAATCCACTTCCTTTACCATCACCAATGCTCCAAGAAACTTATTACACTATATATACCATTAATTTATCCTACAATTATAAACTCCATGTAGGTCTTAGGATTCCATCTAAATGGGGCTTGGAAACATACCAAATTCCACCATCAACAATTTCATCCACACTATCATTTCTTTAATTAGTCCTATTCTTGTTATATTCTTAAATAATTATAGTGAAATGGTCATTTAATGATAGCATTCAAGCACAAACTTCAAATCATACCCTTCCACCTCACGTTTGTATAAGAAATTTACCACTCATGTCAACTTATGATCAAATCATTGGATCTTTAGTATCTTCTTGATGACCCACTTATCTCTTGGTTTTGGAATCCAATGCCATTGTTTTTTGTGAACCTTTCCAATGATCCATGTAATTTTACTTGTAACTCCTCCAAAAAAAATAGCATGCAATCACTCAAATAGGTATTTATCCTTGAATATTACAACATCATCTACTGCATAGGTGCTTTCTTGACATGTGAGTTTATGAATTATTTATTCCATCCAATGTTGAATTTCAGCCTTCACTGACCTCAATTGCATCTTAGTTACTTTGCATTGGTTATGGTCTTGATAAGGGAACCATTTTGTTGGTGTTAGGATAATTAAGACTCCATCCTAGTCCTACTTAGCATTATTTTATTTTTCCTAGTAGTTGATGATGTCATTTTCCCCCTAGTGGTGTGCAGATGTCATCTAGGACCCATTATCCACCTAATGTGCCCTGCATGCATGATTTTATTCCCACTAGAGTCATTTCCCTACATTTTAGGATCCAACTCTGAGTTCTAGTTCAATCCACCTGAGTTCCTGAAATCTACTAGGGGTTTTTATCTCCAATCACCACTTATTGTGATCCAATGCACCCTTTTTCACCTAATTTACATGCAAAACTCACTAATGTGCCCTCCTTGGTAAGTTAATTGAATGTGTCTTCAGTTAACTGAGTTTTGGTTCATTTGAGTTGAGTTTGGGTCTTCCGGAGCACTCTAGTGGTGACAATTCCTATGATAGACAAACTAAGAATCAAATTTTCCTAGGATACTCGAATTCTCCTATTGTAACATATTTGTGACTATATTGATTAATGGATAATGTTACACATTTTTGCTTCCATCTGAGTTCCAATGTCTGATTAATTTTACTGTTTTTTTCATTGCAATTTTCACTGTAATTCACCTTCTTTGCTCATTCTTTCACTGTGAGGTATTCTCAGCTCTATGATCTGTTGTGACTTATAATTTCATAGTCGGCTCTATGATAGAACCAAGGTTTGCATAAGGGTTCCAAGACAAGCTAGATGTGGTCTAGTTTGCTAACATATTCAACCTTCCAAAAGAAAGGAGGTCTCACCAAGGTGCATATGATAGTTTCCATGTTAATAATGTGTAGAGAATTAAATATTTAGTCAGGGTGTAGAATCCATTGCTTATCATTTAATCACATTGATTCAAATTAGTTTAACTAATATCATCTATGGTATAGATAACAAAATATAGATCATCAATATACATCACAAACACATATACATGAGTAGAACACCTTCATTGTATTATTAGATTGATCATTATAAAACAAGTCATGCACAAAACTCATGGTTGAGCATAACTCCTAACTTAACACCTAAACAACCAACTCATAACTTAAATATATACTCTCTTCTTCCAATACTAACTATAGATACATTATAACCCTCATATATATAATTGACTAGAGTGGTTATAGAAAATTCCAAAATATACCAAGGAATCCACTAGTTGTAACCCACTCATACAAAAAGGCATGTGCCTTTACAGACGTGTGCATAAGGTTGGATATTTTAGGTGTAGAGGATGTTTAAGACAAGTCTTTGGCCTCCACTTACTTAGCTTTCTATATAATTCATTCCTTAGATTTTGCAGTCTATTGACTTTTGCAAATTTTCCTTTTGTTAAATTTTACTCAACACCAATACTTAGAAAAAATTGGGCCACAACATTGTATAAATGATAGAAATGAAGTAATATTAATTCCTTTTTTAGAAAAAAACACTTTTAATTCCATTATATAAAATAGGAAATTGCATTATGTAGATGCTAAGTAGCATTTCATAGTTCCTTCACAAAACACACCTAATCTCTTCTATATCCCTAAAACCATTCTTCTTCACTTACACTAAACTGTCCAACCATACACATAAGAAAAATGAGATGCATTCATCCCCTTAAGGAGGATTTTTTGTGATGATCATATCTAGAAGAGATCTTCATAAGCCATCAAAATTAAAAATAAAATGAATTGTCTATGTCATTACAAATATAAAGCATCAACGAAAAAACTAGAACAATTGTCCTAAGTATTGATATCATCTTCAATCCCTAAAAATAAATCTAATAAAAAGTTTAATGTAGATATCCCGATACATGTTCTTCCTCCTACCCTAAATCTACTAACCACCTGGGTCCATCAGCAAACCAGCTTTCATAAAACATCAACCTGTTCATTTTTCTCATTTTCTCCTACTAGCATAAGAGAGAGAGAGAGATTTAGTGCCATAAGATTCGAAAGATTGTTTGTTCCCCTTCCCATACCTACTTTAAATTTAATTCAATATGTGTAATATAAATTTTATTTTCCCTTGCTCCATATACTCTCCTTGAGTTTCTCCATGAAAGTATAACCTTTATATAACCTCCTCTGAAATCTTCAAGTTGAAGGCTTTTCAACTTTGAGCTATATAAAACTATTTATACTTTTTATACTTTTCATTTAACACTGAATAGGGAGGATGTATCTATCATCAAATAGACTATCTTTCCTAGAAAACCATATCCCCCGAGCAATAATTAGTGGAAGCACTTTAAAAATTTTAATAATTACATTCCCATCATAGTTTTTTAAACATTCTTCAATAAAATTTCCCTTAAATACATTCTTAATAATAATAAAAAATATGCTTCCTTCCAAACCTAAATAGCATAGGAACATGTCATTAGCAAATAATGAATTGATTATTCATTCCCCTTACACAAAGAGCATCTATCGTTCCCAAACTTATTCCTTTTTTGCATATTGTCCCATGTAAGCACCTTATTTTTTTGGAGCCAAGCACATACAAATGTGAGATTTTAATGGATATTAAACCTTCATTTATTGTTAGTATGATTGATTTAGTTAAGAAACTTACACTATTGGTTGGTTCCTTAATTCTAAGCTTGAAATCGTCATGATGTGGTAATTGACTTGATTTAAATGCCTATACATAGCAAATTCACAATGTCAAGGTTAATTTGCTCACTCTGTATGGATTTCTGCCCTAACTAATAAGGATAATTGTAAAATGTGCATCATTGGTTGTACAACTATACTTGTGACGATGTTGATCCAACTAATGATGGGGTGATGCCCTATCTATATTAGAGTCACTACTAAAAGTATAACCATTGTTCATACTTTTCGCTCTACATTCCTGCAAAATATTAAGATAAGCAACCAATTATTAGAATTTTGTATGATTGGTTATTGATCTAATACATGTATGAAAGTGTATAAGTGCCTAGCCCCAAGGGTTAGCCTAATCAAATGAATTGTCTTCCTAAAGCATGTTGTCGACAAAGAGGTCATAGATCATGGGTTTAAATCCATATGAGTCCCGTATGGCTACCAAATGCTATAGTGGCTCATTGTTTACCCACCCTCCATCCAAATATGTTGGAGATAAAGGGGATCCTACAAAGTTTTCCTTGAAAAATTTAAGATAAAATGTATAAGTATCTATTTTCAAATTTAAGATGTGCATAAGAGATTATACTTACATGATTAGAATTGATATTAAAAATATTCTTAAAAACCAACACTATCTCTTGTTTACATTAAATGGTTGTAACTTGACATCATTAAGAAATTACATTACATTAACATTAACATTAGTATTTACCATAACTCATATTAACTACGACTTTATCACATTTTAGAGTTTTCATAGAAATATATTTTTTTAAACGAGGTGAGCTTCAAATCACTATTAAGAATACACTCATAAATGACACTATGATTTTGTGTTAGATAGGTGCAAATGGACATCATCAAGAATGTACACAAAAATTAGCATTTGGAACTTATATTAACTATGAACCTCTCTCGTTTTAATGTTCTTGCATAGACATTACTTTAAACGTGTGGTCCACTTAATATGTAACTTATAAAACCAACCAATGCAATATTGCCTTAGCTCTTTCTCTATCCTTTAACTTTAAATATTCTTTCAATTTTTTTTTTTAAATTAAAAAATAGTTCATCTTATTAAATATTTTTTTCTAATTATAAATTCACCTATGAAAAATATTTGACTTAGCAAAAGTTATATGAATTTTTTGTATTCATAGACCATGACATGACACTACACAACAATTTTAAGTCATTCATAAAGTAATTTTTTTTCCCAAATCTCAATAGTTAATTAACCCTATGGCACTATGAAGTGAAAAGGTATTATATCCTCAAACAAAGTTCCTAGCATACCCCACCATATACCCTCTCCTTAACCAATTCAATGGGATCCTAGTTCCACGTCAGCAACATGCCCGCAACACATGTGATAGAGTGATAAAGCAAATCAAAACATGTGGCATCTATGCTACATAACAATAATATAATTAAATTAGACAACCGAAAGGGATTTTTGCATCTTTCTCGTCATCATCCATAGCACTATTATATGCAATAAAGTTGACGAGATAATATAACCAATTAGTATGAATCTCTCACCAACAAGATGGGTATGTGATTTGACAATTCAATTCATGCCAAAACTATTGAGATGATGTATGTGTCTTATTTTTATGAGACAAAAACCTTGTGCATCGCGACAACAGTAAATCCACCCTCTAATGTCTCAACTTACCTAACTTCTAATAGTTAATGCATCAATCTTGCACATTTTAGAATGGTAGACAGCTAATATTGTACAAGATTTAGGTAGGTGAAGGACTTACTAATTTAGGAACCGAACAAAATAGAAATTTAAGACCTTATAATCCTCATTAAAAAAACACAGATTCACCATATCATTGATTAGATTTTTTTATTGTAAGGATACGTTTGGAGATACTATTATTATTTTTATTTTATTTTTTAACTTCTTACTCGTGAAAATGCACAAAATGTATTGTATTTCCTACACAATGTTAATGTTTTCAATCAATTATTTTCATTAAAAATATATATATATTATCAATTATTCAACCATGTTAATAATTTTAATAATTTAAAAAAAAACATATTATTAATTATATTTTCAACCTATTTCATAAATTAATAATTTTAATCAAAATTATCAAGCTTATTTTGACTATAATTTTTAATTTACAAAATAGTAATAAAAAATCTAGTTGATGATATTGTCCAAAAAAATAATGATAAAAGTAGGTAAAAAAACATTAGCATTTATAGGAAAAACTCTACATTTTATGCATTTTCATGAGTCTGAGTTGAAATACATTTAAAAAACAAAAAACCAAAAAAAAAGATCATTTTCAATATTTCACTAATATATTTCCATGTTATAAAATATGGAGAAGGAAGGGAGAGGGAAGATGGATGAGAAGAAGGGCTACCATACAAACAAAGTAAAACTTTACAAAAACATATGAATAACACATTCATTCTATGTTTTCTAGTGGACAAATTTATTCTTGACCACCATTGAAAGAACGCATCTAGGTGAATGATTTTGTGGGATGAACAATGTGGGATTAGCTATGTCATCATTGCATTAAAAGGAAATTTGATTTGTGTCTATGTTTGCAAGTGAGTTCAAATATTTACTTAGATTTATTTAAAAATTACAAGCACAAAATAAATAAACCATATTATGTGATTTAGGGGATCTTTGTAATAGTTTGGAAAGTATCAAGGGATTTAGGGAACAACATAAGTTATAATAGGATTTATGGAAAAAATGGATTGATTGATTTAGGGCTTACCTGAATATTTTTATCATGTAACACGAAGACTTGATCATGCCCTCATGTCAATCATAATCCAAAACGTTGTAATGTTCAACCAACCCACACATTCAAAAAATTGTTATTCTTACTCCCTTTGAAAGCGCAATCATTCATATCCGTGTATTTGTTTTTTAGGAAATAATAATAGATGGGCCATAACATCTATGTGTCTTGTAATTCTTTCTATGAGATATATACATAAACATTTCATTGGGATTTCAAAATCACCTCAAAGAAATGATCTACCTTGTTGGTAATAGATAAGTCGGAAAAAATCTCCCCTAGATATAATGGATAGGAATACCAATGAACAATATATGGTAGTAAAGAAGTACAATGCGACAAATGGGTCTTGAGGCCTAGATGTCTAATTTATTTCATGAATTTAATGCCATAATTTATTTTATAAAACCTATTTATTTTATGAAACATATTGAATTGTTACTTTATTTTAATAATAACCATTTTTGGTTGCACATGATAGAAAAAATCATGCCATTAAGTGAAAAATGTAATAAAAAATTGCTTAAAATGAAAAGAGAAGAAGCATTTTTTAAAGGAATTGTGACATTTAAAGACAAATTATTATATATGACTCGTATCAGTACTACTATCATGATTATACTACTAAATCAACTTTCAAATTAGATGCAGTGGTTGAGTCTAAGAAAATAGTAAGTAAAAAGAAATAGAATTAGCACTTTTAATTTTCCATTTATTTGAATCCCTAATAAAAATAAATTGGTTCCTTGCGGATAATGAGAATGTATGCATTAGTTTTTCCCATATGGGAGTCAAAGGAAAACAATAATAACATTAAAGAAAGCATTCATGGTGAATTGAATTTCCAATTATTTGACGAGTAGTGTGGAAAATAAGTAAGTTGGCTATGGAGTTTCAAAAGGATTTGAATGGAATTTGCGGGGTAGATTTTATGAACAAGTTTCCCAAGCCTTGGATGATGTAAAGATAGATTCAAATTTTCAATTAGGTTGCGAAAGAGATTTCCTCTTTATCCAAATACTTTATTTGATTTGTCATTGTAACTAAAAGTGATAGGGAAAGCTCATAAGTAGATAGAGGATTCATATATTATGGAGACTAGAAAACTTTATTTTATTTGATTTGTCATTGTAACTAAAAGTGATAGGGAAAGCACATAAGTAGATAGAGGATTCATATATTAGGGAGGTTAGAAAACTTTTTAAGTTTGAAAGGAATATGGTGGAGGGAGGTTAGAAAACTTTTTAAGTTTGAAAGGAATATGGTGGATGCATGATTATCAAAATATAGTAAGAAATTTTATAGGGCATGGGTAGGTTTTATCAATGCTAAGGAAGTTATAAAAGCTTTGGGATGCCCATCAAATCTACAACGAAAAAAATGGTGAATATAAATATTATTTCAGTTGGTTTTTAGAATGAAATTGTATCATGAATAACTTAATAATGATATAATTTTCATTGATACTATAAATATTTTTTGCAGGTAAAAAAGATCATTGATTGTGGAGTTAGGGAGAATTATACTAGAGAATAAATATGTAATCAATCATTAATTGCTTATTTATTACGTTTAATAATTATACATTGTGTTGGTAGAAATATTCTATAGCAACTATTTTTTTGTCTCATGCAATAGGTCAAGATGTTTTAGGTTGTCCATCTCCCTTGTATGTAAATCATGGTTTTATAATATGGGTGGAAGGTGATGTGGCATCTTCAGGATGATGCTCCATAAACTGGAAAATCAATCAAGAATGGGATGTTCAAGGTTTGGACTTTTATAGATTAATTTTGGTTATTGTAAGATTTGGATATTTTATTTGTTTCCCTAATAATTACCTTGTGGTACTTAATGAAGTTCAATTCTTCTTCTTCTTTTCCTACACCAGATTCTAGCCTAAGGATCAAGAAAAAGAAAAATGATGTCCTTAATGAAATGGATTTACGCATACCCTTGGATGAACATCGAGTTGGTTAATTTCTTTACAATATACAATTTTCACCTTTCAAGTTCGAATTTACAAGGATGCAACCATTTTTAATTGTGATCAAGTTATGTAACAAAGTTGCCATGTTATTTTTACAAACAATTCATACAACTAAAAATTCAAATAAAAATGATTGTTGTTAACAAGGACAAGGACTAGGAAACTAACCTTAGTTAGGTACTTTTAGAGAATTTATATATTTATGTATGTGTTGTTTGATATAGCATGGATGAGTTTGCATTAGCGCTTTACATATAACAAAAATTATCAATAGATGCAATGGATCCTACTTAGTTTAGTAATATAAGTGTAATGATCAATATCCTACTATTAAACCTTTATTTCTACACAAATCAATTGTTAGATTAATTTCTAAATTCTATGTTATTTCCAGCTTCAATTGTTAGATTAATTTCTAAATTCAATTGTTAAATTAATTTCTAAATTCCATGTTTGATAAACATGAATGAGTTTGCATTAGCACTTTACATACAAAAAAATTCTCAATAGATGCAATGGATCCTACTTAGTTTAGTAATATAAGAGTAATCCAGGGGAGGCAGGTGCAGGGGGGGTCATCTATGACCCCGGAGGAAAAATAGTTAAATATTATGCCTGGGGATTAGGAGAGAGATCCAACAATGCGTGTTGAATGGATCGCTTTACTCCATGGCATGGAAATTGTCACCAAGTTAAAGATCGGTAAGCTATTAGTCTTTGGAGATTCAAGACAAGTCATATATAAAATGAGGAATGGATACACCAAAGGATCTCCATGGTGCAGAAGGATTTATCAACGAATTGGTCTATTCAACTCTACACATGAGATAAATTACCTCCACATCCTTCAAGAAAACAATAGATCTACAGATCACATGGCAAACAAAGGAGTTAAGTTGGGTTTGGGAGACATTTTGTATGAGGATGGGCTTTACAAACACACTCCAATCCCATAGGACCCAAATTCCTTTAGCATATTGCACCACCAACACGAATTCTTGTATTAATTGGAAAACCCCTCCTAGGAAGACGTGCACGCGTGGAGCCTGTCCTCATAGCACATGGCCACCCGCAGACATTTGGAAAACACATTTATGTGAGGTATTATCCAAAGACTCACCCCATTTCTCATGAGTGAACAACATGGTCGGCATCAAGGATGTAGTTAAAGAGGAAGAGATGGGATATGGCGGTCTTAAGCTACAGCAGATAGGAAACAAACTGAGCGGTTTATCCTTGTTTCTCCTGAGTTGCGAGGAAAGTTGTAGGTGCGAGCAGAGTGTAGAAAGTCACCAAAATATCAGTATCATGTCGAGAATTATGGAGGCCATGTATTACCTGAAATCCAGTGTTTAGGATTTCAAACTGAACCTCAGAAAGGTTTTTGACATCACTTATGCTGGTCTCAATGAGATAAAGGAGACTTTGGAGGACATGCGGTATATTTCCCAACAGCTAACTTGCCAGGACTCATGCATCGACGGCCTGGAGAGAAATTGGTTCGAGCTCATGGGAAATGTGGACGTAATTAAGGATGAAGTGCTGAAAATGGCCAAAATGACCCAGTGCAACCATTGCCAGGAGTCTTCAGACGAAGGTGCGCTTCCAATGGATGAAGTTTCAGTACATCAACAAGCTCGGGTTATGCATGGGCTCCATGATTGATACTATGTTTCTCCTTGTTCTATGTTTTTCTGTGCATTACTAAATAGCCAGTATGTAAGGGTTTATCCCTCCCATGATTTTGAAATTTCTAGGAAGTCTAAAAAGGGAACTGATAAGTATGAAGTAGAACAAGTTTTGTATGCATATCTTCAGCAATTCTCAGAGCTTAGAGTGAAGCCCACATTTTGTATTGAATGGTTGTGCACAACTTTTTTATAAATATATATATATATATATATATATATATATATATATATATATATATATATATATATATATATATATATAAGAGTAATGATCAATATCCTACCATTAAACCTTTATTCCTACACAAACAAATTCTTAGATTAATTATAAATTAAATGTTATTTTTAGCTTCAAAGGGACAAGGTATAGCTCTCATACAAAAAATTATATAGCTAGAGAAGGTAAGTAATCCCATTCAACACGATTTCTCTTGACAAAATTTTGAATGGGTTTGGCCAATTTACAATGCCTTGCAAATTAGAAGAGGGGTATTTCTATGAAACATTATTATAGGTATACAATCACCATTTTCAATGACTTTTGAATGGATAAAATTCCAATATAATGTATTTTTTCCAATGTTATTTCCATTGAACATGTAATGTTAAGACTGAAGGCTTGATAAGGCTTGGAGGCTACAATTAAATTTCCTCTTGGATTATGTGTTATCTCATATTGTTTGTTCATTTTTTTTTCTTTTACTAGGGGAATCGATGTTGTAGAAATTTCTCCCTACGGATAGGTAGAAACTCTCTTAGGATAAAGCAGGATGCACTGACTCTATGCTAAGACAAAAAGGAAACAAATGCTACCTTGAGTTCCTAAACTAATCTTCACAACAAGATTAAATGCATTCAGAAGAGATGAAAGACGTAACTCACCTTCCAATTCGACGTTTGTCCCGCTTCTAGCTCTTGATCCTAAAGCTCCAATGTAGAACCTGTTGAAATCAAACAAGGAACAAGCATGCAAGCTTCCAAATACCTTGAAGCAAAGATTAAATTCAAATCTAGACTAGATACATTTCATATCAAAGATTTATACAATGCACATGAAATGGGAAAAACAAGACAAGTTATCTTTTATTACAAACTTGAAGAGTGCTTACAAAGGTTGCTTGATGTCCAAGCCAATCCTCCAACTCCAAGTGCTTCCTCTAGCTATCTCTGCAGAAGTATGAAGATCATAGGTTTGATGCCCCAAAAGTCCTCCCTTTAGCCCATGGAAAGCTTCTCTCTTATAGCACATGGGAAGGCTAACCAACAAGAGAGAAGTGTGGATCTATGGAGGGTTTAGTGGATCAGGCCAGCTAAACAAAGAAGGAGTTAGGATCGAACCAAAGGTAGTAATCCCAACAAAATATCCTCAAAGGTCGAATCCCAAAATCCAAGGAAAAAAGGCTAATTTCAGACTACCGCGCCCCTATAACTGAGCATAACGCAGTAGTACCGCGCCCCAAATAAGGAGCAACGCGCGGTAGTGCTAACTACCACGCCCCTGTAAATGTGCAGGGAGTGGTAGTGCTCATAAACAGGGCTAAGCTGGGCTAGCAGATGGCAGAAAAAGGTTTTGCTTTCAGTATTTAGTCAATGGTTTTCACTCTGGATGTTCAGATGATTTTTAAGGGAAACTGTCGTTTAGGTCAGTAATGCAAGGATGCGACACTAATACATAATGTGTAATATTGAGGTATAACAATCGACAACTGGATTTGGGCTGGTACTCGCATGACATGGGGTCCAGGGATCCAATCTCGCTACCACTATACTCCTAGGTGCATCCACAGGGCCTAAACCATGGCGCACGGGTAATTTTGGGGGGATTCAAACACGTGACCTTCCATTTATAACTGATTACAACTTCTCATCTTTTACCACTCGAGCTTTCCCCCACGGGTTGTTATCTCATATTGTTTGTGAGAGTTGGTCCATGGAAATTTATAATACCCAACATATTATCATCCTTATACCAATGGGTCGGGTATCCACAAGGGATTGGTGTATCCTACTAACATAATACTTTATTGATTGCAGTGAGTATGCTTTCCTACTCAAAGTTATGTTCCTCTCAGGTATGAAAGTTATTAGTGGAGAATAAATGAGTTGTATGGTGAATTTTGTTTTTCCTTGGCATGTATTCATAGATAAAATATATTCCATATACCCCATTTTTGTTTATAATAAGATATATTCTTTGGATTCAAGCATCTTCATCAACACTTGTAATACTAGGTTTGAGATATGCTCTTTAGGTTCAGGCATCTTAATTAACACTCATAATAATCAAGTGGAGGCATGAATCATACCCCACTATTATAAATTACAAAGAAAACATTGAGAAATCATGTAAGTGCTATTGTAAGAAGAGTTGGTCACATGGCCAAACTATTTAAGCCTTTTTCAGCTTCATTCTTGAGGGCATCTTATTCAATATTTGCATCCATTCCCTTCCATTCCCATTTAATTTGATGTTTATATTTTTTACCTCCATATATAGAAAAGAGATGGATGGCTCCATATCTAGAAAAGAACAATTCTCTCTTTCTTTGACCATGAGACTATGTGCTTATCTTCACTGCATTTTTGCGTATTCGTACTTCCTCTTTTACCTATTATCCATTGCTCATTAATGTGGCACAATTGTACAATGAACTAATTTTCCCTCTTAATAAATTGAAAGACATTGCTTATCACCATTTCCTCTATAAAATACTACCCAATATGTGGAAATTATGGAATAATGCTATTAGATAGGATTTTATCTCCATACTTATATTCTTTTGCAAAACAATGCGTAGCCACATAAAAACCCTCTATAATTGTGTGTTATAATTCATTGTAAAAATAATAATTGTTTGGCAATATGAATATTTACACTAGTAATAACCACATTAATATTAGTAATGTGTCCAAATAAACCAATGGGCATATATTTAGCACATTAATAATATTTTTTCCCTGTGCAATATACTAAATATAAGATTATCGGTGTATTTAGACACATTAATAATAGTAATATAGTTATTTTTAATAATCGATTAAGACTTGAGAATATCTCCAAAATATTAGTAATAATCGCAATAAACTATTGTATAGATAGATTGCTTTTACCCTTATTAAGGTCGATTTCTATCATATTGCTTGAGCAAAAATATGTTATTCTTGTCTTGAAGGACAATTCTACGCCAGGGTTTTCTAAAGACGGTCGTCGTTTTGTGCATGTGAGGTAGCCCTGTGCTGGCCACCGGCATCCTGGTGCTCTCCAATCAAGAGAATGGAAACCAGCTACCTCTCTATCGCTCGTGCCTCTTGCTCGTCTCCAACCGGGGACCCAGTTCCTTCGATCCCGGTCTCACTCTTCAAAGGGGTAAAGGCAGCCTGCGGCCAGCCGCCCTTGATTGTTTAGGAAATACCAGCGCCCTCCATTGTGGTGGTAGACGAATCTTTGGTTGAAGCAAGGAATTTCTCAGAGTCAGATTTGGTTTGTCGCTTCAATGGGTTTTGGCCTCACCTGGTTGATCTCCAGAAGTGGATTTCTGAGGTATGGAAGCCCCTTGTTTCTGAGGAAATTTCTATTTACCCCTTTGCATGGGGTTTTTTTGTTGTGGATTTCTATTCTCCTAAGGAAAAATAGATCATTCTAGATTTTGATCTGTGGTTTTGGGGAAGTTTGCGTCTCTTTATGAAACCCTGGAGCCCTATTTTTGACCCAACTACTGACCAAACCTCATCTGCTCCTGTTTGGGTACGGCTTCCAAATTTTCCCTTGCATCTCTAGAAATATGCCACGCTTGAAGCTATTGGCAATGTGTTGGGATCCTTCTACGATACAAGTCCAGAAACAAAGGATTACATAAAAACTACCTTTGCTCGCATATGTGTGGAAATGGATTTCAACAATGGCTTTCCTGCTGAGATCCATTTGACTAGTAAGGATTATGTGTGGGTGCAAAAGCTAGATTATGAAAATGTGATGTTCAGATGCAGATCTTGCTTTGCAATTGGAAATCTTGTCAAAGATTTTCCAAAAGCCTCTCAGATCCCCAAATCCAAAAAATTTCATCGCAAATATACTTGGTGAGATGGAACAAACTCTGATCATTATATAGTAAGCAGAAATAAAGATCTATCCAAAGAGACTCCATCACAAGATAAGGAATCTCCTCTGGCTAAAAAAGAGGACACTCTAGAAGAACAAAGGATCCCTGTCATTGAAAAGAATCTACATGGAGCTCCATGGGATAGTGCAATCCAACAGATGGACCCGAAAAGTCTAGCTCCACAGGATGCACCGGAAGATGCAGTGCCCATTCTCGAAGCTTATGTTGAGCCATCAAATTGGACCAAAGTTGGCAAAAAGAAAAAAGGAGCTTCACCCTCTTTAAAGCCAAAAGAAAATTTAATTTCTCCAAGAAAAACAAGAAGCCATCAAACTTCAAATCGTTAATCTCCAGATTGCATTGAGATTTGTATGTAAGAAGTAGGACAACAACAATTTTGGTCTTTCCAGTAGTAGATGTAGCCCATAAATTCCTTTGGAAAGTAAGACAAGTCATTTTCTTTCTATAATTCCTTCTTGGGCAGTTTGTAAGGAGATACAGTCTCCATAGAATAGGAAAGTATCAGGATAAGTATAGATTGGTTGAAGATGAACAAGGAGTCATGGACGTAGTCCTCTCTTGGGATCATCATGTCTTCAGAACTCTGTAATCTTTGTTTTTCGTTTTTTTATAAAAACTTCTTAACCGTTTTTGTTATAAAAAAAATATATTATAAATATAAAAATGATCTAATATTTATAATATTTTAATTTAATAAAAACATTAAAATATGATGTTATATCATAGTAAAAAACAATAAGAATAATAAGAATGTAATAATATTTCAAATATTATTATTATAAAATTTAAATAATATTAATAAAAAATAATATTTTATTATATTAGAATAAAAAACATGTGATGAATGATAATATTAGTAATATGTTATAAAATATAATAAATGATAATACTAGTAATATCTTATAAAATATAATAAGATATTTTTTAAATTTATAATATTATATCATAATGTTTTATTAATTTCTTTTATATATATATATATATATATATATATATAATATGTTAAAATATAATAAGATATTTTTTAATTTCTAATATTATATTATAATGTTTTATTAATTATATATATTATAAAAAAATATTTAAAAAGGGAGTAAATATTTTTTTACTTAATATTAATATAGTTATATTATATAGTTTATGTTGTGTACAAGGAAAAAAATAATAAATGTAATATTATAAAAAAAAATTATAATATTTGTTTAATTTACAAAGCAATATATTTGAATATCTTAGTGTTACAAGAAAAATTATATTTTATATCATTTATATTATCATATCAATAGTAAAGTTATGTATATAATTTGCATATTTATGATTTATAATACATATAATAATTTTTTGTTTTTGTGCGATTCATAGATTCGGTAGTTAGTGTTGGGGGCTTGTTACATCCACATTAATAATTCTAGGGGCTTACCCAAAGGGGCCTCGCACTATCGCCTCCAGTTTTAGAGCCTAACCCCAAAGGACCTAGAGAATTGGATTCGATGAGAATTGAACCTTCGACCTCGACAACTACGGTCTTGGACTTGGAAAATCCAACCAACTAAGCTACCCCTTGATGCTAATAATATCATCTTATTGTTATAATTATAGATTATTATTATGTGTTTATTAATTATATTAAGACATGATATTATGTTCAGGGATAATTCTAAGGACCCATACTTATTTAAAAGTGTATAAAGCTTCGCAAATCTTACCAATTCTTAAAATGTCAACTATAAAATATTTGGCGATATTTTTCTGAAATTATTTCAATTTCTAAGGATTTTATATAGTTTATATAATACTTTGGCGATTTTTACAGTGAAAAAAGTTTACCCCTTCAAAATTGGAAGAAATGGGGCTTCAAAAAATGCAAATTGGCGAATTGTTTTTTGGAAAAAAACATGGAAAATAGCCCATGGGATAAATTTCGCCCCTAAAATTATCCTTGATTATGTTTCATTAATTTTTAATATTTTAGTAAAATAATGTGATTTCATAATATAATAATAATATTTTGATTCTACACATAACTATATAAAATGTATGTTGATGTCATTGACTCTATTATTGATTAATGAATAATGATTGACTATAGCTAATGATTATTCAACCATGGTTGATTAAGGTTGAGCATATTGCTTCATTGGTCAATGGTTATGTTGCAACGTGACATTCATGCAAGGTTGTGTCATATTAAGACATTAAGAGGTTGAATATAGGAGACTATCCTTGTCCAGGACTCATTATGGTTAACAATAGTTTAATATTGTTAACTTTGGTCATTTGTGTTTGAATATGGTTGAGAATGTTTGATCCGCACGCGCCCAGGTGCACGAGGGGGACAACGGTTCGACTAAATGAGTCGGATATGTTATGGCGGAAGCATAAGAAATAGAATAAGCAAAGCATGAATACACTACACAGATGAATACATACACACAGACAATATGCATGAATGTGAACTGATTTCTCTATTACTGGATGTGAAGATCATGACATGTATATTGAAATATTTTACGTGCTTATATAGAGTATTGAGACGCTTGGGTGCCTTCCCATTACGTTCAGTTACAAGAGAAGTTAGAACGGTTTCGGGAGTTCAACCGTTACAGTCGACTGGAAGACAGAGAGACAATCTATCGAAGTTCGACAGTCGCAAGTCGTAAGTCAATGTTGCATGTCGACGTCGCGAGATTGTTGAGGTCGTTGAACTTGTTGAAGTTGCTGAGTTTGTCGAAGTCATGTCGAGCTCAGAACTTGTCGAAGTGGATGACTAGTCACAATTGATGTTAGCATTCGACAACATTGCCAACTGCTGAATGGATCATACCTCCTTCCTTAAGAAACAATGGTCCCCATTGTTTGCTCGTGAAGGTGAGGAAACTTGTCGGTCAGTTCAATAGCAGAGTACCATTTTCCTTGTGCTGGGATCTGTCCATCTTTAGCAACCTGAAACAAGGGATTTGTGTTCATCCTTGTATGGCGTACTCGTCGTCCCACAATGGTGTTGCAAGGAAGAGGCTTTCAATGGATGGATGTCGTCAGGTTTTGTTGTTTGCAAGTCGTTCTGTTCCAACAATGGTTCATGGTATGGTCGAACTAGATCCACGTTGAATACTGGATGTAGACCTAGGCATGAAGGAATGTCGAGCTGGAAAGCATTTTCTCCAATCTGTTGAAGGATACTGTATGGACCATATCGCAAAGGTTTCAACTTCTTGTATGGGCCAGTGAAGCGTTCCTTCTTGAGATGTAACCAAACCTTATCCACAATTTGGAATGAATGAGGGATACGATGCTTATCGTGTCGGGCCTTAGCTTTTGCGTTTGCTCATTTCAACATGTCTTGTGTTTGTCGCTGGATGTCACAGATTTGATCTCAAAACTTCAATGCTTTTTCAACTTCCCGCTGGTTATAGTCAGTATCGTTTGGCTATGTTGAGGATATGATCAAGTCAATAGGTGCTAAGGGTTGAAATCCGTAACAGTCTCAAATGGACTCTTTCTCGTAGAGTTGTACTGAGCATGATTGTAGTTGTGTTGTATGTATGGAAGACTATCATCCCATGTTCATCGATGCCTGTGGTTGTACATGAGAAGTAGTTGTACTACCAAGCGATTCACAACTTCCGTCTGTCCATCTGTCTGAGGATGGAAAGATATTGATAATGAGAGTCTTGTGTTGAGCTTCTACCAAAGAGTCTTCCAAAATATGCTAATGAATCTGGCATCTCGGCCAGAAATAATGGTTTTCGGTAAGCCAAAGTGTTTCCAAACATGTGTGAAGAAGAGCTGAGAGGTTTGTTGCGTTGTCGTGGTCTTCTTACATGGAATGAGAATGGCCATCTTGGAAAATCTGTCATCTACTACTAATATCGCGTGATGCTAATGTTTCGTAGTAGGATATCCTGTCAAGTAGTCCATAGAAATAGATTCCCATGGTCGAATAGGAACTAGAAAATGTGTGTACAATCCCTGTCATCGATTAGGCAGTTTAGCAATGGCACAAACCACACATGATCGAATGTACTTGTTGACATCGATTTTAAGTGTAGGCCAAAAGAACTACTTCTGGAGAATAGAAAGGGTCTTTTCTACTCCAAAGTGTCCTGCAGTCTTGTTGTAGTGCGCGTCCCAAATTAGCTATTGTCGATGCTGACCGGTCGGTACACAAATTTGTCCAAGCTTGAATAGCAAGGTGTCTTTCAAGAAGTAGTCGGCAGTCGACGACTTATCAGTCTGTAGTTGTCGGAAGACTGGTGAAAAATCGATGTCTTCCTGATACAACTGAGGCCAAGTAGTGGTGTCATATCCCTACATACTCATCACTGTAAAAAGGAGAGTAATGGGTGGTCGACTTAGACAATCAGCGAAGGAGTTAGCTTTACCTTTCCGATACTTAATTACCAACTGAAATTTTTGCAGGCAATTAATCCACTTGAGTTGTCGAGATTTTTGTAGTTTTGACTAGGTCAAAGTGAACTGTAGAGGCTTGTGGTCAGTGAGGATGACTGTTTCCTTGCCAAGGATGTAATGCCTCCATTGCTTGAGAGCTTGCACAATGGTGTACAGTTCTTTTTCATATGTCGAATATCTTCTAACAGTGTAGTTAAAAATTTATGAATGAAAAGAGACTAGGTGACTAGACTAAGTGATCATTGTGCCCAAGGCATAGTCTGACGGATCCATCTCAATCTCAAAGTGATGATGCAAATCAGGTAACACAAGTATTGGTGAAGTGCAGAGCTTGTGTTTGAGTTGTTCAAAAGTTGCTTGTTGTGTCAGTGTCCATTTGAAGACAGTTTTCCCACTTCCCTTCGTCAACTTATTCAAGAGCCAGGCTATGTGACTGAAGCTGAGTATGAATTGTCAATAGAAATTCTCCATACCAAGAAAACTTCTTAGTTCTTGAATGCTGTGAGGAATGGGCCAATCTTTGAGAATTTGTACTTTTTCTGGGTCGATGTGAATTCCTGCAGAGTCAATTACAAACCCCAAATATTTGATGTTTTTCATCACAAAGGAACATTTGTCCATGGTCAAGTAGAGTCGATGTTGCTGGAGAGTGTCGAGGACTTGTTGAATTTGTCCGACATGTTCTTCCCATGATCGACGGGAAATCAATATGTCATCAAGATAGACAATGACCCATTTGTCGATGAAGGGTCAAAGAATGTTATCCATATATCGCATGAAGGTCACAAGTGCATTGGTTAAGCCGAAAGGCATGACTAACCATTCAAACAATCCTTCCCTGGTCTTGAAATCAGTTTTCCATACATCTGAGGGCTTGATTGGAATCTGATGATATCCCGACTTGAGGTCGAGCTTAGTAAAGAATTTAGCACCTTTCATACATTTGATGAGCTTGTCTATCCGCGGCAGAGGGTACCTATTCTTTACCGAAATTTGGTTGAGGGCCCTATAGTCGATGCACATACGCCAAGTCCCGTCTTTCTTTGGAACGAGGACGACTAGACTTCCACAAGGGGAGGAGCTGGGTCGGATATGACCTTTGTTAATCAAATCTTGGATTTGTCTGCGAATCTATTAATTTTCAAGAATGGATATTATGTACATAGATGTGTTAGGTAATGAAGAACCAAGAGCAAGTTCAATAGAGTGTTTTACCTGGAAATGTAGAGGTACTCCGTCTGGAACTTGGAATAGGTTCTAGTACTCATCAAGAATGTTGTCGATCTGCTGCTTCTAACAAGAGATGCACTGGTCAGTGACTCAACTGGTTGCTGCAATATTCCTAGAATATTGCGGATTTATCATAATCAATGTGAATTTCTTAGCATGATTGATGAGCTTCTTCGTCTGCTTAGCAGATATCATTGCAACCGGTTGTGTAGGTCGTCGCTCTGGTATGTTGTACCGTTGATCCCGAATTCCGAAAATCACCTTCTGCGGTCGTGACTGGTAACTTCCATGGTGATCCCATTGGTAAGGATTTCCAAACAGGGCGTTGGCTACAAAGAGTGGTTCCACGACGCAAAGTAATTCATCTTCAAAAGGATTTATGAAGTAGGAGATTTTGCATTGTTGAGTGATCCTTATCTCTTGTCCATGCTTCATCCAACTGATGTTCTAAGGCTGAGGATGCAGAGTGGTAACAAGACCTAGTTTCTTCACAAGATCTTCAGAAAAAAAATTTCTTCTGGATTCCATTGTCCACAATCAGATGCAATGGATTGTTTTGAACCCATATTTGTGTATGGAAAGGTGCTCTCATTCCTCCTCGTCGACGATAGTCGAGGCTACTAGATTTGTCAATGTTGATGTCAAAAGGGTCATTTCTTCTGGGTCAGATTCTACCACAGTATTGTCGAATGCGTCGGATGTAGACACTTTTTCCAAAAAGGTCTTCTGAGCTTTTCATTCAGACGTGTCATGCCAAGATGAGTGGTGGTAATCGCACCATTTCCCGATAGGTTTCTTGCTACGTTCCCTTTAATGAAATTTATTTTTGTCGTGATCTGGATTTGGTGGATTTGGCTGAGAATATTTCGACTTGTCGAAGTCGGCTGGTGTCTTCTTATCAGGTGGTCATCCTGATGTCGGTTTAGTCGTGAAGCGTGCTTTTCCCTTCTGCTTGGTTTTGAGTTTGTTGTCATAGTGGAATGCATCCACGAGCATACTGACAATCAAAAATTCCATGTCCTGCTGAATGTATTGGGACAATCCACTGACGTACTTCAGAATAAGCAATTTTTCTTCTTCTTGAATGCCAAGTCTAGCCATGATTCGATAGAACTCGTCGGTGTAACTCTGTACAAATTGTTCTTTCCATTTCCTTAGCTGGTGCCACTTCTTATACTACTGCTCAAGGTACTTGGGTGGGTAAAACTCCTTCCAGATGTATTCAAAAAATTTCTCCCATGTGTCTATGGGGTCTCTGCTTTTCTCCATCTTTGTCGAGAGGTTCTCCAACCAGTAGTGCACATATGTTGACATATTTAAGGATGCAATGGTGATCTTGTCGGCTTCTGAAAGTTGATTCTCAGATTAATAGGATTCCAATTGTTGTACCCAATTGTCGACGGATTCCGCGTCAATCTTGCCTTCTAGATTCGGTATGTCCAAATTCATTTTCACTTTGAAGGGGTTGATTTTGTCAGAGTTAGATCTCATCGAAAATGCTCCTAATGTAGAAGCAAATTGTGTGAGAATGTCATTGAAAGTAAACACAAAAAGTAAACAACAGTGTTCACAAACTGTACATAGAGATTTACCTTGGAAACCCCGAAGGGAAAAACTAGCTTAACTTAGAGCTTCACCTCTCTCTTGGTTTCTTTTTTCATTATATTAACTAAACAGTTTACAATACAATACATAGGTATTCACCAACCTCCAAAACTCTAATTCCCAAACCAAAAAAGTAGGTTACAATGGGTCGAAAACCATTGGCCAAAAATAGAAAAATGGGCAAAAAACAACCCAAAAAAATTTCCTCGAGGGATTCACCCCCGAACCTGTTAATGGGGGGCTGCTAGCCCCCATGCCTCCTAGTTAGCGGGGGAACCCCCCAATACCCCCTTCATTTGAGGGCTAGCCCCTAAACCCCCACTAGAAGGTGGGTAGTCATGGAGTACATGATTTTATCAGATCAACAATCTAGGGAAGGAATGCCCATTGCTTCTCTACACCAAGAAAACTTCTCAGTGCTCACAAATTTTGTCCATGAATCTACAACATCCTCCAAAGCATCAAATTTATCCAGCAACAACTTCTTGCTTTCAACCGTGTCTCTTACAAAGTGATATTGCACATCAATATGCTTCATTTTCTAGTAATAAGAAGGGTTCTTGGATAGGAATATTGCACTCTAACTGTCACAATCTAACCACATAGCTTGTTGTTTAAACCCAATGTCTAGACATAATCTCTGCAACCATAAAGACTATTTACTTGCATGAGTGGCTACCATGTATTCATCTTTTGTATTTGATAGTGCCACTACATCCTATTTCTTACTCATCCAATTGATAACACCTCCAAATAAGTTAAACACATGCCCACTTGTATATATTCTACGATCTATATCTCCAACCCATTCAACATCAACAAGCCATCTACATCTATCATGTCCAGCTCTTCCTAGGAAAAATATTGCACTATTTGTAGTTCCACACAAATACCTGAACAACCCCTTTATAGTTTTCCAATGCTCCTTTCCTGGTTTTTACATATACCTGCTCAAAACTCCCACTACATGGGAAATTTATGGTCTAGTGCATACCACGACATACATAAAACTTCCAACTACACTAGAATAAGTAACACGAGACTTGTCTTCTTCTTCTTCTTCTTCTTCATCCTTGGGACACTGTTCTACAGATAATGTTACACCTTCAAGAACATGGAATTTTATTGGTTTACATTCTTGCATATTAAAATTGTGTAGTATTGTCTCAACATATGTTCTCTTGTTCAACCAGAGTTTCCTTTCAACATGATTTCTCTTAATATCCATCCCCAAGATGAAATTGGCAGCAATCAGATCCTTCATGTTGAACTTGGAGGATAGCTACAATTTCACCTCCTTGATAACCTCCATGGTTTTTCCAATGAACAACATGTCATTGACATACAATACTACATAAACAAAATGTTTTCCAACATGCTTGCAATAGACATAGTGATCACCTTTGCTTCTCACAAATTCTAGTCCCAATGTGTATGTGTCCAACTTCTAGTACCACATCCTTGGATCCCTATCTGACAGCTAGTCTCCATAGATGGGTGATCGAATCTTATCTTACCACTCATGAATGCTCATGCTTAAATGAAGACTGAACATGAATACTTAGAAAAACCCACATCTCACTCACTTTAGCTCCGGTCAGCTCTTGTATCTATTTTTACAGGGCTTACAACTGATTTTGGACTTTATACATATAAGGTGTCATACTAGAGGATGGTCCATGTATGTGTGTGACTACTTAAGAGCGGCATATAAATGAGGCTAGGCTCCATACAATTCTATGTCAAGTAGTTACATTCAAGTAACATCAAATAGTTTCAGCGTCATTAGGTGCACCTCACATATCTACATTGTTACTCGCATATCTCAACAAATAATAATATTGTGCTCTAGCGCCACGAAAAATATAGCACCCAAAGTTTTCCCCTCCTTACCAGCTCACGTTGTTCTTATCCATTAGTTAAAAAGGTTATTAGTGAAGCTTTCAGAAATAAAAGGTGAATTTGGGTTTGGGATTCATGATTGCTTAGTTGCTACTACACTCTTTATATTAAGACTCTGCTACTTGCCTGAACTGTTACCACTAATCGGGAACCCACCTTACTATACCTTCATCCTTGCCTTTTGAAACTCGGTAAACTTAATCAATAGGGTTAAGATAGGGTAATAAGCTCGGTTAGTTTCCTTTCCTCCTGTCGCCCTTTCTCCCTCTGCTTTCGTGGCTAGGGGACTTGACAATCATCCATTTTATTCTCCTCTCCGGTAAGAGTATAACCATTGGGAGTGTAAGTTGTTACTACCCTATAAAATGTGATTTCTATACTGTTTTAGACCATAAAGGGACTTCTTCAACTTGCAAACCAACTCCTTCTTACCCTTTACTGTAAATCCTTCAGATTGCTCCATGTATATTTCTTCTTCTAGGCCCCCATGTAGGAGAGTTATTTTGACATCAATTTATTTTACCTCCACATCAAATTTTGCAGCAAAAGAAAATATGAATCTAATGGAAATCAATTTTCCAATAGGGGAAATATCTCATCAAAGTTAATTCCCTCTACCTAAGAATAAACTTTTGCTACTAGTTGAGCCTTGTACTTCTTGAGTTTTCTTGTTGCATTCTATTTCTTTTTTAACACCCATTTAATACCAACAAGTTTCCTTCCATCATGGAATTTGACCAAATAATAGGCCTCATTTTTCTCCAAGAAATCCATTTCTTCTCCAATGGCATTCTTCTAGATTTATCACTCTTCGTAATTAACTACCCATTTAACAAATCTAGGTTCATCATTAATAATAGATAGAATAAAACCAGAATGAAAAATAGGTGGACTATAACTTTTAGCTAGCCTCCTTACATAGTCAGATATCCTCATGTGAAGAACCTGCAACAATTAATTAATGAAAATACACGAGATAGCAGAAATAATAGAAATCAGAATCACTTTTATTGATCGCAGGCCACTTCAAGGGGGAAAATTCCTTTGAGCAAGATCAATACAAATAACTTCACGGTACATTCATTGGTCTCAACACAAACTTATATACTAAGTCTAGGCTCCAATACCATGGGTCAATACCATGTGTCAATACAAACCATGGGCCAATACAAACTATGGATCAACAATTACTATGGGACGACTTACAAAGCATATGCGTCCAACAACAATAAGACAAACTATGGATCAACAAATACTACGGGACGACTTACAAAGCATATGCGTCCAACAACAATATACTAACAAAGTAAATAGAAGGGTTGACATGAGTTCCTAACATCCCCTCTCCCTTAGAAAAAGCTTTGTCCTCAAAGATTTAGATGTGGAAATTGATGCAGAATCTAAAGGAGTGGTTCCCCTATAGCATCCTCGGGTTGCATTCCGGGCCATTGACGCCTTTTGAGTTTTAGGGAGGGTTTCTTGGAAGGCTGTAGATGAAGAAGAGCCATATCAGCTGCGTGAAAAGTGTTCTCAGGACGGTGTTGATTGGCTTGTTGTTTCAGTCGAATTCTTGCCATGTGAAGATTGTCCTGCAGAATGAGAAGAATCTGATCATGGTTTCGAAGAACCGAGTCAATTGCCTGAACAGGGGAGCTTCTGAGGGTGTATGGAAGAAGAACTGATGATGCCTGTCCATAGACTGCTTCATATGGTGTCCTTTTAGATTTGGTATTGTACCACTAGAGAGATTCTAGGAAATCAATAGAAATAGTTGTCTAAATCTGTGTTGGGATGGGAAAGGGTTCGAGCAGTCCCGAAAGGAGTGTCATTTCACCCTTGTTGACTTGGAAAGTATCACAGTCAGCCAGCATCTGTTGAATTGTCATTTTCATTCCTTGCCAAAAGAAGTTATATTGTTCCCAGTTATACATTTTGAGGAACCCAGAGTGCCCTGATGATGAAGAAGCATGGAGTTCAGAGAAGAGATAGCCCTGTTGAACATATTGCAACCAATTTGGAACAAGCAGAGAAATAGTTGTAAGAGAAACTGGGTCATCAAATGTGCGAGAAGGATCATCTGCCACCATATTGTCCTTACCATTCTTGTAAGTGTTCATATAGGCATAACCCATGAGTTGGATAACCCATTTCAGGTGTGTTGAGGAGGAGACCCATTGTTCCAGGAAATTTTCCAGACTCTGGAGATCAGTCTTGATGAAGAAATAATTCCCTAATAGATATGGCTACCACTTCTGTACTGCATGCAAAATAGCCATCATTTCATGTTAAGATGTAGATGCAGCTAAATTCTTACCAAAAACGTCTCTTGAAGGAGACAAGCCCACTGGTTCAGCAAGGACACCTGCATATCTACCCAAGGAAGTAGGGGAGACCATTGATGGGTGCATCTGAATGGAATGGAGTTGAGCAATGACACCATGTGAATTCTTCTTAAGGATCTTTTCCAGGCGATGTGAACTAATGATGTAGAGAGACCCTTGTTGTAAGCCCTTAATTTTTTCTTGTTTCCCATTTATTGAAAACTGCATCCAAAGTTCAGCAAAATCCCATAAGATGGGGCCAAGTGTGAGTAACCATTGAACGCCCAGAACCACATCACATCCGCCTAGGGACAAGGAAAACATGTCAGAGCGCAGGTTATAATCTTCCATAGAGATATGCACATTGTGACACTTCCCCTTGCAAGGTAAGGTGCCCCCATTGGAAACCATGACTTCAAAGTTGGAGCTAGGATGGACAAAACAATCAGCATGTTTGGCGATCCGAGGGTCAACGAAGTTATGAGTGCTACCAGAATCAATGAGTATTGTAAGAAGAAGCTTCTTGAAGTAACCCCTGACCCGCATTGTTTGGAGGGTGGTGACGCTGGATAAAGCATGGAGAGATATCTTTGGTTGTTCATCCTGAGATGGGGGGTCAATAGGCAGCTCCTGAATGTCGACCTGATCATCCATTGTAGCTGGAGCTTCTTCACTAATTTTAGAGGCAGGCGGAGAATCCATATCCAAAAGATAAATCTTTTGTTGAACACATCTATGTCCTCGAGTGAATTTCTCATCACAATTATAACAAAGCTCTTTTTCTCTGCATGCCTGCATCTCTGTTTCAGACAAATGCTTGATAGCAGTTAGTCGAGGAGCTAGCGGGATGGGAGGTCTCTGAGAACCCATATTTCGGAAGGGAACAAAAGTGGGTTTGGAGCGTTGTTGGGCTGCAATCTTGTCTTCTGCCAACTTAGCCAACCCTAGTACTTCCATCATTGTGTTGGGACAAAACATTTTAACCTCTGACCGGATTTCATCCTTAAGACCACTGATAAAACAACTCCTGTAGAATTCATCAGACAATCCTTCTGTGTGATTGGCTAGTTTCTCAAATTCTGTCTGATATTCTCTCACAGTGCCACTTTGACGAAGTTTAGTGAGTGCTCCGGTAAAGTCATCAAAAGCACTAGGACCAAATCGTTGCAAAAGGAGTTGGCAAAAATTTGTCCATTTTGGCTCGTCATGAGACTTGATGTACCAACAGTACCATTGAAGGGCTTCCTGTTCCAAATGAAAGGATGCAAGTGGAACTTTTTGGACATCAAAAGTATTATGCAAACTGGAATACTGTTCTGCATGATAGATCCATCCAGTCGGATCAGTACCATTGAAGCGAGGAAATTCAAGCTTCGGACCACGGAAATTGTTGGAAGAAGAGAACCCAGTGGCTGCAGAAGATTCTCGCTGGCGGTTAGTGTTCATGGTTGAATGTTGAAGATGGAGGATGAGAAATTTTTCATCCAGATCTTGGAGTTTGGTTTGGATGGTTGCAAGTGTTTCCTCCATGGTTTTTGCTCCTGCGCGGGTGACAACCATAACTAGGAGTTTTTTTTTTTTTTTGGAATGGATAGAAAAACACAAACAAAAGCTTGTTTATAAAAGGGAAATTTGAATTTGGGAAAAACTCGGATGGATAATTGGGGTTTGACTAGGTTTTAGACACTTTCTGATGGACAAAGAAGCAAAAAATGGGGATTTCAGAAGCGGGGTGAAAGAATGAGAAAAATTTTCAAAGAGGGACAAAGAAGCAGAAATAGGGAATGAACACAGTGGCAAAATTTGGAGGCGAGTGGGTGAAAATTGAAGTTGTAGCAAACCCTAAAAATAGACAAATGTGAGATTTATGGCATTGGGAAGTAGAATTTGGGATAGAGTCCTCAAGAATGAAATATGCATAATGGGATGTAGGGGTGTCCGGAAAGTTTCAAGGGAAATGGAGTTAAAAGAAGGGAGATATGGCAAAAAAATGGTTTTTTTTTCCAGAAATGGATCTGCAACGGTGCGGAAGGGATCAGAATAGTTGGATCTAAAACGAATTTCAGAATAGATCTGAAACATCGTGGAATGGATCTAAAACGGCGCGGAAGTGATCGACAACAATTCAGGTGAAAATAGATATGGACCCCAGGTATTTTCGTCTTCCTATCGGTTCAGGGGATTCACTCGGCCACCAATGTTGTCTGACAGCTTGCGTATTGGGGAAGTACCCCTCACTCCACGGCTCAGGTAAAACTGATAACCACTTTGCCACAAACGATAGATATTGATTTGCCTCACGAGTGGGAACTAGTCAATCAGGTAGGGGTTGTTGCCCTTTTTGTTGGTAGGTCCTCTCAATGGGACAGCTACTTTGGGGTTCCTGTGGTACTCCTCACAATGATTTTTAGGGCTTATGCCCAAGTAATTCCCACAGTTAAGTAGATAGGGATTATTCCCAGATCCGAAGCTGCAATAGATGCAAAAAAAAATTGGCAGAAATTTCACCCATCGAGCCCAAGAAAGTGCTCTAATACCAGATGTGAAGAACCTGTAGCAATTAATTAACGAAAATACACAAGATAACAGAAATAATAGAACTCAGAATCACTTTTATTGATCGCAGGCCACTTCGAGGGGGAAACCTCCTTTGATCAAGCTTAATAGAAATAATTTCACGGTACCTTCATTGGTCTCAACACAAACTTATATACTAAGTCTAGGCGCCAATACCATGTGTCAATACAAACCATGGGCCAATACAAACTATGGATCAACAATTACTATGGGACGACTTACAAAGCATATGTGTCCAACAACAATAAGACAAACTATGGATCAACAAATACTACGGGACGACTTACAAAGCATATGTGTCCAACAACAATATACTAACAAAGTAAATAGAAGGGTTGACATGGGTTTCTAACACCTCAAGGTCGGAGTGTGTGGTTCCACCTCATCATCTGATTCATATGACTCTTCCTCCTCATTTGAATCAGATCCTTCATTCTTTATCTCAAACTCCATTTTATATGGTCCTTTTCCTTTTGATTCATCTTCATTCTTGAAGTGCTCTCAAATTCTTTTAAAACCACATCTTGATTATACAATATTTTCCTTGTTACAGGATTCCATAGTTTGTGACCTTTCAGTCCATCTTTTTATCCAATAAAGATACATTTCTCTTATGTATTATCCAACTTGCTATGTTTCTCCTTGGGAACATGCAGAAGAGCATCACACCCAAAAACTCTAAGATATGAAATAGAAGGCTTCTTACCAAATCTTACCTCATGAAGAGTCTTTTCGACCAACACTGATGTGGGTGATTGATTCTTCAGATAACATGCAATACATATAGATTCAAACCAGAATTCATGTACTATCCATGCACCATTAAGCATACTCCTTTCCTTCTCCATCAGCGACCTGTCCATCCTTTTTCTGACCCCATTTTGTTGGGGTGTATACAAATTTGTATTTTTCCATGCTATACCACACTATTTGTTGAACTGATCAAACTTTTTAACACATAAGTCGCCTCCATTTTCGATTCTAAACACTTTTATTTTATTTCATGTTTGGTTTTCCACAAGAGTTTTGAAGTCCTTGAATTTAATAAAAAACTCATATTTCCTTTTTAAGAAATACAACCACATATTCCCCATTAAATCATCTATGAATGACACATAATATACAGATCCTCCCAATGATGAGATAGGTACAATACCAAACACATCACTGTGTATTAACTCCATTATTGTGAAATTTCATTCATACCAAGATATTATCAAGAAATTACACTCACTCACAGAAGATCTCACACAACTAGTCAAAGACACAAAAAATTACTCGCAAAGATACAATTTTGTATTAACTTCTCATGAATAAAATACCTCAGCCAACCTTATGAAAGTAATAGGATGTTGTTATATAAAATTACAACAGAGATTTGAATGGCCAAAGATGCCATTTGGATCATCTCATCATCAGACTTACTAAAAATATGCTCATCCCCCCTAGGTGGCAAGTATGCTTTCCAAATCACTCCAAAGGCTCACAAATTTCTAAATTAGTGAGCTGAAGGTGATGTATGATGAAAAAAAATGTCAAATAAGAAATTTGGAAAGAAGAAACATTGTGGAGTGTCATGGGTGCAAAAAACAAGTTTCATTAGGTGACTAGCTTTTCCCCATAGGGTAAAAAGCTGTAAAAAACAGTAAAACTCAGAAGTGCGCCTTTCCTACCAAATATTATCTAGAATATTTTAGGAATGTACCCAAATGGCCTAGGTAGCTTGTGGTCCACACATTGGAAGTATTGTGGTCCCCCCAATGTTGCCTTGTGGTCCACACAAGGCAATTTCCTAGTCTATTACATAGGTAATTAACCATAGAAGATTAATTAATGCTCCAATATAATTAAATGACATAGGTAGGAAGATTTAATATTCCAACACCCCCTCATAAATATGACTTTATGGTCTAAATATCAGAAAATATAAATACTAAGGGCCCAGTAACAATGTGGAGCACCTGCAACAATTAATTAATAAGAATATGCGAAATAGCAGTAATGACAGAACTCATAATCACTTTTATATTGATCACAGGCCACTTCGAGGGGGAAACCTCCTTTGAGAAATCTCAATACAAATAACTTCACGGTGCCTTCATAGGTCTCAACACACACTTATATACTAAGTCTAGGCACCAATACTATGGGTCAAAACCATGGGCCACTACAAACTATGGATCAACAATACTACGAGCGACTTACAAAGAATATGCGCCAACAACAATAACACAAACTATTGATCAACAAATACTACAGGATGACTTACAAAGCATATGCGTCCAACAACAATATACTAACAAAGTAAAGACGTGGGTTCCTAACATCCCCTCCCCCTTAAAAAAAGCTTTGTCCTCAAAGCTTTAGATGTGGAAATTGTTGTTGAATCTGAAGGAGTGGTTCCCATGTAGCATCCTCTGGTTGCATGCCATGCCACTGAATTAAAACCTATGTGATAGAGCGAGATCGAAGCTGACGACTACGCCGATTGAGGATGGCCTCCGACTCCAAAAGGATGGATCCTTCATTATCTAGTTCGGGTAAAATAGTTTGTCCACTGATGTTGGTGCCAAGAACTTTCTTCAAACAAGAGACATGAAATACTGGATGAATACGGGAAGAAGGAGGAAGTTCCAATTTATAAGCAACGGACCCAATCTTCTGAAGAATCCGATATGGCCCATAGAACTTTGGGGCGATCTTATGACGCCCTTTGAGTTTCAGGGAGGATTGCTTGTATGGCTGGAGACGAAGAAAAACCATATCGCCTACTTGAAAAGTGCGCTCAGAACGGTGCTGATCAACTTGTTGTTTCATGCAATTTCTTGCCATGTGAAGATTGTCCCGCAAAATGCGAAGAATCTGATTGCGGTTTCGAAGGACCGTGTCAACTTCCTGAACTGGTGAACTGTTGGGGGTGTATGGAAGAAGAACTGGAGGTGCCTGACCATAGACTGCTTCATGGGTCATTTTAGAGGCAGTGTGATAAGAGGTATTGTACCACCATTCAACGAGAGGGAGCCACTTTGCCCACTGATGTTGTTGTTCAGAGGTGAAGCAACGAAGAAAAGTTTCCAAGCATTTATTGATAATTTCAGTCTGACCATCTATTTGTGGGTGATACCCTGAACTCATCTTCAGTTTGGTGCCAGTGTGGCGAAATAGTTCTGTCCAAAAATGACTAGTGAAAGTCGCATCATGATCCGAGACAATGGAAGAAGGGATGCCATGAAGACGAAAGATTTGGTCCAGGAAAATTTGAGCGATTGAGGAAGTTGTATAGGGATGGATGAGAGCAAAAAAATGACTATATTTGGAGAGGTGATCAACCACAACGAGAATCACTATCTTCCCACCAGATTTAGGGATCCCTTCAATGAAATCCATAGAAATATCTGTCCAAATCCGTGTAGGTATGGGAAAGGGTTCGGGCAATCCTGGAAGGAGTGTTGTTTCACCCTTATTGCGCTGGCAGGTATCACATTCAGCGACCTTCTGTTGAATTGTCCTTTTCATGCCCTGCCAAAAGAAGTTACGCCATGCCCATTCATAGGTTTTGAGGAACCCAGAGTGCCCTGCCGATGGAGAAGCATGGAGTTCATAGAAGACATCCTGCTGAAGATCTGTGCTCTGGGGAAGCACCAGACGACCCTTGTATCTCAGAGTGTTGAGATATTGTAACTTCAAAGAATATTATATTTGTACTTTATTATTCCGGAGATGTTTCATTCCTCCGTGAAGATCTTATTGTATATCCGGAGATGTTTATTCCTCCGTTGGAATGTGGTAACTCGGGTTATTAGACTTCCCTAGTGGGGGTCGGCCCTGTATGTGTTATGTGGCTCAAAGGGTTATTAGACCACCCTAGAGGGGTCGGCCCAGTCAGTTGTAGTGGGGTATTTAACCCATTGGTTAAATACGAGCCTACGTGTACTTGTGTAACAGATATGTCAGAGTGGTGTATAAATAGAGGAGGTGTGTTCCTCATTTGACACACTCACACACTTGAGGATAGCGCACTTGTGGAGGAGAGGTCTGCTATTGTGGAGGAGTATATCATGTCTCAGGGTTTCATCTTTGTATATTGCTGGTCATCTATATTGAGGAAGCTTTGCTGGGTTTTCTACCCCATGAGGGTTTCCCAGGATAAATCTCTGTCTCTTGTGTTTATGCTATGCTTGTTATTTCTTCAGTGATCCTGTATATGCTATTATTGTGAAATGGAATGTAATGCTGCTATTTTCTGTCTTAGCATATTGAATTTTAACATGGTATCAGAGCTAACCTGAAGGAAGGCAAGGTATGGCACTTACGACACTTGCTTTACTTACGACAATTTGAAGGTTAGGGTTTTACATATAAAAAACCAGTCATCGTGGCACTTTCGCTATAAATCCATTTCTGCGAAGGTTCAGTGTCTGAAAAGTTTACAGGTCGAAGATAACATCCACAGGTACCTTGTGTCCAAAGGGAACCCTCAGATTCGTTGTACTTTATGAGTTATGATCAGTACAAGTTAGGGTTTCTGCCTCTTCCAGATCTCAGTCAAAATCAGGTGACCTTGGAAAAAAGGTCATAACTTGGGCTACGAAGCTCCAAATGAAATTTCGTAAAAAGTTACAGGTAGTACACAGACTGCACTATCTCAGGAAACGTTTTCAGAGGCCGAAGGTGAACCAGTGACACGTGGAACGCCGTACAAGTTAGCTCTCTTGTTTTATCCCATAAACAAGTCACGTTGCGACACTTGGCATAACTCTCTCTCAGAGAGTCCATTTGAGGTAAGACCTATCAGGATGGAAAGATAACAGGTCTGGCTATCTCAGGAAAAGTTTTCAAAGGCCGACGTTCAAACAGTGACACGTGGCATGCCGTACAAGTTCGCTCTCCTGTTTTATCCCATAAACAGGTCACGTTGCGACACTTGGCATAACTCTCTCTCAGAAAATCCAATTGAGGTCAGACCTGTCAGGATGGAAAGAGGACAGGTGAGGCTACTGTAGAAAACGTTTTCAGACCCTGTGGAGCAAAAATTTCAGAGTTATAACAGAAACAATCAGGTGCATATTTCTGTCAAAACAGAATTATTTTTGGAGCACCTTTATTCATGGCTTCCAGAATTTAGGGTTTCGGAGAAAGTTAGAATTTTTGGAATCGGAGTCCACGGATGAATGCTACTCAGGAAAATTGAAATTTAGACACCAAGATCGAATTTTTTGGTTGGGTAGAAGACTGGGCTTGATCAAACCCTAGTTCGGGATTTTGATCAGAAAGATGGAAAATTAGGGCTTCAGCAAAAGTTGGAATTTTTGAAGTCTGTAACCACGGCTAGAAGCTCCTCAGAAAAATAAGAGTTTAGAACCTTGGATCGAACCTTTTGATTGGAAAGAAGGGTGGGATTCATCATACCCTAGTTCGGGTTCCTGTCCAGAAGATCCAGAAGTTTCGAAGGCAATTTTGAGGGGTCAAATTTTGGAGATTCCAAAATTGAAGTATGCCAGTTTGATCAGCTCAGCAAGACATATTTTTTCATCCATTCAGAAGTGTGAAAGTCAAAGATTGAATCTTTAGGGTTTCTCTAGCAAACCCTAATCAAGCTCCAGATCAAGTTTCAGGGGGAGTTGAGGCTAAGGCCTTACATAAGAAGACTACAAGAAGTCTCGACAGGTATGACTTAAGGAGGTTCAGGTATGTCTTGAAATCTGATTCTTGATTAAGTTCATAATGTGTTTGCCTTCATATTATTTATTAGTACAATCTTGATTAAACTATCTTATCACCCTAATAACAGTATGAATGCATGTGAATGATCGAAGACATTCATTGTTTAGGGCTATATGATTGCACTAATACACTATGGTATTGTATGAGGTTGATGTTGTCTGCTAATAAGATTCAGGTACATCACGAAAGACAAATCAAGTTCCATGACCATGACAACATGAAGACAAAGACTCCTACATAATCTTTGATCACATAGAGGTTCTACTTACGAGGTATTTATGAGTTTGTTCTATTATGCTTAACCTATGAGATATGTAGGTTCCAGCACATGATCTCTAAATCATTGAAGAGAACAAAGAAGATATTGATTAGGTATGTTAAACAGATATACTAACCCAGGTATGTTTCCTATGAATCTTACCTTGTGTTAGTATCCCTTATATAAGTATACTTGGTATTATTAGATATGCTTATTCATAAAGTTAGTAATCAAGGGATTATGCATATTATAATTGATGATATGCATGAGTAAAAGAAGGCTTCCCTGAAATCTTGAATACTAATGTTTATTATCTATAATCATGACTATACATTTTCAAGATTATTTAGAACTATAATGTTTTGATAGCATTTAGAATATACTAATGGGTGTATGTTTGTGTATGAGATCATGAGGATGACTCTTGAGCATGCACAGTGGTACATAATGAATAGAAGTACAAAAGACATACAGAAGATCAAGCAGGAGGCAACCACACAAACATAAAAGATAAGTATTTGAGTTGTTATTTGAAATAGTAATGATATTGCCTGTAATAGGTTGTATGCATATTTGTATTCCTAGAATATATGATGCTGAGTGTAAACATTCATAGAGCATTGAACAGTATACTACTAATATGCATATGATTTGTAAGTTGGACAAACATTCCATTGTTGCTTGTCTAGAATGAAACCTCTTTGCTGACATGCTGAGAGCTGTGCACACTCTCGATAGTATGTTCTGGTAGAGATGGAAGGCATCTAGATAGCCACTGTATGCATACAGGATATGGAAAAGTGTTGTGCCAAAGTATTGGTCAAGATAGTTGCATAACTATGTAAATGATATCTGTATGCATAATAGGTTATCATGTCAATATGATTTGATGATTATGAAGTATTACTAATCCTGTACTTAATTTTGATTTGTAGGAAAGATCATGATGAATGATGAACACTGAACAAGCGATGGATGTTCAACAAAAGATTTACAAATCAAACACACTATAGAAGGCTTGTGGCTAGAAGATTATCTTAAAAAGAAGAAGAGAATCATGATGAGATGTTTTGTTCCAAGTGAATAGATAAAGACCATTCTCTTAAATGGTACAATTAAAGAAGAAGTGTGAATCAGGTACCCAGGATCGATAATCAATTGATGAGCTTAATGATCACCATGGGTGATGTGGATCTCAACCTTTGATACAAGGTTGAATATGGTTTCTATACACAAATGACATGGATGCAAGAAGGAACTCACCACAGAGTTCTAATGATATTGAGGCTCATATCAGTAGACCCATCTAACGAGAGATGGCACAGATAGATGGCTGCAGAAATGAAAATGAAAGATCTCATATTGATGCATTACTTCCTAGGTCTGGAAGTATGGCAAGGATCAGAAGGAATATTTCTCAACTAGGGAAAGTATGCCGAGAAATATTAAAAGGACTTGAGGTGTTGGAATGACCACTCTTATGGATTCCAACCTGAAGAGTTAGTGGATATAACTCTGTACAGTCAAATTATTGGGTGATTGATGCATCTAACATATACTAGGTTAGATATATGCTTTGTTGTGAACACCTTGAGTCAGTATCTAGTGGAAACTAGATGTGTTCACCTGATAGTTCCAAAGCATGTGATGAGGCACCTAAAGGATACGATAGACTTTGATCTATGCTATCTTGGAGATCATGACTTCAGATGGCTACTCAGATGTTGATTGGGCAGAAAGTGTATCAAACAGGAAGAACACATCAAGAGGATGTTATTGTCTGGGATTAACCATGATCTCGTGGTTTAGCTGGAAGCAGTCTAGTGTGGCTCTCAGCACAAGCAAAATATATGGCTGCTTGCTCTGCTAGTTGTGAAGAAGTTTGGCTTCAGGATTGTTTGACTTAGAGATAGAACCAGCTGTGATCCTATGTGACAAATAGAGTTGTATCAAGATGACATAGAATCCAGTGTTCCATGATAAGTCAAAGAACATAGGGATCTAACAAGATATGATGCAGAAAGGAACTATAAAGTTTGAATTTGTAACAGGTTACAGATGTACTAACCAAACCTCTACCTCAAGTGAAGAAGTTACCAACATACTAACCAAACCTCTGTCTCGAGTGAAATTTGAATACTTCCGAGACAAGCTTGGTGTAGCTCAAAAGGACCCTCCTCGAAAGGGGGAGTAGTATAGTCACTGATGATGAGATTGTCTCATCGAACAACAAGTTCGATGATGAGGTAACCTGTTCTCTACACCTAGATACTTAGAAATATTTATATTTAGGACTCTTATGCTTAGAATACTTTGTTTTACTTATACATGCTTTTGATGTTAGATGTATTGGTGAGAATACATGCTTTTGATGATAAGATGTATTGGTAAGAATACATACTTTTGATGACACATGTATTGATTAATGTACTTGTATGGTTGAGGATACTTGTACTTGTATTGATGAGAATACATGTGGGGATTGTATCATCCTTGAACACTTGTTCTAAAGTGAGCCGTAGACAGGTGTCTCCGAGAAAGAAAAGGGATTGTATCATCCCTGGACTTCGGTCCCTGAATTGATCCGTAGACGTGAGGTCTCTAAGAATGAAGTCCTTAGTGGACAGTTGAGGGGATTGGATCATCCCTGGACTTTCAGTCCTAAAGAGAGCCGTAGACGTGAGGTCTCCGAGAATGAAGTCCTTAGTGGACAGTTGAGGGGATTGGATCATCCCTGGACTTTCAGTCCTAAAGAGAGTCGTAGACGTGAGGTCTCCGAGAATGAAGTCCTTAGTGGACAGTTGAGGGGATTGGATCATCCCTGGACTTTCAGTCCTAAAGAGAGCCGTAGACGTGAGGTCTCCGAGAATGAAGTCCTTAGTGGACAGTTGAGGGGATTGGATCATCCCTGGACTTTCAGTCCTAAAGAGAGCCGTAGACGTGAGGTCTCCGAGAATGAAGTCCTTAGTGGACAGTTGAGGGGATTGGATCATCCCTGGACTTTTAGTCCTAAAGAGAGCCGTAGACGTGTGGTCTCCGAGAAGTGGGGATTGTATCATCCCCGGACTTTGGTCCCTGAATTGATCCGTAGACGTGTGGTCTCCGAAAAGTGGGGATTGTATCATCCCCGGACTTCGGTCCCTAAATTGATCCGTAGACGTGTGGTCTCTGAAAAGTGGGGATTGTATCATCCCCGGACTTCGGTCCCTGAATTGATCCGTAGACGTGTGGTCTCCGAGAAGTGGGGATTGTATTATCCCCGGACTTCGGTCCCTGAATTGGTCTGTAGACGTGTGGTCTCCGAGAAGTGGGGATTGTATCATCCCCGGACTTCGGTCCCTGAATTGATCCGTAGACGTGTGGTCTCCGAAAAGTGGGGATTGTATCATCCCCGGACTTTAGTCCCTGAATTGATCCGTAGACGAATGGTCTCCGAGAAAGTGATTTTTTTTTTATGATGATGTGGTTACTTGTATCGGTATGGATACTTGTATTGATGATGTGGTTACTTGTATCGGTAGGATACTTGTATTGATGATGTGGTTACTTGTATCGGTAGGATACTTGTATTAATGATATGGTTACTTGTATCAGTGTGGATACTTGTATTGATGATATGTATACTTGTATTGGCATGAATACTTGTACTAATGATGTGGATACTTGTATTGTTATGGATACCTGTATTGATGACGATGTTGATGATCGTGTGATGACGATGCTGATGATCGTGTGATGACGATGCTGATGATCGTGTGATGACGATGCTGATGATTGTGTGATGACGATGCTGATGATCGTGTGATGATGATGCTGATGATCGTGTGATGACGATGCTGATGATCGTGAGATGACAATACTGATGATCGTGAGGATCCAGATGTTGATGTTGTTGTAGCTGTTCGAGTGCTGCAGAAGATAAAGACTCAGTACTGAAGATGTTGATGTTCCAGTATTGAAGATGTTCCAGTAACTGCTTGAGTTACTGATGATGTTGAGAAAGCTTCCAATGATTTGTAGATGTATCATGTATGATGTTGATGACTCCTTGCTCGTGCAGATGCTGTTATAATATCCTTCTTGTTAAGGGGGAGTGTTAAGATATTGTAACTTCAAAGAATATTATATTTGTACTTTATTATTCCGGAGATGTTTCATTCCTTCGTGAAGATCTTATTGTATATCCGGAGATGTTTATTCCTCCGTCGGAATGTGGTAACTCGGGTTATTAGACTTCCCTAGTGGGGGTCGGCCCTGTATGTGTTATGTGGATCAAAGGGTTATTAGACCACCCTAGAGGGGTCGGCCCAGTCAGTTGTAGTGGGGTATTTAACCCATTGGTTAAATACGAGTCTACGTGTACTTGTGTAAAAGATATGTCAGAGTGGTGTATAAATAGAGGAGGTGTGTTCCTCATTTGACACACTCACACACTTGAGGATAGCGCACTTGTGGAGGAGAGGTCTGCTATTGTGGAGGAGGAGATCATGTCTCAGGGTTTCATATTTGTATATTGCTGGTCATCTATATTGAGGAAGATTTGCTGGGTTTTCTACCCCATGAGGGTTTCCCAGGATAAATCTCTGTCTCTTGTGTTTATGCTATGCTTGTTATTTCTTCAGTGATCCTGTATATGCTATTATTGTGAAATGGAATGTAATGCTACTATTTTCTGTCTTAGCATATTGAATTTTAACACAGAGAAGCACCATCCCAAGAGTAATGTGGTATAGCAGAAGGGTTGTTGGTCAAGCGTTGGATGATTTGAGATAAGGAAGAGTCATTGACATAACCCTGTTGAATAAATTGCAACCAATTTGGAATAGGCATAGAAATAGCTGAAAGAGAACCTTTGGCATCAAATGTGCGAGAAAGAGCATCTGCCACAATATTGTCTTTACCCTTCTTGTAAGTGATCTCATAGTCATAAACCATGAGTTTGCTAACCCATTTCTGTTGTACTGGGGAGGAGACACGCTGTTCCAAGAAATATTTCAGACTCTGGTGATCAGTCTTGATGCAGAAATGATTCCCTAATAGGTATGGTCACCACTCCTGTACTGCATGCAAAATACCCATCATTTCCTTCTCATATGTAGAGGCAGCTAAATTCTTACCTAAAAGGGATTTGTTGATGAATGCAATGGGGTGTTCATATTGAAGGAGAATAGCACCAAGTCCATTGCCGCAAGCATCACTCTCAATAGTGAAGGGCTTGGAAAAATCGGGCATAGCTAGAACAGGTGTAGTACACATAGCTTGTTTTTGTTTGTCAAATGCTCACTGAGCAGCATGTGTCCATGTAAAAGCATCATTTTTCAATAGAGCAGTTAATGGAGCTGCAATCTTCCCATAATCTTTGACAAACTTGCGGTAGTATCCAGTCAACCCCAAAAAACCACGAAGGCTCTTGAGTGTCTGAGGATGCGGCCAATTGTTCATAGCATCGATTTTGGCAGGATCCACTCGAACCCATTGTGCTGAGATAATGTGCCCGAGATACTCAACTTCCTTCTGTCCAAAAACACATTTAGACTGCTTGGCGTGGAGATGATGGTCAGAGAAAAGTTGCATGACAAGATCCAGATGCTGGAGATGTTCATCCCATGTTTTACTGTAGATGAGGATATCATCAAAGAATACCAAAATGACTTTCCGCAAGTAGGGCCGAAATATTTTATTCATTAAGGCCTAGAATGTGGAAGGATCATTAGTGAGGCCAAAGGGCATGACCAAAAACTCATAATGGCCATCATGTGTGCGGAAAGCTGTTTTAGGGATATCATCCTCATGAACCCGAATTTGCTGATACCCATAACGAAGATCCAACTTGGAGAAAAATTGAGCCCCATGAAGCTCATCAAGAAGCTCATCAACAATAGGAATTGGAAACTTATCCTTGATGGTGAGGTGATTAAGTGCTCGGAAGTCAATGCAGAGGCACCATGACCCATCTTTTTTGCGGACAAGAAGAACTGGAGAAGAAAAGGAACTAGTGCTTGGGTGAATAATACCTTGCTTCAATAAGTCCCGAATGAGCATTTCAATCTTTGTTTTGTGGTGAAATGGGTAGCAATAGGGCCTGATGTTGGGAGGAACATTGCCAGGAAGGAGCTGAACATGATGGTCTTCTGGCCTTGAAGGTGGCAATCCCACTGGTTCAGCAAATACACATGTATATCGATCCAGAATTTGTTGTAGATCCAAAGGAGTAGTGGAGACCGTTGATGGTTGCATCTGAATGGAATGGATCTGAGCGATGACACCATGTGAATTCTTCTTGAGGAGTTTTTCCATGCGATGTGAACTGATGATGTTGAAAGACCCTGGTTGTAATCCTGTCAATGTGTGTTTTTGTCCATTGAGTGAAAACTGCATCCAAAGTTCAACAAAATCCCATAATATAAAGCCAAGTGTGCGTAGCCATTGAGCGCCCAAAACCACATCACATCTGCCTAAGGTCAAGGAAAACAAGTCAGAGCACAAGGTATAATCTCCCATAGAGATACGCACATTTCAACACTTCCCTTTGCAAGGTAAGGTGCCCCCATTGGCAACCATGACTTCAAAGTTGGAGCAAGGATGGATAAAACAATCAGCTTGTTTGGCGATCCGAGGGTCAATGAAATTATGAGTGCTACCATAATCAATGAGTATTGTAAGAGGAAGCTTCTTGAAGTAACCCCTGACCCGCATTGTTTGGGGGGTGGTGATTCCAGCTAAAGCATGGAGATATATCTTTGGCTGGTCATCCTGAGACGGAGGGTCAATAAGCGGTTCCTGAATGTCGACCTGAGCATCCATTGTTTCTGGATCTTCGTCACCAATTTCAGATGCAGGCAGAGAATCCACATCCAAGAGATAGAGCTTTTTCTGAACACATCTATGTCCCCGAGTGAATTTCTCATCACAATTATAGCAAAGCCCCTTTTCTCTGCGTGCTTGCATCTCTGTTTCAGACAAACGCTTGATAGGAGTTGGTCGAGGAGCCTGCGGTATGGGTGGTCATTGAGAACCCATATTTCGGAAGGGAACAAAAGTGGGCTTGGAGCGTTGTTGGGCTGCAATCTTGTCTTCTGCCAACTTAGCCAACCCTAGGGCTTCCATCATTGTGTTGGGACAGAACATTTTGACCTCAGAGTGGATGGCATCCTTTAGAGCACTGATAAAACAACTCTGGTAAAATTCATCATACAATCCTTCAGTGTGGTTGGCTAGTTTCTCAAATTCGGTTTGATACTCTCTCACAGTGCCAATTTGGTGAAGTTTAGTGAGGGCTCCTGTGAAGTCATCAAAAGCACTAGGACTAAATCGTTGCAAAAGGAGCTAGCAAAAGTCTGGCCATTTTGGCTCTTCGTGAGCCTTGATGTACCAATGGTACCATTGAAGAGCTTGATACGAACCATTACACCAAAACCTCGAGGTATTAGTGAAGGCCTCCCACTAGGATCTTAACATCCCACCACGCTCCGCAGTTCAGACTTTGGGCTGGATGTGCGCCCGTACGGTGGTGTCCCCTTTAAGCCGTACAAGCCTCGGGTGAACACTGCAATGCCGATGTTGCCACCCGTTGTGTGACTTGAACCTGGGTGGAGGCTCTGATACCAAATGATACGAACCATTACACCAAAACCTCGAGGTGTTAGTGAAGGTCGCCCACTAGGATCTTAACAAAGCTTCATGTTCCAAATGAAAGGATGCAAGTGGAACTTTGTTGACATCAAAAGTATTATGCAGACTAAAATACTATTCTGCACGATAGATACATCCAGTTGGATCAGTACCATTAAAGCGAGGAAAATCAAGCTTTGGACCACGGAAATTGCTGGAAGAAGAGAACCCATTGTCTGATGAAGACTCGGACTTTCGTTTGTTGTTCTGTTGATGCCTCGGATATCTTAGCATCAATCAGAAATGGATTCTCCCCGATAGATGATCCCAATTAGATTATCTACCATTTGGTATAGGGAATCCATCCGGTTAGCGGTTCCGGCAACCGTGGGTTTGGAGTTTAATTCCAATTATACCGGTTATGGCCCGATCCACCTTTCTTTTGGATTTTATGTTTTTTTTTTTTTTTTTTGAGATGCACGTGCCTAATTTATATTTGATCTAAATGCAGAACTAAAACAGATCTAAGTCTAAAGCTGAAGTAAATCTACCTATCCTTGCAAGGAGCACATTTAAAGGATGAGCAACGAACTGTAGGGATTATCTTAAAGAAAGAACAGCTAGCCATTTAATCTAAAAGAGAACTCTACAGCAAAGATAAAGATATCAGCAGATAGCTCCTGATTTAACATTAAACACATTTATTGCTCATGAAACAGATAACCATTAATTCTTACAGGTAAAGCTACAGCAAAAATGAGAGATATCAAAAGATAGCTTCTAATTTGATATAAAGCACATTCATTACTCATGAAAAGGAGAAATCGTTCACACAGAAAGAAGCAAGATCATTTGTTGCAAAGAAATAGTTCAGATAATAAGAAAGATCTCACATTACAGTATGGAAGTCACCAGAATAGTCCAATACACATCCATCTTTCATTCCCATGCAAAACGTTCATCTCCATGCTTTTATTAGAAAACTCGATTTTCTTAGAACCAATACAAGATAGCTCGTACAGGTTGGAAAAATCATTCCCTGCCAAAAGTCCTGTCTAATCCTTCCTAACTTCTATTTATAATTACAAATTTGCCCTTTGGGCTGCCACCTGGCCTCTTCCACTTGTCACCTACAGGAAATTCTTCTATAATAGACCAAAAAATGTGACTACTCATTTTACAAAAATTATTTAACAAAATAAAATGGACAGTTGTACCATAGCTCACGCTTTACACATTTGAGAGATTAAAAATACAACATATCAGAAATAATATTCTGAAATCAGTGATTTCACTCCTGTGCGTGAGCTTCTGCTGGAAGAGGGTCGCTCAAATTGGCTACTGCTACTGCTGCTTTAGGAGAGGCCCTCGAACCCATTGTTGCTGCTGCTTCTACTTGGGAACAAGGGATTGAGCTGGCTGAAATTTCTGCCACTGACGGGGAAGAGGGAATCGAGCCCATTGTTGTTGCTGGAATGGCTGCTGGGAGAGAAGATTCTGGATTTGTTGTTGCTCCTGCTACTTCTTCCTTCTTCTCCTCTTCTACTATGTAGCTATACCATATGCCAGTGTCTCTTATGACCACGTTTGCTGCAGTAGGGAACAAGATTTTCTGAGAAGTCACATTTTTCCCGAGCTCTGCTCCAATGCTTTGAACTTCTGTTACTGCAGCTTGATGCACTTCTTTAAGCAAATGGCTGTGGAATGATGACATTCCAATATAATGTTGTAAGTCATCGATTGCTAGGACATCAATTTTCTTCATGTATTCGGTTTGGATGCCCAGCTCTTCCTTTAGCTCAGCCAAGCGTTGTTCTGAATCCGGGAAGTCATCGAGGGATTGTGGGAAATTCAATTTGCACCTATCATGCACTCCCTGGATTCTTTGATACAGACCGTTGATCCTATCCCTTGTCCCTTGCACACTGGCCATTAGCTTACTGCCACAGCTTCTGCAGAATTGCAAAAGGGCTATGTCTTCATTGAAACTTTCCACAGACTTAAACAGGAGATGTGCGGGGAAATTCCCCTTTCCTTCTCGCCATTTTATCTGACTCATGATATTTGCCTTGACACAGGTATGCTTAGCTTTGAGCCTATCGGCCTCCGCATTAATTTCTTTTAACCTGACCACCATGGCCTTGAGCTTGCAAACTTCATTAGTGATTAGCCCCTGAGTGTCATGCATTTGCTTCAGGATGCTGCAGGACAGCTCATGGAAGGGAGACATGTCCATCGTTCTGTTCTCAGCTTGCTCCAATTGCTCAGCTAATGCCAACTTGTCTGTTTCAAGCTGGGACACTCTGGCTACTGCATCATTCTTTTCTGCTTCTTCAATCATCATCAGGACTGATAGCTTCTCCTTCTCTTCCTCTAACCGGTTATATTTGTCTGACAGCTCTTTATCCTCGGCGTACAGGCAATTATACTTGTTCACCACAAGATCCCTATGGGCTTTCTCATTCGCCACAGTCTGTTGTAGCGTACGAGCTCCCTTCTTTGTCAATTCATTTTCTCTAACTATAACACCTACATTGTCCAGTGATGCTTTTGTCGTTTCTACAACTGCGGATGCCATAGCAAAGGGATCTTTATCTGTATTCCGCATTACAGTGACCTCCCGGTGGGTAATGATGTCCTCCTGGAAGGGACTTTTGATCCTTTCTTCCGATTTGAGTACCATTGCTTTCCTTTTCTTGTCATAGACAAATTCATTCCACCTAGACACCGTATGTTTTCCCGATGGAGTGTACGGGACAATTGGGAGGTCCATAATGTTTATTTCTTCTGCAGCTGGTGGGGTCCGGATTCCCTGAGCTGGATCTGCTCCCACATTTTGTGTACCAGAGCCACCTGCTTGAGGTGCGTCTATTTCCATTTCTTGGACACTGGACCCACTTGCTTGGGCATCTTCCCCTCCTTCAACTCGTGGCTGACCTTCATCTCCTTTCTGCTGCTTTTCATCATCATCCTCCTTCTGTTGTTGGGCTTCCTCGGCTTCTTTCCGTAGCCTCTCATTTTCGGCCTCTTGCTGCATTCTTGCCACTTCAGCTTCCTGCTGCAACCTGGCTTGTTCAGCCTCCTGGAGTAACCTGGCTTCCTCAGCCTCCTGGAGTAACCTTGCTTCCTCTCTTAATCTGAGCTCTTCCTGAGCTCAGGCATCATCAGCTTCTTTCTCCTTCTGTTGGCTGGTCTTTTGGACCTTGGTTGAGCTAGAGCTTGCTCCAGTGCCTTGGCAAAAGGTTCGCAGCTCAGCCATGTTGTTGATGCCCCTGAATACCTCTTCCTTGGCATCAGGGTAGTGAGAGTACTCAAAATGAGCATAGATTTCCTTACAGTGCTCGGCCACTCTTCCCTTCCTGTCATTCCTGTGGAAGATCACCTCACCGAAGTGGAAGGCTTTCAGCTCCTGAACAAACTCTTCGGCTGAGGCAACCCCCGAGAACTTGTTAGCACCTATGCAGAAAGGTAGAGGGGGAAAGGAAGCCTTATGATGTTTATGGAGCATTGCTCCAATTCCATCCAGGAATATTTGTCTTACTGCTTCCTTAAGGACCACATAATCTGTGGCATACTGCGGCAAGATGTATGGAGCTTTAGTCCCTCCAAACATTCTGAGGTAGGTGCCTTACTCTGAAAAGTAAAAATCCCCGTAATTCTCAAGAACTTCCACAACGTTCTCTGACAGGCAGTTGGGCTCCTCCTTGAATAACTTCTCATATAGGGGCATGATGAACCCCTCACAGATGAGTTTGTAGCTAGGTTTGTAATTTTGGGCCCACATCATCCTGAAAGCGGTATAAATCGGGGTGATGGCCTTATCCCATGTACAGCCCAATTTGGGGAAGTCCACCTTGGCCAAAACACAATCGATCAGATATGAGGACATGAAAAATTTTACCTTCTTCAAGGCTAGTCCTTCTCTTGCAACAACTATCATTGAATCCAAACTATCTGACAGGAGAGTGGTCCAGTCAAACACAGTTCCTTTAAACGCCACGAAGTGGATAATAGGGACCCACTGAATCTTATACACGGTGCCATCGAGCATGCCGAAGATTCTGCACAGCATCAAGGCGATCAATCTGAAAGGAGGTCTCAGATTCTGTACATCATATTCGTCATTTCCTTTCTTTCTCAAATGCTTGCCTGCTACTAGTAGCTTTTTGGCCATCTCAACGTTATTCATTTTGCCCAACCATTCATCAGTCAGAGCTTGCTGGGAGCGGGGAAATTTATAGGCTGCGGCAATGTATGCTAGGTGGAATGAGGCAATGGCTACTTTCCCGCTGTCATTTATCACTCTTCCTTCCGCATCGGCATGTTGGAGTATCCATCCGATTAGTTCAACACAGGGGAATAGTTCAGGGCGGGTAGCAGCTCTGGTTATTCCTGAAGCTTTGATATTTAGATAAATATGCCCCTCTTCTAACAACATGTCCGGGACATCCTGGTCTCGGATCATCCTGTAAATGTCACCCCAGCGGATTTCTGGAGGAACACCGGTGGTGCACCTAGTATCCTGGAGTGAGGTTTCAGTTTTAAGTGGCGTAGGCTTCTTTTCTGTCATTTTAGCCTTCTTCTTACCACCTTTTGGCATTTTGACTTATCCCTGATAGCACCCATATACAAGTCATTATGAAATTGAGCAACATACTGTGAGATTTTAACAAAAGCATTACCCATTTAACCAGGCCAATGAGATATATGAATAAATTGTGAAACTGTATGTTGGGAGCAAATACACTATTCCAAATAAGAAATCTAGATTAAATCATCCTAATTCTTTAAAGGGACAAGGTTCGGAATGCTCCCGAAAGGGTAGGTGTGATGTGGAAGCAACTTGTTATCGGCCCAGCTGCCAGGGGAGAAGGTGCCCTTCATTCTAGGTTCAAATGGCAAATGGCCGGTTAGCTTGGGTTGATAACAATTTAACACGAAGCTAGAGATGGCTCCCCGCGCTTATGAACAGGCGAGGGGCTCGGACGGCCGCCAGGGCTTAGTTATCGTATTATGACGTGAAGTTCTATGGCCATGTTTAAGATTTAAATGGGGTAGCGGCTGGTCGGGACTAAGGTTTATGAAAAAAAAAAAAGACTCGGGTGGCTATAGCTTCCGCTTCCGGCTAGGGGCACGAAAAGTCATGGGGCTTCGGTGGTTTTTAAAATAACGAAGTACGCGGCCCGGGAGGAAAATTGGAAACAAACTATCCGTCCAAATTGACGGTCTTTACCCACTATGCAAATGTTTTACGATTCCTCTGTTTTATATGACGAAAAAATGAAATTTAAACTGTTTGACGGGAAAAATAGCTCATGACGGGCATTTTTCCCGTCAAAATCCAACCAATTCCTATCGTCTTTGAAAAGAAGAACACCCAAAGGTAATCTGACGCGTGGAAGACAAAATTTAACGGTTAGAATCCTACCTGGCAATGACGAAGATAGTCGAATGAGGTGGACGAGTACGTGGACGAGCGAGTTGAGCTGGAGCGGTTGCGCGGCATCCAACAGATTTGCGAATCGAAAAATAACAACGTGTTTGGCTCGAGCCCCCCATCGTCTATTTAAATGAGCTGGCACGTGCGGGGTGGGTGGCGCATTTAAAACAGTTTTAATACCGGTACGTAAGCGTCAAATCAAATTTTCTCGATTCTCGCGTGATCGCCTCCTGCGGGACCAACTTGTGAATTTTACCCGCCATTGCGGAAGGATATAGTGGGGGCTTCCGTCGTTTTGGGGGACAATGGCGAATGGCTCCCGAAAAAGGCTTCCGCGACGCGGAAGGGAAAATTAAACGTTCCGCAAAGCTCAAATCTTTCGGAAGGATAACGCGGAAGCTTCCGCTGAACTTCTCCAGCATTTCGGGAGAGAATGGTGAAGCTCCCCGCAAAAGGACGTGAATGTTTAATTCTTTCGGCGGCCCTTTTCGGGATGCTAACACGAAGGCCTCTGAAATTAAGGAGAGCTTTCGCTAATGGCTTCCGCCGTTTCGGAACGAGCTGGCGAATGGCACCGCGCTTTACGGAATGGTAAGTTGAAAGTTTCGTGGCCTCCGAAAGATAAAGTGAAGATCTCCGCAAACGGCTTCCACATTTGCGGAAAGGAAACTCGAAATGTTCCACAAAAGTTCTAAGTGCCTCGGCGTTTCGGAACGAAAAGTTGAAGGCTTCCGCAACATTCTCTCGGTGAGCTTCGCAACTTTCGACAAATTTTCCAAGTCTTTTTTCGCGGGGTTTCGGAAAGATATGGTGAAATACTTCCGCAATCATGGAAGGTAAACCCCAACGGTTCCGCAAAATTCTCTCAGTGAGGTTTCGGGATGAAAACGCGAAGGTTTCCGCAGTTGTGGAAAGTTTCGGGTGGAAAAGTTCAAAGGATTCCGCAAGTTTCAAAGAAAAAATCTAAGTCTTTTTCGGAAAGCTTATGCTAAATGGCTTCCGCCGTTTCGGGAGGAAAACCCGAATTCCTCCGCAGCTACGGAAGGTTTTGGCGAATAGCTCCGCCGGAAAGAATTGTCCAATGGCTTCCGCGGCTTTCAGATGAAAGTTTCTAAGTCTTTTTTCGGAAGGTTTAAACAAAAGGCTTCCACCACTGTGAGGCTTTATCAAATCGTTCCGCGATTTCTAGGGAGACTTCATGAAAAATTTTCTGTTGAGAAACAAGAATTTCTGGCAGACTTGGAATGGTTCATGGCCAGATTTTTCTGTTGAAAAACAAAGTTAACAGCTGGGGATGGCCTCTTAAGGCATCCTTTCTAAAAAATTAAAAGGAGGGGCCCCAATATGTACAACATTTTGGGTGGGGATGTTGCTGCAACAACAATGGCGAGTCGCTGGTGAACACAGATCTATGAAAAAATGCTCTTCATGGTCCGAAACCTCATCAAAGACATCCATCTTAGGTGCAGTACTCAGCTGAGCATTTTAAATTCATGTGAGGGGAAGAAGGCACTTTACCTGCTAGCCATTGGGGAAAGGGGAGCTTTGACCGAAACATCTTCACCACTCTCGAAGGGCCAACATATGAGATTCATTTTAGGAGGGTCACCCTTCAGATGGTTACTACTGCCGGACTCCACAGGATTTGCAACACTTTCTCATGGACATTATTGCTCTTGTTCCTCATTCCCATGCTGCTTGCATCCTTTTGGATGTTTGTACTTTGGACAGCTTAGCTGTTTGAGCCTTCCAGAGATATTTTCTTTTGGACATGATTTTTGATTTAGGCTCCTCAATCCATAATGTCCTTTTGTGTGAGTTAGAGATTTTATTTATTTGATCAAGCCTCACGGACGGAGAGGAGCCTATTTTGGGCTGAGCCTTTTGGACAACCTTCTTGATTTTACATGTCTTTTGCTTTTGTCTCAGCCATGCTTTAATTGAGGCGAGAATCTCTGGAAAACAGACCCTTTGAATATTAGCCATTTTGGCTGTTAAATTTGCAGCATGGAGTCATTTCAATACCCTATGTCCTCGAGAGGTGCTACTTTCCATGGGTCCAAATTTGGTATCCTTCTTGGGATGCCCTTTAAGTGTGAGAGTGGGTGGAGCCCAGAGATAGTAGTGAAGATGGTCATGGGTCTCTGCTATTTTACACAAGATTAGTGTGACTAGCGGAGTAGGCTTCCTTCCTTCTGAACATTTCAGCTAGAGCACAACAAACAGGATTTATTCGAGCATAGTTCCGGACTCATGGGTTGCGAGATTTCTTTGAGAGACTTATCCTCAACGGGGAACTCAACCAAAAGGGATTTCAGACAACAAAACTTGTCGCAAAAGTTCAAATAACAATGAAAGAAACAAAATGGCCGAAAATAAAGCAAACAAAGGCTAAAGCAAAATAAAAGAAACTTTTATTTATGTACAGAAAGTCTCAGCGAGACTATGCAAAGTATTGCTTCAGAGCGAGGCCATTGAGAGGAAGGGTTACTTCTTCTCCCTCGAGATTTGTCAATTTATAAGTGGATGGGCCTAATTTCGCCGAAATTTGGTACAGGCCTACCCATAGATGTTGAAACTTCATATGCGTTCCTTTGCCTTCATGATTATGGTCCCATTTCAAGACTAAGTCCCCAACTTCAAAGATTCTCTTTCCGGACTTCCTCTTATTGAACCATCTCTTAACTATGTCTTGATGTTGATGGAATCGGTCTTTAGCTTTCTGTCGGGCTTCTTCAAGTTGAAGCAGGGTATTGATCCTGGATTGTAAGGCTTGGCTACCAGAACCCCGAGAGGCTTGGGATAACTATAAGGATGGGAGAAAGATGTTTGGGGGGAGGATCGCTTCCTTGCCATAGACAAGAGTGAAAGGGGAAACACCTAAAGCGTTCTTGGGGGTTACCCTATCTGCCCATAAGGAGTTTGTGAGAGCTACATGCCAACTTTTCTGGTTTTCTAACACAGTCTTCTTAAGAATTCGAATCAGATTCTTGTTTGAGGATTCAGCTAATCCATTCCCCTGAGGATAGTAATTGGCTGAATAATGCAACTTAATTCCCCATTCATAAACAGATTCATTTATCTTACAAGACGAAAAATAATTGGCATTATCAAAAACAAGGGAAATTGGAACCCCAAACCTGGTTATGATGTTCTCCTTCAAGAAGCTGATGACCGCGTCTTCGTTGATTTTGCGTAAAGGGATGGCTTCCGTCCATCTAGTGAAGTAGTCGGTAGCCGTCAGGATGTATCGATGTTGCAACGAAGAATTTGGATTTATCTCTCCGATAACATCTATACCCCACTGCTCGAAAGGCTCAGAGATGATAACCGGTTGCAATGGTCCTGCTGCCTTAGGTAACTTCCCAGCACTTCTTTGACATACATCACAATTTCGTGCATACGTATGGGCATCTCGAAACAGAGTGGGCCAATAATAACCAGCTCTCAGTATCTTGTGTGCTGTCGTCTCTCCTGAATAATGTCCACCTGCGGGGCCATCATGCAATTCCTTAACAACTTTACTCGCATCTTCCTTTTCTAGGCATCTAAGAAGAACTCCATCATAATTTTTTCTGAAAAGTATCCCATCAATGATTTGATAGGGTGTTGATTTCAAACGGAGTGCCCTTCTTTGCTTAGAGTTCCAGTGCTCAGGTAGATATCCCTGCTGTAAATAGTGCACCAGATCCCTATACCATGACTGGGGCGTTGTGAAGATATGACACACTTCAATCGAATTTAACTCAGCTTCGTTCTTCCAATGTTGTTCTTCATCAGTCGAGTTCCCTGCAAGTAACTTGCACAGGCCTTGTCCTTTGATGATCGTGGCTAGTTTAAATTCTAAATCATATTCCTGAAGAGCCGTGACCCAATTCCCTCTCCTTTCTCCCAATTCCTTTTGAACGAAAAGGGATCTAACAGCTGGGTGGGGAACTATGACTTTAGTTCTATTCTTCAGAATGTATGGCCTAAACTACTTGACTGCTTTGAAGACCGCATATGTATGCTTGTAAACCACAGGATAGTTCAGCTCAGCCCCCTGCAGACCAGTGCTCATAAACGAAATTGGGTATTCGTCCCCCAGATCCACCTTTTGCGTGAGTACAGCTGCGAGAGAGTCATCCGAAGCGAAGGTATACAAGATGAAGTCCTTATCAAAATCTGGGCTCCTCAAGGAAGGAGCCTTAGCTATGGCTGCCTTGATATCTCTAAATGCGTCCTTCTCCAGATTTGTCCATTTGAATTTCATGCTTTGTTTAACCATCTGTTGCAATGGCTTAACAATTTGCGCGAAATCTGGAACAAATCTGCGGACAAAATTGATGGTGCCCATAAAAGACTGTATAGACTTCTTGTTGTAAGGCATTGGAATCTTATTAATGGCTTGGACTCTTTCTTGATCAATTGACACCCCCCCTTTGGAGATGATATGACCCAAGAGCTTACCTTTGGGAACAGCAAATACGCTCTTCTTGGGATTCAAGGAAATACGATATTTCCGACAACGATCAAAAATATGCTTTAGATGAACAGCATGATCTTCCCTTTTCTTTGAAAAGACTGTAACGTCATCTAAGTATACAACCACGCATTGCCCACCCAATCCTCGGAAGGCGATATCCATCTCCCTTTGGAATCATAGCTCCTGCATTTATCATACCAAATGGCATCCTTCTGTAGGCGAAAGTTCCCCACTTAGTTCGGAAAGTAGTCTTAAGACGATCTTCTTCGGCTACTAACACTTTATTGTAGCCAGAGAAACCATCGAGGAGAGAAAACAATTCGGATCCTGACACCATTTGAAGGATTTGTTCCATTGAAGGGACGGGGTAGTTGTCTTTATCCGAAGCTCTGCTTAAATTTCTGAAATCTACACATAGCTTTATCTCTCCTGACTTCTTTCTTACGGGAACCAGGTTTGCAACCCATTCAGAATGACGGACCTTAAAGATTATCTTAGCGTCTAGGCGCTTCTTTAATTCCTTTTGGATCAGCGGTTCTAGATTGGGATGCATTCTTCTTAACTGCTGCTGAAATGGCTTGACACCCGCTTTCATTGGTATAACATGCTGAATAATGCGGACGTCATACGTCTTTAGATCTTAATAGGTCCATGCGAAAACATCCTTGTATTGTTTAAACAATTTGATGAACCTGTCTCTTTCTCCTGGTGAACAACATTTGCCAAGGTTGACAAATTTTGGTTCTGCCTCGGTACCCAAATTAACTAACTCATGTTGCATTGATGAGCTGTTAGTTTTGGTATTAGCTGGCCTTTTGAACTTATTTTGAATATCGAACAGCATTTCGAGGGACCTTACCCCTTTGGGAATGAAATTCTTTTCTCCTCATCCTTCTTCATCAAATCAGCATCATGTTCTTCTTCATCTATTGCAGCTCCTTCGAAGCTATCTTCATTCGTTAGGAAGCTGATAATTTGTTCATCATCATCGAAGACTCTGAAGTTCATGATGTTATCGGGAACGGAAGGCCTGAAAATCAATTCAATCGAGCATTTATTTTTCGATGGCACCAATCTAGAAGCAGATGTTGCTAACAAATCAGCTGCAGAATTTTGCAATCTAGGAATTGATTTTATATTGAAAGCGTCAAAATGCATAATTAAATCCCATACGTCAGCCTGATAACCCTTCAAGTGAGGTGAGAGACAATGGATGGTGTCCCTTACCTGCCTTACAACTATCTCGGAGTCACCAAAGACCCTCAGGTACTTAACATTTAAGCCAATGGCCTTCTTTAATCCATGTACCAAAGCTTCATATTCAGCGGTGTTATTAGTACAATCGAATTCTAATCTACAAGACAAAAAATACTTGTTTCCTTTTGGATCCATTAGAACACAACCGGCTCCGAATCCTTCCAGAGTTTTAGAACCATCAAATTATAATGTCCAAAATATATCTTTAGATTCAACTAAGTTAGTTTCTTTGTGATCTATGTCAGTAACTAAATTGACTATGTTACAATCAACATCATCAGTCCGAGAGAAATGAAGGAGATCGGATTGTTTATCTGATTCATGGCTAATGGCTTCAGACTGATAATTACCCGGATCCATTTCTAAGAAATAATTCCCCAGAACCGAGGATGAGAAAGCTACGGCCTCATTTTTTTCTTCTAACTGAGTTACGTTTTGCTTCATATGAGGTTCCCTAAGAACTTTAATCTGATTCTGCCTGTTCTGATAAGGCAGCCATAGATGAGACCAATCCGTAGCAAAGTAGCCACTCAGCTTGGTAGACCAATCCCTACTTAAAATCATCCCATAGGCTTCAGGAATATCGACCACCATTATGTCAATGAATTGACAGACTCTAGGGTCAGCTAATAGTCTAATTAGAACATCTTTCATCTCCCCAATAACCTTGACAGCAGTCCTATCTAATTGGATAATTTGGGCTGGAGACGGCACAGGATGGCCGTTAATTTTCTTACAAATCGACAGTGGCATAACGTTTGAGGATGCTCCAGAATCTACCAAACAGTTGTGAACATTGTGATTAAAAATTTCAAAAGTCAATAAGAACGGCAATGTTTGATATTTAGATTTCCCCCCGATGCTAGCCTCATTAATTTCGGGATTGTCTTGAGAATCCGTTAATGGAGTGCTGATCTGGGGTTGTAGAACATGCAGCAGTTTGTCTCGTTGATGGGGCAAGCTGCACATGTCAAATATTGACACATTCGCTTTGACCTTCTTGATATCTTCGATAATATCGTATCCTATGTCAGATTCGTTCCCAACTCGAGTTGGCTGATCTGTTTTACTTGTTGTGACCTTAGGTGGCTAAGCTATGGTGTCAGCGTTTGGCTGCTTGGTCGTTGTTTGGATGACTTTTGGTTGTGGTGGGATAATTGTTATATGCCTCCTAGGTGGTTCTTTTGAAACTTTAGGCTTATGAGGAGCTGTGCTTGGCACAGGATCGGCAATTGGGCCTTTGCTGCGAGTAGCAACGTTTACAGTAGAGGGAGAGTTGTCTATGGGATCCTCTTATGCTAATTCAGTCATAGGTACCCAATCCCATAGCACCATAGTAGTGTCCGGGGTTGGTTCCTCTAACTCAGGGTTCGATTCCTCTAGAGAATCATCTTGGTCTGGGATCTGTGAATCTAGCATTTGGTTCATGACTAAGCTCATGGAATTAATCCATTGCGGGCAGCTCTTTTTCGAATGTGGTTCTTGATGAAAAGTGCAGAAGTTTTCCATCCCGATTTCGTTCAAGTTTGAGACCGGAGAAGTATTCATTGGTGGATGAGTTTGATCACCGTCTTCCCTTCTTTTATAAAATGGCTTGAAAGGTTTCCTATATGTGCTAGCAGCCTTGTCTTTCTCGAGATCTAGAATTTTATTAGATAATTTCTGCATCATCTTGACTACATTTTCCATGTCTGTAGATGGCTCTTCTTTACCTCTAGTGAGCAGCAAAGGTTTTTTGCTAGCTATTGGTTTTGGTTCTACATCTAAGGCATGTTTAGCAATGCTATCAGCTTCTTCTTCTACTTTTCTAGCTTCCTCAAAGTTCTCTATCAGGGTAGTTTTCTTGGATCTTTTTACGAACATTGCTATTGGTCCTTCAAGAGCTGTTGTATAGTATTCAATCAGAGACTCCTCTGCTGGTTTATTAGCTTCACTGAAATTATTTAACAGCGTTGTGAATCTTTGATTGAAATCTTGAACCTTTTCTTTCTTTTCCATTCTCATGGATAAGAGTTCTTTCATAAGCGTTGCCACAGTCTTTTGGTTTCCGTATTTCTTTAAGAAACAATTTTCGAATTCATCCCAACTAGAGATTGAGCTGGGTTGTAGGCTAAAGTACCATGATGATACTTTTGGCTCGAATGTATATGGAAACAGCCTGCAGACTATGTCTTCATGATGTACGTTCAAAAGGTTCAAAGCTAAGTAAAAACTCTTGAGATGGTCTTCCGCCGAAATGTCTTTCCCTGGATCGAACTTAGGCAAGACCTTTTCTGGGTTTTTAGGAAGATTATGGAATGGTCCAGCTAGGTTCAACGCTCCCCTTGCTCTCCAAGCAGGTACAGCCATGTTTGGATGTGGAGACCCTGGCAGAGAATTGTATGGTGAATTCTGGGGAGTACTCTTTGGAGTAATAAGTTCTTCAAGGTTTTCTTGGTCTGAAATTTTGTCTGAGTTTTCAGGATCTGCCTTGTTAAGAGTGTCTGAAATTTCTTCCAAAGTCAGATTCACAAGTTCTTCAAAACTTTGAACAAGAATCGAATCTCGGGTATATTGTGGCTCCTTTCTAGGGGTAGTTTTCTTAGGGAGAAAATTCACAGCGTTTAAACCACCTAACTGCCTAACGTAGGATCTTGTATGCCTTCTCAAATCCTCTATTTCTGTAAAAGGGACAGCGTATAAAGCTTCTTGAGGCTCAGGATCAAAAATGAGGCGTTCTTGATTTGATAATTCAAGATCTGGGCTGTTTGAAATGCTTTCTTTAAGCGGGTTTTCAGTGTCATCTATGACAGTGGAATATTTTCCTCTATCAGCCATGCACTTTCAGGCCCTCCTTCTAGCGCCAAAAACTGTTGATGCCTCGGATATCGTAGCATCAATCAGAAAGGGATTCTCCCCGATAGATGATCCCAATTAGATTATCTACCGTTTGGTATAGGGAATCCGTCCGATTAGCGGTTCCGGCAATCGTGGGTTTGGAGTTTAATTCCAATTATACCGGTTATGGCCCGATCCACCTTTCTTTTGGATTTTATGTTTTTTTTTTTTTTTGAGATGCACATGCCTAATTTATATTTGATCTAAATGCAGAACTAAAATAGATCTAAGTCTAAAGCTGAAGTAAATCTACCTATACTTGCAAGGAGCACATTTAAAGGATGAGCAACGAACTGTAGGGATTATCTTAAAGAAAGAACAGCTAGCCATTTAATCTAAAAGAGAACTCTACAACAAAGATAAAGATATCAGCAGATATCTCCTGATTTAACATAAAACACATTTATTGCTCATGAAACAGAGAAGCAAACTAAATATCTCCTGATTTATTTAATCTAAATGTAAACTGAAAGAACAGATCTGAATCTAACAACACATGAAATAAATCTAATTGTCCCTGCAAGGAGCCAAATTAAAGCATGAGCAATGAGCTGTAACAGATATCATAAAGAAATAACATATAGCCATTAATTCTTACAGGTAAAGCTACAGCAAAAATGAGAGATATCAGAAGATAGCTTCTAATTTGATATAAAGCACATTCATTACTCATGAAAAGGAGAAATCATTCACACAGAAAGAAGCAAGATCATTTGTTGCAAAGAAATAGTTCAGATAACAAGAAAGATCTCACATTATAGTATGGAAGTCACCAGAATAGTCCAATACACATCCATCTTTCATTCCCATGCAAAACGTTCATCTCCAGGCTTTTATTAGAAAACTCGATTTTCTTAGAACCAATACAAGATAGCTCGTACAGGTTGGAAAAATCATTCCCTGCCAAAAGTCCTGTCTAATCCTTCCTAACTTCTATTTATAATTACAAATTTGCCCTTTGGGCTGCCCCCTGGCCTCTTCCACTTGTCACCTACAGGAAATTCTTCTATAATAGACCAAAAAATGTGACTACTCCTTTTACAAAAAATATTTAACAAAAGAAAATGGACAGCTGTCCCATAGCTCACGCTTTACACATTTGAGAGCTTAAAAATACAACATATCAGAAATAATATTCTGAAATCAGCGATTTCACTCCTGTGCGTGAGCTTCTGCTGGAAGAGGGTCGCTCAAATTGGCTGCTGCTGCTGCTGCTTTAGGAGAGGCACTCGAACCCATTGTTGCTGCTGCTTCTACTTGGGAAGAAGGGATTGAGCTGGATGAAATTTCTGCCACTGACGGGGAAGAGGGAATCGAGCCCACTGTTGTTGCTGGAATGGCTGCTGGGAGAGAAGATTCTGGATTTGCTGTTGCTCCTGCTACTTCTGCCTTCTTCTCCTCTTCTGCTATGTAGCTATACCAAATGCCAATGTCTCTTATGACCACGTTTGCTGCAGTAGGGAACAAGATTTTCTGAGAAGTCACATTTTCCCCGAGCTCTGCTCCAATGCTTTGAACTTCTTTTACTGCAGCTTGATGCACTTCTTTAAGCAAATGGCTTTGGACTGATGACATTCCAATATAATGTTGTAAGTCATCGATTGTTGGGACATCAATTTTCTTCACATATTCGGTTTGGATGCCCAACTCTTCCTTTAGCTCAGCCAAGCGTTGTTCTGAATCCGGGAAGTCATCGAGCGATTGTGGGAAATTCAATTTGCACCTGTCATGCACTCCCTGGATTCTTTGATACAAACCGCTGATCCTATCCCTTGTCCCTTGCACACTGGCCATTAGCTTACTGCCACAGCTTCTGCAGAATTCCAAAAGGGCTATGTCTTCATTGAAACTTTCCACAGACTTAAACGGGAGATGTGCGGGGAAATTCCCCTTTCCTTCTCGCCATTTTATCTGGCTCATGATATTTGCCTTGACACGGGTATGCTTAGCTTTGAGCCTATGGGCCTCCACATTAATTTCTTTTAACCTGACCACCATGGCCTTGAGCTTGCAAACTTCATTAGTGATTAGCCCCTGAGTGTCATGCATTTGCTTCAGGATGCTGCAGGACAGCTCATGGAAGGGAGACATGTCCATCGTTCTGTTCTCAGCTTGCTCCAATTGCTCAGCTAATTCCAGCTTGTCTGTTTCAAGCTGGGACACTCTGGCTACTGCATCATTCTTTTCTGCTTCTTCAATCATCATCAGGACTGATAGATGCTCCTTCTCTTCCTCTAACCGGTTATATTTGTCTGACAGCTCTTTATGCTCGACGTACAGGCAATTATACTTGTTCACCACAAGATCCCTGTGGGCTTGCTCATTCGCCACAGTCTATTGTAGCGTACGAGCTCTCTTCTTTGTCAATTCATTTTCTCTAACTCTAACACCTACATTGTCTAGTGATGCTTTTGTCGTTTCTACAACTGCGGATGCCATAGAAAAGGGATCTTTATTTGTATTCCGCATTACAGTGACCTCCCGGTGGGTAATGATGTCCTCCTGGAAGGGAGTTTTGACCCTTTCTTCCGATTTGAGGACCATTGCTTTCCTTTTCTTGTCATAGACAAATTCATTCCACCTGGACACCGTATGTTTTCCCGATGGAGTGTACGGGACAATTGGGAGGTCCATAATGTCTATTTCTTCTTCAGCTGGTGGGGTCCGGATTCCCTGAGCTGGATCTGCTCCCACATTTTGTGTACCAGAGCCACCTGCTTGAGGTGCGTCTATTTCCATGTCTTGGACACTGGACCCACTTGCTTGGGCATCTTCCCCTCCTTCAACTCGTTGCTGACCTTCATCTCCTTTCTGCTGCTTTTCATCTTCAGCCTCCTTCTGCTGTTGGGATTCCTCGGCTTCTTACCGTAGCCTCTCATTTTTGGCCTCTTGATGCATTCTTCCCACTTCAGCTTCCTGCTGCAACCTGGCTTCTTCAGCCTCCTGGAGTAACCTAGCTTCCTCAGCCTCCTGGAGTAACCTTGCTTCCTCTCTTAATCTGAGCTCTTCCTGAGCTCGGGCATCATCAGCTTCTTTCTCCTTCTGTTGGCTGGTCTTTTGGACCTTGGTTGAGCTAGAGATTGCTCCAGTGCCTTGGCGAAAGGTTCGCAGCTCAGCCATGTTGCTGATGCCCCTGAATACCTCTTCCTCGGCATCAGGGTAGTGAGAGTACTCAAAATGAGCATAGATTTCCTTACAGTGCTCGGCCACTCTTCCCTTCTGTCATTCCTGTGGAAGATCACCTCACCGAAGTGGAAGGCTTTCAGATCCTGAACAAACTCTTCGGCTGAGGCAACCCCCGAGAACTTGTAAGCACCTATGCAGAAAGGTAGAGGGGGAAAGGAAGCCTTATGCTGTTTATGGAGCATTGCTCCAATTCCATCCAGGAAGATTTGTCTTACTGCTTCCTTAAGGACCACATAATCTGTGGCATACTGCGGCAAGATGTATGGAGCTTTAGTCCCTCCAAAAATTCTGAGGTAGGTGCCTTGCTCTGAAAAGTAAAAATCCCCGTAATTCTCAAGGACTTCCACAGTGTTCTCTGACAGGCAATTGGGCTCCTCCTTGAATAACTTCTCATATAGGAGCATGATGAACCCCTCACAGATGAGTTTGTAGCTAGGTTTGTAATTCTGGGCCCACATCATCCTGAAAGCGGTATAAACCGGGGTGATGGCCTTATCCCATGTACAGCCCAATTTTGGGAAGTCCACCTTGGCCAAAACACAATCGATCAGATATGAGGACATGAAAAATTCTTCCTTCTTCAAGGCTAGTCCTTCTCTTGCAGCAACTATCATTGAAGCCAAACTATCTGACAGGAGAGTGGCCCAGTCAAACACAGTTCCTTTAAACGCCACGAAGTGGATAATAGGGACCCACTGAATCTTATACACGGTGCCATCGGGCATGCCGAAGATTCTGCACAGCATCAAGGCGATCAATCTGAAAGGAGGTCTCATATTCTGTACGTCATATTCGTCATTTCCTTTCTTTCTCAAATGCTTGCCTGCTATTAGTAGCTTTTTGGCCATCTCAACGTTATTCATTTTGCCCAACCATTCATCAGTGAGAGCTTGCTGGGAGCGGGGAAATTTATAGGCTGCGGCAATGTATGCTAGGTGGAATGAGGCAATGGCTACTTTCCCGCTGTCATTTATCACTCTTCCTTCCGCATCGGCATGTTGGAGTATCCATCCGATTAGTTCAGCACAGGGGAATAGTTCAGGGCGGGTAGCAGCTCTGGTTATGCCTGAAGCTTTGATATTTAGATAAATCTACCCCTCTTCTAACAACATGTCCGGGACATCCTGGTCTCGTATCATCCTGTAAATGTCACCCCAGCGGATTTCTGGAGGAACACCGGTGGTGCACCTAGTATCCTGGAGTGAGGTTTCAGTTTTAAGTGGCGTAGGCTTCTTTTCTGTCATTTTAGCCTTCTTCTTACCACTTTTTGGCATTTTGACTTATCCCTGATAGCACCCATATACAAGTCATTATGAAATTGAGCAACATACTGTGAGATTTTAACAAAAGCATTACCCATTTAACCAGGCCAATGAGATATATGAATAAATTGTGAAACTGTATGTTGGGAGCAAATACACTATTCCAAATAAGAAATCTAGATTAAATCATCCTAATTCTTTAAAGAGACAAGGTTCGGAATGCTCCCGAAAGGGTAGGTGTGATGCGGAAGCAACTTGCTCTCGGCCCAGCTGCCAGGGGAGAAGGTGCCCTTCATTCTAGGTTCAAATGGCAAATGGCTGGTTAGCTTGGGTTGATAACAATTTAACACGAAGCTAGAGATGGCTCCCCGCGCTTATGAACAGGCGAGGGGCTCGGACGGCCGCCAGGGCTTAGTTATCGTATTATGACGTGAATTTCTATGGCCATGTTTAAGATTTAAACGGGGTAGCGGCTGGTCGGGACTAAGGTTTATGAAAAAAAAAAAAGACCCGGGTGGCTATAGCTTCCGCTTCTGGCTAGGGGCACGAAAAGTCATGGGGATTCGGTGGTTTTTAAAATAACGAAGTACGCGGCCCGGGAGGAAAATTGGAAACAAACTATCCGTCCAAATTAACGATCTTTACCCACTATGCAAATGTTTTACGATTCCTCTGTTTTATATGACGAAAAAATGAAATTTAAACTGTTTGACGGGCAAAATAGCCCATGACGGGCATTTTTCCCGTCAAAATCCAACCAATTCCTATCGTCTTTGAAAAGAAGAACACCCAAAGGTAATCTGACGCGTGGAAGACAAAATTTAACGGTTAGAATCCTACCTGGCAATGACGAAGATAGCCGAATGAGGTGGACGAGTACGTGGACGAGCGAGTTGAGCTGGAGCGGTTGCGCGGCATCCAACAGATTTGCCAATCGAAAAATAACAACGTGTTTGGCTCGAGCCCCCCATCGTCTATTTAAATGAGCTGGCACGTGCGGGGTGGGTGGCGCATTTAAAATGGTTTTAATACCGGTACGTCGGCGTCAAATCAAATTTTCTCGATTCTCGTGCGACCACCTCCTGTGGGACCAACTTGTGAATTTCACCCGCCATTGCGGAAGGATATAGTGGGGGCTTCCGTCGTTTCGAGGGACAATGGCGAATGGATCCCGCAAAAGGCTTCCGCGATGCGGAAGGGAAAATTAAACATTCCGCAAAGCTCAAATCTTTCGGAAGGATAATGCGGAAGCTTCCGCTGAACTTCTCCGGTGTTTCGGGATTGAATGGTGAAGCTCCCCGCAAAAGGACGTGAATGTTTAATTCTTTTGGCAGCCCTTTTCGGGATGCTAACGCGAAGGCCTCCGAAATTGCGGAGAGCTTTCTCCAATGGCTTCCACCGTTTCGGAACGAGCTGGCGAATGGCGTTGCGCTTTACGGAATGGTAAGTTGAAAGTTCCGCGGCCTCCGAAAGATAAAGTGAAGATCTCCGCAAACAGCTTCCGCATTTGCGGAAAGGAAACTCGAAATGTTCCACAAAAGTTCTAAGTGCCTCGGCGTTTCAGAACGAAAAGTTGAAGGCTTCCGCAACATTCTCTCTGTGAGCTTCACAACTTTCGACAAATTTTCTAAGTCTTTTTTCACGGGGTTTCGGAAAGATATGGTGAAAGACTTCCGCAATCGCGGAAGGTAAACCCAAACGATTCCGCAAAATTCTCTCGGTGAGGTTTCGGGATGAAAACGCGAAGGTTTCCGCAGTTGCGTAAAGTTTTGACAGATAGCTTCCGCAAGTTTCGGGTGGAAAAGTTCAAAGGATTCCGCAAGTTTCAAAGAAAAAATCTAAGTCTTTTTCGGAAAGCTTATGCTAAATGGCTTCCGCCGTTTCGGGAGGAAAACCCGAATTCCTCCGCAGCTGCGGAAGGTTTTGACGAATAGCTCCACCGGAAAGAATTGTCCAATGGCTTCCGCGGCTTTCAGACGAAAGTTTCTAAGTCTTTTTTCGGAAGGTTTAAACAAAAGGCTTCCGCCACTGCGAGGCATTATCAAATCGTTCCGCGATTTCTAGGGAGACTTCATGAAAAATTTTCTTTTGAGAAACAAGAATTTATGGCAGACTTGGAATGGTTCATGGCCATATTTTTCTGTTGAAAAACAAAGTTAACAGCTGGGGATGGCCTCTTAAGGCATCCTTTCTAAAAAATTAAAAGGAGGGGCCCCAATATGTAAAAAAATTTTGGGGGTGATGTTGCTGCAACAACATGTTCATAGCTGAATGTTGAAGATGGAGGCCGAGAAATTTTTCGTCCAGATCCTAGAGTTTGGCTTGGATGGCTGCAAGTGCTTCTTCCATGGTTTTTGCTCCTGCGCGAGTGACAACCATAACCAGGAGTTTTTTTTTTTTTAGGTTGACTGGGTAGAAAAACAAAAACAAAAACTGCTTCAGTAAAGGAAAATATGGATTTGAAAAAAATTTGAAGGGTAATTGGGGTTTGACTAGGCTTTGGACACTGTCGAATAGAAAGGGAAGCAAAAAATGAGGATTTCAGAAGCGGGGTAAAAGAATGGGAAAATTTGGAAGAGGGGGACAAAGAAGAGAATTCGGAAAGGAACTCTGTGGTAAAATTTGAAGGTGATTGGGTAAAATATGAGGAAGTTATGGCAAACCCTAAAAATAGACAAATGTGTTATTTCGGGCTTTGGGAAGTGGAATTGGGGATAGGGTCCTCAGGAATGAAATATGCAGAATGGGATAACGAGGTTCCCTGAAAATTTCAAGGGAAACAAAGTGAAAACAAGGGGGATATGGAGAAAAAACTGAATTTTGTTTTTCTTGACTGGAGCGGCTATGGCTCGGAAGGGATCTGAAACAGATAGATCTGCAACGGCCCGGAAATGAGCGGAAACAGAGGGATCTGAAATGGTGCCAAATGGATTGAAAACGGCTGGATCTGGAACGGATTTCAGAATGGATCTAAATGGCTGGATCTGAAACGGTGCAGCAGTGATCGACAACATTTCAGCTGAAAATAGATATGGACCCCAGGTATGTGCGGCTTCCTAATAGTTCAGGGGTTTCATTCGGCCACCAATGCTGTCTGACGGCTTACATATTGGGGCAGTACCCCTCACTCCATGGCTCAGGTAAAACTGATAACCGCTTTTCCACAAACGACAGCTCTTGGTTTACCTCACGGGTGGGAACTAGTCAATCAGGTAGGGGTCGTTGCCCTTTTCACTGGTAGGTCCTCTCAATGGGAAAGCTATTTTGGGGTTCCTGTGGTACTCCTCACAATGAGTTTTAGGGATTATGCCCAAGTACTTCCCACATTTAAGTGGATAGGTACTATTCCCGAATCAGAACCTGCAACAGATGCGAAAAAAAAAATTTGGCAGAAATTTCACCCAGCGAGCCCAAGAAAGTGCTCTGATACCAGATGTGGAGCACCTGCAACAATTAATTAATAAGAATATGCAAAATAGCAGAAATGATAGAACTCAGAATCACTTTTATATTGATCACAGGCCACTTCGAGGGGGAAACCTCCTTTGAGCAAGCTCAATACAAAACTTCACGGTGCCTTCATAGGTATCAACACACACTTATATACTAAGTCTACGCGCCAATACTATGGGTCAAAACCATGGGCCACTACAAACTATGGATCAACAATACTACGGGCAACTTACAAAGCATATGCACCAACAATAATAACACAAACTATTGATCAACAAATACTACGGGACGACTTACAAAGCATTTGCGTCCAACAACAATATACTAACAAAGTAAAGACATGGGTTCCTAACAAACAAGACTTGGTCACCCTGTACAATACTGTCAATCCACAAAACAAGGATAGAAGGAAAACCTCATGGGAAAAACCTTCCCTCAAAAAATGGACATATCAAAATTGAAAGATTGATAATCAATCCTTCAATCCACCACATGTTCAGCCATCCCAAGCAGTGATCTAAGATAGCTGAAATTCTTCTCAATAAAAGCTTTGTTGAAGATGTCTGCAGTCTACTCACCTGTTGGGCAATACTGCAAATCTATGATTTGTTGATGCACTAGTCATCTGATGTAGTGCATATGTATCTCAATATGCTTGGTCCTCTGCCTCTGTACGGGATAAATTGAGACTGTTATAGCACTCTGGTTGTCACAAAAGATGACAATAGGAGTACTAAAAACAATCTCAAACTCTGAAAGTATCCCCTGCAACCATACACACTGGGTAGCAGCATTCACTGCCGATCCTATGTACTTGGCCTTTGCTGAAGATAGTGCTATGGCACTATGTTTCTTGCTAGACCAGCAAACTGGACCTCCTCCAAGCATGAATACAAATCCATATGTGGATTTCCTGTCAAGGCTATCACCAGTCCAATCTGAATCAGTGAAGCCCAAAAGATCTAGGCTAGAATCTGCAACATAGTGAATCCCATCACTCTTTCTACCCTGCACATAGTGCAAAATTATTTTTGCAGCCCTCCAATGGAGCTCATGTGGTGGATCCATGTATCTAGATGCCACACTCACAGCATAAGCAAGATCAGGTCGAGTGTGAGTCAGAGAAAGCAAGCTGCCAACAAGCCTATACAAGGTGTTGTCAACCAAAGGTGTAGATTATGCTTCTTCCATTCTAACTCCTGAAAGGAATGGAGTCTTAGAAGGATTGTAATCAACCATATTGAACTTCTTTAGCAGATCACATGCATATTTGTACTGAGATACCTTGGTTCCATTCTCTGTTTTAGAAGTCTCAAGCCTCAAAAACTGCTTAAGAATTCCCAAGTCACTCATGGAGAATGCTTGGTGCAAAGCGGTCTTCAATGAAGCAATTTGATCAATAGAGCTACCTGTGATCAGAAAATCATCAACATACAACACTATAATCATTATTTAACCATCAATCATCTTCATATAAACATTAGGATCAGACTTGCACCGAACATAAGATTGTGACAAGAGGAAATTGTCCATTTTGGCATACCAAGCCTTGGGGGCTTGCTTAATCCCATTTAAGGACTTCTTCAACCTGCACACAAGATCAGGATATGATTATACCCTTCTAGCTGCTGCATATATCTCATATTCAAGATACCCATGGAGAAATGCACTTTTCACATCCATGTGATGCACTTCCCATCGCCTGGATGTCGCAATTGCCAAAAATAGTCTTATCGAATCCTTTTGTGCAACAGGGGAAAACTTTACATTGTAGTCAAGGCCTTGGACTTGTGAAAAGAAATTTGATACTAGAATAGCCTTATATTTCACTTCTGTACCATCAACTGCACATTTTGTTTTGTATATCCACTTGCACCTTACCAATTTTTTGCCTGCGGGGAGCTTGACTAACTCCCATGTTTCATTCTTCTGCAATGACTGAAACTCCTCATCCATGGAAATATGCCATATAATATCATGTGAAGATTCCTCATATGTCTAAGGATCATAATCTTCCATCATAAAACACTTCTTAGAAAGGTAGGGGTCATTCACATTGAGAGCAATCTCAAATTGTGATCTAGTCCTCCTTGTGTCCTGAGGATTTCCCACTAGTTCACCTGCTGCTTGCAAAGTCTTAGCATCCCATTTAGGATTTGTAGGTGAGTTATCACATGCAATAAAATGTTCTTCATCATCATAAATATCATAATCAAAAAATTCAATGGCATCACTTACTTCTTCTTTAGTCGGTGGTGAAGATGGTTCTCCAATTTCAGCACTCTGTGAGGGCACCTCCTCAAACTGAACACTCCTTTATATGAAGGATTTTTGAGTGTGCATGTTCAGAAAATTATACCCTTTAGATTCCTCTAAATATCCAACAAATAAACATGGTTTCCTTTGGGGCTGCAAATCCCTCCTCTTCTCAAGTGGAATCCTAGCCCAAGCCTTTGAGCCAAAAATCCTAAAATGAGAGATATCGGGTTTGTGACCTGTCCAAGCTTCAAAATGAGTGATACCTTTGAGAGCTTTGTGTGGCACTCTATTATGAATGTATGTGGTACAATTTATTGCCTCATCCCATATCTTGGGATATAATGACTTTGCCTCAAGCATACATGTGGCCATCTCCTTTAGAGACCTATTTTTCCTCTCAACAAACCCATTCTGCTGAGGTGTATATGGAACTATGTGTTGCATCTGAATGAATGAAGAGGCACAAAATTGTTGAAACTCTGATTTCACATATTCACCACCATTATCAGATCTAATAATTTTAATATGCCTACCAGACTAGTTCACAACTGAGGCTTTGAATAGCTTGAACAAACCAAAAACTTCAGATTTTAGCTTGATGAAATAAATCCAACAGTACCTGCTAAAGTCATCTATGAATGTGAGGATGTACTTGGAATCATTCAAAGACTCATGAGGGAATGGAAATGATATATCAGTATGAATAAGGTCTAATAGTGCAGTGTTTCTCTCAAAATTGGATCTCCCATACTTATGCTCGGGATGTTTTCCTAAGATGCAAGATTGACAGACACCTTTGGAAAATCTGATATTGGGCAACCCTATAACCACCTCTTTCTCATGAAGTTGGGAAAGGTATTTATAATTTAGGTGGCCAAATATTTCATGCCGTAGTTTGTTGGACTCATTGGCATGGTTTAAAAGAGCAGAAGGTGATGGATTTGGCACAAAGTGAGAAAACTTGTAGATTCTAGAACAGTGATCAGCAGTACCAAATGCAATAATTTTTCCTGTTGAAATTTCAGCTATCTCAACATCATTGGGGGTAAAGGTTACTCTCTTGGACAATAGGTTTGCAGCCAGTATAGGTACATATAATACATTATTAAATTAACCAAACTCGAGATCTATGCTACCTTTGCCTTTGCTAGAAATTTTAGAATTGTCTCCCAATACAATATTTGGACCACTGGAAGAGTCAAGTGAAGTGAAACAATTACTTGTATACACCATGTGTCTCGAAACACCAGAATCAATAATGAATGAAGAAGTTTTGGATGTGCTGGCCGTTAGTGCATGAACTCTCTCTTTATCATCCGAATTTTGTCCTCCATCCTTCCTCCTTGCGCTCTCTGGAAAAGGAATGTTGACTTTCTCTAAGAGTTGAGCCATTTGGTCAATGGTTTTCTTCATGAAAGAGATTTCAGGATGAAATCCCTTGCTGCAATAATTGCACTTTGTCCTCTCATTCTTTTTATTTGGATTCCTTTTGAAATTTGAGGAGTCCTCATTAATTTTCTGCTTATCTTTCCTCTCACCGGTGGGCTTCTTGAAATTTCCCTTCTTCTTCCCTTTCGAACCCTTTGAATCTCCAACATTCAGACAGTGGTCTTTGGATGGATTTTTAATGGCTCCCATCAATACCAATTTGTCTTGTTCTTGTGTCAAAGACTCCACGAATTCTAAAAGTGTCAGGCTCTTCCAATTTTTAATTGCTTTCCGGGTGGAATGGAAAGTCGAGACAAAAATTGAGTAGTTGGGGCCAAGTTTGGAGAGAATTTCCAAGACTAATTGTTCATCCTTTTTGTCAATTCCACATTACTTTAGCTGCAACACAAGTGATTTGAATTTCGAGAAGGAATCCTGTAGATTATCAAAATTTTGTGGACTCAAAGAGACTAGCTCGTTATCCAATTGGTGGCCTCTTAATTCATCGGTTTTCCCGAACAATTCTTGAAGTTTCAGCCATAATTCATTGGGAGAAGTGAGGCCATCAAGATGAAATAGAAGTTCCCTAGATGTAGTGAGACATAAAAACCCATAGGATTCATCTCTTCAATTGTGCCATTTAGATTTCTCTACTGCTGAGGTTGGCTCAGCTTCAGTTGCCATTGTCACCCTGTAGAGCCCTTTGCTCCTCAATAAGATCTCCATCCGTTCCTTCCAATCAAAGTAATTGAAGGGAGTGAGGATGATCTGCTGTGGATGATCCATGGCTGCTCTGAAATAACTTATGGACTGATTTTGGTATACTTCTGGATGCTCAAATGCACCCCGTAGAGAATAGAATGCACCCGATGGATTGATCAATGCACCCTCCTTGAGACTCGTTGGATCCTGTAAGACAATATAAGGATAAAGGAAATTCTTGCTAGCTTTGATACCATGTGAAATTTAGTTCACACCAATATCTAATCAATAAATTACACTCACTCACAGAAGATCTCACACAACTAGTCAAAGACACAAAAAATTACTCACAAAGATACAATTCTGTATTAACTTCTCATGAATAAAATACATCAACCAACCTTATGAAGGTAATAGGTTGTTGTTATATAAAATTACAACAGAGATTTGAATGGCCAAAGATGCCATTTGTATCATCTCATCATGAGACTTACTAAAAATATGTTCATCCCCCCTAGGTGGCAAGTATGCTTTCCAAATCACTCCAAAGGCTCACGAATTGCTAAATTAGTGAGATGAAGGTGATGTATGATGAAAAACAATTCCAAATACGAAATTTGGAAAGAAGAAACATTGTGGAGTGTCATGGGTGCAAAAAACAAGTTTCCTAAGGTGACTAACTTTTCCCCATAGGGTAAAAAGCTGTAAAAAGCAGTAAAACTGTTGGCAGGCGGTTTGGTAAGGAAGAATCGCAGCATCGCCGATGCTGCCATACGTCAGAAGAGGTCACGAAAGGAAGAAGGCTCTATTATTTTATGTGTTTTTTGAGTCGTGTGTACCGCAATATGCGGGTTTTGGGGTCATTGGACCATATGAGATGTAATTTCGAGCTAAGTATACCGCAATAGGCGGGTTTTTGGGTCATTTGGACTGTGTCAGTTTGATTTTGGGTCATTTGTCTAGGAGTCAGTTAGGAAGTTGTTAGTATGTGGACAAGCATTGTAAATGCGGAATCCTATATATAGACAAAAAGTTGTAGGTCAGGGGAGGAAAAAGGGAAGAAGAAGCGAGAGATCTGAGAGAGATGTTGTTGGTATGTGTTTTGTGCACATGTTCTGAGATCCAGAGATATTGTTGAAGTCTGTGATCTGCAGAGGCATTGTATTGGGTTTTTGCAGTAATAATATGATGTGATGAAACTGTTTCTGTGCAATCTTGGTGTGTCTTCTGTCTTTTGATGGTAATGCAATGTTTCTTTGATGTAATAGTCACTTTACTGTTATAATCTGTCGCAACAATGAATGTTTCCATTAAATGATGCTATGAGTACAATAATGTCGAAGTGAATACATAGATTTATTGTTGAATGTTGCAATAATATTAAGTAGTTGATGCCGCAACATCCTCCTTCATTTGGCGGAAACATGGTTCCGTCCACTCTCCCTTGATCGCCTCAGGTGAGACCTCATCTGCTCTGCAGGTGTTGCTGGGCAGGGTAAAACCTGTCTGGGCTGGTGCTCAGGGAGATCGTGGTGGGTTGGTGTCGACGGCGATGGGAACCCCTGTCGACTGGGTTTGAGTCAACAAATGGTTCTGTTGCCGGGACCGTGTGTGAAGTGAAAGGAGGATATGTTGTGGCACCCAACAAAACCGGAGATCCAAGAATGGTTTGACCAGAGGTTGCAGGAATTTGCTGAAGAAGAAATCTGGAACACTCGACTGACAGTAGGTGAGTGGGTAGATAGATATATTCACGATGGTCTGAATGAATGGTTCTTCTATGAGTTCTTGGTCCTGTTGTTCGAATGGTTGGCGAAGTTGACCTTTCAAAAGAGGAACTTCCAGGGCGGTGAGCCAACGACCTGGACCCCAGAGCTGATCCAAGAACTACAGGAAGTCGATAATAAAGCATCACAGGCATTTGAAGTATGGTTCCATAGCATCCTAGAGAGATATATCACAGAATTCATGGTTGATACTCAGAAATCCTATAGTGAAGTCGTAAGATATTTTTTCCGCGAGCCCCGGGGCAGGTTTCTGTTGTTGCTTCAACTGATGATTAAGATGCTTATTTGCGAAAAGGGTATATTGAAGATGCATCTTGATCAATAGACAGCCTGGTGGGTGGGGGCCATGGGTACCGCGACAGTTGGGGGCAGTACATGGAATGATAAGGGGTAGATGGGTGCAGGTCATGGCGAGACTATGAGTGAAGCCGAGGAAGAAAGTGGTATTACAAGGGCAGGAGCAAGGTTCCAACAGGAAAAGAGGCAAAGGACAGGAGAAGGTCCTGCTACGGTCGAATCGCAAGGCCGTGAAGGAACACCACACGGGATGAAGCGGCCTCACAGTCCGGACAAGGACAACCATGCTACTCCCAGGATAGAGGCAAGACCAAACCCCAGCACCAACATACCCATACCTCCACTCACCATCTCTCAGATAGCAATAAATACCACTTCGACACCGTCGAGTTCATCAATACCACAGAAGTTAATCGGTATTAGTACAACGAAAGGAGGAAGGAAGCCTAAGTTACCCAGAATGGAGGGTGAGGATACTAAGTTACCGTTGTTCCAAGGAAGTGGAACAGATAACCCTGAACAACATTGGTTTCTATGTGAGGCTGTATGGACTGTCAAACAGATCACTGACGATGATGCTAAAAAGGGACAATTGGCGACGACTCTTCGCGATCATACCTTGGACCGGTTTATGAAATTTACGGAAGTTCCTGTTGGCGCTCCGGCAAAAACCCTGGATGAGATTCATGCAGGACTGATCGCAGATTTCCGGAAGCCCAAATATGAAGCACAATACATCATAGATCTCAAAGAGATTAAGTAGTATCCCAATGAGACTGTGTGGGATTTTGATCAGTGATTTAAAACGCTGATGGAAAGGGTCATTTTTGACATGAGTACCATCCAACCTAAGGAATGGTTTATCGCGGCCTTGCTTCCGCATATTCGACTACCAATGATGCAGCAGAACATTACCACACCGAGTGAAGCTTTGGAGATCATGATGTGGCTGGAGGCATCGCCTATTAGGGACAATGTAGCTGGGATGTCGCTGATCCAGACACAATTGGCTAACCTGACCATCCAGTTACAGGATCTGAAGAAAGGCAAGGAGCAATGGGAAGAATCCCGGTGTATGCGATGTCGGGGAGAAGGACATACTAAGGATTATTGCCCGGACTTCCGCAACTATCTAGTTTCAGGAGCATCAAATCCGTTGAATGGTGGTAGCATGTCGTGGTGGTGCATTTGCCACGTGTACGGGCACATCCATGTCAGAAAATGATCACAACCCCGAGGAATCTTTATTGTACATTTTGCAAATTAGTGGGTCACGATGACAAGGATTGTCATGCATATGGGTTGCTACAAGAGAGAATATATGATGCGTTCTATGTAAAGGACGACCAATGTGTCGTACAATAGTCGCAACCACCATCGCAGGTAGCCCAACCACTACCTCAACTGCAGATGCAGTTTGTACCGCAGCAGCAGCAATCACCGCAGTTCATGTTGCAATATGCTCTGATGTCGATGGCTCCACAACAGCCACAGTACGTACAACAACCGCAGTATGCACAGCAAAGGCAAGGAATGCGACCGACACCAATGCAGCAACAGTTCAACCAACCACAGTACCAGCAGCAGGGAGGATTCCAGGGAGGATACCGCGGAGGACGTGGCGAAGGATTTGGTCGTGGAGGAGGACGAGGTGGTCGCAGACCTGTTCAATGCTATCACTGTGCAGTATGGGGACACTACCAGTGAGACTGTCCACTACTGTAGAACCAATGTACGTTCTTTTTTGTTAACGATCACACGGTTGAGAACTATCTGCAGTTGATTGCACGATGGAAAGCAGGGAATACTCCCCAGTTGCAGAACCATCCCCAGGCGCAACAGCCTACCCAGAACCAAGCGCAGCAACCGGTGCAGAACCAAAATATGCGGCCAAATTAGAATCAGAATGTGGACCCACCCGGGAATCCGTCGTTGAACCAAACCCAAGGTGTGAATATCGCGACAATTTCTGTAGAGCCAAGACCACAAGATGCTTCCATTGCTATGGTAACTTGCGCAGGAAAGACAACAGGAGAGGACGGCTCACTAATCCGGTTAGCCGGACAAAATAAGGTATCATTTGACATTGATGTGGAGTGGGAGGCATTTCTTCAAGCACGTTGTGCAGTAGAAAAAGACCGAGGTAAATCTATTGTGTATGACATGCCCTCTACTTTTGATGCTACTTCAGAGGTTGGCCCGTCGTGGTAGCCCAGCACACTTCAAGCATTTTCGGAACATTGTTTATCCCTGGCAAGAGATCCGATGCTCTTGCTGCGATTGAAGCTCTGTTGCGAAGACCAGCCCAAGATTCACAAGAGCTTGCGGTTAATTCCTTACAACGACGGAAGACAGGTAAGGAGATGCGGATGAATATTCAAATTGGCGACTACGATGTTGATTCAGTTATTCTAGATCTTGGTTCGGATTTCAACATCTTGACCAAGCAGGCTTGGCAGAAGATGGGGAGTCCCCCATTGAGTTGGTCTCCTGTATAGCTCTAGTTAGCTAATCACGCTAAGGTGACACCGATTGGGAGAGTTACACGAATGGTGGTGGACATTGAGGAAATGAAAACATATGCCGACTTTGATGTAATAGAAGTAGTTGAGAGAGGAAGCTCTTATCCAACACTACTGAGGATTGGATGGGCTAATGATAATGGAGCTGTAATCAACTTCAAGCGATGGATGATGACTTTTGAAAATCACAATCTCAGAGTTATTGCCCCGTTGGATCCGGCTGAAGGACGCCGCTACATAGAACCAGTGCAGGATGACAATCCCAATGGATGGGACCATGCATTCAATATCTCTGAAGATTATATCCATCCGACTGCCAACGGTGAGCTGGGATGGCACAGTGACAGCTCTGCGTCTTCCGACTCTGATGATGCGCTAGAATATTGGTAGAATCGCTTGCACAAGGTGTCGTTTCGTAAGTGTGGGTTGATCGCACAGTCATTATGCCGTGTTGCAATTGAAGTGGTCACACTACCAATATATGAAGGACTGCCTGGCTTATCTGACTTTCTAACAGCGTTTGAGGAAAGAGTTTCCGAACCACAGCGATAGCTGGCATTGAACAAAGCACTGAAGGCTGCTCCATCACGCTGGTGGGTGACACACAAGGCATCAATTGATGAATGGTCGAAATGCAGAAGGTTGATGATGGTATGCTTTAGTGATACCGAGGTTTACCACACTGGAAAGTATGATGGTCGGAATGATCCTGGTGGTCACTTGATGGAGTGTTAGCGGTTATGGGTATCGCAACCAAGAGATGAGTGGGTCCATGCTTTTATCCATACATTGGATGAGATGCCACGAACATGGTATACTGCAGCTAAGTTGAAAGGAGAAATTTCTACTTGGATGGAGCTCACAATGTGTTTTACCCATACATTCAGTTTTACGAATGCCAATCTAGAGGTCAATAATGCATTACAGCTCATCCGTGATGTAATTCTGCAGGTTGTCCCGGTGACTTATCCTGCGGATCCGCATATGCACTACCAGATGCAGTCTCTCATGGAATGCTTCAATATCCGTGGTGGACCAGAAGATGGTGATGATCCGCGAAATGTGAATATCCCAGAATCAGAGGGAAGTCGTGTTGTGGTACCACCTGATGCACCAAGCGATCCGATCAGTTAGCCGCTGAAGATATGCAAGATTAACATTGGGGCAGAGGACAATCCGAAGTTTGAAAATGTCAGGGATTATTGGGATGATGAGCTGATAAGAAAGGTCACTGATTTGCTCCATGAGTTTCAGGATGTATTTCCCACAAAGTTTTCTGACATGAAGGGGATTCTGGGCAACTTAGGGGAGATGAAGATTCCATTAAAACCAGATGCTAAGCTGATCCGGCAGTGACCCTACCGATTGAATCCGTGACATAAGGAGAGGGTCAAGGTAGAATTGGATCGCATGTTGGACGTCGATATCATTGAACCAGTTGAGGAGTTGGAATGGATTAGTCCTATGGTGGTACAGGATAAGAAGACTGGCAAAGTGCACATTTGCGTTGACCTCAGAAAACTAAATAATGCATGTTTGCATGATCTGTTCCCAACCCCATTTACTGACAAAGTGCTCGAAGGTGTGGGTGGCCAGGAGATGTACTCTTTCACAGACAGGTTCTCTAGATACCATCAGATCCGCATTGCCAAAGAAGATTGCCATAAGACCACTTTCATTACCGAATGGGGCTGCTTTCAGTACACCGTGATGTCGTTCGGCTTGAAGAATGCACCTGTGATATTTTCACGGGTTGTCATTGCTGCATTCAAAGATTTCATTCAGAATTTTTTGCAAGTATACATGGACGATTGGACGGTCTATGGTTTGGTCTGTGATCGTCTGGCGAATCTGCAATTGATGTTGGAGCAATGTCGACAACACCAGATATCGTTGAACCTAAAGAAATGTATCTTTTGTGCACCGTTTGGTATACTATTGGGTCATATTGTGTGTAAGAAAGGATTGTTGGTCGACCCAGCAAAGATTGCGCTCATTCTGAGTTTAACACCACCGACTACTGTTAAGCAGTTACGGGCGACGCTGGGACACACGGGGTATTATCGCAAGTTCATCAAGGGTTATGCTGCAATTACCTCCCCTATGGAGAAGTTGTTGAAAAAGGATGCGGTATTCCAGTGGAGCCCTGAATGTCAAGATAGCTTTGAGACACTAAAGACGAAGATGGCTTCGGCGCCGATATTAGTATTTCCTAACTGGAGTAAGGAATTCCATGTTCATGTTGATGCCTCATCGATCGCGCTGGGAGTGGTATTGGCCCAGCCCGAAGAGGGGGATCTTGATCACCCCATTTCTTTTTCCAGCCGGAATTTTTCATCTGCAGAAAGAAACTACACTACTATGGAGAGGGAAGGTCTGGCAATGGTTTATGCGTTGCAGAAGTTTCGCCATTACTTATTGGGAGGCCATTTCAAGATGTTCACAGATCATTCTGCATTAAAATACCTGGTCAATAAGCCTGTGTTGGGGGGGAAGATCTGTCGATGGCTTCTTCTGTTTCAGGAGTTCGATTTTGAAGTAATTGTGAAGCCAGGGCAGTTAAATGCTGGCCTGGATCATCTCTCCCAGATTGAAACAGGAGAGGAGACAACTAACATTGAAGATGGGTTTCCTGATGCGCAATTGTTTAAAGTTGGAGTCGCTAATGGATATTTTGAAGAAATCATTCAATTTCTGGCGATAGGTACTGCACCCGAGGAATTCACCACTAGTCAGAAGAAGCAGTTGGTAGTCAAGGCTGCAAACTTCCAGCTAATCGCAGGAGCGCTATACAAGATGGGTGCTGATGAGATATTGCGATGGTGTGTCTTGCCACATGAGTAAGAGCAGATCCTTTCTGAAACACATGCGGGAATGGCTGAAGGGCACTATGGTGGTCGTGCGATGGCAAGGAAGGTGCTTCGAGCGGGGATCTGGTGGCCTACGCTGCATAGTGATGTCACCGATTATGCACGGTCCTGCGACATTTTTCAGAGAACCGAGAATCCATCCAGATGGGATGAGATGCCGTTGATGCCTCAGTTGACATTGCAGCCATTCGACAAATGGGAAGTAGACTTTCTGGGACCTATCAATCCACCAGGTAAGCGCACTGGTGCTAGGTATATCATCACTACGACAGATTACCTTACGCAATGGGCAGAAGCTGTACCAGTCATTGATTGTTCCGTGACCACAACTGTGTGATTTCTCTTTGACTACATTGTCACTTGCTTTGGCTGCCCCAAGATATTGTTGAGCGATCAAGGAAGCCACTTTCTCAATCGTAGCATCAGCGCATTGACGGAGGAGTTGCAGATACAGCATAAGAAGAGTACACCCTATCATCCACAGGTGAATGACATGGTGGAGGCTTTCAATAAGATATTGGAGCATGCGCTGACAAAGGTGTGCAATGTGAACCGCGATGACTGGGATCTAAAAATCCCAGCAGTATTGTGGGCCTATTGCACCACATGTAAAAGGCTGATAGGGCAGACACCATTCAATCTAGTGTATGGGCAAGAAGCGGTTATGCCTATGGAGTATATCATTCCGAGTCTGTGCATAGCGGCAGCAACTGGTATGGTTGTTGCGGCAGCATTAGAGGAACGTATTGCACAGTTAATACAACTGGAGGAAGATTGCTTTATCGCCGGTTTCCATCAGGGCATGGAGAAAGATTGCCAGAAGGCTTGGTGTGATCGCCACATCAAGAACAAACAGTTTCAACAGGGTGATTTGGTGTTGTTGTATGACAGCAAGTTTAGGAAACATCCAGGAAAATTGCAGATGCATTGGCTTGGTCCATATCGCATTAGTAGCATTGCTTCAGGAGGATCAGTACAGTTACAGCAGTTGGATGGAGCGATGCTCCCCAAGTTGATTAATGGTAGCAGGTTGAAGCCCTATCGGTCGGGCTTGGAACAGCGCGATGCCTGAGTCGCATCAGAAAAAAATAAAAATAAAAACATGTGTAGATTGATTGGTGGCAGGATGGCGTACCAACAGGGCTGGCATGCGGAAGTAGGGAGGCTTCTGTCGCAAGTTAGGAGCAGTCTGCGATAAGTAGCAGCGTTGTGACTGGGTCACATCAGAAATCATTACGCAGATGGGACTTTTTCCTTTTGGGCAGATATGATCGTTAGTCGATTCAGATTGTGCCAGAAGAACGCACGTTTGGAATAAGGAATACACCGAGGCAGCATGGCCGATGGCACTTGGAGGGATGGTTTGCATGGTTGGCACGAAGCATCCACTACGACAACATGGCCAAAGGGATGCTTCGCACATTTTTGCACGCAGGGCAACAGGCGGAAGTACGATTGCTCCGAAGTCCGGTTAATACTCACACGGAACAGCGGAATACTATGATTACCCTAGTAAGTGAGCAAGTGGAGCAAAGGATTGCCAAGGCAGACGAACGGATGAATGAGATGTATAAATATAGGACCCACAGATAGTAATAGCACAGAGGTTGTTTCAATTAAGAGGGGTTATGTTACAAGAGGCTCAGGAATCTAGCTAAGTTAGGAATTCCAAGGAGGTTGTGGAAATGATCCATTTTATTTCAAGTGGTAGCACACCAAGTGCGTTGAGGGCCCGAACCACAAGTGTACATGAGTGGTTGGAGAAAGCTAGGCCTCGGACACTCTAGGGTTACAAGCATGAAGTCTCGTCCGATATGTCTAGGCAGTTGGTGATGGTTTGAAGTCTTGTGGTCCCTGCAACCACACAAAAGGTGGGGTTCGTCGCCCCCGGGTCCCTGTAACATGTGCTTACTGGTGCAAAACAGATGTGCCAGAACCACTAGCCTGTTTTACACCCTGGCGTTGCTCGTAAAATTCCTCTCCATTTACAATTGGTCTCTCAAGACTGGAGGATGAGTTTGCAAGGTCTGTGACAGTAAGTCGGGAAAAGTCCACTTTTGGGCAAGAAGTACATGATAGCGAGCAGATGATTAGTGTAGTAGAAGGAGCAGGACAACACCGCGTGATCCAGACAGGAAGAATAGTTGTGGAACTATAGTTCATCCCTAGTAGAGTGACGACCATAGAGTACACCATGTCCAGTTGACGTGACTCGAAGGTGAGCCACAAGATTGTGTTGGGGGCCTATTGGCAGGCGGTTTGATAAGGAAGAATCGCAGCATCGTCGATGTTGCGATACATTAGAAGAGGTCATGGAAGGAAGAAGGCTCTATTATTTTATGTGTTTTTTGAGTCGTTTGTACCGCAATATGCGGGTTTTTGGGTCATTGGACCATATGAGATGTAATTTCGAGCTAAGTATACCGCAATTGCTGGGTTTTTGGGTCATTTGGACCGTGTCAGTTCAATTTTGGGTCATTTGTCCAGGAGTCAGTTAGGAAGTTGTTAGTATGTGGACAAGCATTGTAAAGGAAGAAGCCTATATATAGACATAAAGTTGTAGGTCAGAGGGGAGGAAAAGGGGAAGAAGAAGCGAGAGATCAGAGAGAGATGTTGTTGGTATGTGTTTTGTGCGCATATTCTGAGATCTAGAGATATTGCTGAAGTCTGTGATCTGCAGAGGCATTGTATTGGGTTTTTGCAGTAATAATATGATGTGATAAAACTGTTTATGTGCAATCCTGGTGTGTCTTTTGTCTTTTGATGGTAATGCAATGTTTCTTTGATGTAATAGTCGCTTTACTGTTATAATCTGCAGCAACAATGAATGTTCCATTAAATGATGCTATGAGTACAATAATGTCGAAGTGAATGCATAGATTTATTGTTGAATGTTGCAATAAGATTAAGTAGTTAATGCCGCAACATCCTCCTTCATTCGGCGGAAACATGGTTCTGTCCACTCTCCCTTGATCACCTCGGGTGAGACCTCATCTGCTCTGCAGGTGCTGCTGGGCAGGGTAAAACCTGTCTGGGCCGGGTGCTCAGGGAGATTGCGGTGGGTTAGTGTCGACAGTGATGGGAACCCCTATAGAATGGGTTTGAGTCAACAAAAACTCAGAAGTGCGCCTTTCCTACCAAATCTTATCCAAAATATTTTAGGAAAGCGCCCAAATGGCCTAGGTATCTTGTGGTCCACACTTTGGAAGTATTGTGGTCCCCCCAATGTTTCCTTGTGGTCCACACAAGGCAATTTCCTAGTTTATTACATAGGTAATTAACCATAGAAGATTAATTAATGCTCCAATATAATTAAATGACATAGGTAGGAAGATTTAATATTCCAACAATGATCTCCTTTTTCCCTTGTAGCACTAGAAGGGAATTTCACTCAATTCTACTTCCCATATAAACAATGCTCACAGAAATTGAAATCTAGTTTGCAATTATACATACCTTCAACCATACCTTTACCTTGTAATGCTTGAAGGCCCTTCTCTCCAATATGTCCCAACCTTCGATGTCACAGCATAATGTCTCCTCCATAAACGTTAGTGTCTTTAATTTCTTCACTTTTACCCTCAGGAACACTAGAGTTGTTACACCCATTAGTGACGTTGCTTCCCAACAGCTTGTATAAAGTTCCACACCGAACTCCCCTCATCAAAACCATTGCTCCTCGAACCATTTTACATCTATCTTTTTTTAATATAATGTTTACACTTGCATAGCTCATTGTGCTAATAGATATCATGTTTTTGGCCAGATATAGAATGTGAAAAACACCAAGAAGGGTTCTAATCCTTCCATCCTTCAACATTAACTTCACTTTTCCACTCCCTATGATTTGGGCTAGTGAATCATCTCCTGGGAGGACATCCCCTCCATTATACCTTTCATACTCACTAAACCACTCCCTATTAGGATTCATATGAAAGTAAGCACCTGAGTCATCAACCAAACATCACTTCCTAATTTTATACTTGTAGAATCCAAGTACACATCCCCTCCTTCTTCTCAGGAGGAATTTCCTTCTATGGACGGAGTATCCTCTAACCTTTTACCTCTTTCAACACTTTTTTATCTATAGTTATTTTTATAATTCCTAGCCTTACCGCATTTCCAACATTATTTCTTCAAAGATTCTCCCAAATATTTAGACCTTCCCCTAGACTTAGCCTTATCCCCCCTATAGATCTATTTTTCTAATCTTTGGAACAACCTCTCATTGATAAGGTATTAGTGCTATGATTTTCAATGTATTTTCTCCTCATTTCCTCTGATAGCAAGGATGCAACTACATCCTCAAACTTCAATGTAGACTAAGTTGCACTACCTATTACTACAATTAGAATATCCCAAGAGTCTAGTAGAGAACATAACAAGGTAATACACTTCTCTTGTTCATATATCTTAATATCAATTGAGTTTAGTTGGCTTACCAGAGTATTGAATGCATTTAGATACTCTGTCACGAAGTCGCCATCTTCCATCTTGAGATTATATAGTTTCTTTCGCAAAAAAAATCTATTTAACAAGGACTTTGACTGATACAGATTCCCTAACTTTTCCCACAACTTCTTTGTACTGTATTCTCTAGAGAAATTCGATAGTACCAAATCTAAGAAACAAAGACAAATCGTACTCCTCACCTTTCTATCCAAATTATCCCAATATTCTTTCAACATAGCAATAGGTTTTCACCTAGATCCACGACCACCCAATATTCCTTATCTACTAGAAGATCCTCCATCTTGAGATTCCACACCTCAAAAAATTTTCCATTAATTTTTTTTTTATTTCTACTCTAGAATTTATCACCAATCTTTCAGCAAAAGAATCACCCCTGCATATCTCCCACATAAACCATGTTTATTACACACCCAAGAACCAAGCTAAAGCGTCAGCAACAAAGGAGTTCCCCTGAATCCAACTACTACTCTAATACTAATTGGAAGTTCTAAAACTCTTTAAGTGTAATAATGCATACAATTCTTAATGAACACATAAAGTAAACAATGACATTCACACACAATACACAAAGATTTACCCTAGAAACCCCGAAGGGAAAAACCAACTTAACTTAGAGTGCATTGCTCTCTTCATTTCTTTTTTTCATTGTATTAATCAACCATTTAAAATACAATATATAGGTATTCACCAACCTATGGAACCCTAATTCGCAAATTGGAATCAGATTACAATGGGACGAAAACCATGGGTCACAAATAGGGAAAAATGGGGAAAAACAACCCAAAATTCTTTTCTTGGGGGCTTCACCCTGAACCCCCAAATGGGGGCCCACTATCCCCCATGGCCCCAAGCTAGGGGGGATCCTCCCCAAACCCCCTTAATTTAGGGGACATACCTCAAATCCCCTCCAAAAGGTGGGTAGTCATGCAAAGAATATAACCACATGCCCAACAACAATGAGTTTGTTTGATGTTGCCTGCCATGATGTACATGGTTAACCTTGGTTTATTATGGATGACCATGTTGACTATGGTTAAGCTTGATTGACTTTATGGCACAATGTGAAATTCATCTTAGCTAACTTATTTTGATTGTGATATTCGTCAATGGTTATGTTACATTACGACATTCAACTTTGTTAACTTATGTCGAATTGCTATGTTCCCTAATGGTTATCCGCCATTGTGACATTTTTCAACGGTTTTGTTGCATTAAATAAGATTCACCATGGTTAACTATGATGTACATGGTTGACCATGGTTTCCTATGGATGACAATGTTGACTATGGTTGAATGTGGCATTGAGAGGTTGACTTCAATATTATGTCACACTATGACAATAATAGGTTTATAATATGGTTATGTATGGGTGATGACTTTGAGTCATGTCCAACCATGATTAACCATGGTTGAACATGATTTACTTTATTTCACATTGGGTAATCATCTTAGTTGAGTTATGTCAATTGCGATGTTCCTTAATGTTTGTGTTGTGTTGAATCCTTAAGGGTTATGTTGGATTATGATAATACTCAAGGGTTATATCACATTGAAACAATCATCTTAGGTGACTTATGTCAAATTGATACATTCCTCAAGGGTTATGCTGCATTGTGGCATTCTGCAAAGGTTATTTCACATTGAATTTGTTTGACTATTGTTTCTCATGATATACATGGTTGACCATGATGTACATGGTAGAAAATGGTATACTATGAATGATCATGTGGACTATGGTTGATCATGATTAAATTTATCTCATATTGTGAAATCATCTTGGTTGACTTATGTCAATTGCAATGTTCATCAATGGTTATGCCAAATTGAAACATTCATCTTGGCTAACTTGTGTCAAGTTGCTAGGTTCCTCAATGCTTATGTTGCATTGTGATATTCCTTAAGGGTTATATCACATTGAATTTGTTTAACTATGGTTGACTGTTAATAATTGTGGTTGAGCATGATGTACATGGTTTACTATGGATAGCATTGTTGACTATGGTTAAAGATGATTCCGTTTAAGTCACATTACAGTAATCAATTGCGGCTTTAACTAACAGGTGCCTTTCAGTTTTGGAGGTGGACTTTATCTTTCAAAATTCTCTTCTTGTGTTGTTAACGAATTTGCAATGAGTCAAGAGTTAGAATGACAACTGTCATACTACTATCACGTTTTTGATGTAACGCATTTGATGAGCTTTTTTTTTAGAAACAACTTCGTAGTATCTTTTTAGAGTTTTTATTTTGGTTGTTTCAAAATATGACTATATAAGTCATGAGTAGATAGTAGTTAAAGGGGGGATTCAATAGAGAGAAGGAGTTGTCATATAGAGTTGTAATTTCCAAAACTTTGAAGCTGATTCATATGTCATGTTTACACTTATGCTGGCATGCGTTTTGGTGATGTCTTAAGAAACTGGTAACATTGAATTTTATGTTTTCTTTGACACAATTATATATATGAATATCAACTCTCTTTTACATTTTATTTTCACATCTTGATTTACATACACATTGTACTGTGTTGTATTGATTATGTTTTCACTTTCAAATACACCATGTTACAATTTCTGATCGTGTGATGTCTATAGTTATTATTAGATAAATTTCATTATTTAGTATAACTTTTATGTCATTATTCGTATGATTTACTGTTCTTATTATCTATTTGTATAGATTTTTTGGATCGGTAATTATTATAATCTCTCAGATATTAGACATAGTAGGACTTGTTGTTTGTGACAGTACTCATGTTATAGGTTGTGATAAATTATTATTATTTATTATTATATATTTCGGTGATTTACTTTTATTGGGATGATGATATATTAAATGAGATTTTACTCGGAATATATTATATCTTCAACATCATAACTTACATTACAACAGGTGTCAGTAATTACTCAAAAATGCTCTTGTCCAAGATAGGTTATCATAGTTCATAGAAAAAATAGTTAGCACTAGTTTAGCAGCTGTTAAATAGATAGTTTCTTTTAATTTAGATAACTCTTTATTTGTTAGGTAATTTTTAAGAATACTTTTTTGAGACTCTCCTTAAGAGAGCAAAACTTAGATGGTAGAAGGACCATAACCTACAAGAATTAACTATACCAAACATACCGGGGGCTATGTTAAGCGCCTTGTGTGGGTTAGTTCTCCGTAGTTGGCCATAGACAGAAAATATGGCCAACACCCATGTAGATCTATTTTTCTGATGTTTGGAACAACCTCTCATTGAAAAGGTATTAGTGCTATGATTTTCAATGGATTTTATCCTCGCTTCCTATGATAGCAAGGATTCAACTACATCCTCAAACTTCAATGTAGACTAAGTTGCACTACCTATTGCTACAATTAGAATATCCCAAGAGTCTGGTAGAGAACATAACAAGGTAATACGCTTCTCTTGTTCATCTATATTAATATCAACTGAGGTTAGTTGGATTACCAGAGTATTGAATGCATTTAGATACTCTATCATGAAGTCGCCATATTCCATCCTAAGATGATATAGTTTCTTTCGCAAAAACAATCTATTTGACAGGGACTTTGACTGATACAAATTCCCTAACTTTTCCCACAACTTCTTTGTAGTGCCTTCTCCATAGACATTCAATAGTACCAAATCTAAGAAACAAAGACAAATCATACTCCTCACCTTTCTATCCAACTTATCCCAATATTCTTTCAACATAACAATAGGTTTTGCACCTAGATCCACGACCACCCAATATTCCTTATCTACTAGAAGATCCTCCATCTTGAGCTTCCACAACTCAAAAAATTTCCATTAAATTTTGTATTTCCACTCTAGAATTTCTCACCATTCTTTCAGCAAAAGAATCACCCCTACATAGTTCCCACAGAAACCACATTTATTACACACCCAAGAACCAAGATAAACCATCAGCAACAAAGGCATCCCCCTAAAGCCAACTACTACTCTAATACCAATTGGAAGTTCTAAAACTCTTTAAGTGTAATAATGCATACAATTCTTAATGAACATAGAAAGTAAACAATGGCATTCACACACAGTACACAAATATTTACCCTGGAAACCCCGAAGGGAAAACCCAAATTAACTTAGATATTCATTGCTCTCTTCATTTATTTTTTTCATTGTATTAATCAACCATTTACAATACAATATATAGGTATTCACCAACCTATGGAACCCTAATTCCCAAATTGGAATCCGATTACAATGGGACAAAAACCATGGGTCAAAAATAGGGAAAAATGAGGGGGAAATGGGGGAAAAACAACCCAAAATTCTTTCCTTGGGGTCTTCACCCCTAAACCCCCAAATGGGGGCCCACTAGCCCCCATGGACCCAAGCTAAGGGGGATCCCCCTGGACCCCCTTCATTCAAGGGACATCCCTCAAACCCCTGCCAAACGATGGGTAGTCATGCAGAGAATATAACACATACCCAACAACAATGAGTTTGTTTGATGTTGTCATCCATGATGTACATGGTTAACCTTGGTTTACTATGGATGATCATGTTGACTATGGTTAAGCTTGATTAACTTTATGGCACAATATGAAATTCATCTTAGCTGACTTATTTTGATTCGTCAATGGTTATGTTACATTACGACATTCAACTTTGTTAACTTATGTCGAATTTCTATGTTCCCTAATGGTTATCCTCCATTGTGACATTTTCCAAGGTTTTTGCTGCATTAAATAATATTCATTATACTTAACTATGATGTACATGGTTGACCATGGTTTCCTATGGATGAGAATGTTGACTATGGTTGAAAGTGACATTCAGAGGTTGACTTCAATATTATGTCACACTATGACAATAATAGGTTTATAATATGGTTATGTATGGGTGATGACTTTGAGTCATGTCCAACCATGATTAACCATGGTTGAACATGATTTATTTTATGTCACATTGGGTAATCATCTTAGTTAAATTATGTCAATTGCGATGTTCCTTAATGGTTGTGTTGTGTTGAATCCTTAAGGGGTATGTTGGATTATGATAATCCTCAATGGTTATGTCACATTGAAACAATCATCTTAGGTGACGTATGTCAAATTGATACATTCCTCAAGGGTTATGTTGCATTCTGGAATTCCGCAAAGGTTATGTCGCATTGAATTTGTTTTACTATTGTTTCTCATGATATACATAGTTGACCATGATGTACATGGTATAGAGAATGGTATACTATGAATGATCATGTGGACTATGGTTGATCATGATTGACTTTATCTCATATTGTGAAATCATCTCGGTTGACTTATGTCAATTGCAATGTTCATCAATGGTTATGCCAAATTGCAACATTCATCTTGGCTAACTTATGTCATCACATTGAATTTGTTTAACTATGGTTGACTATTAATAATTGTGGTTGAGAATGATGTACATGGTTTACTATCGATGACGTTGTTGACTATGGTTAAAGATGATTCAGTTTATGTCACATTACAATAATCAATTGTGGCATTCATTACAGATAAATTTAGTTGACTATTGTTCATTAGAGATGACTTTAAATGGCATTGCAACATTTTTTTTTATGTCGCATTGACTTAGTTTGATTGTTCTTTCCCATGATGTTCATGGTTGAGAATGGTTTACTATGGATGACCATGTTGACTATAGTTGAGCATAATTAACTTTATGTCACATTCTAAAATTCTTCTTGGTGGACTTATGTTGATTACAATGATGTTTGTTAATGGTTATATCACATTGTGACATTCATCTGGTTGACTTATAGTGGATTTCTATGTTCCTTAATGGGTATGTTGCACTGTAACATTCTTCAAGGGTCATGTCACAGTGATTTTTTTTAATTGTGGTTGACTATGGTTTACTATGGTCTTACATGATGTACATGGTTGACCATGGTTTACTATGGATGACAATGTTGGGTATAGTTGAACATAATTCACTTTATGTCACATTGCATTTATCATCTTGACTTACTTATGTTGATTGCAATGTTCCTCAATAGTTATGTCGCAATGCATCCTAAGGATTATGTTGGATTGTGATGATTCTCAATTTATATGTCACATTGCAACGTTTGTGTCCCCAATGGTTATGTTCCATTGTTACATTCTTCGAAATTTATATCAAAATGGCTTTGTTTGACTATTTTTTCCCATGATGTACTAAGGTTGACTATGGTTGATCATGGTGTACATGGTTAACTTTTGTTGAACATGATTCATGTTATGTCACATTGCGGTAATCATCTTAGTTGGCTTATGTCGATTGTGATGATCCTCAATGGTTATGTCACATTGCATCCTTAAGGGTTATGGTATATTTGATGATCCTCAGTGGTTAATTCATATTGCGATTGAAGATCCTCAATGGTATATTTGATGATCCTCAGTGGTATATTTGATGATCCTCAGTGGTTATGTCACATTGCATCCTTAAGGGTTATGGTATAGTTGACTATGGTTTACTATGAATGGCATTATTAACTATGGTTGAAGATGATTCACTTTATGTCTCATTGCATTAATCATTTTGAATCGCTTATATGTTGATTCTAATGTTTCTCTATGCGGCCTTCATTATAGAATGACTTTATTTGACTATTATTCATTATACATGATTTTAATTTACTATTGTTGAATATCTAGATTCCTTTAGTTCGCTATTGTTCAATATATATAACTTTAGTTCACTATTTTTTTTTGTAAATTTGGAAATTGAAAATTAAGCAAAAAAATATGTATAGAGCAAAAGAGTTTCAACATAATTGCGCACTGATTCTAGATGACAGTATTTTCCACCTCAGTTTGTCCTATGCTAATACTGTAGATTGAAAGTCTGAAGGACACAAAACCAAAAAAAATTCCTAACAAACCCCCTATAGGCCATGGGTTATAACCGAAATTATAAAAAAAAAGAGAGAAACTACTAAGATTAAACACATACCCAATAGGACTAGCCACAGAGGCTCTAAAAAAACTATTCATCATCAGAAAGCATAACAATATCAGGAAACTGGAGATTGGCATCCAAACTCTCACGTTTAACGAGGAGTAGAGCACTCTTTCTGTAGGAAGGAGGGAATCGTTGAAAGACCTGTTGTGCTGCCAAGGAGCTTGACGAAGTCTAACCTCCAATCGATTTCCCAATCAACTCTCTTTCCAACACATTCATTTTGGCATTTATCTTCTCATCTGCTACACACTGGATGTGAGAAATCATTCTCATTGCTTTTTCCATATTCACCATACGAGCTACCAAGGGAACCCTCGCTAGATTAGACCCCATATTGCCATTCAGACAATCTTCCAAAGCAATATTGAAGATAGATTTCATATTCCAAATCATGCCAACATTCCTAGTATACTAGGTTTATTTGGTTCCGGTGGACCCAGAATTCTCCAATATCCCCCCTAATTCATCAACCAACTCCTATGAGGTCGGAGACTTCTATCGACAGCCTAGACGATTTCCAATATGGTGACATGGGCCTTGGTAGTTTCCCTGATCTTTTTCTCAAAGAAACCTTTGGCGTTCTCCATATATTTCAAGGCCCTCAGCATATGGGACCACCGAGGCCCTGCGACCATCTTACACTGCATAACTGTGGTACAAACCATGGTCTGTGAAGGGTCCAATGGATTTCGAACCCAAAACCACTCACAGTCCTGACCATAATTAACCATGGAATGGAAAACAAATTGTTGTGATGCCATGAGAACTTACATGCGAAGCCCGTTATCAAAGCTCATGTGACATTAACTCATAATTAGTAACTTCATCTTGCCATAAACCTTCCCATGAAAGTGGCCATGATTGGACTAAAGCTCCATGAAATGTTGCATGCCACAAGAGGGAATAAACATAACTTTGGACAAGAAAACAACTAAACTGAAGTACCATACAATCGGATTGACAATGATCGCGAGGGAAGGCCACATCACTCGAGGGATCGGGGAACAAATGTGCATGTCAATCATGGGCCCGCTGTATGACATGTGGAGAAGAGCACCCTACATGAGGGACCAGGGTTTAGTTCATCACTGTTAGTTATAAATGATTAATTATTTTAGTTCACTTTTATTCATATATATTATTGTTATTCAATGCTCTTTAAAAAAAAAATGTTAATTTAATTTTGTAAATGTAGTATGTAAACACATTATATTGATTAAGATTGAACATAATTCATTTTATGTTAAAATGTAATAACTACTTTGGTTGATTATTGTTCATTATAAATTATTATAATTTGATACTCCTTTCACATTAATTTGATTTTATAAATATAATATGTATTATTTTTATTTTTATTTTTTAGATTATTTATTTAATTATATACTTCTTATATAATAATCTTAAGAAAAAATCCATCCAAAATAATATTAACAATTTTAATTAAAATACATTTAAAAATATAACCATTTTTATAAATTATAACTTTCTAAAATTTCATTTATTATATATGATATGTTATTATGACTTCTAATTTTAAATGTAATAGTTTTTCACAAAGTAATCATTACTAAGCTATACATTTTAAAATTTAGTTTTATAATATAGAGGTGTAATTTTTCACTGAAAATTACTCATTTAATTAAAAAAATTGATTTATTATGTATTATTAAATTTAATTTTAATAAAATTCAATTGTAGTGTTTGATATTAACATAATCCTGATTTAAAATTAATATTTAAACTTATAATCTTAAATTTATTTTAAAATTATATTTATGTTAATAAAAGGTAATATTATATAGTATATAAATATGATGTATTTTTCATTAAATATTAATTATTAAAATAATATTACAAATTTCAGTCCAAAAACATTAAACTTAATTTTTAAATTAAAACAATATTTACTATATATCATTTTTTATAATTAATTTTAATATGTTATAACTCTTTTAAAATTGATTTGGCGCTTGTAATATGTTAATATTGAATTCCATTTGTCAATATAGCTAAATTAATTTTTATAAATTTATTTAATAGCTACAATATGTTAATATATGATCATATTAATTGTGTTTAGTTTGTTTGGTTATGAGATAGATAGGATGGGATAGATGGATAGAAAGCGATAGATGAAATAGATTGTTAATGTTTATAATGAGAATATTGTTCTAACTGTTAATAATAAATTAAAAATGTTAATGTATAATAATATTGAATTTTATTTTTGAATATGTTTTTATTTCATCTTCAAAATATCAAATTATTTTTTTATTAAGATAATATATAGTTTTTTTTCCAATTAATTTTCATTCATAAATATTAATTTTTTTTATTAAGATAATATTTTTTATTATGATAATGATAGTTATGATAGTTAATGTCCACTTAAAACAATTTTGGTCTATTGGACCTTAAGAAAGAAAGATTTTATGTGGATGTATGCATGGCAATCGAAAAAGAAGTGCTTTTCATCCTCAACATTCATAGTCTCACAAAGATGGCAAATCCTTTCAAGTTTTATGTAAGGTCTAACACTATCTTTCAATATGCAGCTCATGAGAGTTCATTCGTATTTTAGCTATGTGGATCTACTTATTTACTCTAGTTAAAACAAAGAGATAATTTGTATCTTCAAGATTAGAGTTAAGACCTCCTTGTAATATTTTAATTTTCTTTTTGGAGTGGTAGGTGCAGGGGGATTCTTGGCGTTGTGGGCCTACCAAACCTCAGTGAAAAATGCCACCGGTTTCATACCATTCCAACTGGTATATGGCCTGGAAGCCATTTTTCCGATTGAATGTGAAATTTCGTCACTAAAGATAATCATTGAGCTACTTCCCAATACAACTTCTGAGGAGGAACGGTTTCTGTATCTAGCCAAGCTAGATGAAACCCGCCACGATGTCGCTTTGGCTAACGAAGCCCACAAGAAACGCATCAAAGCATAGTATGACAAATCCATTCAACCTCGGATCTTTAACGAGGGTGACCTTGTATTCACATACGACCAAATGCATGATAAACTAGGAAAAGGCAAGCTAGAGTCGATGTGGTACGGTCCCTTCATTGTAAAACGTGTATTGGAAAAAGGAGCTTACGAGCTCATCGACTATGATGGTACACCTCTGGAACGGCCCCGCAATGGGTTGTACCTCAAATGGTTCTACACATAGGTCTATCCTGTGTGAGACACCTTGTATATAGTGTTTTTAACTTGTTTTCAATTTTATTTCTTTTATGTGTGTCTGCATGGATCTTGTTTCATGTACCGTTATTTGCCTTGACTTGTGCTTTTTTGCATAGATGTCAGCGTACTACGGATTCGCAGACTGCGCTAACCGACATACCTGGAACCTTGCTTCCGCAGCATGGGTTATCTATTCTCCTGCTGGCGAGTTGTTATCCTCGGGGGGAACTTGCTTGGGCCCCGCAACCAACAACATTGCAGAGTACCATGCAGTCATTGGATTCTTAACTGAAGTTGTTTCCCTTGGAATACACACCTTTTCGGTCTTTTTGGATTCCCAACTCGTGGTGTCCCATCTGAACTGTGTCTACACTGTCCGCGATCCTATATTACTTCCCTTATTTAAAAGGGTACGCCTCTTGGAACGATCTTTTGATTACATTTCATATCAACATGTACCAAGAGAATTCAATTTTTTAACTGACTCATTGTCTAACTACATTTTGGATTGGCATCTAGCTCATACATAAAAATACATCATAAATCAAACACACAAGCCACGGTAAATGAACAAGTCATAGAAATAGATCCACATGTAAATAATCACATATAAAATGTTTTTCCTGAATTCATATAATAAGATGTGTCCAAAGACAAAATTTGAGATCTCGTCCCATACAAAATTTGCCTCTTTGGGCTACATATCGTGTACATGCCGCAAAAAAAATAATACTACTGTCTAAAGGATACTAATCATCATCATCGCGCTGCTCGTGGTAGCATACCACGGCTCTAGCCACCTTACGAAAAAGTTGGCTGATACGCCTAGGCACACCCACAGCATGCCGCTGGAGATGAAGAAGGATGTCATCCATCCTCATAGCAGGGACTCCCATAGTCAAGCCATGAAGGTTCTGCTCTACATCACGTATACCTCTTGCTTCTTCTTCGTCCTCCTCCTCCTCCTCAACAACATCCTGATGTTGGACCCCGCCTTAGTGCATCGGCAAGTAACCCGCTGGTCTCCTTGGTCCACGATCTACGACATGCACATGTACATACATTAGATCTTTCTACACATTAAAAAATCACTAAAAATTACATATATTAAAAAATATTTTAAAACACATTGGTGAAGGTCATATACCTGAGTTGTCCCAATCCTCATCCTCAAGCAGTTCCAAGTCGATGTCCTCACGAAATTCCACCCCTTCATAAGGGAAGTCCTCTATCATGACGATCTGCTCCTTGAGCCACAAGAATAAATCTTCGTCGAATGCCAAGACTTGTGGCCCATCGAGTCGACCTGCGTAATCACTCCATTGCCCCATCTGAGGCTCGGTCATCGGATGAACAGGCATGGATATTTGAGGACGCAACAATGGAACCCTCTCTAGGAAGAAGGTGACCAGAATACTCCCATACCCAAACTGGTGAGTGTCCCCATTTATTCACTTGGTAACCTATTCCTTGAGGTTGGTTAAGACCCCTTCACACCAGTTGAACGGAGTTGGTGCCTTGCACTCTATGGCAAGAGTCATTTTCCCTCGGGTTGCATGGTGAGGACCCGCACTACCCATTGCTCGTGTTATGGTGAACAATATGGTTCTCATTGGAAGCTCTATCACATCCTTGATGGCCACTTTCCCACTTTTCTTTGAAGAACCCTGTCTGCAGTAACGTACAATCAAGTCACTTGCACTCTCTTCTTAGGCCTTATGCCTAAACAGGTTGACCCTTGCCCCTCTCTTGGAGAGACTAGTGAGAAAGTAGATGTCCTCGAGCTCGATCTCGAGGGTATGTTCCCCGATGCGGAAATCCTGAATGTCATTATCCCATAACTGTATAATGTGATTCAGAAGCCACCCTTGCTTCTGAATGCCCCTAGTCTTGAAAAAATTAAGTAACCCACATGCCCGCAGCGCATTCGGTGTCATTTGGTCATCTGCAGCCAATTGATCATCATTCCTGTGTTCCCTCTCTTTCCAATCCACCATCTTGACTCAAATGAGATGCAAACTCCTATCAAAAGCCAAATAAAGCATTCATGAGAAGTTGGAAAACTGATTTCATGCCAAACATGAGGAACCAACTCATTTTTTTCTGTCGCGATTTTCACGCCTGGGAATTTTTGGGCTACGCGAAAACTGTAAATTTCCGCGCCCCTGTCAAAGACCCCTGTGCGATAATCGGGGAATTTCCGCGTTTCCCGACAGAGGGAGGCCGTGAAAATTCCAGATGCGGAAAAGATGCCCTATAGGCTCCTCAAAAAATCAAAAATTGAGATGAAATCAAAAAAATAAAATGAAAGAGGAGCTCAAGATCTCTTACCTGGTGCAGACGGCTGTCAAAATGGTGCCTCGGATCTCTAGATATGGTTGCTTGAAGATTTTCCCTCCAATAGGTAAAAATCCCTCTATAAGTGAAAATGGCCAAGTTAGAATGGTAACTTTCTCTTTTACATCTTATTTATATAAATCATATGGTTATTTTTGCTCATTATTTTATTATAAATATATTTTAGGTCAAATTTTTTCACATTACTAATATCCTTTTTCCAAGGTTTTATAAACCATTTTTTACAGGATCTCTATACATTGTTCACACTGGCGGTATATCACTGTTTTGACCTTCCCTTGAGTTGACTTTATCTTTTTTGTGCTCTGGATTAAAAACTGAAAAAGATTCCAAGTGTCTTTTCACACCCATGTCGTGCTTGTTAAAATTAAGTAAAGGGGTCGAGCTTAGTCGACTTTACTTGTGCTCGTAAAACGATGAGGAAAGTATCATTTTTGGTATTATTTTATTCTTTTTTCAGACCAAAATGATTAACAATTACAAAAAAGACCATTGGAGTTCTCTTTAAGCACTTTTCGGACTCCCTCGTTGTGAAAAGATTGCCAAGTGCACTTGTCTCTTTCACACTTGTAATTGTATTCGAAAGGACGTCTATTTGGTGATAGGTTACCCCTTTTTCGGCCCGTTTAGAATATTTACAAGAAAGGAATACCTCAGTCAATCTTTGACTGGGAGAGTTCTCTCAAGAATTGTTTTACACTTTTTCGGGACTGGGGGACTAAAATTACGAAAAAGTACATCTTGGAGCCTTCTTTAAGTTTTTCAGACTCTCTAAATATGAAAAACTGCCGAGTTTTTCCTTCTTTGGACTCGTTAAAATTTAACATCGAAGGGCCCATCTCTGGGACGAACCCCTCCTTTCTCAGGTTCGTAAAACATGTGAGATTGGACTCATCTATGAGGTGAGATATACCGAGCATCTGTTATCCTCTTCAAGCTCGTAAAACAACAAAGAGGTACTCGTCCATCATGTCGGGGGAAAAATGGGAAATGAGTCAAGTTTACCTTGTTGGAAGCTTGTCAGTCATCACCTTTGAACATGGCATGCGTCTATCCCTTGTCATCTTTTGGGTATTTATCTTTTCCTGTTGAGTTATGATCATAATCTCGAGTCGTCTCTTTGGCCACGATTCCACTCATCGTGTGGTTGTTCTGTTTTGTCTATAATCCCTAATGCCAAGTTCTGCTTCATACTGTTACATGTTCAAAGGTTTTGCGTTGCTTCGAGTCATCCATTATGTCAAATCTTCTATTGTGTCAGTACATGTCCTTTTGTTCCATTGTTACACACCTCTCTCATTCTGATTTCGTGTCGATGATGTGGGATTCATCAAGGCCCACCTTCGATGAGTCTATTTCTGTCGACGCCAAATCACTATCCAGGAATTAGGCTTAGGAATCAACCATCAGTACCTTGGTGCCTACATGCCTCAATGGAAGGTTTCCTCGTGTTCGATAGTAGGTTTTCATCATTGACCTTTGATCGAATAATCTCACGAGTGCTCGACGTCAACTCATTTATTCGCATTTCGTTGAGATCTACTAAGGATACCTTGGGGATCATTGTCATCATTGGTGATTTCCCTCGCATTTGTTAACGGTTCACAGCATTGACCGGTAATCAAATGGTTCCTACCATGTTCAACTTCAACACCTTGTAATCACATGGCTAGATTCGTATCATTTTGGGATCGGGTAGAAGACCCTGGACACATTTCGATATTAATTACGTCCAGGTTTCGATGGTGATTGTTGGGCAGGTATCCACATAATCATTATGTGGGTAACCTCATTGTTGTATTGTCACATAGATCCACTTATGTATTGGTTGTGGTCGTGTCATTATTGTCTCATGGATCTACGATTGTTCACAATAGCCATGATTTGTCTACAGTCTATATCATCTCAGTACTCATGGATCTGTATTGTATTGGTCGGCAACCATGCTTTGAGTCAGTTCTTCCGAGCATGGGTATGCCTGCCTCAATGGTATTTTTGACATCTTGTTTAAGTTTCATCTCCTTGTTGCTTCCCTTGATGCTATCTCCGCGAACTTTATTTTTATAGTCTTTCGGACATCAGTCTCTTCTGACCTCACACTTTAGGGGGCATCTATTATACCTCAAAGTTACACATTAATCCCCAGTGTCGCATCCTTATACCATGTGACCTAATGACACTTCTCCCTAATGATCATCATACATTATTGGTACCCTCCTTAGTCTCATCTGGACACCCAGGAGCAAAATCCATTGACTGAATGACGAAGACAACACCTTATCTGCCACGTGTCACCAAAGCTGGCCCTATTTGCATATAATGACGAAGACAACACCTTATATGCCATGTGTCACCAAATCTGACCCTATTTGCATATATTTTCGTGCTTTGCACATCTGCTGGGTAGCGACAATTAGGGTTGTTTTGCTATGCTCAAACCCTAGGGTGCGATAATTTCGCGTTATGCTTAGACCCAGGGGCACGAAAATCCCTTTTTAGCCTTTTTGCCATGGTTCATAGATCTCATCTTTCGAGATATTTTCTTGGGATTACCAGCTCTGATTCGATCCCAACCCCCTCTCTCTGTTTAGTATGCCTGATCCACTAAACACTCATTAGATCCATCTTACTCTCCTTTTGATTAACCCTTCCAAGCACTATAAAGGAGAGGCCTTCCATGAGCCAAAGGGAGGACTTTTGGGGCATCCAACCTATGATCTTGAGACTTTTGTAGAGATAGCTAGAGGAGGAACTTGGAGATGAAAGTTGGCTTGGACATCAAGCAACCATTGCAATCATCTTCAAGTTGTAACTAAGATAACTTGTCTTGTTTATGATCCGGATTTATGCAGGAACGCAAAAAAATACACAAATACCCAAAAAAACAAAGATGCAGTGGAAATAACACTTCATTTCATTACTCAAAGAACTAAAACATGTTTACATACAGGATGGAAATAAACTAGCTAGAGTGCTGGTAACTTATCTCTGAGAAGAGATGTGGCAGCTACATGCCTCTGAACTCTTTGTGTTACAAAGAGGCTCGAAGGCCTATATATTATTGAGAAACAAGGGAAACCCTACACATTCGAAAACCTAACCCTAGGAGGTGAAACGCCAAAATATGGGCCCCGTTGGGTAACTTGGTACATCAATTTCTCGGGGTCGTAACTTTGGCATACTACCTCCATTTGACGCACATGATACATTGTCAGAAAGATCTATTCAAGGACTACATCCATGAAAAGAAAATATGGAGTCCAAAATGGGCTCAAATTTGCTTCGGCATCAAATGTTGAAAAAACATCGTTTAGGGCCTCAAAACGGCTCCGAAAGTTTAGGACCCGAAAACTACCAAAACTAGTAAATTGTGCTACAATTAAGGAAACTAAAAAACTGAAGAAACAATGGTAGGGGTCCAAGTGGAATAGGCGGGTGGCCACCAATATCCTCCTGGATCATTCCTCCCCCCTTAGGAAGCAATGGTCCCCATTGCACTGAGTCCCTCCATGAGATGAGGAAACTTCTGTTGAACTTGGTCCCTAGTGAGCCACTTTCCCTGGTGAAGGAGTTGGCCTGCTTTGACAACTCAATATAGCTGGATCTTCTGTTGGCGGGTGTTCTTGATCTGTGTGTCCATAATTTGATCGGTTGTGGCTTGTTCCATGCAGTCTGGGTTTAACTCTGTTGGTGTTAGTTGTTCTACCACGTCTGATGTGTCTAGTAGAGGTGGAAAGTCGGGTCGAAGGCGATCCACATTGAACACTGGGTGCAGACCAAGGAATGGTGGAATACTGAGCTCGAAGGCATTGTCCCCGACAGCCTTGGTGATGGTGTATGGTCCATATCGGAGCATTCGAAGCTTGCGGTGGGGTCCAGCGAAGCGTTCCTTCTGCAAATGTATCCACACTTTGTCGCCCACCTGGAAGTTGTGTTGCACCCGATGTTGATCATGTCGTTGCTTGTACTTAGCATTGGCTTTGTCCAATATGTCATGAACCTATTGGTGAATGTGATGAATGCGTCAATGCAGTTGTTCACCTTGGAAACTTTAGACTGGACATGAGACGAATCAGTCTGAGGAGCTACAAATTGCATGGCTACGTCAATGGGACATAGTGGTTGGAATCCCAAGCCCACCTGAAAGGGGCTGTGGTCGGTTGAGTTGTGGAGGGCCCGGTTATAGCTATGTTGTACATAGGGGAGGCTCTCATCCCATGTGCGTGGATGCTTTGACTTGTACATGCGCAAAATGTGGACGATCATCCTGTTGACGACCTCTGTCTGGCCATCAATTTGGGGATGGAAAGCTGTGGACTTTGTGAGCTTCGTGTCTAGCATTGACCATGGGTTGTACCAGAATGTAGTAAGGAACCTGCAGTCCCGATCTGAGATGATAGACTGTGGGATCCCAAAGTGTACCCACACTCGCTCAAAGAAGAGTTTAGCAGTGGCTTCTGCTGTGATATTCTTCTTGCAGGCCGCCATTATGGCCATCTTTGAGAATTTGTCGACGACCACGAACGCACAGTCGTTGTCGTGATTAGTAGAAGGAAGGCCCGACATGTAATCCATGGGAATGGATTCCCAAGGTCGACTAGGAGTAGGAAACGGAGTATAGAGGCCTTGCTTCTTGATGGACGGTTTGGCAATGGCGCAAGCAGTGCAGGATCGGATGTACTTTTCGACGTCCTATCGAAGGTTCGGCCAATAGAAATACTTATACAGTAATGCCATTGTTTTCTCGACCCCGAAATGCCCAGCGACCCGACTGTAGTGTGCTTCCCAAATCATCTTGGCATGCTCGCTTGAAGGAACACAAAGGTGTCCCATGTGACATAGTAGTGCATCTTGAAGGTGAAAATTTGGAACTCAATTTCCCTCCAAGAGCCTCTTGTATGTGTGGCTGAATTCTAGATCGCTCTTATAGAGAAGCGGCCAATCAGAAGTCTCGTGCCCACAAGAGTTGAGCACGGTGGTTATCACTACGATCGGTGGTCGGTTAAGGCAGTCTGCAACATTATTGGTGCTGGCCTTCTTGTACTTGATGTTCAAATGAAATTGTTGTAGATATATGGACCACTTCTGATGGCGATCATTCTGTAACTTCCCTTGTGTCTGTATGAACTGCAGGGGTCGATGCTCTATGTGGATGATCGTTTCCTTCCCCAAAATGTAATGCTTCCATTGTCGGCAAGCCTGTACAATGGAATACATCTCTTTGTCATAAGTGGGATATTTGCAGACTATGTCAGACAGTGTCTCACTGTGATATGCCACTAGATGCCCTTGTTGAGTAAGGACTGCCCCAATAGCATAGTCAGAGGCATCTGTCTCGATCTCAAATGGTTGTTGCAAGTCTAGTAATGTGAGCACTAGGGCACAACAGAGGCGATGTTTCAACTCTACGAACGCCTTCTGTTGATTTTTCGACCTGAATAATTTTGCTTTTGCTCCTCCCTTGGTGACCTGACTCAAGGGCCAAGTGATATGAGAGAATCCCAACACGAACCTGCGGTAGAAATTAGCAAGACCCAGAAAGCTGCGAAGCTCTATTAGAGTGGTTGGGGCTGGCCAATCCTGAATGACTTGGATCTTGGTTGGATCCACATGCACCCCACACTCATCAATAATGTATCCCAAATACTGAACCTGGGTCATGCAAAAAGTGCACTTGTCCAAATTGGCACACAACTTGTGCTTCCGCAGTGTTTGTAGGACCTGTCGGATGTGGTGGAGGTGCCCTTCCCAAGTCTGGCTGAAGATCAGGATGTCATCCAAGTACACTACCACAAATGAGTTGGTGAATGGCCACAATATGTCGTCCATCAGTCTCATGAAGGTTGCAGGAGCATTCGTTAGCCCGAAAGGCATAACTAGCCATTCGAAAAGGCCCTCCTTGGTTTTGAAGGCAGTCTTCCACACATTGGTCGGTTTGATCGGTACCTGGTGATACCCGGACTTTAAGTCAATATTGCTGAAATATTTCGCCCCTTTAACTTGGTCCAAGAGGTCATCAATCCGAGGGATCGGGTACCTATTCCGGACAGTGATCTTGTTCAGCTCCCAATAGTCAATACAAAGTCTCCAAGTCCCATCCTTCTTCTGTACCAACACGATCAGGCTCCCACAGGGCGATGAACTTGGCCGGATGTGACCCTTCTGCAGCAACTCCTGAATCTACCTCTTGATTTCATCGTTCTCCATAACAGAGCATCGATAGATCGGTCCATTGGGCAGCGGTGCACCTGGGGTCAGATCGATGGGGTGCTTGACCTGATAGTGTAGAGGCACCCTTATGGGTGAGGTGAACATGTCCTGGTACTCCGCCACGACCTTATCCATTTGTTGTTTTCGGGCATAGGAGCCCTATCTGGAGGTCGTGTCCACGATATTCTTCTTGCCCTGAGGGTGGATCATCAAGAAAACAAATTTCCCGGTTTTGGAAATGAGCTTACTGCATTGTTTTGCAGTAACCAAAGAGATAGTGGCAGACGGTGGTACCTCTGGTATCCTGTACAACTTATTTCCCAACATAATAATACTAGTGCGAGGTCGGGACTCATACACAGCATGTCGCTTCCATAAGTATGGTTGGTGTAATAATACATCACAAACATCAAGAGGACCTGTTAAGATCCTAATGGACGGCCTTCACTAACACCTCGGGGTTTTGGTGTAACGGTTCGTATCATTTAGTATCAGATCCTCCACCCAGGTTCAAGTCACAGAGTGGGTGGCAATGTCGGCATTGCAGTGTTCGCCCGAGGCTCGTACGGCGCAAAGGGGACACCACCGTACGGGCACACATCCAACCCAGAGTCTGGACTGCGGAGCATGGTGGGATGTTAAGATCCTAATGGACGACCTTCACTAACACCTCGGGGTTTTGGTGTAACGGTTCGTATCAGGACCAATGTCACATAACAACTCATCGGTGAAGGGCTTGATGTTGTAGGGAAGGCAGCACTGTTGGCTGACGCGGAGATCCCGTCCTTGGTGAAGCCACCCGATGGTGTACGGCTGCAGGTGGGTTATGGTCGGCAAGCCCAACCGCTTCATGACCTCTGCTGAAATGAGGTTCTTTTGGCTCCCACTATTGACAATAAACTGTAGCAGGGAACCCTTTACCCACATCTGGGAGTGGAAGAGATGCTCCTCCTCCTCTGAATCTTCTGGTTCTTCCTTTTGGATCTTCGTGGTGGCAACGGTGGCATTGGGCTCTGCATCAATAATATTCTTCCCTCTGTCATTCCCCTTCTCAGGTTATGATTCGGTGTCAGAGTATGCATCTGATTCAGAAGCCTTTATCTCGGCCACCAGTGACTACTTGTCCTGACACTCACTTGTGTTGTGAGTGGGGCTCTTATGGAACTCACACCACTTTCCTGCTTCCTTCTTTGGCTTCGCAGTGTTTCTCTTTACTTGTGGCTTTGGCAAGTTGTCTTGAGTCGCCATGCCTTGGATTTGTCCTTGGTTCTACGGTTTGGGGGCACCTTTCGCTTGCTTCTGATTCGCAGATCCAAAGTCTCGCTTCTTCTGTTTGAATTTTTGCTCAATTTTGGCAGCATACTGGTATGCCGTACCAAGTGAGGAGATGTCGAGGAACTTCATTTCCTCTTGAATGTATCTGTGCAAACAACTGCGGTACTTCAGCACCAAATGTTTCTCTGAATCTTTGATACCCAACTTGGTGCGCAGGGTATGGAACATATTCATCAACTCATGCACATCTTGATCTCTTTGCTGCCGCAGCGTAGTCCATTGTATGTACTTGTCCTCATAGCTCCCCACGGGATAATATTGTTCCTTTATGGCATCTCGGAAAGAATTCTAAGTGGGTTCAACCGAGAACAGAGAGGGTTCCTCCTCGTCCTTTCTCTCACAGTAGGTTTCCCACCAGTCCTTGACATGGGGGCAGCTTTGAGTAGTGAAAAAGTAATCTTTTCCCAGTCGGAAAAGTCATGAACCAAGAAATATCCTTCTAATAGATTCAACCATCTATCTACAGTGTATGCATCTATTCGACCATCAAATATGGGAATGTCAAAGTTTACTTGTACCTTAAAAGGGGTTGCGCCTCCAGAGTGGCTGCTAGATGTAGATGCGCCGCCAGTGGGAAGTTGTTGAAGGATCTGGGCGAAGTTATCCATCATCACGTTCCTTTATTTTTCAAGGGCCTCCTCGAGCAACATTTTGATAGGATCTTCTGCGCCCTCGTCTTTCTTTTCGTCCCCCATGGGCGATCGTCGGGGTTTGCGAGGCTGATCTTGCAAAGGTTCAACCAGATCGAGCCCTAACTCCTTATACCCCGCCCTCGTTGGGGACATGAAAAGAAGGATCGAGAAAGAGCAGATTGCTCTGATAACACTTATCCAGATTTATGCAGGAACGCAACAGAATACACAAATACCCATAAAAACAAAGATGCAGTGGAAATAACACTTCATTTCATTACTCAAAGAACTAAAACTTGTTTACATACAGGATGGAAATAAACTATCTAGAGTGTTGGTAGCTTATCTCTGAGAAACGATGTGGCGGCTACATGCCTCTGAACTCTCTGTGTTACAATGAGGCTCGAAGGCCTATATATTATTGAGAAACAAGGGAAACCCTACACATCCGAAAACCTAACCGTAGGAGGTGAAACGCCAGAATATGGGCCCCGTTGGGTAACTTGGTACAGGTTGTAACTTTGGCATACTACCTCCGTTTGACAAACATGATACATCATTAGAAATATCTATTCAAGGAATATGTCCCTAAATAGAAAATATGGAGTCTGGAATGGACTCATATTTTCCCGGGCATCAAATGTTTAAAAAACATCGTTTAGGGCCTCAAAACGGCTCCAAAAGTTTAGGACCCGAAAACTGCCAAAACTAGTAAATTGTGCTACAATTAAGGAAACTGAAAAACTGAAGAAACAATGGTGGGGGTCCAAGTGGAATAGGCGGGTGGCCACCAATATCCTCCTAGATCAGTTTCCCAATTCATGTGTTTTGATTATGCTTCAATTGCATGATTTGTATCTAGCTAGATTTGGATTCTAACTTGTGATTCAAGGTACTTGGAGAATTGTATATGCTTGTATATTGTCTGATCTTAACAGGTTCATCGCAAGGACTTCGGGATCTAGACTACAAGCTAGATAAACATCAAAGTGAAAGGTTATTCATCTTCTCTCACTTTCTCCAATACTGAAATCTTGTAATACTTTTTTAATCTAGGATTCAAGATCGCATTTGTTTCTCTTTTGTCTTAGTTTATAGTCAGTTCATCCTGCTTTATCCTAAGAGGGCTTCTTTCTATATGTAGGAAGAAATCTCTACAATAAAGGGGGTTCATTGGGAAGAGCTGATTGTTTCTTGAATGTATGTTTGAATCTTCATCCACGGTTGCGGGAGGGGGTGGCTAGAGTCATGAAAAATACGGCGATTCCGCTCTTTCCAAATTTCCTAGATTAGAAATATCGGGAATATTTTCCAAACTCTGTTCACAATGTTGTTGGAGGAGAGTTGATCCTGCCAATTGGTTAGGGTGTCTTTGATGCTCGCACGGTTGTAATCAATTTTGCAGAAAGTGCTTGCCCCTTGATACCACAATTTTTTACTGGTTGGGAATGTGTTGAAGAGGTGTTCAAGATCTTCCGGAGCATCCCGACAGAGATAGAAGATTGAAGGTCCCTCAAAGACTTTTTTAGTATTTTGTCACAATTTAGACTACGTTGCCAAGCCACAATCCATATGAAGGTGGATACTTTCGTCCATAGGTTTTTCTTCCAAATCTTCTTCCATATTTTGTTGGAATTTTCCTGCTCATGACCCGCAAGAAGTGAGTAATCTTCCTTAAGATTGAAAGAGCCACTATTGGAATATCCCCAATGAAGGATGTCCTAACCTTCTTGGTGGGTGATTTTTTCTTTTTTGCATCTCCTCCCAAAAAAGACTCCATTTTTCTATTGTAAGAGTGTTTGGCTAAGCAGGGTGTTCCTTCCATTGTCAACATTGAGAGTGTGTGGCATTAGTGGCCCAGAAGTGTGAAACGAGAAACTAACCTTTTGAAAGAGTGGATGTTCTCAAATATTGAAGGTATTCCATGGATGAGAGTTTCACCCTTTGTTGCTAGCAGTCATCCCAAAAGAGGGAAGTCCTGCCATCACAAATTTCCCAGAAAGCATGCTCTTGAATGAGTTTTTTATTCTGCTATGCCACATTCCATATCAAGGAACCTTTGGGACTAGTTTCCATGCAAACGAGGTCCCATTGAGCTATTTTGTCAGCATGTTTTCCCTTCCAAATTATTGACCAAAGAGCATCTTGGTTGGTGATCCATCGCCATCAATTTTTTTCCATCGTCGCTTTGTTTTCCAGCTCTGGATCCCTTAATCCCAATCCTCCCATGAGTTTTGGTTTGCATAGCTTTTCGCATGCCAGTAAGGTCAATTTTTCGGCCTTTGGTTTTTGAACCTCCCCAAAGAAAGGTTATTTGTAGAGATCGAATTTCGTTCAGAATATTTTTGGGGGAAACAAGAATGGAGAAAAGATAAGTGTTCATGCTGCACAGAATGGAGTTGAGGAGTACAACTCAGCCTGCAATGTTAAGAGAAGGGAAGGAATATGTTAGGAACCCATGTCTTTACTTTGTTAGTATATTGTTGTTGGACGCATATGCTTTGTAAGTCGTCCCGTAGTATTTGTTGATCAATAGTTTATGTTATTGTTGTTGGTGTATATGCTTTGTAAGTCGCCCGTAGTATTGTTGATCCATAGTTTGTAGTGGCCCATGGTTTTGACCCATAGTATTGGTGCCTAGACTTAGTATATAAGTGTGTGTTGAGACCTATGAAGGCACCGTGAATTTATTTGTATTGAGCTTGCTCATAAGAGGTTTCCCCCTCGAAGTGGCATATGATCAATATAAAAGTGATTCTGAGTTCTGTCATTTCTTCTATTTTGCATATTCTTATTAATTAATTGTTGCAGATGCATCACATCTGGTATTAGAGCACTTTCTTGGGCTCGCTGGGTGAAATTTCTGCCAAAAATTTTTTCACATCTGTTGCAGGTTCGGATTTGGGAATAATATCTATCCGCTTAACTGTGGGAAGTACTTGGGCATAAGCCCTAAAACTCATTGTGAGGAGTACTATAGGAACCCCGAAGTAGCTGGCCCATTGAGAGGACCTGCCAGCGAAAAGGGCAACGACCCCTACCTGATTGACTAGTGCCCACCCGTGAGGTAAACCAAGAGCTGTCGTTTGTGGCAAAGTGATTATTAGTTTTACCTGAGCCGTGGAGTGAGGGGTACTGCCCCAATACGCAAGCCGTCAAACAGCATCGATGGCCGAGTGAAACCCTCGAACTATTAGGAAGCCGCACATACCTGGGGTCCATATCTATTTTCAGCTGAACTGTTGTCGATCATTGCTGCGTCGTTTTAGATCCAGTCGTTGAGATCCATTTTGCAAGCCGTTCCAGATCGAGTCGTCGGCGTCGTTTCAGATCCCTTCCGAGCCGTAGCCACTCCAGTCTAAGAAAAATAAAAAAAATAAAGAGTATAAAATTTAGTTTTTTCTCCATATCTCCCTTGTTTTCACTCTGTTTCCCTTGAAATTTTCGGGGAACCCCTGTCATTCCATTCTGCATATTGAGGACACTATCCCCAATTCCCCTTCCCGAAGCCCGAAATCCCACATTTGTCTATTTTTAGGGTTTGCCATAACTTCCTCAGATTTCACCCAATCACCTTCAAATTTTACCACAGAGTTCCTTTCTGAATTCTGCTTCTTTGTTCCCCTCTGCCAAATTTTCCCATTCTTTCACCCCGCTTCTGAATTCCTCATTTTTGCTTCCCTGTCTATTCGACAGTGTCCAAAACCTAGTCAAACCCCAATTACCCTTCAAATTTTTTGCCAAGTCCAAATTTTCCTTTACTGAAGTAGTTTCTGTTTTTGTTTTCCTACCCAGTCAACCCGAAAAAAAAACAAACAAAAAAACAAAAAAAAAACTCCTGGTTATGGTTATCACCCGTGCAGGAGCAAAAAACCATGGAGGACGCACTTGCAGCCATCCAAGCCAAACTCCAGGATCTGGATGAAAAATTTCTCGGCCTCCATCTTGAACATTCAGCTATGAACAACAAACGGCAGTCCGAGTCTTCATCAGACAATGGGTTCTCTTCTTCCAGCAATTTCCGTGGTCCGAAGCTTGATTTTCCTCGCTTCAATGGTACCGATCCAACTGGATGGATCTATTGTGCAGAACAGTATTTCAGTCTACGTAATACTTTTGATGTCAACAAAGTTCCGCTGGCATCCTTTCATTTGGAACAAGAAGCTCCTCAATGGTACCGTTGGTACATCAAGGCTCATCCAGAGCCCAAATGGCCAGACTTTTTCCAGCTTCTTTTGCAACGATTTGGTCCTAGTGTTTTTGATGACTTCACAGGAGCCCTCACTAAACTTCGCCAAATTGGCACTGTGAGAGAGTATCAAACCGAATTTGAGAATCTAGCCAACCACACCGAAGGATTGTCTGATGACTTTTACCATAGTTGTTTTATCAGTGGTCTAAAGGATGCCATCTGCTCTGAGGTCAAAATGTTATGTCCCAACAAAATGATGGATGCCCTAGGGTTGGCTAAGTTGGCAGAAGACAAGATTGCAACCCAACAATGCTCCAATCCCACTTTTGTTCCCTTCTAAAATATGGGTTCTCAACGACCACCTATACCACAGGCTCCTCGACCAACTCCTATCAAGCGTTTTTTCTGAAACAGAGATGCAAGCACGCAGAGAAAAGGGGCTTTGCTATAATTGTGATGAGAAATTCACTCGGGGACATAGATGTTTTCAGCAAAATATCTATCTCTTGGATGTGGATTCTCCGCCTGCCTCTGAAATTGGTGACGAATATCCAGAAACACTGGATGCTCCGATCGACATTCAGGAACCGCCTATTCACCCTCCGTCTCAGGATGACCAGCCAGAGATATCTCTCCATGCTTTAGCTGGAATCACCACCCCCCCAAACAATGCGGGTCAGGGGTTACTTCAAGAAGCTTCCTCTTACAATACTCATTGATTCTGGTAGCACTCATAATTTCATTGACCCTCGGATCGCCAAACAAGTTGATTGTTTTATCCATCCTTGCTCCAACTTTGAAGTCATGGTTGCCAATGGGGGCACCTTACCTTGCAAAGGGAAGTGTCGAAATGTGTGTATCTCTATGGGAGATTATACCTTGCGCTCTAACATGTTTTCCTTGACCTTAGGCAGATGTGATGTGGTTTTGGGCGCTCAATGGCTATGCACACTTGGCCCTATCTTATGGGATTTTGCTAAACTTTGGATGCAGTTTTCCCTCAATGGCCAAAAACACACCTTGACAGGATTACAACCAGGTTCTCTTAGCATCATCAGTTCACATCGCATGGAAAAAATCCTCAAGAAGAATTCACATGGTGTCATCGCTCAGCTCCATTCCATTCAAATGCAACCTTTAGCGGTCTCCACTACTTTTTTGGATCTACAACAAATTCTGGATCGATATACAGGTGTTTTTGCTGAACCAGTGGGATTGCCACCTTCCAGGCCAGAAGACCATCGTATTCATCTCCTTCCTGGCAGCGTTCCTCCCAACATCAGGCCCCATCGCTACCCATTTCACCAAAAAATGGAGATTGAAATGCTCGTTTGGGACTTATTAAAGCAAGGTATTATTCGCCCAAGCACTAGTTCCTTTTCTTCTCCAGTTATTCTTGTCCGCAAAAAATATGGGTCATGGCGCCTCTGCATTGACTTCCGAGCACTTAATCACCTCACCATCAAGGATAAGTTTCCAATTCCTATTGTTGATGAGCTTCATGGGGCTCACTTTTTCTCCAAGTTTGATCTTCGTTCTGGGTATCATCAAATTCGGGTTCATGAGGATGATATCCCTAAAACAGCTTTCCGCACACATGATGGCCATTATGAGTTTTTGGTCATGCCCTTTGGCCTCACTAATGCTCCTTCCACATTCCAGGCCTTAATGAATAAAATATTTCGACCCTACTTGCGGAAATTCATTCTGGTATTCTTTGATGATATCCTCATCTACAGTAAAACATGGGATGAACATCTCCAGCATCTAGATCTTGTCATGCAACTTTTCTCTAACCATCATCTCCATGCCAAGCAGTCTAAATGTGTTTTTGGACAGAAGGAAGTTGAGTATCTCGGGCACATTATCTCAGCACAAGGGGTTCGCATGGATCCTGCCAAAATCGATGCCATGAACAATTGGCCGCATCCTCAGACACTCAAGAGCCTTCGTGGTTTTTTGGGGTTGACTGGCTACTACCGCAAGTTTGTCAAGGATTATGGGAAGATTGCAGCTCCATTAACTGCTCTATTGAAAAAGGATGCTTTTACATGGACACATGTTGCTCCGTGTGCATTTGAAAAACTAAAACAAGCTATGTGTACTACACCTGTTCTAGCTATGCCCGATTTTTCCAAGCCCTTCACTATTGAGAGTGATGCTTGCGGCAATGGACTTGGTGCTGTTTTCCTTCAAGATGAACACCCCATTGCGTTCACCAGCAAAGCCCTTTCAGGTAATAATTTAGCTGCCTCTACCTATGAGAAGGAAATGATGGCTATTTTGCATGCAGTACAAAAGTGGCGCCCATACTTATTAGGGAATCATTTCTGCATCAAGACTGATCACCAGAGTCTGAAATATTTCTTGGAACAGCGTGTCTCCTCCCCGAAAAAACAGAAATGGGTTAGCAAACTCATCGGTTATGACTATGAGATCACTTACAAGAAGGGTAAAGACAATATTGTGGCAGATGCTCTTTCTCGCACATTTGATGCCCAAGGTTCTCTTTCAGCTATTTCTATGCTTGTTCCAAATTGGTTGCAATCTGTTCAACAGGGTTATGTCAATGACTCTTCCTTATCTCAAATCATCCAACGCTTTACCAACAACCCTTTTGCTGTACCACATTACTCTTGGGATGGTGCTTCTCTGAGATACAAGGGTCGTCTGGTGCTTCCCCAGAGCACAGATCTTCAACAGGCTGTCTTATATGAACTCCATGCTTCTCCATCGGCAGGGCACTCTGGGTTCCTTAAAACGTATGAACGGGCACGGCGTAACTTCTTTTGGCAAGGCATGAAAAGGACAATTCAACAGATGGTGGCCGAATGTGATACCTGCCAGCGTAATAAGGGTGAAACAACACTCCTTCCAGGATTGCTCGAACCCTTGCCCATACCTACACGGATTTGGACAGATATTTATATGGATTTCATTGAAGGGCTCCCTAAATCTAGCGGGAAGACAGTGATTCTCGTTTTGGTTGATCGCCTCTCCAAATATAGTCATTTTTGTGCTCTCAGCCATCCCTATACAAATTTTCCTGGACCAGATATTTCGTCTTCATGGCATCCCTTCTTCCATTGTCTCGGATCGTGATGCGACTTTCACCAGTCATTTTTGGACTGAACTATTTCGCCACACTGGCACTAAACTGAAGATGAGTTCAGGGTATCACCCACAAACAGATGGTCAAACTGAAATTATCAATAAATGCTTGGAAACTTATCTTCGTTGCTTCACCTCTGAACAACAACATCAGTGGGAAAAGTGGCTCCCTCTCACTGAATGGTGGTACAATACCTCTTACCACACTGCCTCTAAAATGACCCCATATGAAGCAATCTATGGTCAGGCACCTCCAGTTCTTCTTCCATACACCCCCACCAGTTCACCAGTTCAGGAAGTTGACATGGTCCTTCAAAACCGCGATCAGACTCTTCACATTTTGTGGGACAATCTTCACATGGCAAGAAATCGCATGAAGCAACAAGCTGATCAGCACCGTTCTGAGCGCACTTTTCAAGTCGGGGATATGGTTTTTCTTTGTCTCCATCCGTACAAGCAGTCCTCCCTGAAACTCAAAGGGCGTCATAAGCTCGCTCCAAAGTTCTATGGGCCATATCGGATTCTTCAGAAGATTGGGTCCGTTGCTTATAAATTGGAACTTCCTCCTTCTTCCCGCATTCATCCAGTCTTTCATGTCTCTTGTCTGAAGAAAGTTCTTGGCACCAACATCAGTGGACAAACAATTTTACCCGAACTGGATAATGAAGGATTCATCCTTTTGGAGCCGGAGGCCATCCTCAATCGGCGCACTCGTCAACTTTGCTCTCGCTCTATCACAGAGGTCTTAATTCAGTGGCACGGCATGCAACCAGAGGATGCTACATGGGAACCACTCCTTCAGATTCAACAACAATTTCCACATCTAAAGCTTTGAGGACAAATATTTTTTTAAGGGGGAGGGGATGTTAGGAACCCATGTCTTTACTTTGTTAGTATATTGTTGTTGGACGCATATGCTTTGTAAGTCGTCCTGTAGTATTTGTTGATCAATAGTTTATATTATTGTTGTTGGCGCATATGCTTTGTAAGTCGCCCGTAGTATTGTTGATCCATAGTTTGTAGTGGCCCATGGTTTTGACCCATAGTAGTGGCGCCTAGACTTAGTATATAAGTGTGTGTTGAGACCTATGAAGGCACCGTGAAGTCATTTGTATTGAGCTTGCTCGTAGGAGGTTTCCCCCTCGAAGTGGCCTGTGATCAATACAAAAGTGATTCTGAGTTATGTCATTTCTGCTATTTCGCATATTCTTATTAATTAATTGTTGCAGGTGCATCACAGAATAGTTGGAAAGACGTTTCTCCATTTTGTGGATTATGAGAGACCATGCCCCATTCCTAGTGGATGTCACAATGACGGGGGCTCCAAGATACCAAGAGGGGATATTTCTCAAAAAAAATTCATCAGTCTGGCTATTGCAATCTGGAGCCTGATCGGAGTGTTGAAGAATAATATTTATGACCTATCGTTTTTAAGAGAAAGTCCCAAGGAAATTAAGAATGTGGAGATTAGGAGTTTAAGGCATCGAGCTTCTCTCAAGGAGGCCTTGGTAAGTAACATAGTATCATATATGAATTGTAGATGTGAGTCTTTGTTGTCATTATTTGTGGAGTTGAGCCCAAAGAAGATGTTTCTTTATGTGGTCACTTTTAGCGACCACCCCAGGCCTTCCACCATGGGAATGAACAGAAAAGGGGAGATGGATTCCCCCTAACGTACCCTTCTGGAAGAGGAGAAAGTGGGGGAGGGTGAACCATTCAAAAGGATGTAAAATAACACCAAGGAGGTTAGATCCAAAATATAGTTAATGCATTAAGCAATGAATCCAAAAGCAAGGAGATATTTTTCCATATATTTCCAATAAATTTTATCAAAAGCCTTTGACATATCAACTTTAAGGAGCATACCAGCTTTTTTGGAGCATTTGAGTGTGTGGAGCATCTCGGGTGCCACCATAATTCCATCAATGATTTAGCGACCCTCCATATATGTAGATTGTTCCTTGGATATGAGGTGTGACAATATTGGTTTCAGTCTGTAGGAAATAACCTTCATGATGATTTTGTAGATGACATTACATAGCGAAATTGGATGAAATTTACTTGGATGGATTCGATTTTATTCCTTCGGAACTAAAGTGAGAAAGGTGGCATTCAAAGCACAAAGAACGACCAATCTTATGTGGGATTCCTCAATAGCTTCCCAGACTTCATGTTGAATAATGTCCAAGCAACTGTGGAAATATTCTGTGGGCGTGAAACCATCGGGCACTAGATTTTTGCTTGTCAGCGTGTCTTTAACTACAGCAGTTACTTCTTCTAGAGAGATGGGTCTCATGAGATGCTCACTCTAGTCATTTGTAACTAGATTTGGGATATGTTGAAGGATGGAGTTCATATTTGTTTCTTGATCTGTCTTGTCATCATCGATGATGTTGCTATAGTAGGAAACCAGCTCCTCCACAATGTCCTCTTGCTTGATGAGAGTTCTTCCCCCTTACACCAGGATTCTTGTTATGTGATTGTTAACTCGTTGTTGGATCATGGATTCATGGAAGAACTTGGATTTCCTATCCCCTTCTTTAAGCCACCTAATCCTCAATGTATTCAAGATCCAAAAGATGTATCTTCTCAACAAATCAAAGCACTACACTTCAAAGATGAAGAGAATGAAAATCCAATTCCTTTTAACACTATGTTCAATCAAATCCAAATATGGCTCTGCTCACTTCGAGAGAGTTTTGCAACTTTTGGAAACAAAAAGTATCCACCCAAGCAATCAATCTCAAATCATAAAACAATCCAAACCAAACGTACACTAGCAAGATTTGGTACAACAACACACTTTCGTAGTTTTCAAGACTTAAAACGGAGCATATTAGAGGCTTCTACAAATCCACAAGACTAGTCACACTTACAAGAGAACAAACTCACTCAAAGCAAATCAAGCAACCGCTTGACTATAAAGACTCAATGAGAAAGCACACTACTCCAAATTCCAATAATAAAAAAAGAAACAAAGATCTGGGGAAAATACAAACATTGACATAAACTCAGAAGATGTCTAGGTCCAAGTCTGAGCATGGATAAAGTCCCTACTACAAAATTTTGCAGTGCGGCGCGGTTTGTAAGTACAGCAAAGTGCATCTTTGTGGGTCGACACGGTTTAATACACTACCTAGGAGCGTCGATTGCACATTGTATACCAAAGGTAAAGCGCGTCGAGCTTCCAAAATTGAATGTTTTCAAAAATGAAAGCTACAAAACCCATGAACTCAACCAATCTGAGTGGGCCTAGGGTGCCAGGAGAAATCTAGATGACCCAGTGACTCTATAAAGGCAGATCCAAATCAAAAAGTGACACGATCTAAGAAAAATCCGAGCAAAGAAAAATAAATAGATCTAGGGAGCAAAGTCCCTAGTGGAGTCGTCAATTTTGTTTTTCGTACTAGTATGCAAATGCGGACATAAGTTGACCTCCCTAGTTTAATCACTAAACTAGAACAAAGCAAGCAATCATACATACATTTCCCTAACTTGATCCAATCACAAATTGAAAGATAGAATACATACCTTTGACTGTGAGTTGTCTTCAACGATCTAATGCTCCAGCAAGCTTGCTCATCCACTTATAAGATGTACCCACAAAACATGTAAGCCAAGCAATGCAAGAAGAAAACTAGGTCTAGGATTAAATTAAGGTATATATATGACCAAGGAGATATACAATAAATTAATAACAAACCATTTATAGGAAATGAAATGCAGTATTGTATTAACAGAAATGGTAAAGAGTACAACCACTTAAGGATTGGTGTCGTATCTCCTCTCCAAAGGATTCCTCTTTGCTCCAATATGTCACTTCAATGAAGGAAGGATAAGGATCTAAAGTCTATCACTCCTAGATTAAATTCTCTAGCATAACTCTATTCTCAATTCCTCCTCCCCTCACCCATGGCCAAGACTTGAATTTATAGGACAATATGGATAGAGGAGAGATGATATATTTAGGGATAATGGATGATATATGATCCCAACAAGTGAGGAATTCGAGTGAGATCCTATAAAATAGGGAGGAAATCTCATCTAGATAAGATTTTGTTCTAGAGAGTTCTCAAAAACCCCTTTTTTCTGCCCGTGCAAACATCGACACGACTTGGACATAGAGCAATGTGCGCCAAATGAGCTCGACATGAGTTGACGTGAAGGAAAACTGAGTCATCGATGCGGGTTGAAAGTAGAGCAAGGTGCGTTGATGGACTTCGACGCATGTTTCTAATGAAGCAGAGCGCGTCGAAGTCACAAAAAGGGTTATTTGCAAGGAAAAAAGAGTTAAGGATCATTCATCATAGATGTGGCTTTAGGGATTGTGGTAACATGTGGTCACATTGTTGTTACTGTGAGTTGTGATTATTATGTAGAGTTGTTATTATGCTCAGGATTTCTACATAGTTGTTAGTATTTATGTATGCTCCTGTTTCAAAAGTAATAGATTGATCTTTGAAAGGAGGAGGGGGATTTGATGAGGAGGATAATAAGTTTAGTGAGATTGGAAAGTGGTGAAATTGGGAAAATTTTAATGTGTCGTCTTTGTAGGCATGTAGGGAAAGGAGCAAAAAATATTTTGCAAGAAAATGATCCAGGCATCTGACTATGTGTTCAGTGCCTGATCGGTGGTTTGACCAAGTGGGGCATAGATCAGAGGGTTCAATATCGATCAACTAGTGTGTGTAGAGGAACAGTTCAAAAAAAATAGCAAGAGGTTCTCTTCAAGAGGAGATACCCCAAGATTCATAGTCATAGAGGTTAAAATTTAAGGCACCCCCTATGATGAGTGATAAGAGGGGGAGGAGAATAGATCTTCCCAGAAAACCATCTAATCTTGAAGCTAAAGGTGACACTACAATAGAGGAAATAATATAGTCATTAGAGATTACTAACGTCTGTATATTGCAGGAAGACAACCATCCCATAGCTAGACCCCCAGAATTTCCTACTGTGTCTTCAATTAGAAAGCTCTAGCTCGGAAAAAATTTCTTTAGAATGCGAGATATGTCTGTAACAGATACCATTGTTTCTTGTAGAAATAGAATCATTGTCGAGTGTTTTAGAACCATTATTTTTAGGGCTCTTTGTTTTGAGGAAGACCCTAATCTTCGTAGATTATTGGAGCTAATTATTATTTCAAACCCATTCCAGGGGATGCTTCGTTAAGTGCCCCATAAATAGTTACTTGTCTTCCTTCTATGACTTCTTTTTCAGCTATTTCCTGAGAATGTTATATGTGTGCTTTCTTTCCCCTTGTTGCCTGTGCAGGAGTGTCTAATGGCATGAATATCCATTTTGATTGTGAGGAGGCCATTTTCAATTTAGAATGCATATTACATATTCTTAGTTGTGTGGGGGTCGAAAAAGAGTCGATGGTTAGTTGATCCTCTATTTCTTTGATCTTCCCTTCCTCGGTTATTTTCAACCATTTTAATTGCTTGAGTGGAGACCGATTCATGTGTAGCAAAGTGACCTGGTGGGATTTGTGTGTATTGCGTAGGCAATATTTGTGTATAGTCTTGTCCTAGACGAGGTATTTTGAGCTTTTCTTCCAATTCTCTAATTCGGGTCGATGATTAGGAATTTACCTTGGAAATATCCTCGTTGATTCAAGATAGTTCTTTACGAAGAGTGTTCTAATCAAAGTCCAATGAGTCCAATTTCCTCTTTCATTTATCCACCTGTGTAAGAGATTCAGTTCCAAAATCTTATGGGATCATTACAATATGAGTGCCACCAGTGTCCCCTCCTGACTTGGCATATGAACAACTAATTTTTAGATGGACATGTGATTTGCATTACATGCATTGGTATTGCACATTCTTGTAATCTAGTGTCTGCATAAAATGAAAATCCCCTGCTTCAATTAAGATTGAATCTAGTATCCCTAAGGAGATATCCTTTTCTACACATAACTGCGCCACCAAGGTTACTATTTGTTTCTCTGTATCCAGAGAAAATTTAAGTATTTACCCAAAGTATCTCCTATAATCTTGAATATGGTAGGGTCCCAAAATTCAAGAGGAAGAGATGGTAAGTTAACCCATAAATTCATAGCATTAATTCTTTCTCTAATTGTATAAAATCCTGCATGCCATGTCAGAACCCGTTATTTCTGAAAAATTTAAAATTTTTATTCGTAACAATAAATGTTAATTAGGTAGTATTTCTGATATTGTTTTAATTTACATAACTAACATAAACTGTTTAAAGACCCTGTTTTATTAAAGCTTTGATTTCGGTGATTGTAATTAATGACTGTTTTGTTTTGAACCGCAAGGGAAGAGCTAGTCGTAGTTGACTGGCTTACTTAGCTTACGAGCTAATGCATACGTCGTCTTTTGTTTCTCAGGTGCGCTAGTGAAGTAAGGATCACTGTATGTAAAACTTGGTGAGCATCAATACTCCCTATACTTCAAAACTTAATGATCGTCATGATATTTCTTATTCAGCTAGTATCGTCAAGTGTTACGAAGATTTACATTGTCTCAGTTATAATTATGTTTTTATGATTATTATGCTATGTTACTGTTGTAACTAACAATGAAACAATTGTGATATCAGAATTTTTGGCTGTATAAAGTGTCCTTGCATCATGTGACCTGTTGTCAACTTAATACCGGTGACTACTGTTTTGTTCATGCATTGATAATGCGAGTTGAGAAGGTGACGCCTCTAGCGTTGTTTCAATATAATCCTATGCATCGAAGTCCAATGTCCACTTAGAGTTTAACTTATGTTACCTGACGGTGCCTTGATTTTAACTATCTTTACGATGTAAACCTGTAGATGAAGCTCTATTTCAACATCTTAATAATAGAGGTTTATTTTTCAAATTGTTACTGTTAACAATAGTATTGGTAGCAATTCTGATGATAGTATATAATGGCAATGTATATATTGTCTTAAAGACTTGGTAACATTTCAAGTATTAAATAACGAGGCATTTTCATTTGAAGGTTGACTACCTTGGTACTTATATGAACATAGAAATGTAATATGACTATGGCATTAATCTATGGCTTGGTATTAATTTATATATATAATATAATGATTGTGCAATAATCATAATATTCCATACATTGGCAAACTTTATATTCAATATAGTGTTATGGTTGTATTTATCATACTAGGCCATAGAGAAAACTCTAGGGTTGAAGTTGACCACCACCTTGTGTAAAGTGATATGCTAATGACATTAACCTATGCCCTGGTTTCATTGTAAATGTGCATTAACTTGATTTTGTCATAGTCCTAATGTTTTTCCCTTACCATGGATAAGATTTATAACCAAAATATATTAGGTATTATCCATCCTATTAAGTTATGGAATAATCCATATGTGATGTTGACTAACTCTTATTTATATCATTGTAGTGATTATACATTCCAAGCGCTTGGGATTCTCGACGATTCATTTGCAAGGCATGCACTATATGCCAAATGATTATATATCATTTGTTATCTTATACGTTTGACTTATATATGAAATGATTTGGAATCGGTGTATAATGATTTGGATTGCAATTTGAACTATATAATCTCGACCCATATTACGTTGATGTATTTGTGTGCTACGTGGTTGAATCTCCTCCATGTGATGGGCGATATATAAGCTGCTATCGAAACCCTACAGGTTATTGTAGTTGCCTTCGGGCTCGGGTCCTAAGGATGAAACCCTCCCTGTCTGAGTTTTGTAATGAAGGCACTGTAACAATGTGCAGAGTGTGGTGGTTATGGCCTCGTGGTTTCATTCGGCAATAGGGTATGTCCTCGGCTCTGGTGATAGCGTCTGCTATAGTTTTACTGCTTCGTGGTCTCGTTGCTCATTATAGGTTTAAGTCCCAGCTATTTACAGTTCGTCACTGTGCTGGTGTGGGTATGAGATAGGGTTTCGGTAATGTCTTTAGGTTATGAGAGGGTTGATGCAATTGGGCTTTGGGTTTGCTTCTTGACCGGTTCAATCCCAGCGTGAGGGTTTCGTTGGGAACTGTTACCTTGTCTCGGCTGTCAAGAATGTTATGATAGTTTCTTTTGCTCACCCATCTGACGAAGATGATGGGGCTTCTCTGTTTGTTCAGCTTGTAGCTACCGATTGTCCACTGTTAACTTCCTCCATGTCTCGGTAAGATAAATCACAGTCTTTTTTTTTTTTACAGTCTTTATGTTTTATAATCATTAATTATATTTACGTTTCTAATTCTATTCTCTGCATTCAAAGTGGTGACTAAAAACCCTCGGCATTTGTTATTTAACAGGTCACGCGGCTCTTGATGGTGTACAGGACTTTGTCACCCACGCAGGCTCCTCCGGGTAAGCCTGGTTATCCACGGCTGTCTCTTCCTTTGCTGGTTTTAGTGGTTAGGGTTGTGTCTCGGAGGGCAACTCCTGTGTGTTGAGGTCATTATCGACCTGATGTTTGTAGGTGCAGTCATATGTATGAAGTTGTTTTGTTTGAATGAAATGGGGTTTGAAACCCTGTTAAGTTTATGGAGAGCCATTCACGGCCAAGACTTATGAGGCCAGGGTTTCGGTTGTTGTACTTTGTAATGGCTGAGCATGGGGTTTTTAACCTCGCCATATGATATTTATACTTAATATATACTGGGCCTGGTATGGTCGTGTTTATGTTTTGTTAAATTATTAGAATGTGTTTGGAATGTATGGATAGATGTATTCTTCAGTACGTGCAATGGATGATAACTCTGTTTATAAATGAAACCCTAAATTATCTCTCTGCGTTTTTATTCTATTGGAAAAGTTAGATAGAACATGGTGAAAGTTTATCGACTGTGCCTGTAATAGTTATAATCATAGGGTTGTTCTGGCGAAATGGGGTTCTGTTTTGTGTTCAACCTATATATGTGGAGTTTGTTAACTAGATAGCGACCGGGAATGAATTGTAACAATGTTTATTTCGATTCTTGTATTGTTATTAAACAACACTGTGAGTAGAATAATATAAACATAGAACTATGTAATAAGATACTATAAGTCTGTCTACAATATAAGGCATCCTTCATTTATTTTTAAGTCTGTTGTAGAGTTATTGTATGGCTACGGCCGTGTAGGTTTTTGAGAAAACTCCAAGAGAGACATTTAAATTGATTAAATATTATTACTGTGTATAAATTAGGATGGTTTGTAACAGCCAATGATGGTTGCGTTCGTCGACTGTTTCTCTGTTGTATTAATATGTTTGATTTGTTTAAAAACAACTCTGTTATTTCTATTATAATGACATGATTACTGTGTTCTAAACTAGATAGAAGGAAAAATAATAATCTACAGTTGCTAGTGTTTGTACTTGACTACTGTGTAAATGTTTGATATTTTGTGGAAGCTGGTAACAATGAAATATTATCACAGTCGCCCCTTCAGTTAATCAACAACTGTAAACATGTTCTGAGTAAGAACAATACCTTAAGATAAGTGTTGTTTATCTGTTAACTCGATAAAAGAATGACATGAAACTAAAGTTAACTGAAATATGCAATATATATATATATATATATATACAGGTAGCTTACTCTAACAGGAAAATAACTCGAAGTAAAACTAAGATTTATCTAGATTTGTTCTTATGATTGTTAATAGCTATAAATCTGGAATATCTACTGTTTAACATTTCTGTCTATTATTTAACAAATAACAGAAATTCTAGAATATGCATAAACTTGGTATTGTTAACTGTAACAGTAACAACTAAGTTCTGTATAAGATAAATACTCCATTTAAATACAAATAGGAATTTTCTACAACATCTGCATTCTGAAATTTATACTAAAAGAAAGTACAGAGACTGATTTACTGAAGTTGAAAACAGTCAAAACATAGCTGTGCTAGAATATCTCATATGAAACTAAATTAAACCAACAACAGGAAGAGTGACAGAACCTGTAACTATGGTAGACAATAACAGCAATGGGAGGCTGTTCCTCCCTACCAATTCCTGGAGAGTGCCCAGACAGCACTTCTCAGGACCCCCGAGCTTGCTCTGGTCTAACTGGCTGGAATCTAAGTACGGTCAATAATTCCCTCAGCCAAAACAGCTATACTGGAACCAAGTTACTGCAACTTCCTGCTCAAAACACTTCCTTACTATTTTCCCACTTCCTCAATGGGACTCCTGAATAGCATTCACCTGAATGTATTCTCCCTCTAGAACAATTGCTGAACCCCCAGCTCAGTTCATTGAGTAGTATTTAAAAGATTGCCTAGGTCTTAGTTGGGCTAACTGTCATTAATGAGCCACCTGCTCAGATTCCACTTTCTTGGGGAATCATGACCCCAAAATATAGGGAAGTTGCCACCTGCAACTCAGGAAGTGTTTGAGGATGCTGCCACTTGTCTTTTGTCCTTCCACCTAATTCCATCCACCAGTTAGACCAGTAACCTCTTTTAACAGCTCTCCCATGCTGTTGTCTCCATAATTTATTTATTAATAATAATTATTCAGAATTTACATTCCTTTTTTGGAGACTCTGCTGAGTCATCCATTCCTACTTAGCATTAAATTTAACATAATGTTCTCAGGAATATTAAAAATAATTACATTATTTTAATAAAATTGGGGTATGTGACATACACACCCCCTTAAAATGTAACATCGTCCTCGATGTTACTTATTCTTCTTCTTCAGCTACCTGCTGGAATAGATGGGGATATGCTTCCCGCATCTTACTTTCCAGCTCCCAGGTAGATTCTTCAGGACTAAGGTGCTTCCATTGCACCTTCACTTGTCCAATTATCCGGTTCCGTAGAGTAATTTCCCTCCTCCCGAGGATACAATCCGGTTCTACCAGAACTTCCCCTTCTGGTTCTACCTGTACAATGTTCCAATCAATAACATGAGTAGCATCATGAATATACTTTTTCAAAACAGAGATATGAAAAACATTGTGTACTTTTAAATTTGGCGGTAATGCTAACTGATAAGCAACTTGACCAATTCTGGCTAAAATTTCAAATGGACCACAGTAACGTGGTGCTAATTTTGCACAACTTCCTAATCTTAGGGAGCTTTTCTTTGGTCTTACCTTGATGAACACATGTTCACCTACCTGGAACTCTTTAGGAGTTCTTTTCAAATCTGCTTGACTCTTTTGCCGATCCTGGGCAATCTTCAAGTTTTCCTGCACTTGTTTCACAATCTGTTCCATTTCTTTCAATAAATCAGGTCCTAACACTAATCTATCTACTGGATTACTCCAAGAGATAGGAGTGTTGCATTTTCGTCCATACAAAACCTCAAAAGGACTAAACTTAGCTGATGATTGATAGCTGTTATTGTATGCAAATTCGGCTAAGTGTAAATAATCCTCCCACTTACCTGGTTGATCTTTAACATACATCCTTAACAGATCTTCTAATATTTGATTAACTCTTTCCGTTTGTCCGTCAGTCTGAGGATGGAAAGAGGTGCTGAAATTCAAAGTGGTGTTTAATCCTTTGAACAAGGATCTCCAAAAATTTCCTGTAAATTTAGGATCCCTGTCTGATATAATAACCTTTGGAATACCGTGTAACCGAAAAATCTGTTTTAGAAAGATATCTGCTATGTTTGCAGCCTTGTATGTGGTTTTAACGGGAATAAAATGTGCTAATTTACTTAATTTGTCTACCACTACCATAATTGAATCATTCTGATGTTGATTTTTGGGTAAACCCGTAATGAAATCCAGGCTGATTATTTCCCATTTCCAGCTAGGAATAGGTAAAGGTTGCAGCAATCCAGCTGGATGTTGGTGTTCTGTTTTTACTTGTTGGCAGTCCAAACATTTAGCTAAATATTCAGCAGTTTCAGATTTCATGTTAGGCCAAAAATATTCTTTTCTCAACATAGTGATAGTCTTTTGATAGCCAGGGTGCCCGGAGTAAGGGGTTTTATGTATTTCGTCTAAAATTAACAGCTTAACTGTAGGTGCATTAGGGATATACAGCCTGTCTTTAAACAGCAAAAATCCGTTTTCGTTTAAACTATACCCTTTTATCAAACTTTCTGTGGGCTGTTCTTGGGCTGTAATTTGTAAATGTTGATAATTTTCGTCTAATTTTATCCCTTCAGCCAGCTGTTCATTTAAATCAGAGGTATAAGTGCTGCTAGCTGATATAAAATTCAGTTTTGCATTCCTACTCAAGGCATCAGCCACCTTATTCTCCTTCCCTTTTATGTGTTGGATTTCAAAATCGTATTCACTTAGGAATGCCAGCCACCTGGCTTGTCTTGCATTTAGATTTGGCTGGTCTAAAAGGTATTTCAGACCTTTATTATCTGTTAGTAAGGTAAATTTTCTTCCTATTAGGTGGTGTCGCCACATCTTTAAAGCATGAATTACAGCAGCTAATTCTAGGTCATAAGTGGCATAATTCTTTTCATGGATTTTCAGCTTCCTAGATTCGTAAGCAATGACATGTCCTTCTTGAGTCAGCACTCCGCCTAAGCCATCATTACAAGCGTCGGTACAAACTATGAAATCTTTATTTGGGTCCGCTATTCTAAGAATAGGTGCAGTTGTCAATAAGGTCTTAAGTTTCTTGAAACTTTCTTCACATTTCGCATTCCAATCAAACTTCTTGCCTTTCTTCTGCAAAGAAGTGATTGGGTTGGCTATTTTTGAAAAGCCTTCAATAAACCTCCGGTAGTAACCGGTAATTCCCATGAAAGATCTAACGTCCGTCACATCTTTAGGTACTGGCCATTCTTCAATCGCCCGAATCTTTTCGGGATCCACTGAAATCCCTTCCTTAGTGACTACATGTCCTAAGTACTGGATTTCATCTTTGAAGAAGTCACATTTGCTAAATTTCGCAAAAAGTTGTTGTTCTCTTAGTTCTTGTAAAACGATACGTAAGTGTTCCTTGTGCTCCTCCTCGCTCTTAGAATAGACTAAAATGTCGTCGATAAATACAACCACAAATTTATCTAAGTACTTGTGCATTATGTTGTTCATTAAGCACATGAAAACCGCTGGGGCATTAGTAAGTCCAAATGGCATTACGACAAATTCGTAATGTCCGTACCTTGTTCTAAAGGCTGTTTTGAAAATGTCTTCTTCTTTAATTCTTACCTGATGATAACCCGATCTCAGATCGATCTTAGAGAATACCGTAGCGCCACGTAGTTGATCAAACAGATCATCAATACGAGGTAACGGATACCTGTTTTTGATCGTCATCTTGTTTAGTTGACGATAATCTATGCAAAGTCGCATAGTTCCGTCCTTCTTCTTAACGAAAATCACTGGTGCTCCCCAAGGGGATACACTGGGTCGGATATAGTTCTTATCTATTAACTCCTTCAACTGAGTTTTCAACTCGTTAAGCTCCAAGATATTCATACGATACGGGGCTTTTGAACTGGGAACAGCACCTGGTACCAGCTCAATGGTAAAGTCAAGCTCTCTCTTGGGAGGCAATTCTGGAATTTCCTCAGGAAAAACGTCAATAAATTCATTGACGACAGGAATGTTCTCTACTGTTTTCTGGTTGTTTTCAGATTTATCGGTCTCGTCTGTAATAGTTACAGCATAGGTCTTGCATCCTTTCCTGACTGCTCTTTTAAGTTGTAATGCAGAAATTTGCCTAACTACTGTTTTCCTAGGAATACCCCTAACAGTTACAGGCTGTCCACTACTGTTTATACACCTAAAATTTTTGTCAAAACAGTTTAAAACGACCCTATGTTGTTCCAACCAGTCCATTCCGATAAGTATGTCATAAGAGCCAAGTGGTAAAACGTTCAGTTTAACTGTAGTTCTAAAATCAGTCATGTTTAAGATGCATTCTTTTACATAGCAGTTTACTTTCTTCTTAGCCCCAGTAGCTAATTGTACAGACCAAGAATTATCAAACCTTTCAACAGTCAAATTACATTTTTCTACCAGCTGAGGTGAAATATAACTAAGACTAGCACCGGGATCTATTAATATAGTAACTGGGGTTTTGTTAATCATACCTCCTACTTCCACCATGGAAGTTTGGTAGTCAGCCTGGCGGTTTTCCAACGCTGCATTGATTCGGGGCATAGTTCCTGCAAAATCTCCAACTGTCATTTCGTCTTGAACAGTATGAATATTGCTGACTTGTTTCTTTCTGTTTGGGCAGACTGAAGCATAATGTGGCCCATTACATTCCCAGCACTTGACAGGTTCTTTTCGCTCAAAATTTTTGATGTAGTTTCCATGGTTATTAGGAGTCTCTTTGCTGTTTTTGTAATTGTTTGAATGGCTGACAGCTCCATTTTTGTTTCCTTGGAAACTTTTACTATTAAAGTGGTTCCCGTTTTTGCCATTCTTGAAATTTTTATGGGGAACAAATTCCTTTTTCTTGTACTCGATCAGATTGCTGTTCTTTTTGGCTTTCCAACTGGCTATCCCTTCTTTCTTTTTATTCTGTTCGTAACAGAAGTTTGCCTTGCGCATAGCTTCTTCCAGTGTTTTGGGGTTGTCATATTCAATTCTGTCCTTGATATGATAAGGCAGGCAACTAAGAAACCGCTGTATTTTTGGTTTCTCTTCGACAAAATACGGTACATAACGCAACAGACTTAAAAATTTACTGTTTAAGTCCTTCATCGTCATAGATCCGAGTTTTAGTTCATAAAATTCTTTAGCCCTTTCTTCATAATACTGCTCGGACAGGAATTTCTTCTTGAAATACCTTTTAAAGGTACTCCAATTAACTTCTCTTTCTTTGATCCCTTTGACCCTTTTCAGGTCTTGCCACCATATGTCCGCCTTTCCCGAGAGGTTGTAGATGGCCATTCTTGCCTTTAGCTGATTTGAGTAGTTATAGATCTGAAAATATTTTCTCATCCCGGATAACCAGGATTCTGCCTCTTCTCCAGTTTCAGTTTCTCCATTGAAAGTTGGGGGCTTTATCTTCTTAAACTCCCCGGAAATCTCTTCATAAGGCCTGTACTTTTTCCTTCGGTTGTGCATCTCAGCTTCACTGCTGTCACTGCTAGTGTGATAACTGGGTTGTCCCTTTCTTTCTTCAGATGAGGAACTGCTGTCAGATTTAGTTGGTTTTGTCCTTTTTGACCCTCTTGGATGATTAACTTCTTCTGAGTCAGCTGGTTTGCTCCTTCCGTCAGTTTGAAATTTTTCTATCAATAGCTGATTTAGCTGTTCCTGAGTCTTTAGAATTCTTTCATTATCCTTCTTAACCGTTTCCATTTCTGTCTTTAATCCTCTTATAGTCTGCATCAGCTCAGTGGTGGGAGCAATTTCTTCTTCTGCCTCAAGTTCTTTTGACATCTGTCTTGTCCCAGCATTGGGAGATTCCTCCTCAGCATATTCTCCCAGTTTTTCCATATCTGTCTGAAAAATTCAGAAAAGAGAATTTTTCTGTACTGTACATGAAACCGAAATATATGTTAGTATTTTATAAATAAAACAAAATCTTCTTTTATGATCGCTGTTTGCGGAAGTTTAGTGGAGTCACATCCAGGCCTAGTGTCTGAACCTGGCTCTGATACCACATGTCAGAACCCGTTATTTCTGAAAAATTTAAAATTTTTATTCGTAACAATAAATGTTAATTAGGTAGTATTTCTGATATTGTTTTAATTTACATAACTAACATAAACTGTTTAAAGACCCTGTTTTATTAAAGCTTTGATTTCGGTGATTGTAATTAATGACTGTTTTGTTTTGAACCGCAAGGGAAGAGCTAGTCGTAGTTGACTGGCTTACTTAGCTTACGAGCTAATGCATACGTCGTCTTTTGTTTCTCAGGTGCGCTAGTGAAGTAAGGATCACTGTATGTAAAACTTGGTGAGCATCAATACTCCCTATACTTCAAAACTTAATGATCGTCATGATATTTCTTATTCAGCTAGTATCGTCAAGTGTTACGAAGATTTACATTGTCTCAGTTATAATTATGTTTTTATGATTATTATGCTATGTTACTGTTGTAACTAACAATGAAACAATTGTGATATCAGAATTTTTGGCTGTATAAAGTGTCCTTGCATCATGTGACCTGTTGTCAACTTAATACCGGTGACTACTGTTTTGTTCATGCATTGATAATGCGAGTTGAGAAGGTGACGCCTCTAGCGTTGTTTCAATATAATCCTATGCATCGAAGTCCAATGTCCACTTAGAGTTTAACTTATGTTACCTGACGGTGCCTTGATTTTAACTATCTTTACGATGTAAACCTGTAGATGAAGCTCTATTTCAACATCTTAATAATAGAGGTTTATTTTTCAAATTGTTACTGTTAACAATAGTATTGGTAGCAATTCTGATGATAGTATATAATGGCAATGTATATATTGTCTTAAAGACTTGGTAACATTTCAAGTATTAAATAACGAGGCATTTTCATTTGAAGGTTGACTACCTTGGTACTTATATGAACATAGAAATGTAATATGACTATGGCATTAATCTATGGCTTGGTATTAATTTATATATATAATATAATGATTGTGCAATAATCATAATATTCCATACATTGGCAAACTTTATATTCAATATAGTGTTATGGTTGTATTTATCATACTAGGCCATAGAGAAAACTCTAGGGTTGAAGTTGACCACCACCTTGTGTAAAGTGATATGCTAATGACATTAACCTATGCCCTGGTTTCATTGTAAATGTGCATTAACTTGATTTTGTCATAGTCCTAATGTTTTTCCCTTACCATGGATAAGATTTATAACCAAAATATATTAGGTATTATCCATCCTATTAAGTTATGGAATAATCCATATGTGATGTTGACTAACTCTTATTTATATCATTGTAGTGATTATACATTCCAAGCGCTTGGGATTCTCGACGATTCATTTGCAAGGCATGCACTATATGCCAAATGATTATATATCATTTGTTATCTTATACGTTTGACTTATATATGAAATGATTTGGAATCGGTGTATAATGATTTGGATTGCAATTTGAACTATATAATCTCGACCCATATTACGTTGATGTATTTGTGTGCTACGTGGTTGAATCTCCTCCATGTGATGGGCGATATATAAGCTGCTATCGAAACCCTACAGGTTATTGTAGTTGCCTTCGGGCTCGGGTCCTAAGGATGAAACCCTCCCTGTCTGAGTTTTGTAATGAAGGCACTGTAACAATGTGCAGAGTGTGGTGGTTATGGCCTCGTGGTTTCATTCGGCAATAGGGTATGTCCTCGGCTCTGGTGATAGCGTCTGCTATAGTTTTACTGCTTCGTGGTCTCGTTGCTCATTATAGGTTTAAGTCCCAGCTATTTACAGTTCGTCACTGTGCTGGTGTGGGTATGAGATAGGGTTTCGGTAATGTCTTTAGGTTATGAGAGGGTTGATGCAATTGGGCTTTGGGTTTGCTTCTTGACCGGTTCAATCCCAGCGTGAGGGTTTCGTTGGGAACTGTTACCTTGTCTCGGCTGTCAAGAATGTTATGATAGTTTCTTTTGCTCACCCATCTGACGAAGATGATGGGGCTTCTCTGTTTGTTCAGCTTGTAGCTACCGATTGTCCACTGTTAACTTCCTCCATGTCTCGGTAAGATAAATCACAGTCTTTTTTTTTTTTACAGTCTTTATGTTTTATAATCATTAATTATATTTACGTTTCTAATTCTATTCTCTGCATTCAAAGTGGTGACTAAAAACCCTCGGCATTTGTTATTTAACAGGTCACGCGGCTCTTGATGGTGTACAGGACTTTGTCACCCACGCAGGCTCCTCCGGGTAAGCCTGGTTATCCACGGCTGTCTCTTCCTTTGCTGGTTTTAGTGGTTAGGGTTGTGTCTCGGAGGGCAACTCCTGTGTGTTGAGGTCATTATCGACCTGATGTTTGTAGGTGCAGTCATATGTATGAAGTTGTTTTGTTTGAATGAAATGGGGTTTGAAACCCTGTTAAGTTTATGGAGAGCCATTCACGGCCAAGACTTATGAGGCCAGGGTTTCGGTTGTTGTACTTTGTAATGGCTGAGCATGGGGTTTTTAACCTCGCCATATGATATTTATACTTAATATATACTGGGCCTGGTATGGTCGTGTTTATGTTTTGTTAAATTATTAGAATGTGTTTGGAATGTATGGATAGATGTATTCTTCAGTACGTGCAATGGATGATAACTCTGTTTATAAATGAAACCCTAAATTATCTCTCTGTGTTTTTATTCTATTGGAAAAGTTAGATAGAACATGGTGAAAGTTTATCGACTGTGCCTGTAATAGTTATAATCATAGGGTTGTTCTGGCGAAATGGGGTTCTGTTTTGTGTTCAACCTATATATGTGGAGTTTGTTAACTAGATAGCGACCGGGAATGAATTGTAACAATGTTTATTTCGATTCTTGTATTGTTATTAAACAACACTGTGAGTAGAATAATATAAACATAGAACTATGTAATAAGATACTATAAGTCTGTCTACCATATAAGGCATCCTTCATTTATTTTTAAGTCTGTTGTAGAGTTATTGTATGGCTACGGCCGTGTAGGTTTTTGAGAAAACTCCAAGAGAGACATTTAAATTGATTAAATATTATTACTGTGTATAAATTAGGATGGTTTGTAACAGCCAATGATGGTTGCGTTCGTCGACTGTTTCTCTGTTGTATTAATATGTTTGATTTGTTTAAAAACAACTCTGTTATTTCTATTATAATGACATGATTACTGTGTTCTAAACTAGATAGAAGGAAAAATAATAATCTACAGTTGCTAGTGTTTGTACTTGACTACTGTGTAAATGTTTGATATTTTGTGGAAGCTGGTAACAATGAAATATTATCACAGTCGCCCCTTCAGTTAATCAACAACTGTAAACATGTTCTGAGTAAGAACAATACCTTAAGATAAGTGTTGTTTATCTGTTAACTCGATAAAAGAATGACATGAAACTAAAGTTAACTGAAATATGCAATATATATATATATATATATATACAGGTAGCTTACTCTAACAGGAAAATAACTCGAAGTAAAACTAAGATTTATCTAGATTTGTTCTTATGATTGTTAATAGCTATAAATCTGGAATATCTACTGTTTAACATTTCTGTCTATTATTTAACAAATAACAGAAATTCTAGAATATGCATAAACTTGGTATTGTTAACTGTAACAGTAACAACTAAGTTCTGTATAAGATAAATACTCCATTTAAATACAAATAGGAATTTTCTACAACATCTGCATTCTGAAATTTATACTAAAAGAAAGTACAGAGACTGATTTACTGAAGTTGAAAACAGTCAAAACATAGCTGTGCTAGAATATCTCATATGAAACTAAATTAAACCAACAACAGGAAGAGTGACAGAACCTGTAACTATGGTAGACAATAACAGCAATGGGAGGCTGTTCCTCCCTACCAATTCCTGGAGAGTGCCCAGACAGCACTTCTCAGGACCCCCGAGCTTGCTCTGGTCTAACTGGCTGGAATCTAAGTACGGTCAATAATTCCCTCAGCCAAAACAGTTATACTGGAACCAAGTTACTGCAACTTCCTGCTCAAAACACTTCCTTACTATTTTCCCACTTCCTCAATGGGACTCCTGAATAGCATTCACCTGAATGTATTCTCCCTCTAGAACAATTGCTGAACCCCCAGCTCAGTTCATTGAGTAGTATTTAAAAGATTGCCTAGGTCTTAGTTGGGCTAACTGTCATTAATGAGCCACCTGCTCAGATTCCACTTTCTTGGGGAATCATGACCCCAAAATATAGGGAAGTTGCCACCTGCAACTCAGGAAGTGTTTGAGGATGCTGCCACTTGTCTTTTGTCCTTCCACCTAATTCCATCCACCAGTTAGACCAGTAACCTCTTTTAACAGCTCTCCCATGCTGTTGTCTCCATAATTTATTTATTAATAATAATTATTCAGAATTTACATTCCTTTTTTGGAGACTCTGCTGAGTCATCCATTCCTACTTAGCATTAAATTTAACATAATGTTCTCAGGAATATTAAAAATAATTACATTATTTTAATAAAATTGGGGTATGTGACATGCCATTTGAAGAGGGTGAGGGCTGAGGTTCCCCATAAACACGATCCTCCCATTGCAACAGTTTTTTGGTCTTCAATGGAGTAGAAAATGAAAGTAATGTATCCTCGAGCTCTAAAATGAACCTATGGTGAATAGCCCAACAGAGGCTCCCAAATTCGGGCTATCCATCATTGTAGCTCCGTCTCTAATAACCTCCATGCATGAAATCGGTCGATGAGCACCATCTTAGTGTAATGAATTATCTTGTCTTTGATTAAATTCGGCTCTATTATCGCTTTCATATCTTCTGTAGTTTTCTTTACACACCTAGATTTGTATGGCCTCTATCTTCTTCCCTCAAGTGGGTGGGATGGGACCATGGGAGATGGAGAGGAATGCGAAAGACAAGCTAGAGATTATACGAGCCTAAAGAGGGGTCGTTGAATGGGGGGTCTAGAGGGTGATATGGTTTATAGGAGAGAAAATAGGGGAAACTCATTATAGAATAGAGAAGAGACGTAGGTAGATCAAAAATCGAGAGTGTCAAATCAATTTAGTGGATACTATACCAATATGTCAAATGAATGAAGTCTATCCTTTAGGGTGTTATGATGAAGTGTCCTTGACTTGTCCAGATCCATGTGAACCAAGTGTGAGTTGTTGAGATCCACACATGTTGATGAGTCAAGCACCTTCATCATCCTCCCATCAATATATTATGTGTGTGTGTGTGTGTGTGTTGTCACTACAACACCACCATTGCATCATTATTATGTATTCCCAAAACCAAACCATGAAATCAATATTCCATGAGCACCATCAGAATATCAACACCTCGACCATATTCTAGATAGTAGCACGCGCGCATGCACACACGCACACACATACACACATGCGTCTGCGCACGCACACACACACACACACACACATTGTGTGTCTGTGTGTGCACACACTAGTGCTACTATTTGTAATATGGTTGATGTGTTGATATTTTGATGGTGCTCATGGTATAATGATTTCTTGGTTTGGTTTTAAGAATACATAATAATGATGCAATGGTGGTGTTGTAGCAAAACTATAAGGAGCATGATGAATCACTTTAATATCACTTGTTAGGACTAAAATTATATACACAAAATTGTACATTGAAAATATATAATAAATAATTGAATGATAATGATGAATAGTATGCACAACATATAGATTACTTATATCGGTGAAGGGTTGAGGTTACAATGAACAGTTGTGAATCCTCATAAAGGGTGATGAATAAGGAATATCACTCTTACACCATAAGAAGAAATTAATGTTATGTATTTAGAATTGATTGATTTTCACTACTCATATTTGGTTCACAAATAAATTTGAGAGGCTATCAAAATTTCAATTGTTCAAAATTCTCTAGGAATTCTCTTCCATGTGACTAGAAATTAATCCCAAGAAAATACCCTAACCCTTTAACCCAATTTGCACAAACAACCTGTAGTTCCCCATAAGTGAGAAAATTGATATGTTTTGGTTATGCCTGTTGTCACAACAATAACTTAAAATGCTCTCCATAAATGAGTTACCATAATAAAACCAAAAGAAAAACACATTAAATGTCATTTCCTTATTCTAGTGTCTATCTCCATGATCTTTGTATCCTCTTAATATTGTTTTGAATCAATAACTCCAAAATTACAAATGTATTATTGAGTGTGAAAGTAGACTTCCCAAAAAGGTACTTGTAACAACAATCGATAGTAAGTGACCCCAACAACCTTAGTCTAATTATTACTAATTATGAATGGAATGAGTGTACAAAGAATATCTTTGTGGAAGGCAGGGCTAAAATTTGACGTCCTACCTTGCACATCAATTAATTGTTATGTGACGTTCAAAAATAAAGGTTATTTTTTTAAGCTAGTACCCATAGAGTTTCAAACCGATGACTTAACACAATGAGTGCCTTAATAGTACACCCATTCACCGTCTAATCTATGCCCTGTGGGCGACATTCAAAAAAAATGTTGTCTTCCATTTGACATTCAAATTATCGGGTAGCATGTCAATTTTTTTGTGTGGATGTCAAATAACATCATTCTTATAGTTGACTACTAAAATTAACGAGGAGTAATCATGGATGTCACACTACTCTTCTACTCATAATGACTAATCATTTAATAATTTATAGAACCCTATGAAAAAACTAAATAGGTTTTTTACAATAGTATCTTTGTTTGTTTTTTTCCATGCAAAAAAACTATATATATATATTTTTTTGTAAGCTAGTACTCACGGAGTTTCGAACCGGTGACCTAACAGGTGACCTAACAAAAGGAGTTCCTTAATAGTACACCCATTCGTCATCTATTCTACACCTTGTGGGCACTATAAATTTGTTATTTCACAAGTGAAATCCAAATATACGTCACCAATCCTTTAACTTGCTATGCAAAAATAGATTAAGTCTTCCAAATTCCCTTGTAACAACATAGTATAGTCTTCCAATTAAACAAAAGAATTCCCTAACAAACAAAGAGTCCCCCTACTATCATCAAACTTTCTATCAATAAAACAATGCATGCCCGTAAGACTACTAGATTTATCCCAACTCTCAACTTATAAAATGGATAAGGAAATATTTGATAAGGCCTTAACTACCTTGAATTCTTGGTAGACTAGTAAACCTTCCCATATATTAAGAGCATCCTTTGACTGTTATTCTTCTTTATGTTTTCTTTGGATGTCTTCATTTTGGGCATTACCATACTTTGTTCTTCTATTGGTCCCTTACTTCTGGTGGTGAATCCACAGACGATATTTGTATTTCTTCCACCTTTTCTTCTTCATCTAAACCCAAAGTTGGTGCCCAATCCCATAATACCAAGGTAGTTTCTTCATTTTGATCTTCTGGTCATTAGATTGGTCTTCTTCTTGATCTTCCTAGTCTATTAGTTGTGTATCTAATAATTGATTCATTACCAGGTTCATTGAATTACTCCATTGTGGGCAATTTTTCTCGGAATTATGCTCTTGATGAAATGTGCAAATATGGTCCATGCAAACTTCATTCAAATTGAAAATAGCAGAATTATTTAATGGTGGTTGTGATTGTGTGCTTTCTTCCTTTTTCTTATAGAAAGGCTTAAATGGTTTTCTTCCTAAAGAACTAGCACCCTTTTCTTTTTCCAAATCTACTATTTTATTGGACAACTTTTGAACCATCTTGACCACATTTTATAATTCATTTGCAGATTCTTATTTAGTTCTGGTCAATATTAAATGCTTCTTATTTACTGTAGGTTTTACATCCAAATCCAAAGAATGATTGATAATACTGTCTATGTATGCCTCTACTTTCTTTGCCTCTTCGTAATTTTCTGCTAAAGTAGTTTTAACAGATCGTTTGACAAACATGGCTATGGATGGGGGAAGCGTTGTAGTATAATATTCTACCAATGATTCTTCAGCAGGTTTAGTTGCAGCTCTAAAACTATTCAAAATCATAGTAAATCTCTAATTAAACTCTTGAACTTTATCATTCTTTTCCATTCGCATAGATAATAATTCTTTCATAAGTGAAGCCACAGTATTTTGGGTACCAAACTTATTCAGAAAAACCTTTTCAAAACTATCCCAATCTGCTATACAATTAGCATGTAAGCTAAAATAACAGGATGATGCTCTTGGTTCAAAAGTGTAAGGGAACAATTTGCACACTACATCCTCATGTTCCACATTTAATAGGTTCAATGCCAAGTAAAATCTCTTTAGGTGATCTTCAGTAGAGATCCCTTTTCCAAGGTCAAACTTAGGTATAACACGCTCCGGATGCTTAGGAAAATCATGCAAAGGAGCTGCTAGGTGAGGGGTCCTTTGGATCTCCATGCAGGTGGTTGATTGGCATTGTGATCCATGTTAGCAATACGCATAGGAGAATGTGGGGGTGTATGGGTTGGTGTATGATATGGTGTATGAGTATGTGTGCGTGGAGTAGTGTTTCTTTCCGGAGAATTAGGCCTCAATTGATTGATGGGATATGGTATATCTTGTAATGATAAATCAACTAATTCTTCCAAAGATTCCACAAGCACGGAATCCCTATTTTGCACTTGTCTTCTATAAGATTTCCTTCTAGGTAGTAAAGGTACTACTGATAATCCACCAAGTTTCCTCACGTATGATTTAGTATGTCTCCTGAAATTGTCTACTTTTGTGTGAGGAACAACATATAAACGTTCGGTATGATCAATTTCAGAATCCAAATTTTCTTGATAATCAGTTTCAGAAATTAATTCTTCTGGTTTGTTTGTTTCCAATGTAGACCCAGAGAAATTTCCTCTTGAAAACGGATTTCCTATGCCAGCCATGCACTGGCGGCCCTCCTTCTAGCACCAAAATTGTTGATGCTCGGAAACTCCTAGCATTGACAGTAGGGATTCTCCCCAATGGATAATCCCAAATAGATCACTCACTATTTGGTATGGAGAATCTGTCTGGTTAACGGTCTGGTTACCAAAGGTGAGTTTGTTTAACTATGTATCGGTTGCATCTTGTCCCACTGTTTAAATTTTATGTTTAAGGGTATGAATATGCAAGTGCTTCTAATCTAACTAATGCATTTAACCTATAATTGATAGGAAGAAACCACACAAGTGATGCGTAGGTTCTTACCTACCGTCTTATCGCTTCTACCTTGTCAATTAGATAACTCTATTCTAAACCAACTAACCTATCCTTGCAAGGAGCGAATTTAAATAAGAGTAATAATCTGAAAATGCTCATAAAAATCCAACATATAGCTATTAAGATAAAATATGCACATTCCCAGCAAAAAATTACCAAAGATAGCTTTTATTTCAATTAACACAATTTATTACTCTGTTGACACATAGACATTTGCATAGATAAAGAAATCATTCACTATCATTGAAATAGTTCAACAAAATCATAAATATCTCACAGCATGAACATAAACAGAAGAAGAAATAGTTATGCTCTGTCAGTCACAACTTTCCACGCAAACCCGGTGCAAGCTTTTCCCAGCGAATAGGTCTTTCCTCATTAGCAGAAAAATAGTTCTCTTACACAATTTATCCAGTCCCTATTTCACTAGTCAAATTCCCCTTTCTCTAGTACCCTTTCCCCGTATTTATATTACAAGAGAATTTGTCTTGAATGACTGATCATTTCAGCTCCCTCTGCGTCCTTTGGTTTTCTGATTTTGGCTCTCGTGCCAATCGTTTCTTCTGCGCGCAGCATTTCAGCTCCCTCTGCGTTATGAATGATCCTTTCAACTCCCTCTGTGTCCTTTGGATGGTGCGATTTGTCTTTTGTGCCAACCGTTTCCTATATGCACAGTCTTTCAGCTTCCTTCGCATATGATTGCTCACTTTGGCTTCCTCTGCGTCCTTTGGATTACCAATATTTTCTTTTATGCCTGATGTTCCTTATGCGCACAGCCTTTCAGCTTCCACGCATCCTGAGGAAACAACAAAACCAATGTATAATAAAAACTCGTTATTAAGCAAAATCATAATGAACATAATACAAATTTCAGAAGCTTTATTTATCAATATGGTTTGCAAAACAAAGATTTAAACTTCCATGATCTAGTTTCAGTGCGAAAAATCACAGAGGTGGAAGGTCGAAAAAATCCCTAAAAATGGCCCAAAAATCATCCTTCTGCAGTCGAAAAAGGCTTTAAAAAATGGCCAAAAAATTATCCCCCTGAAATCTGCAATACACAATCCGCAATGCGGGCCTGTGGGGTGCGGGATTGCGGAATTGCTGGCACCATTTTCCAACGTTCAAAAATGCAATCCGCAATCGGAACTGCGGAAAAGCGGAACTGCGGGACGTGAGAATGCGGAAATGCGGATATGCAGAATGCAATTCCAAAATCAGAAATGCAGTCCGCAAAGCCAAGGTGCGGGGTTACAGAATGCGGAACAGCGGGATGTGGAATTTTGGGAATGCGGATTGCGGGATGCGAGAGACCATTCAACAAACCAAAAAATCAATCTGCAATCCGCAATCGAAACTGCGAAAATGTGGAATTTCAGCATTGCGTGAGGGCGGGGTTGTGGCATTGCGGAAGGGTGGGGTTGTGGCATTGCGGAAGTGCAGAAAGTAAGGATTGCGAAAGTGCGGAAATGCCTTTTCTTTTTTTATTATTTTCAAGAAAAAATAAGTGGTCATGAGTAAGATGAAACAAACTCTGAGTAAGATCAAAGGAGGGGCCCTACAATTTTACAAAAATTTTGGGGATCAGGTTGCAGCTGCAACAGGGGGATCAAATGCCTGAAGTCGTTCAACCGGGCACTATGCGCAAAGAGCCTCTAGCGTAGTCTATTTGATGAGGGACTTTGGGGTAAGATTATTAAAGCCAAATATTTGAATGGATTCACTCCATGCCATTGGTTCAGGTCGCAGTGCAATACTATAGCTAAGATATCAAAAGTTTGGAGAATCCTCCTTAAGGCGTTACCTATCATAAAACTTTCTCTTTATTGGGCGGTGGGTCGTGGTATCCAAACTTTTGTGGGAATCAATCCGATATTGGGCATTCATGAAGGTTAAGTTGTCTTCAGATCTCATAAGAGAGCTACAAGGCAAAGGCATATTTGTTTTGAAACAAGCGGTAAATTCCCTAGATGAAACCACGATTCGGTGGTTCTCCTCCATTGATATGTCACTCTCTAGTCCACTTAATGATGAATGAGACTTGTATTTTCACAGGTTGATCTCGGCTGGAATTTATATTACAAGCATCTCCGATCAGTTGGTATGGGCATCGAATCCGTTGGTGGGAATTGTTGCTGTCAAGATGGTGTATAATACCATGTTCGATGATGCGTAGGGGATAGCTAGTAACAGGTGGTCGAGGAGACTGTGTAATGATAATTTTCCACTCAAAATTAGCTGCTTTATTTGGTTATGCTTACAAAACAAAATTTTAACTTGGCAGAACCTACAAAAATGGGTTTTAAAGGACCGGGTATTTGTCAATTGTGTCATAAGAATCCTGAAGACATTCACCATATCTTTGGGCGATGCTCATTTTTTCAAGGGATTTGGCACATGCTTAGGATATATTTCCCAAGGCTCCCTGGTTGGGACAGGAATCATTTCATTGAAAATATGGCAATATGTTTTAATCTTCCGTAGGTGAACATCAATATTGTCTTTATTGCTATCTGGGAAGTCTGGAATGGAATAAATGGGGTGATATTTAGAGATTGAAGGCCTAATTTTGATTTAGTATATGCTCGTATCTGTGCATGGCCCCTTTCTTAAAATGGTCCTCCAATTAAAATTATGAATAGTTCAATATCTTTTGATGAAACTGAGCATCCCCTCCCTATTGGTTATTTTGATGGAGATGCTCAGGAAGGCGTTTGTGGAGCAGGCATGGTTTTAAAACTTTCTTCAGATCACTTCTTTCATTTGCAGCTAAAAGCGGGGAGAGCCACTAATTCTAGAGATGATCTTTTAGCTCTTTAGGGGCTTCTGTGGTTTGCTAGGAAGGTGAACATAGATACTATTAAAATTTTTGGGGACTCACAATGTAGTATTGATTGGGCATTGGGAAAAGTATGTTTGAGGCCTCTACTACTTGATCACTGGATGCAGAGGGCACGAGATTTGATTATGGCCTTTACTGAAATTTATTTTACTCACATTTACCGTTGCTATAACAAGGATGCTGACGATATCTCAAAGCTGGCACTGGGTGATATGGATGGTTTTCTTCTAGTCAATGAATTTTGTGGAGCATTCCTGGTTAGAAAGAACATATTGGAAATATGTTGAATGACATCGTTGGTAATTTTTGTCCTTTTTAAGATCTATTGACACTCTATGTGTTACTAGTTTTATGTTTTTTTGTGGACATAACTCTTTTGTGGACATAAATCTTAGAAATATTATTTTTTTTGTATCGATGAAAGGATGATGGGTATTGAGAAGTCATATTTCTTCTCTGGCAATGTATTGTAATGAAGACACATCTTTTTCTATTAATAAAAATGTGTTTTTTTTTATATGAAAACAAATAAGCTGGATTTTAACCCATATTTTTAATTATATTTTTGACATACAGGGACTTCCTTCAACCAATTTGGTTTTACTTCTTTTTACCTAAATATATTAGCAAATGTAACCCTTAGAGGGCTTCTCGAAGTACTAGTGGTCAAGGTATACTCTACAGGTTGACGTTGGGATGCAACGTCTCATTCGTTTCTATTTCTAGTTACATCTATAGCTCGTTACTTCTTATGGGTTTTATTACTAAAGATAGTGATTTCATATGAAACTAAGTCCCTATTCAAGCTATCATTTCTAAGGAAGGAAAATAATGTATTATTTGTGACCTGTAGTTCATCAAGGAAGTTATATGAAATTGTATTTTTTTTAAGTTTTGCTTCTGTAAAATAACTCAAAATGTTTGGACTAAATTACATGGATTCTAAGTTTTATAGCTCGTTAAAGTTTATAAAAGAATACCTCTTGTTTATATTGTTTCATAACATGGTTAGGGTTTGTCACGTTTCCAAAAGAAATGTGAAAAAACCTATTTATATTGACAATAATCATGTTACTACCAGGGTGTTGTTAATATATATGGAACAATAACAATTCACTATTTAATTTGGTCTAACAGTTGCATACTAATTTTCTTTCCGTTATTTCTGTTTTTCATTCTTTTTTTTGTTTGTTAGAATCTCCCTAACTTGTGGGAGTGACATTTGGTCTAAGAAACCATGATCAGGGGGCATCTAAGTCATCAAAATCACCCAGGGATCGCACCCAACCTGGGCCACACCAACCCTTAACTGGTTGTATTTTGGGTGTCTCCTCCCAACTAGCTCACCATTAAGTGGAATTGAACCTGGATCACCCTACTGACGAGACCCACACCTTAACCGAATGAGCAAGCAAGAATTGACGATTTCTGTTTTTCATTCTTATTGTAAATAAATTTAGCATTTAAATTTCTTACAAACAAACAAAAAAATAAGCCTAATGTTTAAACAAGATCGTAAAATAAGTTCCATCCTTTCATACAAAATCTATATTAGAAAACTATTAATAAGTAAGAAAGTAAAATTATATGCCTCCAAAGTTAGAATATTCCAAGAAAAATGACTTGGGAAAGTCCATGAACCACCCAACCATAGGCTATCTAAGATATTAAAATTTTGTCTCAAAATCTACCCCCAAGCCAAACCATGATACCACTAAGGAAAAGTAAGCTTGGGTTTAACAGTTTTCCCCCATGTAAGCTTTCTCTTTAGAACTCTAAATATATATTTTAACAAAGTACACTCTAACATATGTCACACCTCACACCTCTAGTGCTCAAATCAATGTGGATAACAAAGTTTTGTACTTTGTTAGTACCTCTTCAAGATATAAACTTTTACCAGTTGATAAGACTAATTTAGATGGGCACTCATAGTTCCTACCTCATACAACACTTCCAAGTGTTCTTCAATTTGATCATAGATAGTAATCTTGTTTTGATTGTCAGATTGAACTTGAACCACCCTCTTTTATCATTGTCCCTCATTTGAATCGCCCCTAATTTGAAAAATAGTCTTCCCCCTTGGATTCTTCCTCCCCTTTAAAATAGGATGACACCTCTCACTAAATTTGGCATTATGGTTATAATCTTCGAAGGAAGTTTCAACCACTTCCTTCTTTAAGAGAATGAATAAAACTTGATTGACACTTGGATTTCTATGGATTTCTAGAACCTAGGCTTCCTTCCCCACTTGTGGTATCATATATCCTCGTTATTTTGGTCCTACCCAGTCAGCCTTGGATATTTTATTAATAATAAGTTTGCAAATATTTACAAGTACACCAGATTTACAATAATGTTTCATGGTGCATCAAATACAATATCATATACATGTTCAAAATAAATAAATAAATAAATAACTATTAACTTCAAATGATAGTTTATTTTAAAGGTAATATTAGGAAATATTACATCCCCTCTCCCTTAAAATAACATTGTCCTCAATGTTCTGTTATTTATGCGGTCTTCCTGCTTGAAATACAAATGGATATGCCTCTCTCATGGCCCTACATTTCCCATGTGGCTTCATATGGTTCAAAATGTTTCCATTTCAACTTTACTTGAGTGATATATAGTTAGATTCCAGAGCAATGTTTCTCTCATTTCTATAATGCACAGGGGTTCGAGCTAGAAGTCTCCCTCTGGTTCCACCTGAACCACGACCCAATGAATTACATGGTTAGGGAACACATTTTTTAAATATTGAAACATGAAATACATCATGGATTTTGATTTTAGTTGGCAATGCAAGTTGATTGGCCATTGGTCTTGTTAGTCCTAAATTTTGCACTTGACTGCGATAGCACAAAGTTTAGGCACCCCAATAAGGATAGATTTGGTTGGTTGATGGGTGGATCAGTTTAACTGGGGTTTGTATTACCAACTCATAAACAAATCTTTGATTCATATACCATACCCATAAAGAGAAGGTCGTTAAATACAATGCTCAAATATTTGGAATAAGGATAGAAAAATAATAGGAACACAAATGTAAATTCACCATCCTCATAACCTATTAAAATTATAAATCCACCAGAATGGAATGCTCATAACCAAAAATAGTTTCTGAATAGGAACAAAGATATTTGAATGTAACTTCCAAGATATAGGCCATCAACAGTAAATCCGTTACCAGTTTTGGAATCCATAACTCACAGCCACAGCATATACTATACTAACAACCATTACATCAAAATCAGGAGAAGAGGATAAACACAAATGAGAAAAAAACTATGTGAACATTACATTTATTGGAATCTTCAATAATGAAATACAGACATAAAAATTCAAAGTTTCTATATAGAAAAGTTGACTATCGAGTCTCCCAAACTCAGAATCCAATCTCCAGCCCCTCGGACGGAATCCCCATTACATTACAAATGATAGAATTTATAGAAAAATATACAATATAGTTTGTTGCAAAATTTTAGGAACAAATTCTATCAAAAACTAAAAATAACATAAATCTTCAATTCCCTTGCAAGAGATTAGGAACTGCTGAGATCGAATGTCTTTGAATTTGAAATCTAGAGTTGTTTCACCAGTTATTTTGCCATCTGGAAATTTGATTCATCAATGGTACTCATATTGTGCATGGAAATATGGGAATAATTGTTGAGGATGCTGAATCGATGCTTCAAATCTGGAATAAGTTTTTGACGGGTGATTTCATCACCAACCACCCTCAAAATATGGTAACTACTAGGTGATCTACCAATTGTGTCTTTGAATGCAAAGATGATGCCGGCTATTAAATACTCTGCTTCTAGAATATGTTTTATTTGGATGCCAATTATATGCTTGGAATTTTGGGATGTGTTCCACTGTTACCATAAAATCTGGAATGAATCTCTTTAGCATTGCCACCTCGCATATTTTTGCACTAGTTGATTGATCATACTAAAGAAAGGAGATGCTTAATCTGACCCTATAGTCATTTCTATCTGCTTTTCATTTGCGTGGATCATTCCATTTAGAAAGCAAGAGTCCTTGGTGAAGACTTTCGCAAATAATTTCCACGACCTATACCTCATAATTGGATTTTACCACATATTTCATGCCTAGAAGAAAAACATAGAAGTTTTATTTTAAAGTAGGGTATGAGCTGAAAACTGTAAATGATAAATCATTAAATATGAAAATAATCTTAACAAATTCCTTTTTTATAAGACTATTGTTGCATTAGCTCTATGTTTCAATGACCAATGCGTGTCTACAATGGAACTTTGAAACCCTTCATTGAATTTTTTCAACATATCAAACCACAGTTCATAGAAATGCATGTCGAGGACCTAAAGGCAGGGATGGTGAAATAGAATATATTTCATTTTAATTCAATTGTTGAAATAGCCTGATTGCCATCAATCCTGGCATTGTTTTTTATTGTCATTTATCACTAGAGGGCATAAGAACTATTTTCATCTCATTTGGAACAACAACATTTTTTCCACTTGCATTTAGAACACTATGCATTGCAAGATAGTGATAGCTCCTTTATAATGTCGTTGTAAAAGGTCTTCCAATGATACATGTCATGTGCACAAAATATTTAGCCGAGACTTGCTTAACATTTGGCTCATACTGCTTCTTGGAATTTAATTGCTTTCGTGAGCATTCTTTGACGGGGCGCTTGGAGCTCAAACTTTAGATTTAGAACTACCAACTTTTTCTGTGGCATTCTATATGTGCACTTGTGTGAGGGAACTATGGTGGCATTTGTGTTTTCAACTCTTATTATTTCTCATTGTGGGAATAATCCCACATTTTGGAAAGATGAAAAGGCTTATTACATTAAATATATGCCAGTGGTTACATTTCCCATTGACACGTAGTGCACAAGTAATGGACACGAGGGCTTTGGCATGGCGGGCTTGATGCTTGTGTGCTTTGGTTGAGCTCAGATTATGAATTGAATTCAGACTTGAACATGACATGAAATGTATATTTGGACTTCGAGCTGGAGATTGGTCTTAAAGCCTAACATTTTTTAGTTGCCCAAACTTTACATATAAAAAAGGTTTTAGTTTTAAATAAAAACCAATTTAAAACTTCAACAATATTTTGCTTTTGGGGAATGAAACTTTTGGGTATATTGGCATTCAGGATAATAAGCTAAGTTATGATCAATGTAAACAAACCATAAGATTTAAATGTTTGAGATGGAAATAAATTGACCAAGCTGATTCACAAACACTTAGGATTTTGTCGAAAATGATTCTAGATTTTTTGAGTTTCTGACAATGCTTCATTTGAATTTTCCAATCAATATGCTGCTGAATCTTAAACCTTGGCCAAAGATTAAAATTTTTCCATAGTCGATTTTGGTACCAAGAAGTCCTATTCTAGCTAAAATATCAAAGGGTCCACAATATCTAGGAGCAAGTTTAACACATTTCTCCAATTCCAATGAACTTCTTTTTTGTTTCACTTTCAAATACACATGTTTAAATTCTTTATGGAGTATTTTTAGGTCTACATAATTTTTTTGTCTGCCTTGAGTTGCCTTCAAATTCTGATCTTTTTCACTTCTTGTTCCATCTCTTTGAACGCATTGAGACCAATCATGATCTTATTTACGGGATTTTCCTATTTGATAGTAGTGTTGCATCTTCAACCATCAAAAAGTTTAAAGGCACACATATTTGAAGCAGCCCAATAACTGTTATTATAGGAAAATTATAATAAGTGTAAATAATCTTCCCAATGGTTGGTTTGTCCATTACATATATTTGAAACATGTCCTTCAAAATTTGAATTGTTCTTTGTGTTTTCCCATCTGTTTGTGGGTGATACGCGGTACTACAACTCAAACATGTGTTTAATCCTTCAAACAACCATTTCCAAAAAGTTAATGTAAATTTTAGATCCTTGTCTGAAATAGTAGTTTTAGGTATTCCATGAAATATGAATATTTCTTTCATGGATATTTTTGAAACATTTACAACTTTAAAATTAGACGTAATAGGTATGAAATGAGCAACCTTGCTTAGCTTATCCACCACAACCATAATTATGGCATGTTGTTTCCTTGTCTTAGGAAAACCTGTAATGAAATCCATAGAAATAACCTCCCATTTCCATTTAGGAATTGGTAAAGGTTACCACAGTTCTGGAGGATGTTGATGCTTAGCTTTAACCTATTGGCATTCGATACATCTCGCAATGTACTTGTATGATGTGAATAATCACCAACACTTGCAAAATGCACATACCAAAGGGTTGTGCAATCCTTGGTATAGATTCAGAATAAGGGAAAATTAAAACAACAAACTAAACTAAACTAAACTAACAAGATCTCATCATTCTTCAATAACATCACACATAAAGTGTGCCCCAAGACAATCCACAATGAATCAAAGAATGGTTTTTATATTACCACAAAGAAGTGGTACAGATATGAGCACCTTGGTATAGTGAAGAGGAATATGGGCATCTACAACTGTCCAAGGGAAGGTATGTTTGTCTCGTTTGTAACCTCACAACTTCCAGCGAACCGTCACAATGACGATCTCCTTTAGGTGAAGTAGTAAGTAAGATATGCCTTTCTTCTAGTTCTAGGAGAATTTTGGCAGCATGACAATATGAGTGAGAAATGGAAATTGTGTGTATCGAATGTTGACCTTGAGGGATTTTTTATAGGAACAAGAGTGACCAAGATATGGATATAGAAGCAGTGTGAACATTCTTTGTTTCCTTTGATTGCTTAGTGGAGAAGGTAGGTTTTGGGGCCCTAGAGCCATAAATAAATTTGGAGCATGTCAAGTTAGGTGTCCACTTTTGGCCCTTTCTTCATGAGGAAGGTGAGAAATGTCATATTGTTGACAAAAATCAAGTTTTTGGATTAGGCAATGCTTATCGAGGGAAAATCTACGACCTAGGTCACTAATTTCAAGGGAAAAGTCATGACCTCTTAGGGTGGTCAATTCATGGTTTAACTTTCATTTTTTGGCTTTTATTACTTCCTCAAAGTCATATGGATGGAATGATATGGAAAATTGGTGCTAATTATATGGAATGGTGATGTATAAGGATGATGAAACTAATGACATGGCAGGTGAGAAAATTTGGTTGTTAACATATTTCCCCCTGGTGTGTGAGGTTAGGAGTTCATCCCCATACCCATCGACACAATACTCAAAATGGATGAGGTGCATATAATCTCAAATATATGGATGAGGTAGGCATCCCCATGCTTGTATCAATGTATCAATATAATGTGGGATCTATAAGAAAAGGGATCTGATCAATATAGGAATAACTATTGGATACGATACATCACAAGGGTCAAAGAGGGACCCAATCTGAATACATAATGAGGGTCAGGTCAATGAGGGACAAATTTGGATATACAATGAATACATAACCATTGTCCAACAATGGTTGATGAGAAGAACACATGTCAAAACAATGGCATCCCAATGGCATGTTGAATCAAAATAATTGATGCCCTGCTAAAACTGGAGGGGCCAAATATTTGGAAGGAGGATATATGAAAGTCACTCCTCACAGGTGACCTAAATAACTAAATATTTGAATCAAACATGTCCAAGGAACTGCAACCAGAACTGGATATCATAGGAAGCATATGACTAGAGAGCTTCCAAACATTGTCACCAGTGCGGCCCAAATACCACAAGAAGCATATGACTAGAGAGCTTCCAAACATTGTCACCAGTGCGGCCCAAATACCTCAAGAAGCATATGAATAAATGGATTACAAAGAAACTCACAAAATGACTAGATTCAAGGATATCTAAAGTCTTTGACTAACCAAATGAGAGAACCACCAACCTGTATGATTCTCAACGGTGTGATGATGAGCTGAAGTCAAGCATGTGAGAAACAACCAATGTAAGGGGCATTGAGGTCTCCTATCAATCAATCCAAGGGAACATGTTAGCACTGATATTGATTCTGCTAAGAATCAATGACGAATATAATGATGATATTAAAATGAATAAAGTAGAAACTCAGAGAGAAAAGTATGGCGAGAGATAACTCCAATAGTGACCTAGTTTCGGTTTCATATAAGCGAAATAAGGAAATCGACGAAATGAAGCTAAGGGATATGGAATGTTAACAAGCTGACATGAAGAGAAGCCAAAGTTTGAGTGTCAAAAGCGAAAGTTTCAACCCCTAATACTTCTTGCTAGAAATAGTTTTAGAAAGCATAGGCAACGAACGAGTTGATTGATTGGAGATATAGATCAACGAATGGAGAGAGTTTAGGCTTGGTAAATTGCTCGGCCATTAATTAAACGCACAAGCCTGAAGCTAAACTATTGTGGACATGTGTCAGCCTCAGAACGCTTCTGGCTCATAAAAGCAAGTTCATAATACTACTTCTTTTGAAGCCGAAAACCACTTTTCAGATCCCACACCAATGTAGCGTAGGTCGATGATCGTCAAAGTGATGAGACATGAGAATGGGTTCGGCCAACATAAAGTAGCACAACGAGTGAAGATATGATAGGCTATATGTCATATGATTGATCCTTTAGGTCACTTTAGGATTCTAATGGTGCTCGAGAGTTAACTTAATCCCATGAACCTGAACCGAAACCACCATACCACATTTCAGGATGGGATCACTTCAAGCTCGCAAAAGTGGTCTTGGTAAAAATATCCTTCTTGAGCCTAAAACCGACATACCACCTTCTAGCAGGAACAAGAGGAACCCATCCCACATGCCTTTTAATCGAGCCCAACATCTCTAACTGTCGTTTTTATACCTACAATGCCTCTACTTAATAAATGACTCTCACGCCTTGTTTTCTAGTCCAATGAGCTCTTTCCAAGTGCCCCACTATTGAATGCACCATATTTCAAATTCTTTCTATAAAAAACCCAATATTCAAAATTTTGGGTATTGTTTCACAAGCTATATCAAGATCCATCCTTCTCAACATTTTTACTGCACAAATGCCCCATTCTAGTGTGCTATTTCACAATTTGAAAGATCTCATATCACTGCCATGGCTTTTTCCTTTGAATCTGCACCATTGCCATCATCTATCAACCCTTCCACCCAGGAGGAGCACCTAGTTGATACCCAATTTGACATTTATGGACCCATGCTATCTGTTGCAAACATCCACCAGGCCTTATGGGTCAGAGTCACCTCCTTACCATCTCCTTGTCGTACTTACCCCTAGGATTTTTTTACCTAGAATATATCAGGCAAAGGTTTGATTCTGACACTTTACATTTTGAAGCATAAAAGTACTATTACTTTTAGATTGCCTAGGTAAATCGGTCCATTCATAATAAAAACCAATACTACATAGTCCTCCATGGTTGAGGAGATGCTTGTCAGTCTAAATATGCCTTTGGGATTCAACTAGAAATATGACCCTAAAGGTATCCTATCAAAAAAGAGGAAGTGGGTTAAGCTGTTAGAATGCTCTGAACAAAAGCAACCCAGGATGTTGCCTCAAAATGATACTATACACGATTTATAGGAGTGTTGAGGAGCATTGTTTTGAATGGTTTCCCCAATGCATGGGTACCAAAGAGGGAGAAATATAGATTACTCCAATGTAATGGCTTCCCATATGTGTGAACACCTAAGAAAAGGGGGGTGTTTAAAAGAACTGTTATGTAATGGTTTCTTAGGTGGGGTGACCACCTCAGTGAGATAAGGAGGAAAGGAAAGGAGATAAGTGTTCAATGAATGACCAATTGAATCAATGAATGGATGATAACAGATGAAATTGATGGGGGGTAGGACACTGATGGTAAGCACCTTAAGGGATGATGAATGGTGGAAAAACAATGTAAGTTGTGCAGTATGGATGGAGCGGTCAGCTCATGAGTGTGCAACATGAAACATCAAAATGCCATAAGAGCGATAAGTTTATGAGTCCATGGATAGGCCAACGAGTGATGAGGACAAGTAATAGGTGGCTAAGTGCAATATCACAAACTAGATGGACTCCCAATACTATGGAAAGAATAACGGCATGGTTGTCGAATGAAAAGGGGTACTAAATGATGACACCCATGTGAGGGAGGCTCAACTATCGAGTAAGTGCAAATGAAAGTGTGGTTGGGTTGGGCCACTTACCTGAAAAGAGGGGTCCTACAAGTGTAGAAGGAATGAATAAGGTTGATGCACATGATTTTCCACAAAGGGGAATCACCTATATGCCAATTTCAGAAAGTATACCTATAAGGAGCGATTGCAAACTAAAATAAGAGGATCATGTCACAATTTGATCCTGTACACATGGAAACAATGCCTAAGCATTAAATTGCGTTTGGAAATCAAACAAAATATACAAGTAGCATATAACATAGGAAAATGGTATAAATTGCATGCATGCACATGAAATGGGGAATACAAAAAAACATCCCCAGAAAAACCTCAATCATGGAAAATGGGTCTCATAATCGAGAAGAGCGTGAAGCACGTTTCCAATGGCATGAACAACGCATCAAATGGATGTCATATGAGGAAATAAGCATCAGAAGAAAAAAGTGTCCCAAATGAGCTTAAATGGGGGTGGGCCCACCAAACTAGATGTCATTTCACTATTCACCATTGGACGAGTGTGGAGATCCCAAAACTTCAGATTTTGATTTCTCATGATTCAACTGTCGGATTTGGATTTTGTGACTTGCAAATTAATGATCACAACCTCCTCTTCATTTATTTATGTTTCATTTCATGTTTTTGTCTTCCAAGGGTCCCAAGCAAACCCCTTGAGGGTTATAGGGTCGGTTCACAACTTTTGAAGGGAAATGAGTGACCCAGGTCACAATATTTCCCACAATAGTTACGACTAGGTCGTGACTGTTGGGGTAATTAGAGAGACCTGAGGTTGCATATAGCAAGAGAAAAACAACGACCTGGGTTGTTGATTTCTCTTAGCCACATGCGACCTAGGTTGCAGCTTTTTCTAAAAAAATTGTCAACCTCAATCGAATTTTGAATTTGACTACCAATTGACCCTTGACTAATGATGGAATGCAGTATGAGGGTGAACTGAAGAGAGAACGATGTTGCAGATATCACGCGAGACATATGCAATGATCAACCTATTCAAGATAGCCCCACACAACATGGGTTACTCTTTTTTTTAGAACCCCTTGATGAGATTGGTAGCGATACTACTTAAGAAGGTCATTGAGTACTAGGATTGTGATGTTGGGGCCTTTATCATATAGGGTGAGCACATAGAGATCATACTCTAGCATGTCTATTTCATAACGGGACTTCCACGACTGGGGGTCATATGTGATACACAATCGATTCATCCACAGGATGTGGATATGGAGGATATCTTGGCATGTCAGCTACACAAATCCTCCATCCTTTTGGAAAACATAGAGAGCCTAGATACACGAGCTGTGACAGTGAGTGTCGTATGAGTGTTGGGATGAACTGGGACCCACAAGACCTCTGGAAATCAGATACTCATTGTGGAGCAGGCACTGGCTGTGACCTAATTTGGGTGGGACCAGGTATTCTTGCAATGGTTTGGCGCCAGTTGAATCACTTTAGTCAGCATGGTGGTGACTTTGGGTTCACCACTTTCATATGTGCATTCTTCTTCGAGAAGGTGGTGACACTACAACCTCACATCACAATATGAGATGGCAGGATGATGGAGCCCGAGATGCACCAATGGGAGAGATGATGGTGTGGGGAGGAGGCAGTGTCATGGGAAACATCTTCATTCATGGCTTCTTCACATAGTGGCGATAGCTCCTGGTAGTCATAAAGGACTACCCATATGTAGGGATGGACTTCCGAGGTGACCCAGAGCTACCATGACCTCCCACTTGGGTCTATGGGACCGAGGATATGTATGATTGATGCATTATGATTATAGATATGTGTAAAACACTACCATATATAGTAGCCATATCTTATGATGTGATCATGGTACTAATGACTCATCGTATGTGTGTGCAGATGTGGGTATGATGCCCCTAGTCGATTTTCATAGATGATGCAGCATAATCGAGGGGGTTGATCTTGCCCCCTGAGTACAATACAAGAGATGGAGTGTCAAGGCCATGTTAGAGGGACTAGGATGAGACATTTATCAACTGCTAGAGGACGTATCAGACGACAAGTGGTAGCACCTAGATGATGAGATCATCGTCTTGTGCTACCAGGAACCCTTTGAGTGGCACTTAAAAATGCGTTACATAGCGGTGGCCACGCAGGGGATACGAGACCTAATCTGAGGAGATGTTGGGGATCCTTGTTGTAAACACTTCTATATTTTGGAAATATGCTTATATATATATACAAATGCACGTGGATGTAGACTGTTGAGCCCCAAAATAGCCCTTTTTGCCTACACTTATCTACACCTTTTTCCCTGTTTTGCCTCACCATTCCATAACCTAAGCAAATATCTTCCTAAGCAGAGCATGGATTGCAACAGGTATAATCTATTATTGCTTAATTTCATTAATGCCTAATTTGTTTATGGTTATGAACTCTATCTTTTAATTTATGCTAATATGAATTAACTTGACAAAGATAGTTCAGAATCCTTGGAAAGACCACAGGTGTAGCAGCTTGTTGAACCTTTAAAGAAGAGGCATACGTGGCGCCAACTATCCCTTCTTGAGTGCGGTTCCACATATTTCTATGATAGTTCAAGTGTTCCTCCACAAGGTGAGTTGTGACTAGGTCACGACAAAGCATCCGAGTATCATCCAGTTCAATTATTTAGAATCTATTTCATTCTGCTAACAACATGTAACAGCTTAGGCCTGAACGCAACGATCTCATTCAAGTTCATTTATGGATGCAACTATTCTATTGTAATTCGGCAGCCTGAAGATCGTAGATCTTCATGGCTGCCCGATATTTGTGGAATGAATTCATGTCATCTATGTATAAATGTAAGAAGGCGTTCTGAGCCTGGGGTTGGCTAATTAACATTTGATCGTGAGAGTTGTAACAGAGTACTCTGACTCTGATTCACTATTTTAATATAAGGAGCAGAATTCTTTATATCTTTGCGTTTTAATTTGTGTTAGTTCACGGCATCTCTGTTAGAAGACCAGGGCCCGCCTTCTCACAGAGATCGCTGAGTTAGATAGATGTTTTAGTTTCATTTCAGTTATTTTAAGTGTGGAATTACAGTAGGCATATTTTCAGTTAGCTGCAACAGTAGTCGTTTATGAATTGCATTTCCCTTGATGTGCTGCAACAGTGTGGTGTGACAGTCGACTGTGTAGAATAGTTTTCCTTTGATGCAAAGTGTGTTAGTTAGCTGTTACAGTCAAGCTCAGCTCCGATTCCTTTCAGTCATTTATCTTTCTTAGAATTTTCCAATTTAGTCAAACTATGGTTCAAGCTTAATTCTAGTTCTTTATTGTTGTTTATCTTTTCTAGAATTCATTAAATTAGACATGCTATGATTTGAGTCACAGTAGTTGTTAATTGAATTATACATGTTGTGATTGAGTACTGTAGTTTGATATTTTTAGGATTTAACTTCTTGCAAAAGTAAGTCTAGTTTATTTATTCCTAGATCAGTAACTGTTGGATTGATATTGTAGGAAGGTAGAAGTCCCTTGAAGTTCTTAGATGGATAATTTAGATTAAGTTTTATAAATGAGTTGAGATGACTGAGCAGTTAGGTAGGACAATTGATCTTCACTTTTATTTCCATCAGCTACTTGAATGTTTATGCATAGATTGTGCTAATTGCCTTTGAAATAAAAGACCTACCCAATTTATATTGAGCATGTTGTCTGTTAATTAGAATTGATTAACATATAGAGTGACCAACATAGACTTTTATTTACATGAGCTTTTTATAATGGTGATGATGATATTATGATTATGTACATGTGGATGCATAATGATTATGAATGCATATGAATGGTTCATTTCCTTGTTATTGATAATTAATATGCCAATCTAGATTTTCATTATCCATATGGTTTGCCACACTATTGAGACTCTTGGGAATATTGATGGATGTAATCGATTCAAACTGTCTAACCAATTGTCTAATACGTTGTAACTTTCTAAAAAGGAAAGGATCACATACCTAACAACGGTTATTCAATTGTGTGACAAGCAGCTAGGAATATAGATAAACACGAAGGTGGAGAATGTGCATATAGAGAGCATCGGCAAGATACCAATAACAACATCATATTCCACCTAGTTATGGGTGGCTACACCAATACACATGCCACTTATGTGGATCAAGTCATGCAACAGGGAATAGAGGACCCAAGTAGCCGAGGCAAGATTCAGACATTATCTACTTGCGCCATTAGCATAACCAATGTAGACGTCAAGATGATGATCCATCTTATAAGACTAAAGAAACAAACCATGGTGCTCACTTCAAAAAAGGGAAAAAGAAAAACAAAACTATGATACAACAATCAAGGTTTCAATTGGTTTACACATAGAATTTCTTGAGGTACAACCCATTGCGAGGGTTCCTCAAGAGTTGGCCAAGACCAATGAGAAGGTATGACCCCTTGCTAAGGGAGCGTTTCATGACACATGATCCCTTCCACACAAACTCGAACTTTCCTTTTCCAAGTTTATCATGGGCTTGGTATTAAACAAGGACCAAATCACCTTCCTAGAATATGCATGGGTGGATGTGGTAATCGTAGTGTTTTTTCCAATGTTGCTTGGTAGCTTCGAATGTTTGTAGTGCCACATGACGATCATCATCCATTTGTTCCATAGTTATCAAGCATTGTTCCAAATTAGAGGTATTTGGTAAAAGTTTGATGGCAAGGTGCAATGAAGGGATTTAACACTTGGTAGGGAGAATGGATTCCACTCCATGGATGAGATGTAATGAAGTAAACCCAGACACAATTTTGGTTTATTTCCGATATGTCCAGAGGGTCAAAAAAAGAATATGGTGCCAATTGGACTTGTGCTTATCCATCGTCCATTGGAGCATGGTTTTGAGGATTTTGTTGACAACCTCAACTTGGCCATCACCCCGAGGGTAATAGGCGGAGGAAAATTGGTGCCCATATTTCAAAAGGCATGCAAGTTCTTTCCAAACAGTCTCCTCAAAGTGAGAACTATGATCAGACACCAATTGGTGAAGGACACCAAATCGAGCGACAACATCGTTGAAAAAGAAACACACCGAAGTGGATTTGGTACAGTTAAAGGTTGGCATGGATTCAACACATTTGGTGAAATAGTCGACAGCCACAACGATGTACTTATGGCCATAGGATGATGTAGGATTGCATTCCATAAATTTGATGGCCCATTTGCAGAAGGGACCAACAATAACAACCATATGTAGCGACGCAGGAGGGGTTCTCGCCTTTGGAGCAAAGAGTTGGAAATTACAATAGTGTTTGAGTACTGCAATGCAATAACAAAAGAGGGTTATCCAAAAATAACTGACGCGGATTATCTCTAGGTAATAGACATTCCTGAGAGATGGCCACCATAAGCTCCACTATGGCATTCATTTAAGACTTGTTTAGGCTCATCATGTGTGATACATTATTGTAAGATGGTGTTAATTCCTCGTTGATATAAAACACTGTCGATAAGGAGATTCCAAGGATCCTGGTGATGGATATGACAATGATCATCGCGGTTTAGGTGAGGACCAAACTTCTGGGTGCATAAGTAAACAAGGATGTTCCCATAACAAGGATCATTGGAAGAGATAGTGAACAAATGTTCATCCAGAAGGTGATTAGTGATAAGGGATGGGGTGGAAGTAGATCGTAAATTTGTGATGAGCTCAGCGAAATCCAAAGCCTTTGTGCTCTTGGGGGTCACAAAATCAAGGTCATACTCTTGCAGGATAACAATCCATTTGGAAACTCTACCTTGAATAAGGTGTTGATTCAAGAGATATAACATGAGATTCAAGTTTGCAACGAATTTGGTTCTACTCATGAGTATGTAATGATGGAGCTTATGGATAGAAAAAACAGCGGCTAAGGCTAGCTTCTCCTCGTGAGGGTATGAGAGAGGTGGATTGGACAAGTTCTTACTCATGTAATATATGACGTCCTATTGACGAGCAATAACCTCTTGGATGAGCACTCCGACAAAGACATAAACGGATGTCAAGATGTACTGGATGAAGTCCTTTGTAATGTTTGAAGGTAAAATCAAAGGGGTGGAAGTAAGATCCTATTTCAAGGTGTCAAAAGATATGTGTTCCAGTTCATCCCAATTGAAAAGATTGTTGGAACAAAGCAAATGCAAGAATCCATAGACTATTGTGGCATAATTCAGTATGAAGCGACATAAGAAGTTTCTCTTGCCTTGAAGACTTTGCAATTGGTGCAAGGTCCTTAGAGGGGGAAGGTCAATGTTGGATTGAACCTTCAAAGGGTCAACAATGATCTCTTTTTGAGAAATGATGAATCCTAGCAATCGGCAGGAACGTAAAATACGCACTTGAGAGGGTTCAGGCAAATGTTATATTTATGACATCGGAGGAACGCTTAACGAAGGTCCTCCAAATGCTGCGAGCATTTCTTGGAATGTGTCATGAGATCATCCAATTATGCGAGGATAATCTGGACCATACCATTAAAATAATATGACATGGCACACTTGAAAGTGGCTCTAGTGTTCTTGAGTTTTAAAAGCATGACTCTTTAAGCGGATATTCCCCATGTTGTGGTGAAGGAAATTTTATGGTGGTCTTGTTGGGGAATTTGAATCTGGTTATACCTCGAAAATACAACATAAATAAAAGAACCTCGTGCCTAGTGCATGCATAGATAACATAGTCGATGAAGGGGGTAGGATAATTGTCTATGGGACATTCCTAATTCAGGTCTAAGAAGTCAGTACAAACATTTATGGTTCCTTGTTTTTTTTACTAGAACGGGATTGGATACCCGTGTGGTGTACATAATTAGATAAATGAATATGAATTTATTCAACTTATTAATATTGACTTCAATAATCGGTGCTTTCAAAGGGTGAATATGTCTCTCCTTTTGGCGCATCGGTGCGACATCAAGCCATGTATCAATGTGGTGTTCAATAATGGCGGGGTCGGTTCCAGGAATTTTGGCATAGGACCAAGCGAAGACATCATGAAACTCTTGAAAAGGAGCCTTGTAGGAGGTGACCTCTACAAGAGTACAAAAAGCACCTAAGAGAATGTTTTTGGTTGCACCTGGTTTGACTGAAATGTCCACCTGAATGGTGGTAGAGATATTGGCCATATTACCTTCTTCAAAAGCGATTGGGGATGGGATCATATTTTTGAACCAATCAACATTACCATGAGGGATAACGTCTTTCATTTCACTAGAGAATTGATCAGAAGACGGAGAAGGAAGGGTGTGTTTTTCTAGAAATAAGTATGCCCAATGGTGCATTTCATTCCAAGGGAATTTTGGTTCCATGAGGATTTCGAGAATTTCTTCATCACTTTAAAAGGATCGAATAGATAGATCGATAGATCAAAGGGACCTGTGTCTGTCAATACAACCATAGTGGTATGGGAGGATGATGAGGAAGTCTCACCAGTGGATGAGATGTAGTAAATGTTAGTCATCTCGTTGGAGGATGATGTAGGAGAGGGTACTTCCTCGATAGTGGTGACTTGGAACTCAAGTGAGAGTCAGCACAAATCATCCAAGATGGACCAAAATTAACGGACATAAGTACAATGATGCGATAAATGGCCATAAATACCACACAACACACATGAATGGTTAATGTGCAATGTCTTGTTGTGTTGTTTGGGAGCATTGGGGAGGTGGACAACCGTAGTGTTTTCATCAGTTTTCTCCTCTGTCACTTAAATATGAGTGCACAAGATGGGTAACTCCAAACGCTGATGGGTGGCATGACCCAAAACATTGCACACAACATAAGTTGATGGTTCTCATGATGTGGTAGAAGGAGGAGGGTTTACTGCCTAGTTTGGAGTAGCTTGTGTCACCGCATTCTTGGCTTTGCCCCCAGTCTTCTTTTTGGTAGAATGTTGGATGGTGGGTGTGGATTCCTTCATGACTCAAGGAGGCGGGTCATTAGAAGTACCAATCGGTTGTATAGTTTTGGATAGTCTTGGTACAATAATGCTTTGCACTATGTAGGACAGTTTTGAAGAACCTCTAACATAGACATGGCAGTGGGGGACTGTGGTAAGTCTTCCATAATGCTATAGTTAGGAGCAACACAAGAATTGGGGTTATTCACTACACGGCACAAAGGTATATTGGGGATCTTAAGAACATTGGATGCAGCAAGACGAGGTAAGTGCAAGGGTTCTTTGACTTGTGTGGAGTCTTTACCTTTATCAATATGAGAGGTATTAGTAACCAAAGCATATTGGTTACGTCTATTCTGGAGATTGATATCAACAGATAACATGAGAAGATGTTGGAAAGAAGGATCATGAAGATGATAGGAAGAAGACTGTAAAGATGGATAAGGTTCCATAGATTGTGTTGTGACTACCCCTTGCGATGGGAATGGGTTTTACATGACCATCGATTGCAATTGGGTTGGATAAGGAGGAGGAAGATTAGGTTTCCCTTGCGGGGCATTGGTCACATCACATTGGTTGTCCTCATTCCATAATTGGTGAGCCTTACTTAGATGGGGGAAATGGTGATTATAATGTTCGTAAACACTGTAAATGGAACACAGATGATTAGTCTATAATTGAGGATTGTTACCTTACTTGGGAGGTTTGTTAGGATATTGATTTGTGGGGTTTGGATTGCCTCTGGTGTTGTTAGGAGGGTTAGGAGGTTGGCCCCCACCTTCCTTGCATTGGTTATTTCCTTTGTTCTTCTCCTTTTTCTTCATCTTGGAAATGTTCATTTGCACTTGTTGTTTATTGGGTGTAGGTTGGGCAGATGTATTGTATTGAGTGTAAACTTACCCATGAGGAAAAGGGGGATCCATAGGGTGTGGGTATGATCAAGGGGATGGAAAAGGGACATAAAAAGGATAATAAGAATTCATAGTTGAAGGATCCACATAGCAGGTAGAAGCACTACCACACATGGTCCCACTACACAAGGGTCCATGAACATTGGGGGGTGGGGGGGAGGAGGAGTCGAGTAGGAAGTAATCGTTTCTACATGTGAGGATGATCAAAAGGGAATAGAGGGATAATATGGTGCAGGTGCAGGTCCCTAATGATGAATCTCGACACTTGGGGTATTACCATACACATAACCACTCGAAGGGGGAGGGTAAGATGGGTATGGATTTGGAGATAATGCAACAGAATTGATAACGCCATCCACGGCATGGGATTACCCCAAAGGATCCTTCTATGAGGAGTCGCGTTTAGGAGCATTGGGAATGATAATATATAGATAACTAGATTGTGCATAAATAAGTTCATACTACTAAAATTTAAGAATGGCTTCTTCTTCAATTTGCAAATGCTAAGAGGCCACGTCCTTGGATATAAAGGGGAGGAGATATTTAAGGAACCTGTCTAAAAAGATACATTCATCAAGCTTAATCTTACAAAGACTCATGCATCGACACCACTCATGCATATGACCCATGATATGAGTAGATGAGGTATGATGACATGACAATAGGATCTCGACTCCTTCGTCACAAAAAATAGGTAACTAGAAAAATGTCAAGAAAGTGGAAGCTAGGGACACAAAATTGGGATGCATCCCATGAGGTTTATCAATATATCACTTGGCATGGATGCCAATCAAGGTATTTTGAAATAAATATAACCGAATGGAATCAAATACGATGCTATTTGAGAAGCACCATAAATGGAAGCACATAATATGGTTATGGGGGTCCTCTCTTCCCTTCCCTTTGAACTTTGAGATGTCCAAGGGGAGTTTGGTAGGCATGGGAGGCCATTAAATATCATGTCGAATGGGATCATCAGTTACTCTTTCCAAATCTAGTAGGTTGACACTAGCCATGAATGGAAGACTCACAGTAGGATATGAGGTAGAGGGACTAAAAGAGGTGTTATTTGTTGCTCCACCAGTGGGACCACCACCAACGGTATCTCCACCAAATATAGGGATGTTTCCACTACCAAAAATAGGAATGCCATTGGAAACAAGGATACCAGTAGAAACGAGGATACTACTAGCCATGTTGTTGGTAGAGTGGGGAGGAAAAGGTGATCCAGGCTGTGAGGAGCCAAAATCTAATGACTCGTAAGATTAATTCAGTGAAGGTGATGGGTGTTGAACTCGAATGCAACTCATGGAGCTAATGGTGCGGCGTATGAAAATGTACAAAGGGGGACAACCTCAAATTCTATAAGAGTACCATAGGGGAACTATGGTGACCGGATCCAAGACAACCAATCCAATTATTCAGATATACAAACAAGGATAATGTAAATAATGATCCAATAATATAATATCAACTTTGTAAATGGTACTAAATCAAATAACAAGTGTAATGTGGGTGCAAGAAGTGATCTAATCTAGAAAAGAGAAGAAAATTAAAAGAACACCCTAGAAAAAAGAAAATATTCACTACTAAAAGAGATCTATAGTAAGAAAAATAAAGTAAAAAGAAATCTCCCTCAAATATTTTCAATAATGGGGTTTTCAAGTCCCATCAAGAGAAAAGAAGTATAAATATGAATGGGTCTTCCAATCACCAAACACAAATAGGGGCCTCAAGTCCTATCACTCCAAAGAGTGAAAATGGAATGGAATAGTTATAGGGAGAGTCTCTACTCACTACTATATGCTCTACGTACCCCTCCACCTAAATGGGTCAACTATGGGTAAGATCCCTAATGAAATGGTCATTAAGCTACCTTGTTCATGGACACATTAGATGAGTCTATAGCTTCATCCCAAAGGAAACGATTTGGATGATCTTCAATACTGAATGGGGAAGGTACACCACTCAACCATCTAGTTCCGGTCTAGCCACATACCACCATGAAAGGATGGAACCACCCACAAATTGGCCTCAACCATCCGACGGTACTAGAGGATTTTGGCTCCCTGGAATTTCAACCACTATGTCTCAGACGTATAATGGCTAGGGGGAATTATTTGGATGTCTATCCCAAAGTCCTAACCGAACTACAAAATTCATTTTGGGCCTTAAGTGAGGAATTTAGTGTGTCTAGATTAGGGTTGAATTTTAAGGCTCCACTTGGGGTTATGAACCAAGTGATGTTTGAATTGAACTGTGGGAGTGTGTGCACAAGTGGTGTGTACATCTAGAAAATGTAAATGACAAGGAAATGTAAATGTTGTTGATGTATATGTAACTTCGGAATGTATTTCACATATATGTATATTGTATTCCTATAGAGATGTTATTATTCCTCTATACGGAAGTGTCGTCATTTATATTGTAAGTGTCGTAACTTATACTTGATGGGTTATTAGACCACCTTGTTGGTGCCGGCCCTATAAAAAGTCATGTGGGTCAAAGGTTTATTAGACCACCCTATTGGGGGTCGTCCATGTGGGTCAAAGGGTTATTAGACCACCCTAGTGGGGGTCGGCCCAATCAGCATTATGTTAAGTGGTTAAGTTGAGGCCAACCTAGTTGAGTAAAGGTCAAGTCAAGTTAGTGTATAAATAGAGAGTGTGTCTCTCTCATTTTACACATTCTATTCTCTCACTCACACTTGGGAGAGTGGCGCACTTGTGGAGGAGGAGGCTCTGCTGCTAGGCGAAGACTATCTCTTGTATTCTGGTTGTATCATTGCTCTATCTATCTCTGAGGAAGTTATTGGGGTTTTTCACCTTTATGGTTTTCCCCAAGTAAACTATGTGTCTCTTGTGTGCTTGCATTATTGTGTCCATGATTGATATGCTGTAGATTTGCTGTACATGTTGTTCTCTCAGTTAAGATCCTAGATCAGATTGAAGTAAATTCTAAAAATTTAACAAATGCTTGTACAATGGTGAAAAGAGAAATTAGACAGTTTTAATACTAAACCAAATTATGTTTTTCTTGAAATAAATCTATGATATCTCAATGTACTGAACCACAATTAAGCCACTCACAAGTCCATGCAAGCATGCAAAGAAGATATCTAATCAAAGGATCTGTAAATAAAAGAGAAAAAGTTCTCAGCTAGCAATCAAGGTGCTCTACACAAACCCAACAATCAATTACCAAAGTAGATCTTGAAATCAATATTGTTGAAAAAATGAAGAAAAATGTAGCTAAAAACAAATGCCAAAAAGAACCCTAAAGGAAACAAGTACTAGGATCTCTCGATCCCTTCTTCACCTAAAATTTCTAAAAGGAGAAGTAAACAACCACTACAACAAGTAATCAAGTTGAAATAGTAAAAATGAAACCATAAACAAACCCAAACTAGAAAACCGAACTGAATTGGATAAAGACAAAAACGAAAATGTCTATGAACAATGAAAAAAACATGGTTTTGGGAACAAGTCATGGCTTTCGAAGGAAAGGAATCAACCTAGGTCATGGGAATTGGCCTAAAAGGTGCGACCCATACCCAAATCTGCAAATAAAATGATGAAACCACTTTTCGTGATGGCTGAAAAGGTATGGTTTCGGCTAATGAACATACTTGTGATTTCAACAGCAATAAATAGACATCAAACACAGCTAGATCCAAGCAAGAAAACACTCAAAAATTTGTTGGAAAACGATATCTAACACAACCAAATGAGGGCTATGGCTCCTCCCCAGTGTGGTTTACAAAATATATATGGTGTGAATAATCACCCACACGTGCAAAATACACATACCAAGGGGTTGTGCAATCCTTGGTATAGATTCAAAATAAGGGAAAAATAAAACAACGAAATAAACTAAACTAAACTAACAAGATCTCATCATTCTTCAATATCATCACACATAAATAGTGTCAAGGCAATGCATAATGAATCAAAGAATGGTTTATATATTATCACAAAGATGAGCACCTTGGTATAGTGAAGAGGAAGAGGGTCCTCTGTATCTGTCTAAGGGAAGGTCCATCTGTCTCCTTTGCAACTAGACAACTTCCAGCCAACCATCACAATGGTGATCTCCTTTAGGTGAAGTAGAAAGTAAGATATGTCTTTCTTCTAGTTCTAGGAGAATTTTGGGCAACATGACATTATGGGTGAGAAATGGAAATTGTGTGTATGGAATGATGATCTTGAGGGATTTTTTATATGCGCAAGAGTGGCCAAGAGATGGATCTAGAAGCAATGTGAACATTCTCCATTTCCTTTGATTGCTTAGTGGATAATTTAGGTTTTTAGGCCTTGGATCCACAACTAACTTTGGACCATGTCAAGGTATGTGTCCACTTTTGGCCCTTTCTTCATGAGGAAGGAAAGAAATAACTAAGTGTTGAGGAAATCAAGTTTTGGGACCAGGTTGTGCTTATCGGGGGGGAAATTGTGACCCAAGTCGTTGATTTTGAGGGAGAAGTCGTGACCTCCTTCTAGGGTGGTCAATTCATGGTTTGGCTTTCATTTTTTTGCTTTTATTACTTCCCCAAGGTTATATATGGATTGAATGATATGTAAAATTGGTGTTAATGATGTGCAATGATGATGTATAAGGATGACGAAACTGATGACATGGTAGGTGACCAAATTTGGTTGTTAACAGTATTACTCAATATCCTTTTTCATTCTAGCCCAATAATACTACTTCCTTGCCATAAAATCATTTCTTGATATCCCTAATGCCTTGAATAAGGATTTTTAAGTAGTTCTTCCATAATCAACATTTTCAAATCTGTTGAATCTGGAATGTACATTCTCCCTTATACATAAATAACTCCTCTTCAGTTATTTCATATCCTTGATCAAATCCTTTTTGCTATAGATTTGTCTTCATTTCTTCTTATAATTCATCTTTGTTGAGAGTTTCTTTTATTTTGATTTTCAAATCAGATTCACATGTGTTAACAATAGTCATATGAATCTTGTCCATGTTGCTACTTAGTGCATCAACAACTTATTCTCTTTTCCTTTTAAATTTTTAATTTCAAAATCATATTGGATAAGAAAATCCAACCATCTATCTTTCCTATCATTTAAATTCTCCTACTTAGTGCATCAACAACTTATTCTCTTTTCCTTTTAAATTTTTAATTTCAAAATCATATTGGATAAGAAAATCCAACCATCTATCTTTCCTATCATTTAAATTTGGTCAATCACACAAATACTTTAGTTCAATATCTTAGTCAACAGTAAAAAAATTCTTCCTACTAGGTACTGTCTCCATATTTCGTTGCATGAATTATAACAATCAATTCTAAGTCATGAATAGCATAGTTCCTTTCATGTTCTTTTATTTTTCAAGATTCATAACATACTACATTATTATCTTTTAAGAGGACCCCACCTATCCCTTTACATGCATATGCACAAACTAAAAATATCTATTTGGGTTTTGCAATTTTGAAAGTAGGTGTAGTAGTAATGAGATGTTTTAACTGTTGAAAGCTTGCTTCACACTTTTTCAACCAAACAAACTTTGTCCCCTTCTTTTCCACAGAAGTGATAAAATAAGCTATCTTTGAAAATCATGTATAAACCTTCTATAATAACCAACAAGTTCCATAAAGGATCTTATAGCGATTACATTTTTAGGAGTAGGCCAATTCATGATAGCTTTTACTTTATCGGGATTGATTGTTATACCTTCTTCTGTAATGATATGTCGCAAATATTGAATCTTCCTTTGGTAGAAATCACACTTACTGAATGTGGCATAGAGTTGATGTTCCCTCAGAGTTTGCAATACTATTATGAGGTGTTTTTCATTCTCTTCTTCAAATTTTAATAGATAAGTATATCATCAATAAAGATAACCACAAATTTATCCAAGTAATTATGAAATATACTATTCATAAGACACATAAGCATATCTAGTGCATTAGTAATCCCAAAGGTATAACCACAAATTCATAATGACCATATCTCATCCTAGATGTTGTTTTATGTATGTCTTAATCTTTAGTCCTTACTTGATGATATCCTGATATTATATCCATTATATAAAATACCTTTGCCCCCCTTACTTGATCAAACAAATAATCTGTTATAGGAAAAGGGTATTTATTCTTTATAGTCATCTTGTTTAGCCATCAATAATCTGTACATAATCTTAAGGTTCCATCCTTCTTTTTCATGAAAATAATTGATGCTCCCCAAGGGGATACACTAGGCCTAATATACTTCTTTTCTAGCAATTCCTATAAATGTAATTTTAACTCCATCAGTTTTGTGGTACTCATTCTATAGGGTGCTTTAGAAACAAGTGCGGCCTCATTCATAAAAAATATGGTAAAATCAACGTCTCTTTTAGGGGGTAAACCTAGTATCTCTTTAGGAAATACATCTCTAAATTCTTGAAGTACTCCATAGTCTCCAAGTTTTTGTTCTTTATCCTCTATCGATGTTAATACATGAACAACATACAATTTGCACCCTTTTCTAACACATTATTTTTAATTCTACAACCAAGAGTTGTCTTATAGAGACTACCTTAGGAATACCTTTCATTGTGTTAAGACTACCATCCTCATTAGTGCAAACAACAGTCTTGTTAAAACAGTACAATACTATCTTATGTGCTTCTAACCAATCCATTCCTATCAGAACATCTTAGGAACCTAAATATAAAATATTCAAATTTGTTGAAGTAGTCAAACCATTCATTTCTAGCCGACATTTATCTATTATTTATTGTATATTCCTCTTGGCTCCCATAGCTAATTGGACTAGCCAAGCCTTTTGATGCTTACTTTTCTATAGCATACATGTTTCAATAGTTCTTGGGGAAATGTAACCATGACTAGAGTTGGGATCAATTAAAACAAAGAAATATTGGTTAGCAATTTTACCGTCAATTTCCACCATGGATGACTGGTGGTCTACTTGTCGGTCCTCCAAAGCTACATAGATTCTAGGAACACTTCTTGCTACATCATTACTATTGTGGCCTCTTGAACATTGTGAAAATTCCTAACATTTTCCTTCTGATCATTGCAATTCCTCAATAAATGTTCTTCCCCACAACCCCAACACTTCAAGGGTCCTTGGAAAGGTTCATTAGGTCTTCTCCATGTAAACTTAGTAGGTTTATTTCCAATTTGAGATGGAAGGTTTTGCTGAAAATTGCTTTTCCCAAAATTATGTCTGAAAACTTATTAACTGATTTCGGTATTATGGAGGATTATATCCCTTTTTCCTTTGCTCAAAATTTCCCTTCTTCTTTTATTTCCATCCTTTGGGGATTTATTCTTTATGCAATGTATTGATTATAGTAGTATTTAGGTTTTCTTATTGTCTCGTCTAAGGTTTTTGGTTCATTAAACTCAATCCTATCCTTGTAAGACTGGGGTCACCCACTTAGAAAATGTTGTATTTCCACCTTCTCATCCTTGATATAAGGGACATACCTTAACAATTCCACAAATTTACCCGCAAAGTTGTCCATAGACATTTGTCCTAACTTTCGTTCATGAAATTCTTTATTTTGTCCATCATAGTACCTCTCTTAAAGATATTTTCATTTAAATAACTTCTTAAACCGTTTCGAATTTATTTTCTTTTCACTCACTTTCTTTATTGACTTAAGATCTTGCTATCATATGGATCCGTTCCCTTTGAAGTTATATATTTCTACTTTAGATTTCATGTTACTAGAATAGTCATAAACCTAAAAATATTTACTCATTCCTAGAAACGATGCATCAACCTCTTCCCCTATCTCCACTTCATCGTTAAAGGTAGGCAGTTTTATCTTCTTAAATTCCCCTTTTAAGTCATCTCTAAAATATCTATTCTTTCACTTTTTATGTGATGGGACTTTAGTACTACAACTCTTTGAGATTTTCTGAAGCAGTGATGTCATCATCTTGAGAAATATAAGTTTCTTCAGTCGAATTGATGTATTTGTCTCCGTTATATTTTTTTCTTAAAGGACTCTTTCCAACATTACTTGAAGTTTGTCCTTGTTGTTTATGATTCTTCATTTCTGCCAGATAACATGATAGGACAATGTTCAACTCTTGCTACACTTCTTGGGCTTTAACCAATTTCTCATTATCATCCTTGAAGCACCAAAGCTATGCCTTTAGACTTCTCGTGCTTTTCATCATATCTAGAGTAGTTTCCATATTTGTCCTTTCATTTGATTATGTTTCCATACCATTTTTCGGTTGGTTCTCTGTTGCTAGAGGGTTGGGTATAAAATATTTTTCTGCAATAATACTATTTGAATCCTTCAGTATTTTTAGTTGTAAAAAAATATTGTAACTTATAGGTTTCCCGCTTTCTACTTATTTCCAACTATTGTGGGAAAATATGCACAAGAGGAGTGCAACACTTCCCACTTTGCTGGAAGCCTTTGAGGTTGTCAACAAGGCCCAATATTGTAGTACATAAAGCAAATGTGATTGACCCCAAATTGATCTTACAAGCCCTTGTTAATGATTCAAAGCAAAATCTAAACAAAAAAATAGAAATAACTTTGAAATAAAATAAAGAGGGGTGAGGGGATGCAAACCACAACAAAGAGCAAATGAATGAACCAACATAGATTGTCCAATGGTCAAGTTTGTTACAAGAAGTGTCACCTAGGAGGTGTGGGATTCAAAGGGAATCCAACAATCTCCCTTAGGGAGGTCCTTTTTGTCCACACTAAATGCTAGATAACTTGAGAGGGAGCAATGAGAGAAACACTTGCCCCTTAGAGGAAGGCAACAAGGGAGCTTGAAGAATGCTTAAAGGTATGGGAAGAGGTGGAAGAAGTTCTGACACAATTCCAATAGCATAACCTTGCACTAATTTCTCCTTCTTATATGTATTCCCATGACTTCCTTTTATAGGCCAAGAGGTGGCAAAGAAACAACTAGATCCAAATGTGAACCCATTAACTCCATGATTTGGCTCCAAAGTACACAAATGTGGGGCATTCAATGAACCCAAGTACATAGGGAGACCAAATTTGAATACTTTGAGGTGTTGGAGCCTTGATGAGCCTTCAATGCACCGAAGGTGGTTGTGGTCCTGTTGTTTTTTATAGTCATGCTGATTTCGAAGGGGAACTCGCGCTGGTGTAGCACATAATCAAACTCGATAATACATGTTGTAGCGCAGTCTATCACAGATGTAAGTGGGTTGCTCATGCTATTGATTGTCTTTGGTCATTTTTTGACACCTATTGCTTTTTGGATATGATTAGGATGTCTTCGGTGGGCCGCATACTATATGTTGATGACGTCTTACTGTAAGATTAGCCAAAATGTCTTACTATATGTTGATGACGTCTTACTGTACTGTAGAGCCGATAATGCATCATCGTTTCTTTTTGTGTGGTTTCCCATGTGCTTGGAAGTTTTGAAGCGAATGTGGATGGAAGGTTCCCTTGGGGTAAGGTTGATGGTGATAACCAATGAAGCTGAAACAAAGAATAATGTTTTATATAAACAAGGAGGGCATACCCATGCTCGTGAAAATCTGTCAAGATGACTACAATAAGAGGAAACCGAAGGGTCAACTCAATATATTGTTGGCACGTGGATGAAGGCAGCTTCAATCCATGCAAGAGTAAGTGGACATGGAAATGTTGTTACAAGTGTCAAAAAAGCAGAACTTTTGATGACCATGATAATCCCACGGGGGTGGGGGACTAAAATGCTAGTGAGGTTGCTGAAAGTAGGACCTCATTGAACTATTGCTACCATGATTTGTAAAAGTGAATAATTGTACCTTCGAAACGTACGAATCTCCCTACCTAGTTCAAGGTGATCCCTTCTATTGATTGAAAAGGACCCCAAGGTACAAATGCAACTATTGCAAGTCTTAGAATATGAGGACTTGGTGTTGATGAGAGTTGAAGTACATGATAAGATGAAGGTCTTTCCTTGAGAACCAAGATCATGTTGTAACCAACTGTAAGACTGACAGACCTGACACAAGATTGGATGGTAAGCGTGAGGCTCATAAAATCCTTTGATCGATGTCAACTTATGGAGTAACTGACTGTAGCATTCTTCAAATAAGGTATAGAGTGTGATAGAGGAATACATACTGCAGATGAAGGGTTTTGATGGGGATAAGACACTAAGGGTGATGGTGATTGACAACACACATAGTGCTGGGGATAGGGAGACTCAATGACATCGATCAAAGGTGACTAGGTATTGCTACCAAAAAGAATAGTGGTGTTCCCACGGTTGTGAATGGATTGGGGAATTATCTATACATAATGAATAATTGGTGGGGTCCCCACTATTTTGAGGGTATCGGGGGACCAATTTGATGGTCTATGGGATTCCTGCGATTTTGGGTGAGTGGGGGAATCAATTTTGATGATGGGTGAAGTTCCCATGGTTTTGAGTGAGTCAGGGAACGTTTTCCATTATGGTGTGAGGGTTGTTTTTCAAACGCGAAGACAGGTGCTCCATGAATTGATGCTATGTAAATTATTCCTACGGGGAGAATTGAATAGAATTGGTTGCTTCGGAGGGTGGGGGCCCCACTATTGTCTTTGCAGGGGTGATGATACAAAGAAGATTGCAAATGGTATATTTCTCATGGAGGTATGAGTGGTCAAATATGGTTCTTGATCATAACATGTGCCGAGGAATTTGATGGGATTGACTGTTGAAGGTGGCGGAGTTAATGCACAACTATAAAATGATGAACTGTGGGTTGATATTTTCAAGGCATCTCAAATTCCTTGGGCTTGTGAGGGGTCGACATCATGGTTATCAAGTAATGACTGGGATGTAATGGTGCACACACCCATGGGGGAAATATGCTACCTGCAGTAGTGATTTGATGGCACATCAGTACTGGGGATGAGGACCCAATGGTATGGCAGTGTCGAGATGATACCTTTGATAGAAGTCTGGCACCATTGTTGTGGGGTGGAGTCTTGTTCTTCTAATTGAAAAACAAGAGGTAGGATATTCTTGGTCATTATCTGCACAAATACCCAAGTGTAATAAAGAACATGACAAAGGTATTGATGATGCATAAATAATAATAAAAAATTATGCATATGTGGAGTGTGCTTGAATCAGGGGTAGAATTGTTTGAGGTGCAACCCGTTAACTGGGTTGTTGAGGGTGATTCCTTCAGGGTTGATCAATATATATGCCCCTTTGGGTAGGAATCGATTGACGACATAGGGGCCTGTCCATTTAGATACAAATTTACTTGGTCATGGTTTTCTATCTTTCTATGCATTGAAGATGAGAACAAAGTCACCATCGTTAAAGGTGCGAGGTCGAACTTGGCGGTCGTAGTGCGCTTTGGAGTGCACCTTCATGGACTCATTTTGTTGGAGCAATTCCCTTCGCTCTTCATCTAAATGCATGGCTTCCAATATTTCTTCATCCGTGGAGAATAAATATTCCCCTAACATGTCTTCATCATAAGATATTTAAGGAGTCGACGGAGTTGGTATGAGTAGGATGACCAGTGATGTGACCGTTTGGTTGCATAGAATTAGGATGGGTAGTCCAATTATTTGGTGGAAGGGGTATTAAATCAATATGAAGGATGTCCTCATAGTGAAGGGGGCTTGGGGGAGGAGGGGGGATTTCCTCTTGTGGGAAGACCAAGGGGTTGACGTCCTGCTGGGAAACTAGTGATGGGGGGTCGTAATGTGCGTAATGTGATCAAAATAGGACATTATAAGGAGTGATGCGTCATCAACTTGCATGACCGACACGGGTGAGTAGCGTAGGAGTGATGAGTCATCAACTTGCATGACCGACATGGGCGAGTAGCGTAGGAGTGATTGAGAATAATGGTTGGGATTTGAGGTCGCAGAAGAGGGAATTGTTGGTCAGGTAGTGACTCTTCCAATTGAGTTGTCTCGGGGGATCTTACTATAGGAATGGGAGTCATTGAGGTAACGATATTTATAGAAGTTGTTTCTAGAGGTTGAGGTGACAGATTCTCAACCAAAGGTTGGGTGAGGCAAATTATTTCCAAAGCATCTCAAAATCGAGGGAGGTCAGGACAATGATGTGTGTAATGCCCAAACTATGAACAAATCAAACATGTGTGATTGGTACACAATGATTTGGACTTAGGAGTCGAGTTGGGCGAAGAAGAGGTGCCCTTGGCTACTGTAGGGGGAGCATGTTTCACACTAACGGGGGTGTTAAGAAGATTCCTGAGCCCCGGTAAGATAGGGCACAAGTTGGTCACATGGCCTTGTTGCTCGCATAAGGCGCATGGTGGAGTGACCCTTGTCGTAGGAGTAGTTGTGGTCATTACTAGGGATTTTAACCGTTGTTGGGTTATGCCCCCTGCTTTAGGCTTGGAAGCCCCCTATGTTGACTTGGGATCAGGGTTGGGTATGAGGGGAGCTTTCAACTTGGGTTGTCTCATGCCCCCATTGGTGGATTAGTGGCCGCTGGTAGTGGCTGTTGAGTCACACGTGTCCTAGGTTCAAAGCTCAGTATAGATGGTGTATCGGTCTAGATGGTGTAATGGCTGAGACAAGGACAAAATTATAGTGGGCTACCAGTTTAGAAGCCATATCTGGGTAAGGTGGCATCAGTTACCATACGGGTATGCCTAAAGTGAGCCCAGGTAAAGTTAGTTGAGCCATAACCGACATCCCTTGCACTCCTGTGAGGGTGTACAAGAATGGTATTTGGAATATTGGAGGCACTAATGGACTCATATTCTGTTTAATTCCATGGATCATAGGAGGTTTTGATGATGATGTCGATGGGAGGTAGGTACATCTTTAGAGGTGAAAATGGTACACATAAGGTCATAAGTCAATGTAGGGATTTCAGGTGGCAGACCTGAATACACCCCTAGTAAGTTAGAGTCCTTGTACATTCCTAGACCAATATCAACGTAAGGGGTTTGAATGTGTAATGCACCAATCATATTTTATTGTACATTAACTGACTCTCCTACAAGACTTAAGGGAAACAGTGAACTATGGTGGCTTGTCTGACTATAAGAAGGAAAAATCAAACAATTCTGGAAGGGATGAGGATCATTCTAGATGATAGAACCTTTGTACAATGTATTGGGACCATTAATGTTTCAAACATCATCTAGGTTGAAGTCTACTCCAAGGCTCCTGGGCACCCCAACATATGCAAACTAGAACTGCAACTGTGCACTACCTGAGAGCCAATGGTGAAGTATTTTGACTCGGGAAGACTTGAAAACATTAAATGAAATTCAAATATTAGTCTAGTTTCACTCCAACAAGTTTGAGGAAGTTCTGAAAAGTTTTCACAAACAAACAAGTAAAATTGTCTCTTGGGACTACACAACTATTTCAACTTAAGTATTTCCCAAATAGGGGGAGAAGGCTATGAATTCTTTGTTTCATACATGGAATGAGTTTGATGAAATTTTAAGTGATAGAAACAACTAAAAGAAATCAATTTGGAGTTATAGAAGTTCATATATTGCTCAAATACTCAAAACTAGTTATTTTCCATGGCAATCTAGACTAGGTGCAAGAAATTGATATGAAGCTCAGACTTCTCTTTATTAAATCTGCAGAATGGACTTCGGAGGTTCAACATTACATTAATGACAACCATCAAAATCTGAAATACATATCATAGTAGTCTCAGGAAAGAAATACATAAGAAGAAAAATACTCCATCATAGAAAGACTATAAATCATCATGATTTCGAATGGGAGGCTTCTCAATATCTGCAAACAAGATCGAACTTCATTGGATCAGACTTTAGAACCTGCAATAAACTCAATTATGAATATTGGATTTCATCATCCTCTTAGAAGAAGCAGGGGCACATCTCCCAAGTCAAAGAGGCAAAATTGCACTCAATTCAATTCTAAAACTGTCAAAAGATGGGAAAGTGGTGCGCGCTCCTTCCTTTCTAGATTTGATGTGACTTGTGGAGAAAGTAATATAGGATAAAGTGCCCTCGTGGAGTGGATAAGGTTGGCTTGCTTTCTGCTTAATATTTTTCCTTTGCTTTTTGCTTTGCCTTTGCTTTATGCTTTTGCTTTTGCTTTCTGCTTTTGCTTTTGCTTTTGATTTTGCTTTATCCTGCTTTTCCTTTTCTTTCCTGCTTTTTTCTGCTTTTCTACCATATCCTGCTTTTATGCTTTGTCCTGCTTTTCTGCCTTATCATGTTTTCTACTTTCTCCTGTTTTTTCATGCTTTTCTACCTTATCCCGCTTTCTGCTTTTTTCTGTTTTTTCTGCTTTTCTGCTTCATTTTGCTTTTCCTGAGCTCTGTTGCTTTTCTGCCTTGTGAAGCTTTGCTTTTATTTTTCCTACTTTCCTAAATTTTATTGCTTTTATCTTTTCTTCCTTTTCGATCTATCACTCGGTCAATCCTTATCCTCTAATGCGCCGTTGTGCATAATTATCCATTATATTCCATTGAAATAAATACCTATTAATGAAAAATACTTTCATCAAGTGCATTTCAAAGTTAGGAAAATAATAAAATTAAAACCTCCTAACTAATTAATGCCTTAACTTAACCCCTCGTTAATTAATTAATTATAATCTGTCACTAGGATCCATGGGGTTTGATTTGCTTCGTGGTGCTGACAAAATGAGAACATGGCAGACTAGTTCCGATGACAGTGGGGAGGATTGTGTTGGGGTTGGTGTTGGTATTAGGGTTGTAGTAATTAAGCTGGTCAAGGATGACTATTTTCCCATTGAAGGGAAACATCATGATGTATAAGACCAAGGAGGAGACCACCTTCGTGGTGTACATGTAACTACAATCCAAGAGGATATTGTAGTCGAGTGGTGAATCGACTACTTCGATATCGATCATCACCATTTTCCCCCCTATCTCGATTAGAAAATTTTGGATCAATTTCCTATGTTGTGATGGTCTCCCTTCATATGTACGAAGAGCGATAGAGGAGGGGACTAACTCGAGTGACCCCAATCGTTTCCAAACATTGGAGGACATGACGCATGTAGATGCGCCTTCATTAATGATGCATTGATGAATCATAATGGTTTTAACCATAACGGGGACTTGAAAGGCAACTGATGAAGGTAGTTGCATTTCACCTTTGTCAAGATCAAAGCTCATGAGGCGCGAGTCAGAAGGGTCGACTACGCCAAGTGCATTGATTAATGCCTTTCATTGGATTGGGAAAGATTATAGCACCTCTAACGTGAACATGGCAGTTGGTGACTAAGCCAAGTCATCCACAATATTGTAATTGTGGGCGGCTTTCATATGGGGGTTATTGGGGGTGTGCTGAAGTGGTACCATGGGGATCTGTGGGATCTACTCACCACTTGGGCATGGTATTTGCAAAGGCCCCCTAGAAGGTGTAGGTGCATCCTCTACTTGGGGAGGGGTTAGGCCGGCCATAGCCTTTGGCTAAGTTTGGAGGTTAATGCATGTCATGTTCATGTAGATATTTTGGAAGGAACCATATCCAGAGGGGTGGGGCTCCTGCTACTGAGTAACGACCCTTTGATTGGAAAAGGGTTGTTGTAAGACAACTATTTGAGGTTGTGTGGAATTGGGAGCCTAAGCAGTATTCACTATTGTCTTCTTCTTAGCTTCCACCAACTGTTGGCACTCGAGGATGAGAGGACAATGGTGCATGTAATGGCCATCTTCTCCAAAAATGGATCAGAAGTAATTGGTCCTCATTTTAGCATTATTCCCTTGCTTAGGGGGATTACTAACCCCCGTAGGTTGGTTACTCGAGTTCTGATTCTGCTGGGGAGGGGGGTTTCCCCCTTTCCCCTGTTGTTGGTTCTGTTTATTTTTACCTTTCTTCTTCCCCTGATTTTTGGATTTTGGGGATTGATGGTGTTCAATTCCTCAAAATGTTGAGCTTGTTAAGTGAAAGAAGGTTGGACTAAATTAATCCCCTAAATGTGGAATGGAGGCAGAACTAGGAGGACATGGAAACGAGTAGTAGGGATTAACTCTAGCGGTGGGATACATGTGGTTTGCGCTCCATAGGATGTGGACGTAAGGGTGTCTTGCACTATCTACGGTGGATATACCGTTGATGCTTGGCTTGCATTAGGATAAGTAGTACTGTAAGGTCCATACTATAACTTACAAAATGGGGGATTTGATGCAAGAGCAGGGGGTGTTGCCATGGGAGGGATGGGTGGGTACTGACAGGCCTTGTATTTAACATATTTTTACCACCATTTCACCTTATTTATAATTCTTTTTTCCTATCCATATTCATGCATTAATCCTCTCTTACGCTCATATCTGGGTTTTTATGCTCAAGCAATTTTTCCATTACATGTCTTAGTATTTCATTTGATTTTTTACTAACATTGAGGGAATTAGTGTACTATGTATTTGCTTTGAATATTGAATCAATTGTTGGAAGCAGCTACAACATATTTGAGGGAGTTCTATAGCAGTGCAGAACATTTTTTGCAGCATTATGAAAAATCTATCTGTAGCATTACAGCAACTCTATCTGCAGCATTACGGAAACTCTATCTGCAACATTACAGAAACTCCATCTGCAGCATTATGGAAACTCCATCTGCAGCATTACAGAAACTCTATCTGCAGCATTATGAAAACTCTATCTGCAGCATTATGGAAACTCCATCTACAGCATTACAGAAACTCTATCTGCAGCATTACGAAAACTCTACAGGTATCTGCGGCATTACGAAAACTCTATCTGCAGCATTACAAAAAGTCAATAATTCCAATTTTACCTTCAACCACCAACTTTGGAAAAATATATTCATTAGGAGTAATGGATTTTTATAAATCCATTATTTCTATTATTTTTAAATGTCTCAAATCATGATGTTAAATTAAAGTTGATAAATGGAAGTGGATATGAGTGCATATTTGGCTTATTCACAAAGATTTGAAGATCTCTATCAAATATATGATGGACCTAAGAAGTCAAAAGTTGTTAAGAGACATTTGGGATGAGTTTTGACTATTTTATTATAGCCTCTATCCTTAAATTCGAATTTGACTTCAAAGGTATTCTAAATAGCATGTAGTTAGTAAGCATCTTGGATTAGTTTTGAGATCCAAACTTTTAGGAATTTGTTGAGGATATTTTGGATCCCCATTTATTAGTTGTTATGGAGAAATCATGTATAAATAAGACTTCTTTCTCCATTCTAGGGGAGGACTCTTAGAGCAATAGTCCAATTGATGATGGAATAAAGCTATATTTTCATTTTGATTCAATTAGATCTTAGTTTTATAATTTCTTTTGCAATATGATTTTATTTATTTTATGTTGATGTAGTTGTACTTCATTGCTTAGCTGTGATTTCTTATGAAGTGTGAATTTTATTTCTGCAATTTGATTTCAATGCATAGATAGAGATGTAAATGTTTATTTTACAATCATTGAGCTTAATGCAATAATGTTATTTACTCCATTGGATCATAAACAATAACTTGTATTTGGGAAGGATAGCTTTTAGATTTTCTTTCTGCAATTTACTTTTCTGTCAAAGTGTGTTGTGAACTTAGATTTAGAATTTACTTTCTTGCATAGTGTGAACGTAGTATTAGAATTTACTTTTCCTGCAAAGTGTGACATAGTTCTAGGATTTATTTTTTTGTAGATTGTGAATGTAGTTTTAGAATTTACTTTCAAGTGTGAATCTAATTTTGGCATTTACTTTCATGTAGTGTGATTTACTTTCATTGCAATTTAGCTTCAATAGTTGTTTAGATGGCTAGTTCCTTTCCAAGAAAATGTAACCGCTCATACCATTGTTTGTAAGTAAGGTTATTGAACTACAACTTCAAGTAGATAAACCAATGTAAGAGGAGATTGTGGTTTGCACATACAGTGCACGGTAACTCGCAAGTTATCAACGAACTCCGGGTTGACAATTAATGTACACTTCTTATTTGTTTTCTAAGTAATTAGAAGGCAATTAAAAAGCCCGTCATTTTGGCACCATTGCCGGGGAGTTACCACAACCATTGTCTTTTTTTTGCTCGAGTAAATTTTCTTTTGGTAGTGAGCTATTTGTTTTTTCATTATACATGCATATGTTTTTGTTTGAAGGATGGAGGCGCAGAGACAGGTAAGACACAAAGACGACCTCACTGTAACATTGCTATAGTGTAATAGCCAGCCGCAAGTCTCTGCAAATATGAACCATGTTAATAATTTATGCAATAGCAATACATTTGTTTATGTCTTCTATTTTCATGAATAAAATCAAAGATTCAAGATGATGATTATGTGGTGCAGTAAGAGCCACACATATTACTAATTGGTCTTTTGCAGAAAGCTTGGAAAGAGGAATGAGGCTTGGCGAATGAAAGATTTTATTGAAGGATTCAAGAGGATTCGAGGGGAATCCATTGAAGAAAGAGTACACAAAGAATCAAAAATTTCAAAAGGGGTATGTAATATGTTATTCAATTCATAAAAATACATCATTTAGCACTAAAATACAATTTTGGAAGTTTGACTATAATCATTTATTCATATCCTGCAAAATTTTCAATTTTTGAGGATCCATAGCTCAACTACGGAACCTTCAAAAAACATATGGATAGTTCAACTCAGGGTTTGGATTGTTGATTTTATTTGTTATTTGATGTATTAAATTGAAATTATATCCATAAAACATTCACTTTCATCTAAATCGTCATTTTAGTGAAAAATTGGCTATTTGGGCATTTTGGCATGTTGGACTTACTGAAAACACAGTCAGGACAGTCATGTTTTGAGAGACCATATGGACACATTTTTAAAATATGTTTCTGTAAAAAAGTATCCCTTGGAATCTAGTTTCTAACCCAATTGGAATTTTTCAATTTGGGTTTCAAACGAAAACGTTATGGTCAAAATACTGACTGGGTATAGGGTAGACAACTCAATAACACAGTTGGGACAGTCAATTTTTGGGTACCTAAATGGATGAATTTTCTAAACCTATTTCTAAGGCATATTCTCATATGAATCTAGTTTACAACTCAATTTGAATCACTCAAATCCGATATCATACGAGGAAGTTATGCCCAAAATACTAATTGCCTATCCTAAATTAGCACTCCCAGAACTTTGTCTCATCGGTTGTACTTTGGCATATTCGACCCATAAATTCTTATTGAATTAAAAATATTTTTCTATTGGAGGTACATATGAGAATCTACTTTAACCTCCAATTTGAATCGAGTCAATCTGTCAACAAATGAAAAAGTTATGCTCAAATCACTGACTGTTGGTCTAGGCTGGAAATTGCAGCTAGTTTGTCTTACATGATGTTCTTTAGTAGATTTGGAATACCATATTAATGCATTTTCAAAACCTGTTTCTACTAGAGTTATCCCTCTGAATACACTTTCATTTGGCTTTGGAATCACTCAAATCGGTTGTGAAACGAAGAATTTATTAACAGAATACCGTTGAGTTGTCTAAGGTGGCCACCGCTCTCCAACAGGTAAAAAGTGAATTTTTGTTTGTTTTATCTTCCTTGGATTTTTTTTATAAGAATTTGTTGTATTTATCTTGCATATGTTTGGGATTAAGAGGTACTAATCACCTCTCTTCTTCCATGAGCTCACATTTTATTGCAGGTAAGTGCCAATTTTGTTTTGCAGGTCCTTGGAAGATTAAAGAAGATTAATCTATGCATGAAGTGATTCGTGAAGACCAAATTTAATGCTGATGGGAATTCTCTCCAGAAATACAACAATGAAAATTGATTAGCATGATATGTGCTACTTTTGAAGCTCAAGTTCCTAGAATCCTGATCCAGCAGTGTCTCACCAAAAGACAACAACCAAAAGACTTTTGATCAAAGATGGAAGATGGATCTAGAATGAGACATATAAAGAATTGATATGAAGAATATGAAGACCAATGCTCCAGAGGTCAAGTGCCATTCCCACATTCCCATTGCCACATCCCTGATTTCAGTAAAGAATCCTTTCAGAAGACCTAAGATTCATCATGCTCATTCACTAGCACCATGGTATGCTTATGTATTTCATTTTCCCATTTTGATATGCATGCCTGCTGAAGTTAATAAATCTTTCATTTCCTTATGTGGTTGATAAGATTTTTTCATGAACATCATCTATTATCACCACTATCATCAGATTGACTTCATCCCCCACCATTCCATTTCTCCCATGACTTTCTGCTCCATCCATCCCTGACCCACACAATAAAGCAGCTTGGCTCACTTACAATGTCAAGCTCCCTCACCTCCCTACCCCTTTCCAAATAAAATTTGATGGTGAAAACCTGTTTCTTGTGCCATCAGACCTTGGAATGCTTGAATACCAGCTTGCTGGCGGGCATCCCTCGGGAATAAAATTTCTGATTGTGAAAACCCTGTGGGCGCAGTCAGACAGATCTTGTCTGAAAACCAGCTTGCTGGCGGACAAGATTTGCAAATAAGTGAGAAATAAAGTATTTCATCATGCTCTTTATATAAAGTTTATAAGATTTGCTACTACATTAGAAGATCATTTTTCAGCTCCAAATCCAAGCTCTGGACTCCGTATTTCTCTTTCTTGTCAGTTTCTACACCATTGTGGACCACATAAGATCTCATGCTTCTCAGGATGCTGCTGCACATTTCACGATATTCATAGGTAGGTACAGGTATGCTTATTTTCTTTATTGTTAGTCAAATTCGTTGAATGCTATAGATTTGTATTTGGAAAATCGCTTGAGCCTTTATCACTACTTCCTCCTATATTTCTAAGGGTAGTAGAAGCTTTCAGTTTGGGGGAAGGGGTGCACCATTACCTACCATGACCACACCATTACCCTTACATTACTCGTCATCATTCTTTTCCATCCTCTACCATCCTTTCTCAACCCAAACCTTCACCCTTCCATTTAAAAATTACCTCATCTTTACTTCACTAGCTAAGTCCACTTCGACATCTCCTAGCACCCAAGCATAAAATGATGTTGCTACATAAGCCCTATTGTTGTCACACAAGAACCAACAATAGGAAGTCTTGCTGCTGCCACACAAGAACCAGCAGTGAGAAGAAAATAACATCTGATGCACAAGCCAAATAAACTGATTGAAGAAGAAACTTACTGTTGTCACACAAGAACCAACAGTAGGAAAAAAGGGAGAAGCTCATCTACAAGCCAAGAACACTACAGGAAGAAGGGAGTAGGCTGGCCACAAGAACCTACATCAGAATAAGCTGTTGTAGAAGCCATTCCTACATAAAAATCTATTCTCATACAAGAGGGTGGAAAACATCAGGGGTTTACCATAGGATAGTCAGATTGAGCACCTTGAGATAGAGCCACGCTTGCCAACAAAGGATCATTGGAACATATTGTTGCAGATTGTTCAAAACTTGAAGATGTGAGTCTGTACTTAAGAGACCACATCCCATGGGAAGAAGTATGGTCAGTTGTGCTTTTATTGACACCGGTTTTGTTTATGGGAAATGAATATTGCTAGTGTTCTGAAGTCTACAATTTATAGAGAATACCATGCCTTCAGTTCATGGCATAGTTTTGAAGAGTAAAGGGGATTTTTTTATGAGCATAGCATGTATCATGGAATGTTTGGTTGCTAAGTGATTACAATCTTTGAAAAGGGTACAAAACGATAACCAAATCTGCCCTAAAGACTAGTACAGTCCTGTAGCAGCTTGTAAGACAGCCTTATGATATTTTTTGGATAGCATTTATTCTGGTCCCATATCTTGTATTCAGCAGTAAAAGTTTGTACGCATTGGTTCAAATCAATAATATCATGGTGGGTCTCTATCTAGGATTGCAGCCTGCTTGTGACATCCATAGTATGTTCAAGAACTGTGTTTCTGTTATAAATGACCCTAAATCATACATATGGCAGCATTCATTTGGTAAAAAATAAAAATTAAAAAAATCCATGATTTTAAATCTGCCATAGTGCCAAGATATCATGCCTTGTGAGAATGGGTCATTGGATGTGATTTGATGTGTTCTTGAAACTAGTTGGTGATTGGTTGCTCCACATTTTTCTTCACTATTGGAAACTGCAATTTTTCTTGCATTGAGAATGGATGAAAATCTGGTTGTGATTTAGTTGCAGATACATTTTCTGAACTTTTACAACAGGCATTGTATTCACATTTCAAGAAATTGAAAAGTAGGGAGGACATCTCATGTTGTTTCAATTGCCGAATTTGAAGAATGTGGTCAAGCTATCAATGAAAATGTTTTACAGTTCTGAAGAAAGCATTCCAACTACGACCATATTCAATGCAGCAAGAAGACTGGTTTCAGAATTTGAGAAATCACCTACAACCATCCATTTTTTTTCACTGCTGGTGATTGAAGTTAGATTTTGGTTGAGATTGCAGTGCCAACTTCTATTTGTTTTCTAAATCAGCATGAGGACATGTGAATTCTTTAGTTTGAGGGAGGAGAGGTTCATTGCCATTATTTGCAGCAATTACATCAATCTTGGTAATTCTCTTCACCTCATATATCAAGAGTTTTATGACTTTCAAAGTTTGAAGCAACACTGTTTCTTTTGAAATGAAAGTGAATCTCCATGCATAAAAGTTATCATACAGTTGAATGAGTATCCTCATGACTGTTATAAGTGGGTGACATTATTTAGAAGAAACACTTTGTTGAAATCAGTTGGGTCTATGTAACATGCACATGGAAAAACAAAGCTTTTAAGAATCCATAATGATGCTACCAGCCCATTTAGAAAAATATGGAGGAGACTCTATTCTGATTTTTATATTCATGTATATTTCAAGTCTTCATGTAGTTCACTTGGCAAATGCATGCACAACAATGGAACATTTTATGGCATAAAAAAATTTGCAGAAATTGAAGTGGAGATATCTCCCAAACGGTGAAATGGGTTTTCACGAAACTTGGTGGAGATAAGCATCAGGGTAAGAAGAATAAATACACCAAGTTTCAGCTCAATCCAATGGACAGTTTTTGAGAAATCAAGCATAGTCACCTACAGCCATTTTCTCGGAAACTGTGATGTGGGTTTCTCCAATTTTTGGCTGGGAGAAGCATAATGGCATTCCTTACACCCCTGAAAAGTTTGGTGAAAACCCATTTGATATTTTTCGAGAAATCAAGCATAGTCACCTACAGCCATTTTCTCATTTTCTCGAAAACCGTGATGTGGGTTTCTCCAATTTTTTACTCGGAGAAGCATAATGGAATTCCTAACACCCCTGCAAAGTTTGGTAAAAACCCAATTCATATTTTTGGAAAAAACACATTTTTTGTGAAAGCTGCAAATTGCTAGTCCATTGGCTACAAAATATATTTTTCTTGCATTTTTGCATTGAAAATGTTAAGTTGGCATGGAGGATTGTTCAGGATGAAATTTCATACCTCTTGATGATCAGATACATTGGTGGTGGCTTGTTGACAGTGAATTTTGAGGCCTGCATTAAAAATGAACATCATTCAGCTTGGTTGACACAGGGTTGCATGAGGACATGCAACATTTTCAGTTTGGGGGAGATGACGGACCTTGGATTTAGCATATTTTTACCACCATTTCACCTTATTTATAATTCTTTTTTCCTATCCATATTTATGCATTAATCCTCTCTTACGCTCATATCTGGGTTTTTATGCTCAAGCAATTTTTCCATTACATGTCTTAGTATTTCATTTGATTTTTTACTAACATTGAGAGAATTAGTGTACTATGTATTTGCTTTGAATATTGAATCAATTGTTGGAAGCAGCTACAACATATTTGAGGGAGTTCTGTAGCAGTGCAGAACATTTGTTGCAGCATTACGGAAACTCTATCTGCAGCATTACAGAAAGTCAATAATTCCAATTTTACCTTCAACCACCAACTTTGGAAAAATATATTCATTAGGAGTAATGGATTTTTATAAATCCATTATTTCTATTATTTTTAAATGTCTCAAATCATGATGTTAAATTAAAGTTGGTAAATGGACGTGGATATGAGTGCATATTTGGCTTATTCACAAAGATTTGAAGATCTCTATCAAATATATGATGGACCTAAGAAGTCAAAAGCTGTTAAGGGACATTTGGGATGAGTTTTGACTATTTTATTATAGCCTTTATCCCTAAATTCGAACTTGACTTCAAAGGTATTCTAAATAGCATGTAGTTAGTAAGCATCTTGGATTAGTTTTGAGATCCAAACTTTTAGAAATTTGTTGAGGATATTTTGGATCTTCGTTTATTAGTTGTTATGGAAAAATCATGTATAAATAAGAGTTCTTTCTCCATTCTAGGGGAGGACTCTTAGAGCAATAGTCCAATTGATGATGGAATAAAGCTATATTTTCATTTTGATTCAATTAGATCTTAGTTTTATAGTTTCTTTTGCAATATGATTTTATTTATTTTATGTTGATGTAGTTGTACTTCATTGCTTAGTTGTGATTCCTTATGAAATGTGAATTTTATTTCTACAATTTGATTTCAATGCATAGATAGAGATTTAAATGTTTATTTTACAATCATTGAGCTTAATGCAATAATGTTATTTACTCCATTGGATCATAAACAGTAACTTGTAGTTGGTAAGGATAGCTTTTAGATTTTATTTCTGTAATTTACTTTTCTGTCAAAGTGTGTTGTGAACTTAGATTTAGAATTTACTTTCTTGCATAGTGTGAACATAGTATTAAAATTTACTTTTCCCGCAAAGTGTGACATAGTTCTAGGATTTACTTTTTTGCAGATTGTGAATGTAGTTTTAGAATTTACTTTCAAGTGTGAATCTAATTTTAGCATTTACTTTCATGTCGTGTGATTTACTTTCATTGCAATTTAGCTTCAATAGTTGTTTAGATGGCTAGTTCCTTGCTAAGACAATGTAACTACTCATACCATTGTTTGTAAGTAAGGTTATTGAACTACAACTTCAAGTAGATAAACTAATGTAAAAGGAGATTGTGGTTTGCACATACAGTGCACGGTAACTCGCAAGTTCTCAACGAACCCCGGGTTGACAATTAATGTACACTTCTTATTTGTTTTCTAAGTAATTAGAAGGAAATTAAAAAGCCCATCAGGTACCGCGGTGCTATGTTAAATGGCACGAGAGTAGGAGGATTAGGAGCCTTTCCTTGGTGGGAAACTAACCCAATAATCTCATCCGCCGAATGTGACGAACCCGTAGGTGTAGGGTCCAATGACCGATGCAGGGGGAATCATGTAGGATGGTGTACAAGTATCCCGATTGTGCATAGATAAGATCGAAATGTTGGGCGTTCATGATGGCCTCATCTTCATATTGTGGCATGGAAGTTTCCACATCTTTTGCAATAGCTACTTGGAGTGATTTGATGAACCAATCCAACAGGAATTGTGGTTGTATTTTGATCTTGCAGAAGGTGCGGCATGTACGCCAGTCATTGATATGATCTGTTATGTGTGTAGATGTGTTTTGTCAAAATTCGGTGAGAATTTCGAGACCAAGGTCATGGCGAACATGAAGTTAAAAGTATGTGAGAAATACGGTAGCCAACTTCGCAAAGGTGGCATAGGTTGTTCCAGTCAAGTTCACATACCATTTGGTTGTCATTCCGATAAGAGTTCGTTGAAAGAGGCAAAGCCTTACTGAGACTTCCACTATGTTGTTGGAGGACACCATAAGTGGAATGACATGTTGTGGTTGGTGGGATCATCACCTTGTTTCCCTTCAAACTTAGGGATATCAAAGGGAAGTTCATCTAGCATAGTTGGCCATGCTTGATCATGTGTTATAGGGTTGTTGATCAATTTGGCCAAATCAAGGTGATTTAGACTAGCCATGAAAGGAAGGTTGGGAGTAGGCTCTACCATTGTATGTTGTGTGTGGTTTGCACAAGGTGGAAACTGAGGTATACATGGTGGTGATCTATATCTTTGATGAGAATATGAAGATATTGTATGCCCTCCTCCTGAAGAGGGAGAAGAAGTAGGTGGATTTTCGTCGAGAGGTGAAAATAAAATGTGGCCTCTTCCATGAGAAGGAGGACCAAAGGTGTCCAAAGTATCTATGATGGGAGAAAAGGAAGGGTTGCCTCTTCCATAAGAGGATGAAGAAAAAGGATCTACACCTTCTACGAGAGGAGAAAATTAATCAAGCAAGGAGAAGCCTCGCCCTGGTCATCCTATCAATGTGGCCTGGGAGCGGCCTAGGCTAGAGTATCTCCTATGTGAACCATGGGGAGAAAGTGGGTAAACACCTCTCGAGAAAGGGGAAAGGCCTTGCATTATACAGGACTGCTTTAGAGGGATTTGTTCCTCAATGGTAAAATCTTAGTGACAAGTGAGAGTAATGGTGGAAATAAACACAATTGAACAAATGCAAAAATATGCCAACCACAACAGATGCAAAATGGTGCAAAAAGTGAGTGGTATGTGCTATGTCGGTTTAGTGCAAGAGTTCCCACATGTAGGTTCTTTTTAATTATGTGTTAGCGAACTTGTACTTAAAAATAAAATAAGTGTAAAATTCCCTAAAGACCTAGCGTCCTTCCTCTCAAATGTAACTGGGCCTTCCAAAAACATAATTGATGGTGATAATGGGATCCATGCACCAATCGACTAGTGAAGGTAACAAAGATTCAGTTATACCAGTGATGGGGCTATGCTCGGAAAGGATTGGAAACACTTTCCAACAACAATATCTCACTTCAAGAGTCAATTTCACTCATAATCACTCCTTGGCAATGTCCTAAGTTTGGACACTAAGATACCTTGCGTCAAGTGTGGATAAGTGGTTAAGCTTGGGCGGTATAGTGTCGCCTCCACACAAAACTGAGTGGCTCTTTAGAGATAGCAGGGAAACTATACCTCGGCTTTGACCTACTTGGGCACAACACACTTTTTATCCAGGTTTTCTTTTAACACTTGTTGATAGCAGGATTTGATAATACCCTATAAGTCAACAATGCTATGTTTCAAAAAATTAATAAAGCTAGATTGGTGGGCATTAATGGCTGTCTATCCCAGTGAATCCCACCTAACAAAATTGTTGTTTTGTGACCTCCTTGGAGGATTTTAATTGGTTGGAAATTACAAGTGTTGATTTTAAGGGTATAAATTCACTTAAGGAGTACAAGGGAGGTATTTCACAATTCCCTTCTTTTCTGATTCACCAAGCTCACAAGAAGTGCGAGGTGAGGATCTTGGAGTGGAAGAGATTTTAGGTCCCTTATTGTGTGTTAGTGATGCCAACACATGTGAGATAAGAAAATTGATTGTTGTAATTAACTAAAAGAGGATAAAATAAATGCAAATGCAAATTTGTCTTTAATTCTAGAAGATGCTAATGGTGCTTGCAAAACAAAATTCTAATGAAATAAAAGTGTACAATGACACTTCTCACCCTTTTCTTATTCACCAAGCTCACAAGAAGTGTGAGGTGAAGAGCATACTTGGGGAGAGGAGAGTCTTTAGGTCCTTGCTTGTGTGCAAAAGTGGATTTACACTACTTGGCCTAAAAACATGCAAAGTAAACAAAGAGCATAAGATGTCTTGAATACTAGTGACAACAATGAGGCCTGTTGAAAGCCACAAAGTTGATTACCTAAGTATATTTCAAGAAATAAGGACTCTTTACTCCCTAATCTTGGTCTAAGTGGGATAATTACTAAATAAAAACTAACTATTGCAAGTTAATTGTAATCTGGTTCATTAGTGAATAGCCATTGGGACTGCAAAATTTTATGTTGTACTGATAAAAAAACAAATAAAGACAGTAGCACGAAAAAAGATAAAACAAATGCGCAGTAGCGTGGTAGAAGTAGTCATTGAAGCGCAGTAGCACGATTACAACACAACAAGGATGAGCTAACAGAGAAACAAATTACCGCATGGGTGAGAGTAGATTAATGTGCGCGGACAACGTGACTCTCAAAGGTAAATTTGCGTGGGTGGCGCACTCAGGGTGTCGAGATCCGCACAACTGTTTAAACAAAATTTACAACCCAAAGGAGGTTGAACTCCTGGAAATAAGCATATGGACCTCTTCACCAACACAAAACAAGAACCCATAATTAGCTATCTAACAAATAACAACCTAGTTAAAGAGAAATGAACAAAAATAGAGTGGAATCGCCATAAATACTGTTGTGGAAAAGTATGCACAAGAGTAGTGCAACAATTCCCAATTTGGTGGAAGCCTTTGAGGTTGTCAACAAGGCCCAGTATTGTAGTACAGAAAGAAAATGTGATTGAACCCAAATTGATCCTACAAGCCCTTGTTAGTGATTCAAAGCAAAATATAAACAAAAAACTTGAAATAACTTTGAAATAAAATAAATAGGGGTGAGGGGATGCAAACCACGACAAAGAGAAAATGCATGAACCGACATAGATTGCCCAATGGTCAAGCTTGTTGCAAGAAGTGTCACCCGGGAGGTGTGGGATTCAAGAGGAACCCAACAATCTCCCTTAGGGAGGTCCTTTTTGTCCACACTAAATGCTAGATAACTTGAGAGGGATCAATGGGAGAAACACTTGCACCTTGGATGGAGGTGGAAAGGGAGCTTGAATAATGCTTAGAAGTATGGGAAGAGGTGGAAGAAGTTCCAACATAATTCCAGTAGCATAACCTTGCTCTAATTTCTCCTTCTTGGATGCATTCCCATGGCTTCCTTTTATAGGCCAAGAGGTGGCCAAGAAACAACTAGATCCAAATGTGAACCCATTAACTCCATGATTTGGCTCCAAAGTTCACAAAGGGGGGAATTCAATGAACCCAAGTACATAGGAAGACCAAATTCGCATTCTCAAAGGTGATGGATCCTTGATGAGCCTTCAATGTGCCACAAGTGGTTGAGGTCCCACGTTTTTTATAGTCGCGTGGATTTCAAAGGGAAACTCGCGTTGGTGTAGCGTGATGTCAAACTTGATAATACGTGTTGTATTGCGGTCTATAACATATTTAAGCGTACTGCTCCTACTTTTGACTGTCTTTGGGAATTTTGGACACCTACTTCTTTCTGGATCTGATGAGGATGTCTTCAAAGGGATGCATACTATATGTTGATGATGCTTTACTGTAATATTAGCCAAAATGTCACATGTGTTATAAATTTAGGCGTTAACATCAACATAAGGATAATTTGTTAGTTAATTTCCTTACAAATCATTTTCAATCTTGAGCCCATATGGCCTCTTAGTGTTGTAACCTATGGATCTGATACCAATCTGTAACATACCAATTTCTTTTATTTTTTTCCTTTTTTGTTTTCCATTATTAACTAGAGGTAAGTAATGCAATTATAAATTGTGGCATGCTATCACTCTAGCATAAAAATATATCTTTGAATATTTATAATAATTTAATATTAAAGTGTTAGCATTGCTCAATATCTATCTCTAAGATCAATTCCAAATAGCATCAAGTCTAACCTGTATTACGATGGGTTTAAGGTACGGTAAACATACTATAATGATATCCTTCAATACTTATAGACCTCGGAAAATGATACATACTTTAGTTTATATGGTGAAAAATCATTTGAGTGGTCTATATACATTACAATACAATTTTTATGCAAGTGCCAACTTCGTGATTAATAAACAATTATGTTACTTGTAAGTTTTATGGTTAAGAGGAGGCTTGTAATAGATCTGTGGTACAAGATAGAGTTTGGAATTTTCGCCATCATTATGCTTAACCTATGCTTACTCTTACCACTATTTTAACGTTGGCACGAGAGAGTTACACTTATAAACCTTATTATTTTTTTGGTCTCTTCAATCTTTACTCCACTAGGGATCGTATCGCTAGTACACTTGGTTGTTTAAACGATAAACATGACAATTGTATCATAGTACCATTGGGTTTTGATGCATTGCAAAGGTCTCAATTTGAGGTAAAGCAGTTGAGAAACTTCCATCGGTTTGCAATTTCTTTGGGTAATGCATGTTGTGTTCTTACAGGAAAGAGGGGTTTCATGGATTTAGTTATGAATCTTCGCACCTTGATCTACTCAGGTGCAAAGAGCTCATTGTAGTTCACTAACAACAAATTTGACAGTTTAATGTCTTTCTATAACTCCATCAATAATTAGCTTATGAGTTTTATTGGCACTATTTTACCACCTAGGGTTGTATCACACCAAGTTACTACTGTTCAAAACTGGTAGATATAATTTCACTCCAACAATAGCGAGGAATTGGATAGTCTACTCAATAGCAAATGTATGAGGAATGTGATGACTTACACATGTAAGTTAAAGGTTCTTTAAATAGGTTAACACTTTTTCCTATATTTATGTTAAGTAATATTTGGTTTTAGCAAATAAGAGGTGAATTTTAAATACCCACATTAAATTTCATCTCGGTTTTATTCTCCTCAACATAGTGCTCGGATTTGTCTCTAAGTTTTCTCTTCTATTTCCAAAATCCATTCTTCTTGTAAATTCATTTACTAAATTACTTTGTATAGATTTCCAATCATACTTAGAGAATTATGTTAGTTTTTCATCATTTAATTCAATAGATCTAGGATCTTAACTGAAAGAACAACATGTACAACATATCAAGCCTAAGAGACAAGAGACAAGAGACACAAAACATTTCACCGGGGAAAACCGAGAAGGTGAAAAACCCCGCAACTTCCTCAGAGATAGAATAAGCACCAATACAAAGATCACAAAGATCAAACCCAAGAGATAGATGACTACAGCAGCTACTCCTCCTCCACAAGTGCACACTCCTCCTCTCTCTCACTTAATGCGAAGTGAGTGAATGAGAGAATGTGTAAAAGGAGAGAAACACACTCTCTATTTATACACTACTTCACTTGTCTTTTAACTTTAACTAGGTCAGCCCCAACTTAACCACTTAACATAATGTTGACTGGGCCGACCCCCACTAGGGTGGTCTAATAACCCTTTAACCCACATGACTCATACAGGGCCGACCCCATCAAGGTGGTCTAATAACCCATCAAGTATAAGTTACGACACTCACAATATAACTTGCGACACTTGCAAGTACAAATGACGACACTTCCAATCGGAGGAATAATACATCTCCATTGGGGATACAATAAAGTACAAATACAATATACAAGTGAATATCTTCCGAAGTTACAAATACATCAACACTCCATCTTAACTAGGAAGGTATTCTCTTGACACAGGTCATCAATACATATAGGCACAATTCTTCAATTCTGGAGCTGGATCATCGTCACTGGATCACGGAGCATCATCATCACTACTGTTGTACTTGTCATCTCGATCACTGGTGCTATCTCTCAATTCTTCTTGTCATAGGAAGTTCTACAGAGCCAACCCTTTCTTGTGCTGGATGTAGGCCTAGCCTCCTATAGGTCTTCATCATCTCTGTGAGCTCGCCATCCTTTGGAATCCTCAAGACTGATTACGTGTGTCAACAAAACCTCAAAAGAGTATCCCAGGATCCTTTATGTGCCTAAGCACGACCGGCAATATCTCCCAGGGAGCTATTACATGTGACTATCACAAAACCTTAAAAGAGTGTCTTGCCTAGCAAGATCTCTAAAGAGCATCCGAGGCCTTTTATGTGTCTAGCACAACCTGTCTGGATCTCCAGGACGTATTACATGTGGTCTCCACAAAACCTTAAAAGAGGGTCTTGCCCAACAAGATCTCTAAAGAGCATCCGAGGCCTTTTACGTGACTAGCACAACCTATCTGGATCTCCAGGACATATTACATGTGGTCCAACAAAACCTTAAAAGAGTGTCTTGCCCAGCAAGATCTCTAAAGAGCATCCGAGGCCTTTTACGTGACTAGCACAACCTGTCCGGATCTCCAGGACATATTACATGCTACCCTTGCACAACCTGTCCATGGCCACAGAGTACCATCCTGATACTCAAGATCAACCTGATCATCCTTGCACAAAGCATCATCATGATGCTCATGATCATACTAATCATCATCATACAGTACATCCTCTTGATGCACATCATCATCGCATGATCATCCTGATCATCGTCCTGATGCATATCATCTAGAGCATCTTCCTGATGCTCATCACACATGATCATCCTGATCATCATACATAGCAGTAACCGGAGCATCGTCTTGATGCTCATCACATAGCACTTACATCCACAACCATGGGAAGGATCCTCCTATCACCATGCTTGGAATGGCTCCTGCAAATGTGTCCCATCACTTCTTCCTCGAAGTATCTTCTATCTAAAGAACACCAAGCCTCTCTCTGAAGTACTCAAACTTCACTCTAGCTAGTGGTTTGGTCAACACATATGCAATCTGCTCATCCGTTGCAACATACAGGAGCTTCACTGCTCCTCTCTGCACTATATCCTTGATATAGTGATATTTGATCTCGATGTGCTTCGACCTGTCATGGAACACCGGGTTCTCTGACAACTTCACACAACTTGGTTGTCACAATAGATACAGGTAGCATCCAACGGGAGATCAAATAACTCAGACAGTAGCTTCCTCATCCATACCGCCTCATAATTGGCCGAACAAGCTGCGACATACTCTGCTTCGGTTGTACTAAGTGCTACGCGGGACTGCTTCCTACTAAACCAAGAGATCACACTTGATCCCATACTAAAGCAGCATGCCGAAGTGCTCTTCCTATCTGCACCACTGCCTGCCCAATCTGAATCAACATAACCCTCTAGGTTATACTTTTTATTCGCATCATACTTGAGCCCATAATCAACCGTACCCTTTAGGTACCTCAGAATATGCTTTACAGCAATCAGGTGAACATGTCTAGGATCTGTCAGAAACTGGCTCAAGGTGTTCACCGCAAAGCAAATATCTGGTCTTGTGTTCGTCAGGTACATCAAGGACCCAATCATCTGACGATACACCGTGACATCAACCGACTCAAATGAAGCATCACACAATAGCTTCAAGTTTGATGCCATAGGTGTGGCCATGGCGTTGCAGTCCATCATCCCGAACCGCTTCGGGATCTCTAATGCATACTTCCCTTGTCCAAGGAAAATTCCATCTGCACTCTGCCACACCTCCATACCTAGAAAATAATGAAGCATACCCAAGTCCTTCATCTCGAACTCGGCAGCAAGCTTCCTCTTCGTGTCGGCAATCAATCACCTATCACAAATAGGTCATCCACATACAATAGGAGTATCACTGGATTGCCTTCCTCAACCTTGTAGTAAAGTTTGGAATCCGCTTTACTCTTGGTAAAGCCCAAACTGGATAGAAAACTGTCTATCCTCCCGTACCATGTCCTAGGTGGTTGCTTCAAGCCATACAAGGCTTTCTTCAATCTACACACATATGACTCCCTGTCATGTGTCTCAAAACCAAGTGGTTGCTCCACATACACTTCCTCTTCGACTACACCATTCAAGAAAGTTGTCTTGACATCCATCTGGTGTATCTTCCACTTCATCACTGCAGCGAGGGCAAGTACTGTTCTGATGGAAGTGTATCTAGCTATAGGTGCAAAGGTCTCTTCATAATCTATTCCCTCTTTATGGGAGAAGCCACAAGCTACAAATCTTGCCTTGTATTTTTCTATAGATCCACTTGGAAGTCACCACAGACTTCCCTTTTGGTCTAGGGACCACATCCCAAACATCATTCTTCATGATTGACTGGTATTCCTCGATCATGGCATTCTTCCATTATTGCATCCCGGATCCTGGGAACTTCAGATTCTTTAATATCTTCAATAGATAGTTTTCTTTGAACTTCGTTGCTAGAACAAATGTTGTTGTCCTTCTTTTGTAGGTGATGGTACACAGTCTTTCCTATAAGACAAGTTCAATTGCATGATTAGAAACATCTTATATATTTCAGAACAAATTCTTACTCATAAAGACATATGTCATACAATCATGCAATTATCTTAGCCAATGCTTCAATATAACATTTATCCATATCCCGTAACTTTCTAGATGCCTTCCATCTTTGCCAGAACATTGTTAAGAGTGTGCACAACTACCAACATGTCAACAAAGACATTTCATTCTAGATAAGTAGCAATGGAATGTTGTACAGTACCATAGGCCACTTACCCATTACTTACATATTAGTAGTATCTTGTTCATTAATGCAACTTTTCTAATATGCATAATGTACATCATAAATCTAGGAACATAAGTATGTACATGACTGAACAACATCATTTAAATAATCATATATACAGGAAATGACAATTCAAATACTTATCTTTGTTTGGTTGTTGGGTGGACTCCCTCTCCGTATTTGCTTCCTTGCAGGAACTACTAGAGTGAGCTCCCTCTTGATCTTTGCTTCCTAGATTATATGTCTTTGAACTTATATCCATCTTGGACCACTATGCAAGCTTAAGTGTGCACTAGTGTCATTCTCAAGATCTCATACATAATCATACATGCATTAGTATAATCTCAATATTATCAAAACATTATGATTCTAAATAATCTTAAACATGTATGGTTATAGTCATTTCATACACAAGTAATTTATCACAAGCGTTAGTATTCAAGGTTTCAGGGAGGACTTCTTTTACTCATGCATATTCTTATATGACCATAGGACTCTTCATTAAGAAGCATAATATGCATAAACCCATGATTACTCAAATTTATAACTTCATGAATAATCATTATCAATCATACAAAAATATACTTATATAAGATCTTAACATAAGGTAGGATTCTAACTCGATATAGGAAAACATACCTGGATTATCATGTTTGTCTAACATACCCAAACAATGTCTTATTTGTTCTCTTAGAGACCTTGTGCTAGCAACCTGCATATCTCATAAGTTAATAATTGTAGAACCAAGTTATACATACCTCGTAAGTAGAGCTTCTATGTGATCCATGACTATGGATGAGTCTTTGTCTTCATGTCACCATGGTCATATGTTCTTGATATAGAACTTGATTTGTCTTTCTTGATGTACCCTTCATGTTAGTGGACAACATCATCCTCATACAACAACACAGTGTATTAGTACAATCATAAGTGTCATACCCCTAATCAATGAATGTATTCACATGCATTCATTCTTTTACTAGGATGATAAGACAAGTCTAAAATTAATCAAGATTGTACTAACCTCAAATGAAGACAAACATATCATAAACTTAATCATGAACATATTTCAAAACATACCTGTATCTCTTCAAGTCATACCCGTCGGTATTGCTTGTAATCTTCTTATGTAAGGCCTTAGCCTCATCTCCCTTTTAAACTGGAACTTCTTCACTTATGTAGGTGTCCAATTCATTCTCTTCTAGGATCAACCCAATCCACTTTGATTTGTTGAAACTGGATCTGGAGTTGGATTAGGGTTTGTCAGAGAAACCCTAAAAATTCAAACTTCTGATTGGATGAAAATATGTGCCTTGCTGAGCTGATCAAGCTGGTATACTTCAATTTTGAAATCTCCAAAATTTGACCCCTCAAAATTGCCTTTGAAACTTCCGGAACTTCTAGGCAGGATCCCTGAACTAGGGTTTGATAAAGCCCGACCTTCTGCCCAACCAAAAAATTCGATCTTGTGCTCTAAAATTTTATTTTTCTGAGGAGCATCCAGCCGTGGTCACAGATTCCAAAAATTTCAACTTTTGCAGAAACCCTAATTTTCCACCTTACCAAACAAAATCCCGAACTAGGGCTTGATGATGCTCGGGGTTCTGCCCAACCAAAAAATTCGATCTTGGCCTCTAAATTTCAAGTTTGATGAGGAGCATCTAGTCGTGGTCTCATATTTCAAAAATTCCAACTTTCTCCGAAACCCTAATTTCCCACAGCAGTGACGATCTAAAAATGAAGGTGCTCAGAATCCAATTCTCTTTGGACAGAAATATATGCCATATTGTTTCTGATGTATCTCTGAAATTTTGGATCCTCAGGGTCTAAAACTTTGGCATGTGCTAGATTGACCTGTCATCTTTCCAACTCCACAGATATGACCTCAAATGGATTCTCTGAGAGATAAATATTCCAAGTGTCGCAACGTGACCTGTTTATGGGATGAAACAATATAGCGAACTTGTACGGAATGCCACGTGTCACTATTTCAACTTCGGCCTCTGAAACCCAGACCTGTGAAAGTACATTCCGTGCCCTAACTGTCACTTTTTACGGAATTCCATTTGGAGCTTCCTAGCCCAAGATATGACCTTTTTTCCTAGGTCACCTGTTTAGGACTGCATTCTGGAAGAGGCAGAAACCCTAACTTGTACGGATCATATCTCACAAAGTACAACAAATATGAGGCTGTCCTTCAGACACAAGGTACATGAACATTTCATCTTCGACCTATAGAAGTTTCAGATCTCGAACCTTGGCCAAAACGGAGTTATAGCCAAAGTGCCACGATGACTGGTTTTTGCTATACCAAGCCCTAGCTTGCAAGTGCAACAAGTGTCATAAATGCCATAGCATGCCTTCCTTCAGGCTAGCTCTGATACCATGTTAGTTTTTCATCATTTAATTCAATAGATCTAGGATCTTAATTGAAAGAACAACATGTACAACATATCAAGCATAAGAGACAAGAGACACAAAACATTTCACCGGGGAAAACCAAGAAGGTGAAAAACCCCGCAACTTCCTCGGAGATAGAATAAGAACCAATACAAAGATCAAACCCAAGAGATAGATGACTGCAGCAGCTACTCCTCCTCCACAAGTGCGCACTACTCCTCTCTCTCACTTAATGCGAAGTGAGTGAATGAGATAATGTGTAAAATGAGAGAGACACACTCTCTATTTATACACTACTTCACTTGTCTTTTAACTTTAACTAGGTCATCCCCAACTTAACCACTTAACATAATGTTGACTGGGCCGACCCCCACTAGGGTGGTCTAATAACCCTTTAACCCACATGACTCATACAGGGTCGACCCCATCAAGGTGGTCTAATAACCCATCAAGTATAAGTTACGACACTTACAATATAACTTGCGACACTTGCAAGTACATTTGACGACACTTCCAATCAGAGGAATAATACATCTCCGTTGGGGATACAATAAAGTACAAATACAATATACAAGTGAATATCTTCCGAAGTTACAAATACATCAACAAATTATTTTACAAGAAGTTTGCAGTTGTTCGGCCCTTAACTAGACTCATGTATAAAATTGTTATTAGAACAAGTCCTACTTCCTTATTTCAATTGAATGAATCTTTGCGTTTAACTCGTGTAAGTTGGATTTTTATCGAAATTTTAAATTACATTTATGACAAGCGAGGGATTCCTTCAACTAGTCTAGGTTTACTTCTTTTTATTTGAATATATATGCAGGTGTGACCCTTAAAGGGATTCTTGAAGTACTAGTGGTTAGGGTATAGTCTACAGGTTGGTGTTAGGATGCAACATTATGCTCATTTATATTTCTAGGTACAACTATAGCTCATTAATTCTTATGGATTTTACTACTAAAGAAAGAGATTTCATAAGAACGTAAGTCCTTATTTAGGTTGTCCTTTCTAAGGAAGGCAACTAATGTATTATTTATGACATGTAGTTCATCATGGAAGTTAAATGAAATTGCATTTTCTTTTTTTTGGCTTCTGTAAAATAACTCAGAATATTTGGACTAAATTAAATGGGTTCCAAGATTTATAGCTGGATGAGTTTATAAAAATAATGCATCTTGTTTATATTGTTTTATAACTTGGTTAGGGTCTATCATGTTTTCAAAAGAAATGTGAATAAACCTATTTATATTGACAATAATTATGTTAACACTAGGGTGTTGTTAATATCCATGGAATAATAAAAATTCACTATTTAAGGTGGCATAACAGTGGTGTGAGAATTTTCTTTCAATTATTTTTGTTTTACATTCTTATTGTAAATAAATTTAACATTTAAATTTCATAAAAGCAAACAAAAAAAACAAGTCTGATAATAAAACAAGACTGTAAAATAAGTTCAATCCTTTCATACAAAATTTGTACCATAAAACTATCAATAAGCAAGGCATTAAGCTTATTTGTTCTCAAAGTTAGAATATTCCAAGAAAAATGACTTAGACAAGTACATGAACTACCCAACCACAGGCTACATTAGACATTAACCTTTTTGTCTCAAAATCCACCCCCGAGTCAAACCAATATACCACAAGGTCGAAGTAGTCTCAAGTTTAACAATTCCCCCACATGTAAGTTTTCTCTTCAAAACTCTCTAGATATTTTAACAAGTATGATCTAACATATGCCACACCTCACACCTATAATGCTCAATGCAATGTCCATAATAGAGTTTTGTACTTTGATAGTATCTATTAAAGATATTAACTTTTACCAATTCATAGGACTAATTCAGATAAGAACTCACAATGCCTAACTCATACAACACTTCCGAGTGCTCTTCGATATGATCATTGAGAATCCTATTGTTTTGATTATCAGATTGAACTTGAAGCCCTCTTTTTCCCTTTCCCCTCACTTGAATCCCCCTTATTGGAAAAAGAGTCTCCCCCCTTGGAATCTCCTCCTCTATTAAATAGTATTCCATTTCACTATAATTTGGGAGTGTGGCTATAATATTGGAAGAAAGTTTTGTCCACTTCCTTCTTGAAGAGAAGGAATAAAAGTTGATTGACACTTGGATTTCTAAAACCTATGCTGCCTTCCCCACTTGTGGTATCATGGTTCCTCATTATTTCGGTCTTGCCTAGTCAACCTTGGATATTTTATTAATAATAAGTTTGGAAATATATACAATTGCACCAACTTTACAATAATGTTTCATGGTGCATCAAATACAATATCATTTACATGTTCAAAATAAAAAATAACTACCTACTAACTTCAAAAGATAATATTTTAAAGGTAATATCCGAGAATATTCAGGGGAGGCGGGCACGAGGGGGTGGGTCTCTCTGACCCTGGTGGGAATGTCCTTAAAACCTTTTTCTGGGGTTTAGGATGAAAGAACAACAACCAAGCAAAATGATTAACGCTCTTCCATGGAGTTGAGATCATTGCCTCTCTAAATCTAATGAATGTCAATGTTTTTGGAGATTCCATCATTATCATTTGAAAATTGCACAAGCATATGAAGTGTCAGGCTTCAAATTTGGGGCGCTTACAACGAAGAATATTGAGTCTTCTTAAAGTCCCCAACAACCTATTTTTTTCTCCAGATAAGACGAAGTAATGACAAAAAGGTGGGCTACTTGGAAAATCAAGGCGTCAGGTTAGATTAAGAAGTGATAGTTTTTAATTGGGGCTTGCCCCAAAGGAAATGGCTTCCATGCTTATAAATGCAATGAATCTGTAATATCCCAATTTTGACCCCATTACATTAAAATGTAAATGATGTAATTCTTGTTATAAAATCATGGTGAGGAGCTCAAGGCCAAGGCTCCACCATCGATTTAGTGATGCATATGGTTTGCGTGCTAGCCAGGGACAATGGAATTGCAAATATCATGTAAATATGCATTTTAATAAAATACCCACAACTAGCTATGCAATGCAACAAGAGATGGGGGCATGATTTTTACAAGGAATTGGGAGGGAAATATTCAAACCATTGGATCCAATCAAGTCAAGCCAAGTGTCAATGAGAGAACCCATGAACCCTCAACTACCCATGTTGACTTTTGTACCCAATCATTTATTTCTTCCAAGATTTGGTTGAGGTAGTTAATGCCTTGGGGAATGGAGAGCTATGGTTGCCCAAATTCGAGTATGGTCAAGCCATCAGTTTCGGAAAAATGTTTTTGGATTCCCAGGAAAGAAAGGAGCCATGAAATTGCTCCCCAAAGCCATTATTCACCATTTCCCTTGCTCCCTCACGCAGTCTGAGCTTCCTGGGCGTTTTCCCTCACGTTTTCCCCCATTTTCCCTCATTTTTCCACCAATGGGAAGTCGTTTTTATGTTGCAGAACTGTGGGAAGGAAAGGGAAATCAATTGGGGGTCCATAGAAGCTGTTTTGTCCCACTGAATGCTCCTATATCCGTGGGAGAAATCATTTTCTACCCTGTGGTCGATTTTCCCTCTCACAATCTGTTTTTGGTGTGCCCACGATTTGGGGAAAACCCATGGCCATCTTGTTTCTAAATCCCATTGTTAAAAATGTGTATCCCTGCCCAATGATTGTTTGTTGTGTGTAGAAAGAGTATGTTGGGGTAGGGTTATGGGTATCCATTGTTTTGGCTTGAGCTTGAGTGCAAGCATCCATAAATGAAGAGGGTTCAGATTTAGCTTGATAAACCCAGCTATGGAATGGCTTGGCTTAGATGTGATGTTGCTTGGACTGTGTTGAGCTTGAGAATCCCCTTTTCCTTGTAGAAATCATGCCCAGCTCGGGGGTGGCAGTTTTGTTGAGAGATTGATGAACACAACTGCCCTATGGTTGGGTGGAACGTTGAAATGATATAGCTAGTTGCTTGGGAAAACATTACATCGAGATAAGTATTCTCTCTATGCGTATTTTACTTCTGCAATGTTTTAATTACTTATGGAATATTTTGTTTTTGATGTTAAATGCATGAAAAATGTGTGTGGATAGTTTAATTCCGTTGTGCATGTCTATGTTGATTTGCATCTGCACACGTTTGCTTTATTTGTATGAATGAAATGAATCGGGCTGAGTTTTGGTAAAGAGCCCAATATTTGCAATCATGTTCCCTTCCTTGCGTTGGATCGATGGGAGGGGACATGACAGAATCCCAAGAGGATCTTGCAACTTGGTTGGAAGACATTCAAGGGGTTCAAGGATGTTGTGGTACTTTCCTTGAGACTTAGACTTAGCCTCAAAGGTGGCGGTAGAATAGTTAAGGCTAGGAATATGGCCTAGGATGGTCGTTCTCTTTGTGGAAGGAATGTAAGCTTGAATTCTCCCTCCCATTGAGTTAGGATCGCACACGACAAATTAAGGATCTGCATTTCGAAATGAGGGGGATGAAAGGGATTTCTCCCCTAGAATCAAATGGAAAGTTTATGATTTTTCCTTATGAGGTTGAGGAAGAGATCTGTGTGTACGATTTGAAGGAGGGTATCTTTGTGGAAGTTCCTCTAAGTTTGATCATTCTAATATATGTAGAGAGAAGCCATCTCTTTTATCTCAAAAGAGGACAACCTATGCTCCATCTTCGGTGAAATTAGTATGAATGTGAGTTTTCTTGAAGGAAAGGAACCCAGAAGGTATAGCTCTTCTGATAGCGGAAGTGTGGAGAGTCCCTCTATTGGGAATACTCCTAGAGTTATTTTTCATCCTTGTCCCCCTCCCTATCGATTAGGGAACCCTAAGAGGGTTAATGATGACAGTACTTGACCTGTTGGTGAAGCTGCTTCTCTTTCAATCAACCAATCATCCGGGGAAATGTCATCATGGAGGGAATTGTTTAGCAGCATGATAATTGATTTGAGTGGCTTTAAGCATATGTTGCAGGTGTTTCATGACCGCATTGAAGGAATGTTGGATGCCCTCATGCAATTGTCTTACTACACCTAAATTTTGGATACTGGAATTGAAGATATTAAAAGTAATTTGCGTGAATAGGGGTGAATACTTGAAGGGATTCAAGCTTATTTGGATAAATTTCTTAGAATGAATTAATGCAGTCACTACCAAACCTCTCTCCCTATCGAAGTGAAGGCTATGGAAGAGGACTTGGTTCTTCAACTCGCTAAGGAAGGAAACTACATTGCAAGGCATGGGTAGACTTTGTTTTGTGTACAGTCTCGAATAAGCCTGTTTTTTTAATGTACTTCTGCACTAGGTCAGTGTGTGCATATTTATAACACAAATAGTGTAGTAGCTGATGTAGAAAAGGAAGATATTTTGCTTAGAAAGTTAGACTATTTCTTTCTGGGCAAATATTTTAAAGCCCTTACCTTTGGTAGAAGCTTGGAATTTTTGTATCAGTCAGATCAAAATAACAACATTTTAATATCAAATTACAATTGTTTCTATTTAAAAGAATACTAAGTAATATTATAGATGGGCCTAAAGTCCTCAAAATAAGTATGCTCATTTTTTTTTTTGGGGGGGGGGGTTAAAGCAATGAACGTAGATTTCAAGGCCCCAAAACTTTACTTCTATCTTTTGATTCCTTCACCACACTTGAAAATCCATTTTCTAACATTTCATAAAATTCCATTATTAGCCATTGGACCTAGGGTCTTGGCCTTATTAAAAAATAACATGATTCCATTTAATTCCTCCTTGGTAACTTTGGATTCTAAACTCTCATTCATGTTTCGATCAAACAACTTGGGAAACAATCTTATCACCTTCACACTCTATGTTTGAAACTTTTGGGTCCTTGAAGAGACGTTGGAAATGCGCCTTAGCAACATTTGCAATATATTCAAAGTATCTTGCCTTAAATCCATCAAGGGTACTAATCTCCCAAGTACTTCTTCTTTTTTTTTTTTGGCATAATTATGAAAGCATTTAGTATTATTGTCCCATTTTTCTAACCAAATGGCTATACTTTTGAGTCTCTTCCCTACCTCCTCTTTGTTTAGAAGAGTCCTTTTTTTTTCTTTTCTTTTCTTTTTCTGTAATTGGCATAATTATGAAAGCATTTAGTATTATTGTCCCATTTTTCGAACCAAATGGCTATACTTTTGAGTCTCTTCCCTACCTCCTCTTTGTTTAGAAGAGTCCTTTTTTTCCTCAAGCATTTTTAAAGCTAGCTTATCTTCACCAATGAAGATCCTTGAGGCATTATTTTCAAAGAGATAGGATATATCTACTTCCACTTTCTTAAGGTTTGCTTGATATTCTTCTTGTTTCTTCTTAGCCCCCCCCAATAAGTTTCTTAACTTGCTTGATATTAAGAGCAAATTAAAATATAGTTGAATCTTCTTGGGAGGAATCATAAACTTTCCAATTTCTTGTAATAAGTAGCCTAAATTTCTCCTCTATGAACCAGTCATGATTAAATTTGAAAGGCACTGGTAGTTTTTATCCTCCTTGATTATTTGAAGAACAACATGAAGGTGATCAGATAAACCTCCATTATCCAACCAAGACTTGTATCTCTCTACCTCCTCCACCAATTTTGTTGCCATTAAGAATTTATATAGTCTATTTGAGATACCATCTCTTCCCCTCCTTGAATTCCTCCAATTTTGGACTAATTGTACAAGCTCAATGTCAATCAATTTTGATTTGACAAAGAAATGGGTAAAGTAATTTGCCAAAGGATCAAATTTAGCCACTTCTCCCCAAACCTCTCTTGCAAGAAGGGTCAAATTCAAATTTGCATCTATAATGATATTATCACCTTTCATAGTTTATTGCCCTCTTATTTGATTCCAAAAAAGGCCTTTTACCCCCATGAGGGCCATAAATGTTAACAATTTTGAAGACTTACCCTAAATCATTGGCTTCTCTTTCAAGAATGTTTCTTGCATAAAAGATATGGGTTGAAGTGGCATTAATACTTGGACTACATCCTTTCACCAAATTCCTTGACAAAACTTCAACATTAATGGAAAACAAATCCAATTTTTAAGAACCGTAGACAAAATAGAAATGGATTTTGACTCTATAAATATTTTTCTTGAAAACTAATTACAGTTAGATGATAGATTGACAACATGCTTTTGATGGTTTGTTGTTTGTGGGTTCCACCCACCACTCTCACATTCAGGGAGAGAATAATCACGAGGATACCTTCCTAGGTTTTTTTCTTAGTTTAAGAACCCCGCATATGGTCATCTATTTTCCTTCCATCACTTTCTTTGATGCTAAGGATTTTGCTTTGGATATGTTAGAATTCCTACATCAATTTATCAACAATTAGGGATAACCCTCCATCTACAATCCCACTGTCCTTCATTTCAATGATATTTCAAAATCACAACTGATACTCAAAGGATAGAGGAACCTTTGACTTCTTCAACTTATTGGGCTTTCCAATTTCATCCTCACCAAATTACCCTTCCTTCTTTGAAAATTTGAATATGAAAACTCTTTTGTCTAAAGGGAAAGGTTTTATGAAACCCTAAAGTCCTTGGGAGAATTAGGGTCTACGGTCTCCTCATCCTTAAGTTCAAAGCTACTAAGACTTATAGGATGGTCCTAAGGAGGCACAAACTTTTCCACAGTCAAAGGAAAATGCAAAGAAAATGGAGAAGATAACATACCTTAAGGGAGTCAAGAGATAACTTGATCTAAGGAAAGTCTAGACTTCCCATGCTAAGGCATGATTTACATCAACCAATTTGTTCCCTTGCTCCCCTCCCAATACTACATTGGCTTCCACCTCATCGAGAACACAATTCTTAGGAATCTACCGACATCGAGGTTTTTTCACCCATATTTTATTGTTTGGAATCCAATTTTTATTTGAGGGGTAGTCCCTCCACATGTGACCCACTGCATGATGTGTAGAGCATCTAAATGGAAACTTTCAATAATCCAATCTTTGATTGAACATTCCTAAGCCCCAATAGATCTCCATTTCTGTCTATAGGCCCTCTCTTAAATCTAGTCCCATGAGAACCCTAGCAATCCTTTTGTCCGATCATTTCTAGAAGTCATTAGACATGACAATGAATTTCCCCAGAGAATTTGTGATGGCCATTAAATACCCCCGAGTCCATAGTTGAAAAGGAAGACCATGCAAAATTACCCATATGTGTTGAATTCCAACTAATTCATTCATAAGATTGAAACCTGGGTGCCAATGTTCAAGGATTAGACTGGATGGTCTGCATAACAATATTTGGGCCATATGGAATCTACATCATTTTCATTTCAAAGCTCAAAATAGATCCAACCTTTTACCAGACTGTGAAACTTTAGAGTATACCCTAACTAGGACTTCCACCTTACCTCCAACTAGCATGCTTGGGAGTCACACTTAACCATTTTACCCATGAACCTGCCTATAATAGCCACCTTCGATAAATCCTCCACCTTCTCCATCTTGATATCATGCCCTAAAACCATATTCATGCTCCCATCCCATAGCCTAATAGACTTTTTCTTATGCAAGGAATGGACAAAGTTGCCAACAACCGAAGATTCCATTTGAATGGTGAAGACTCAAATTGTGAGCCTGAAACGACTAGATCACCCTAAGCACGGGAAGACATTGGTAACGAGGGATGGCATACATGATCTAATGGTGCCACCTTGAGTTGTCCCAAACAGTTTGTATTGGTATATACCATTGCTCCACCCTCTTGTATCCACTTGGAATTGGTTCAATACCATCCCCGACTAACAAATCCACCTTGACATCAACATTGAACATTTTGGGACACTTCCAAACCTCCGAAGTTCCTCATGAGTACAAATGATAGACGGGGAGTTCAAAGTCTCATTTTCCCCATATGTTGAAGGCTCCTCCTCAGGGTCCATCTTTGCTAGGAACAAGACCCTAATTAAAAACGAGGTGGAGATTGTAAAACACCTAGAAACTACATACCTCATCCTTTCCTCTATATACTTGAAAAAAATCAAAATGGATATTCCAGCTTATAGTCAATATATTATAATATATTGGTAACTTTTCCAAATTTGTTCCTGCTAGCTTGTACACATTTCGTGATCATATACACTTGAATTGTATTGTTGATACATATTTCATCTACTTTTGAACTGTACATGCAAAGAAATAATGCTCACCACATGGAAACAAAAAAATCAAAATAATATACTTTATGGCAACACTTAATATTTTCACTCTACCTCTGCCATTTACAATAATGATATATTGGGCACACATAGTACTCTTGGATGAATGCCCTCTTTGTGCTACTAATATCACTGATTAGAGATCATCAATTACTTTGAAACTTTCATAATATTCTCGTTGGTTATGTTTAACTTTCTAGAATTTTTTATAATATAAATAAAATTAGTGATCTAACTCCATAGTGGATATGTTGCATTGAAACATTTCCCATCAAATATGAACATCGCATGCCCCACAAAACACAACCATTAAGCTTCCTCCTTGTGAGTCTATTATAACAACTTCAAAAGGGCAAATCTCGTTGAGATTGTTAGTGCTTATACATTTCATTAGCAATCGAGTAGTTAATTTATAAACAAATAAAAAAGAAGACTAAAGTCTATATGATTGAACCTTTGATCTCCATTCTTAATAGAAATAATTCTTATATTGATGAAAATAGTTTTGCAAATCTTGATCAAACATGGAACAACTCATCATTGCTTTAGAAGATTGAATTTTAGAACTTAGGCATAATGGGTTTCATCTTGAAGGGAAAGAATCAATACTAAATAAATATTTCGTTCTTTCAGAGTTTAGATATGTCTCAACTCCAAGGAAGATGCATTCATGGAGTTTGAATAAATAAAATCAAGTTTTCTTATTTCTCTTGTATGAGTCAATTGTTCAACATTAAATGACCAAACCAACATGTCGTCCAAAACCCCACTTGCCTCCTCTCTACGAGTGGGTAAACTTCCTACATGAAGATATCGTGATTGTAAACACTTACGAGCCACTTTAGAAGAAACAGTCTAACTCTAATAAAGATGGAAATATTTGTAAGAAAAGTCTATTTGTATATATAGTAAACCATCCATTATAGACTATAGTAGACATGTAATACACTAAAGAAATCAATAAACATATATCAAGTGTAGAGTGCACTCTGTGAGCAAATATGGCATGTAGAATAAAACATTAATGTGTTAGACATTAAATGCAATGAAGAAGACAATTGGATACGAGTGTAATGTGCACTATCTTATATTCATCATGCATCACCTATATATATATATATATATATAACAAATGACGTACACAAATAAATTTACACATTGAATTGATGTTTAAAAAATAAAAAATGGCTTTCAACCATGATGTCTAATTCTTAAAAGTACTTGTATTTTGATGTCCAAGACAACAAACGACGTCCATTTAATCCTCAAACTTCAACTTTGGTGGAAGGACTCGACATTACAAGGCAACATGTTTCACCTCTATTAAATGTCTAAGCAAATTGAACTAAACAACAAATATTAAAAGTCTAAAATCTTGTAATTGGGATTTAAGTAAGAAGCATAGCTAGAAAGTCAAGGGGTAATAACTCAAATGGTTGGAAGGTAAGTTTGACACTCTCCCCACTTGAGTTCAAAGCCCCAATTAGACATTGGCATATCATGGTTGTCTAGAAGGGTAGGGTCCCCTAGGGTAGATATGCCTCTTCGGTCGAGTCGTGAATTTCATGCTAAGTGTTGACTTGTGCTAATTTATGTTTTGTTGCGCCGAAGAGGTGCATTCTACAACCCAGTAAGGGGAGATGTGTAACTCCTTCCGTGCTCATCTTGGAGCTGACACATGTCTTTAAAAAAAAAAATATTATAAAAAATAACATGTCGGCTATTTAAAATAAACTACACACATTAGATAAATTAAAAAACTTCCTCAACATTTGCACTCTAAAAAGGAGTTTGCACTTCAAGAAATTTGATCCCTCTCGGCGCTCAGTAGATCCCCTTTAAGATGGATCTATACTGATGGTAGCCACTCTTACATTATTTTTTTGTTGTTGGCAAAGTGGTGGAACCTCCTTGACTAGCAAGTTTGCCTTTGGCTAAGTTACCACGAACCAGGGGCATCTAAGCTGTCAAAATCACCCGGGGATCGCACCCAGCCTGGACCGCACCAACCCTTAACATGGTTGGATTTTTGGTATCTGCGGGATTAGAACTGCCGACCTTTCCGCTTAGGGGGTGTCTTAACCATACCCCGCCACAAATTGTTCTACATCTCACGGATAGCCACTCTTACATTATTACTTTTGATTTATTTTTATTTTTATTTTTTGTATCTATCATTAAAATCGATAACTCCCATATTATTCAAATTCTCACATTAAACTTAATCCCAAAAATGCCATTATAAAACTTAAAAAAATTAATACTACTATCCAATACAACCTCAAATTAAATGAGACTCAAACCTCAACCATATCAGCCAAACAAGTACAACCTCATACGAGAGTGAAACCTCAACCATATCAGCCCTATATCATCCAAGTGACACCTTCACAATGTGACCTAACTATCATTAGGCCAAGCACCTACGGGCTTCGCGACTATTATACGATCTTCTAAGATCACAAAGTGCCCCTCGACCCCCCCCTTCCCAAAAAAAAATTAACAACATTCATAAACTATTTTAAAATTAGCGTATCTTCTAAGATCACAAAGTGCCCCTCGACCCTCCCCTTCCCAAAAAAATTAACAACATTTATAAACTATTTTAAAATTACGATCTTCTAAGATCACAAAGTGCCCCTCGACCCCCCCTTCCCCAAAAAAAACTAACAACATTCATAAACTCTTAAATTAACATGACGGGTGATTATTTGGATCTCACGAGTTCCAGTCAAAGTGATTCATCCTAATTTACACTTCCATGACTTTTACGGTTTACTGAAATTTTAATTGAAGAAGAGGACCCAGTTCCTCCTCTGCAACATAGTTCTGTGGAGGGTTTCATTGGAAGGTCAGGTCATGGGTATTCCGACGACGACGATGCTGCTGCTGCAGGTGGTGGCGGCGGCGATTGGAATGATGGGCACGGTGTCTGCATCATACAGAGTAGGAGACCTAGTTCCCATCAGCAGGATGGGCCAATACCACGCGGTAATAAAAACAATAACAAATACATAAATCACATTCGAAATTAAATTGCATCTTTACAATTCCACCATTTCCACTTATTTTTGATCTTCCTTGCTTGTGAACAGATGCGAACTAATTGGCACGATGTACTTGGTCACCACTGTCCAATCTTTGGGGTAAATAGAGAGGTAAGTATGGAAATAGCGGATGACAGTTGAGATTGTTGTCATTGATGATTGATGCTGTTGGCGGGGTAAATGAAATTCTTTTAATTTCTTTGAATTGGGGAATTGGCTCAGGTTTTGCTTCCTATACCCAAGCCTACAGGTTATACTGGTGCAGATGCATACAAAATGTAAGGATGGATGCAACCCCTGTCATGTATTTCTCTCTGGCTTTTTAAATAATTACGTAGGACTTGTTTCCACCTGTGTACACGAATGCAACATTAGATTCTCAGTGCTAAAAATGCAGGCATTTGGGCCAATCGCAAGTGATTAACGTGGGTTTCGAAATCGACATTAAATATTCAACTGAACTTCAACTCAGAGAGATTGTTAGAAATCTGCATAAGTTCCATAGAAAACAGAAATACAAGCAAGAATAGCCATTTTCATGTTGAGTTGAGAATAGCTGCATAGCTTGCGCAGATTAAAGACAGAAATAAAACCAGAAATATGCAAATTGTTAGAAACCTGCATAGTCTACATCTGTACTTGTTGGGTTGATACTTGATTGTATAATCGGAACTGTGGGTGTCAATATCTGTTGGAGCTGATCTCTGAGTTTCTTTATCATGATCAGCAAGTCCAATTCAAGGGATCTTGACCTTTCTCCAGTCATCAAGAGCATCATCCAGATGCTCTTTCACGCTTTGAACTGATTAAGAGATAGTACAGTGCTTACTATATTAGGATCTCGCCACTAAGTACTAACGCCTCTTCAACTGTCAATCGATTCACTCCAGCCAATGTTCTCTAGTTTCCATTCATTTAACAGTATAACTGACCAACCCACTTAGTCAATAATTGATGCTCTTCAGCTTTTGCACTTCTATATCTGACCTTATAGACAGGATTCTCTCACTGGCAGATCCCATTCACCCTGATTTGCCTTCCGCATTGACTACTTTATTTCAATGCCAAGTTTGAGTCTCTAGCTTTGCTGTTACTCTTTAATGAAGACCATTACTGAGATACTTGAGATAACGCTTCGACTTCCTCCTATCAGTTTGAAGTGCATTCTTGACTATGTTCATTTCCTGCAATTGTTTGTCTAGTAAGATTTTATATATGTCTGCTCGAATCTTGTTGTTAGACTTTGATTGTTGACTTTGTGTATGGTAGTAGTATCCAAAAGTCGTTTATCCAAGCCAGATGGTCCAGGTCGAGACATATTCAGAACACTGTCTATGGTTTTTCCCGATGTGACACAAAATTACTGCCTGTCAGGCCTCATAATTTTCAATTTTCTTTGTTGCAGCTAGTAGTCTTTGGTCAACATTGTCTCCCATGACATTTTTGTGGCAGTAACGTTTACATATACCAAGGCACTTGGAAGAATGTTGGCATAAAGTCCTTACCGACATTAGTCTGGGTGAAACTGCCTTTCCTGCTATCCTCATATTGGTAACCAATAACCTTGGATGTAGCAGGGAATACATTAGGAATATTCATCAAGATGGCGAAATAAACTAGAGAAAGAATGGTAATGGTGAAGCTTGCAAAGATATGGTGGATGTACAGAAATGTTTGCTTGGAGCCTTAAAGTTAAATTTAACTAATATGCTAAGAATATAGTGTTCGGATTACAAGAGTTCCCACTAAAAAGCATGTATTTTTATGAGTCTGGTCATTTTATGCATAATAGAAAAAGATCGTAGTATGAAGAAGACTATGAAGGGTTTTGTAAGGTGCAATTGAGAGGAAATGGTGGTAAGAGGAGTTAGGACAATTAACAAAGAGGTCAGTAAGATGTCCAATTGTTTTTAAGTTGTAAGTGACCTAGAAATTTGGTGAATACTTGAGCCAAGAAGGGAGTTGCACAAGATAGATTAAATTTTCCATTAAAAAAACAATTATAGAGGGCCAAGTTGCTAGGAGGATTGCTATGCTGGAATATGATTTCTTACCAAAAACAAATGAGGAAGAAGTCTACTTGGAAACCATAATAGAGATGGGAGAGTCGGGGAAGATGAAATTGTAAGAGATTATTTCTTGGAATTAAGGTAAAGATGAATTGACAAAGAAAAAAGATAATAGTTTATTAGTAATTACATAAGGGTAGGGAGCCAAACACAACAAAGATCTGAGCAAAGACTTAGGAGGTAATGGAGAAAGGTAAATAGTCCAAATTTCAAAATGTTTTTCCAACTTGTTTCACATGTGAAAACAATAGGCTGGTTGGTACATTAACATTGGAGACCACTGTTTGGAATGCAAGTGTGTTTGGCTCCTCCCCAAAGAAGAAAGGCTTGAATAGGAAAATGCAGAAATTGAACTTGGAGGTTGGTGTTGATATATGGTCGAAATTTGATGGAATTTCATTATTTCAATCTAAAGATATTTTTGGTTATAGTTTGCCTAAGGTGTCCTTTTTAATAGTTTAGTGATTAATCTACTAGGCAATTGAAAGGTCTAAAGATTTTATGGGACACTAACTTGGTAGCGAATGTGTTTGGAACTTCTCCAACCATTGGATTTGGTCTATGTTCAAGGTGATTGTGTTTGAGTTGGAACTTTTTGTTTTCAAGTTTTTGATACTTTTAATATTGTAATTAGATAACGCTTTTGTGAAGCATTACTAGGAGAAGTAGATTCCTTAGAAAATACCATTATTGATGAGGAATTTAATTCGTTTTAGTCCTAAATAAATAAAAAAGGGAAGCAAGGAGGGTCAAGTGGAGATAAGTTTGTTTGCATGTTCTAGGATTTTGCACATCATACTGAATTATTAGACGTTGAGTTGAAGATTGGTATACACAGAACTAATGAAGACTAGGTGAAGTCTACATCACAAAAAGACTAGATGAGTCTTTCATTTAGTAGACAAAGTAATGATGCATTGACAAAATCAAAATTATTAACTAACAAAGCATTAGATTACTAGACAATTTATTTGGTGGTCCTAAAAAAGTCTCTAATCTTTAATTTGCCTTCCAAGTTTAACCCTAGATGGGTTGATCACTTAAATTTCATGGAAGGATCCTTGAATGATGTAATGGAGGGGATCATAGGGTGAGTGATGTAGCGCATAGATTTATAACAAAACTATGAATGAAAGAGGCTTTGAAATAATGTGTGAAAGATGCCTTTGGGGATGATAGGCCAACGAAACTAGAACTAAAACCAAGATTGAAAGATATCCAAAGAGAGTTGGAGAATTGAGATTTGTCACAAGAGATTGGAGGAGGAAAAGCTTGGGATGGAAGAGCTTGATTTCATTCAAAGAAGGGAGGAGAATTACTAGAGATTAAAGTCATGCATGATGTGGCTTAAATATGAAAATAGGAACATAAAATATTTTCATAAAGCAATGATGAGAAGTATAAATGTCATTAGAATTTTGCGATTTAGGATTGTAGGATGTTGAATTCAAGAGTAGACATCACCAATGATGTTGTGGAATTTTTCTCATGTTTATTGTGAGCCTTGGGACTTGCAAAGTAATGAAGCTATCCATGGCACTATTCCTTCGTTGATGTTCCAGTGCCATGATGTAAACCTTTGTAAAACAATAACTATGGAACTCAAGGAGGTGGTATCCAACTCGAAGAAAGACTTAGCTCTAATGGGTTCTTAGGAATTTTGTTAGTGGACTTGAGATGTAAACAAAGAGGACCTCTTGAAAATTGTGGAAGAAATAAGGGGAAGTGTGGGGTCCTAATGCGTTTTATTCTTGATCATGGAATCTAGAAACTCGAGAGCTTGGGATAGATTTCATACGATATCCTTGTGTAACATTGCATATAAGATTGTCACTTAGAATATGATAAATTTTGCCTCATATTTTTATGTCTCACTACATATAAGATTTTGCTAACTAGTTGAATAAATTGTGAGGGAGTTTAATTTAAGAGGATTAAAGTTAATTTAGGAAGCAATTAGGGGATGGGGTCATAATTATCCAGGAATAGCTATAGTCATTCAAATCGAGAGAGGACAATTCCTTCATTTTTAAATTGAGCATAGAAAATACATAATAGGGTAGATATGTCTATTGTTTTATAGTTATTTAGTAGCTTTTGTGTTTATAAGTAGTTGTAATGTGGGCAAAGGCTTGCAAAATAAATGATTTGAATTGAAGAGAAAGCACTAAATGAGGAATTAGTGTTGTTCCATGTTGGACTACACTGTTCACCTTTTGGACAATTTGTTGCTTCCTTTATTGGTTTTATTCATGGCTTACTTACTTGTCACAAGACAACAATGTCTTTATCTTGATTGACATCAATCAAGTGTTTATCCTAATTGAGTTTATGTTTTATTCATGTTGAGGACTTTATTGTTTACATTAACTCTCCAGCGTCGAGTCAACAAGGGATATAGATCCTTAGCTCTTTTCAACCGACACCACTTTTAGGACATTTCGTCCAAGATGTCCCTCATGGACTCTATTATCCGGCCCACTATTCTCTATGGCTCAGAGATTTGGGGGTCTTGTTTGGTTGAGATTTGGGGGTCTATGTAAGCAGACGATGCCTTGGCCCTTAACACATCATTCTAGTAGAGTTTGGTGCCCAACTCTTCCGACTTGAGATGGTGTTCTGTTTGGTCACTTTTCCGCATCGCATCTAGAGCTTTTCCAACTCGATAGATGGGTGGGACCAGTGCCCATACTTGGCCTATTGTTCTTTAGAGACTATTGCCTCATCTAGCCCTCCGAGCCGAGTTCACGTTTGGTTTGTAGGGGTCTCAAATCTGTTGGAGTCCGTGGGCATTTAGATGGATTGAATCCCTTTGTTTAGATATTCCTTGGAGGCACTTGGCCATCTCCTAGCTAATAGACATGAGTTGAACAGGATCATCATAGATGACATTTACAAGCATTTTATCTAGATCACTTGGGTTAACCCTCAGGACGGGGTATGCTTAAAGATTGCCTTCTACGTTGAGCACTTCTTGAAGCTATGAGATGGGATCATTATTCGACCTTAGTATACCTTCCTCCATTGGAGGCACGCTCTTTGCATTCCCCTAGGCTAGTTCAGAGTGAGTTCTCATAGACTTCGGTTAGGGATAGACCATCAGATTTACCGTTCTGACAGGATTTGCTAGCTATGCCATCTTCAAGAGGTTGGGATAGAGGAGCACTTCATCTTTAGCTGCTCCATCTACTATGAGATCAGAGGGACCTTCCATTTCCTTTTCAGGGAGCTTCAGACCCTCACCAAATTCTTCAGATACCCTGACTAGAGATGCTTGGCCTTATACATGTAGGAGGCCCTTAGGCTTTGAGCCCATATTCTTTAGCCTTCTGCTTGACTAGATTCTACCTAGCGGATCACTTCCTCCTTCATAGTGCTACCCTCAAGAAGGGGCACTAAGAATAGACCAATATCAGCATAGCCTCGACCTTCATTCAATGTGGACCCGTGGGAACCCCCCTCTAATCCCCTGGGATCTTAGTGGCATGACTCGACCAGTTCACTCCCCAAGAGATAGATGAGACCCCCCAGGCCTTAGCTGCGGGCCTGGGGGGGGGGTCTGGATCGGCCATTACACCGAGAATAGTGTAGTGGCCGGTCCAGACCTTCAACCAGTGCTTCCTCTCAGTGCAATGGCCGGTCCAGACCTTCCACCAGTTCTTCCTCCGGACATCATACTATCTCGAGTTTCTTTTATTTGGCTTCGGATGTTAGGAGGGATGGGTCTATTCCATGTCTCCCTCATTACTTCAAGATTTTCTTGCTCTTGGATCTTCTCCTTCCTGTACATGTCCACCCTCATGCGATTTCCCTTGCTTGGGGTTGTGGGTTTTTCATGCTTCAGCATAGACTTCATGCTCTATTCTACTCTACTCTACTTTACTTACTACCTTTTGCCTTTTATAGGAGACCTTTTGGTACTCCCACTTTGTAATGACATCAGTGTACTTAAGAGTCCCATTGACCTATTTGTGGTTATTAGTTGGACATTAACAACATTATCTTATCTTATCTTATCTATCTCCATAATGTTGTCATGCATTTCTAAACATAGTTGTTTATTTTTCCAAGGCCAATATTTTTGCCATACTTGAAGTGTTGCCCTTTGAAGGATAATGCAAGTTTTGAGTGTTACCAGATGAACTAGCAGGGCTAGTATCCGATGAACAAATGTATAGAGAGAGTGATCACTGTCACCTTAGCCACTCCTCCAACTGCTTTGGCGAGTCGGAACCTCCAAGGGGAGAGCCCTTCAAGGATCTGCAAGACACTCAAGACAACAAAGCTATGTCTCCTAGAAAACCCAGTCAATGGCCAGTGCCTTAATCAATATGACTTTGCGAATGAAGAAAACACACTATGAGGTTTAGTGCTTGTAGATGCCAAAAAGAGATGTAGCAATTGTGATATAACGACACAAAGCAAGTCAATGGTATTTTATCATATGAAAGAAATCACTTATAAATGACAAACATGGAACATTGATGAACCAATAGTGTCTAACTAGGTTTGAAGATTGCACATATTAATGGCACATTAGCATGTAAAAATATAGAATGGATCATCTAATGATCAAAAGATTATGCTCTCAAATAAGGACTGATATAATACAATATGACAGTCAAAACAGTATATCAGTATGGTAAGCTGGCAATATCAGAGAGTTATGACAGTCCTTTAAATAACAACCTTAAATCATCATTCAAATTATCCACCAGCGCAGAGGTATGCAATGAATATGCCACCAACAATTCAACCAACTTTATCGAGTGTATGATTTGCCAACAAGATACAAACTCAGACTTTATAGCAGTAAGTGAAAGAGTTAATTATAGACTTCTTTTATCAGATGTAACAGCAGTAGAATAAGTGCAAGTGTGTACCATAAAAGTATCTTCAAATGTTCAATATAAACGATGAATGATGACCTTTAACCACTTTTAGGACAGCCAAGTTTACTTAGTTTTCAGACTTTGTATGAGAGTGTGAACATCAACAAGAAGGTCATCACAACAGCAATTTGAAACACGTGAAATGATGTAAACTATATGTAATGAATGATGCTTCAATTAAAGGTACCAATGTATGACTGTTAAATGTAACCTTCAGACTTTAGCAGTAAGGAAAAAGTGTATTTTCAGACTGTAAATGAAAGTGTTAGCAGCAGTATAATAGCCAATCCAGTAACAATTTGTAACAACAAAGATATATGAAAGATGCACATAGTATTAGTCCAATTTTAACCACTTATATCCATGCATTTAACGCTCTCTCTCAGACTGTAAATTAGTAATCTCAGACCTCCTTTAATGTAATTTCAGACCTTTAAAACAGCCTTTAATCAGTGCAAAAAGGGTAATCAATGTCTGACCTTTATGTTGTTTTGTTGTGTAGGTGTTAAGGCATAAAAGGAGGACAGTAAAGTACACAGTCTGCTGCCCTAGCAGACTTGCAAGCAGCAGAAAGGGGGTCAAGGAATAGGAAGGAAAACAAGGAGGAAGAAGAAGGTAGGGGATGCGAGGTGGAAGAATGGAAGAGCGAGGGTTTAGGGAAGTAAAGGGAAGGAGGGCAAGTCTAGAAATGAGTAGAACGAACCCTAGAATGAGAGGGAAAGGGAGGTCCCTAGGGTTAGGAAGAAACCCTAGGTCTGAAATTAGGGCAGAAAACAGGTTTTTAGGGTCAGGGTTTTTAAATTATGTACAAAACATAAATAAACCTAATTACAAAAGAAAAATACAAAAACAAATCTAAAATTAATATTTAGTATTTACACATGTACAATTAGGGTTTTTAGGATTTTTTGATATTTTAAAATTTTTAGGGCTTCATAAAATTTCCCCCTAGGGTTTTTAGGCCCTAAGAAGGCAGGGCGAAATTGTAGGAGAGAGGGCCGAAATTTTAGGAAGGCCAAAAAATCGTTTTATTTTTTATTTTTAGGGTTTTTAACGTAAAATTACAGACTTAATTCTAACCCTAATTCTACCATTAAAATGCAAATTTACACATGAAAATGCAAGTGAAATGTAGTAAAAGTTGATAACTTTGGGTTTTAATGGATGTTACCCCAAACCTTAGCCTTAGAGGAAGGTGACCAACGTTCTTCTTGGAAGTAATTTTCCTTGTCAACTAGGTTAGGGCTTCTTGAAACAATCCCTATGGTTCATTTCAAGAGCTTAAACTATGGCAAAGTTGGAGCTTCAAGGCTAAACTTTGTAAAAACCTCCTATTAGGAGTGTTTCTACTATGCTAAGGGGATAGAAAAGTAGATAAAGGTCTTATTAAAAAAGAATGCAGCCCTAGGGCTACCATTCATTCATTCAAGAAGCAAGAATATCTACTTTTCACCATGCAAAGCTTAAAAGGTAAAAAGACTTATTTGAGCATGAGTTATTCCAACTATTCTAGCATCCACAAAGCATTAGCAAGACAATAAAGCATCCAACTTCATCCAAGAGCAAGAAAAATCATCCCTCCAAGAGATGTGCATCACTTCATAAGGCCCTTCTAGGGTAAAAGAGTAGCATAATAAATTTTTATCCCATAAGTTGTGATTTGAAAATGAAGTGAGAAGACATTATTTATATGTTCTCACATTCACTTTTACAAAATAACTAGGCCTACATACTTTAAAATGCCAATTTAAAATGAACATGTCAACTTAAAATTATAACATAAAATAATATAAAATAATGAAATTTGTGGGTAACTTGGGGCATTTTTCCCAGAGTTCACAAAAAATGACTAAAATGGCTAAAACTGAGAAAAATACTCCAAACTGAACGCTGGAGTAGGCAGGGGGGACGTCGTACCCCATCTAACCCTAAAATGCTGATAATCCCTCAACACCCCCCTAGAACAAGTTGTACGGCCTGGTGATGATGATGACGTCATCCTTGGAAGATGCCCAAGGAGAGAGGGCGCTAGGCTGCAGAGGGACCAGGAGGGTGCGTGAAGTGACCTGGAAGAGAGGCAAGAGCCTCACAGCAGACGAAACTGTCACTGAAGTAGTGGAACAAGTGGGGGGTCATGTGACCCAGTGACCTACCCCTAGGAGCCCCGGACACCAGCCTCATGGCTACAAGCCCTATAATGAGGTAGTCAACAATGCCACTAAGCCATAGTACTCCTAAGAGAAGGACCAAAAGATTTGGCCATAACCTCCACTCAGAAAATGTTGGATAATATACCTCTTGGTCTGAAAAAAATGGCCCTCTCTCCCCGGGGCACATCTGAAGGTGTGCTGGTATTGGTACCACGTAACACTGGCTCCAACTGCGGGACGAGTTCTCTTCCCGCGAGTGCTCGAGAACTTGTGAATCTTCTGGTACCTGTAGACCTACACACATATCAAATATCCAAGGAGATCAACATCATCATGAGGTAGACACTTCCGTCCTACCTTGCTCAGTATATAGATATAAAAACAAACTGAATAACATAACAAACTAATTGTAGACAAAATGAAAGAACGCCAAATGCAATGCATGGGTAATGGTATATTCCTGACTCAGATGAAACTAAACCTACCTATGCTAAACATAAGAACCGGGAAGGGTTAAGTGAAATCATACCACCAATGTAGCCAGCAGAGTAGGCAATTCATACTTGATCCTTTACCTTTGTCTTTAGAGAGAATCCATGATAAGATCTCATCGATCACATAGCAAATACGTACCAAGGTCTTCATCAGGATAGGAGATGAAGGTTAGGTGACTACGGGGACCTGGAAGCTTTGATACTGTTGCCATGGAGAAGGATTGCTTCGACAAGCTTCATTTATTCATGCTTCTACTGGACTTATTTATGGACCATCTCCATCATACATCTGTATTGAGAATTTTTTTTTGCCTCAAATTGGTAGGCTGATTTTGAACTTGGGAGGCCATTATTAGAGGTGGACCTTGCAAATCTTCGTATGCCAGCTGCAACCTATACCTGCACTTGCTTAAACATTTCTTTGGAGACACAAGCATATTGTTCATTTTTATAATAACCATGTTAGTACCCCCAATAATCTTTAAAACTTTGAAATTGTCAGCCACACAATATATGCCTTCACATTTCAAGGGAAAAGATAAACAATAGAAATCCTGACAATGTGAGAAGAATGTTATACCTGTCCACATACCTGTATTGGTTTTATTGAAATGCATTGTTGGAAACTTACCGATACTGGACAGAGAAGCCTGAACAACTTCTTGAATAATGCTCGAGGAACACAGTTGGGAATGATAATTTGGGCTCTGAATAACTGCGAGAGAATCCCCCATATAACATGCTTCACTATCCTTGATCCTGGATAAGTATGACCGAGTTGAATCCATGGAGATATCACTAGAGATATGGGCCTCAAATTCTCACACCATTTATCATAGTAAGACATCTGCATATGGCACTCATATGTAATGGTAAGAGGAACCACATCTCGAGGTACTTCATCCTCAAAAGCGCTGACCCAATCTTCATTATTAGCATCCTGAAGAGATGGAAGAATCTCATTTTGCTCGACAGGGATCTCACTTATTATGTCTTCGATGGCTTCTTCATCCCAAACAGTGTCGAGTTTTGGCTCAGGCTGATCCATACTAGCCTTTGGTTCTTTTGTGAATGGCAGGAAAACTTCATTGACTTCTTCAAAGTATTTGTCACTGAATGGTCTGGAAGCAATACTACTAGGTCTTGAAGAATCGTAAAGTGGTGGACCTCCAATAATCGTCATCCTCATGAATTTTGTCATTCTGCTTCAGGAGATCCGAGATATCATAAGAAACTGTTTTATGATGGCAAGGGGCACTCACCATTTCCTCTTCTCTTCTTTATCTTCCACTCTATCCCTTTATTCCTCCTCTCCTCTTTCTTCTACCCTCGGCCAGCTCTAGGAAAGGCTCGGCCTTCCCTTTAAGGACCTCGGTCCATCCCTTTTTAGTTGCCCCTAGTTTCGACCTTGACCTATAAGGCCTCAGTCCTCCATTTGGGGACCTTCCTAAGGCCTAAAACAGCTTTGATCAGCCTTCTCTCAGACCTTGTTTGCTGCTGCACATAAGTCTGCTAGGGCAGCAGACTGTCTAAATATAATAGTCATCCCTCCTTTTCCATCTTCAACCTGCCAAACATATATTAAATCACAAAGAATTGGTTAATAACTACTATCTATTACTGCGTATAAAAGGCTGCCACATTGACAATATTGGAGGTCTATAATTACACTTAATACAGTCTTGAAATCCTGATTTTAATGCACATAATGATTGTCATTTATTGCTAGTAAGAGTGTTGTATTTGGATGCATATCGGTTCACATATTGCAAGCTACATTTTTGTTGTTACAAGTGCTATTGTGGTGACTGTCAAATATACTGCTAACTCTTCTATACACAGTCTGCAACTTACTCTTATTTGGTTGTCCTAAACGTGGTTGGGTATTGTGATCACATTGGATATTGGAACACATTTATTACACACATTTAGACTTACTTCACTGCTATCTACAAGGTATTTTGGACTACCATCATACTGTACAGGTTATGACACTTGCTATATCAGTCTTAACTGTTATTGGTCATTATACTTTGGATGATCTATATCACATGGTGGATGACTAATGAGTGACCCTAGGAGAACATAGGACATCACTATTGGAGATAATAACATGGCCACTGCAGTAAAAATAATAATAATCTCTGCAGCTCACAAATTGTGACCATCTGCTATAAACTGAAGCTGGTGGTGGTATGCTGGGGTGTCTGGAACACAAATAATCGATTTAGAGCTCTGTATTCACTGCCTCGAGAAATGTGTTGACTAGGTCAAACTGGGTTTGAACAAGTCAGAGCACTCAAACTGAAGGTAGAGCAAAATTCTGGAAGATCCTGTATGCATGTTAGATAAACAATGGTCACAAGTTTATGTTAATAACTGGACTAAAACATGTAATACATAACAGTGGCCATATAATAAATAAAATATGCTTGTGTAAGAGAAACCATTAAGTCTTTCATGAAGCTCCCTACATATGCTTGCTCACAGACTTAGACAGATTGCTAGGATGGGTGAGGTGGAAAACAAAGCTAAGATAATGGGAAGGAGTTGTAACTTCAACACTGTAATCCCTTAGACATGAGGGAAAAAGGGAAACCACTTAGATGTATGTCAGACAGAAAACTCTCAGGGAATGGCGGTGCCTCACAAATGGGTAGAGTGTGTTACGATGGTACTAGCACCAACGTACCTGCAAAGGTACCCTAGGGAGAGGCCAACATTTTTTTTCGATTTGGAGGGTGTGATACAACCACTCTTCATAGGTGGGGTCATGGCCAGATTGTCTGGCTCCCTCTTGGGGGTACTATGGCTTAATGGCATTGCTAACTGCCTCATAAAAGGGCTTGAAGCCCTAAGGTTGGTGATCGGGGCCCCTAGGGATGGGTCTTTGGATCACATGACTCCCCCCATTACTTTTACATTGGTGGCATGCCTTTCTTCAGCACTGGGGCCCATGTCATGGTCCAAGGTCTTCTCCTGCACCCTGCTGATGCTCCAGAGCTCCAGCGCTAGCTCTCCTTGGCCTTCATAGAGGATGACATCATCCTTTCCTTGGCTGCAGAATGCTTGCTTTGAGGGGGGGGGGGGGGCGTTGAGGGCTTTTCACTTTTTCTGGGGTTAGTAGGGGTATGACAACCCCCCCTGCGCATCTCATCCTTTAGTTCGGTCAAATTTGGCCTTGTTTAGTCATTTTTGACATGCAAGGGTGAATACTGGGGAAAAAGTCATAATTCACCCACTCTTATCATTATTTTATATTATTTTTGTTTTAATTTTAAGCTGACATTTTTAATATTAAATTGACCTTATTTTATGTAAAAGTGAGTGTGAGATCATATAAATTCAATCTCCTCACTTCATTTTTAGACATCAACTTTTGGGATAAGATTATTATGTCTGCTATTTGCCCTAACTAGGGCTCTTTGAAGGGATGTGTTGAGATATTGTAACTTCTAAGAATATTATATTTGTATTTTATTATTCCGGAGATGTTTCATTTCTCCGTGAAGATCTTATTGTATATCCGGAGATGTTTATTCCTCCGTCGGATTGTGGTAACTTGGGTTATTAGACTTCCCTAGTGGGGGTTGGCCCTGTATGTGTTATGTGGGTCAAAGGGTTATTAGACCACCCTAGAGGGGTCGGCCCAGTCAGTTGTAGTGGGGTGTTTAACCCAGTAATTAAGTTGGGGCCGACCTAGCTTGTGTAAAAGTCAGTCGGGGAACAAGTATAAGTAGAGGAGGATGTTCCTCACTTAACTCACTCATTCATTCACTTGTGAGTGGCGCACTTGTGTGAGAGAGGTCTGCTGTGAAGGAGAAGGAGCTCATGTCTAGGGTTTACATCTTTGTATTTGCTGGTCATCTCTATTGAGGAAGCTTTGCTGGGTTTTCTACCCCATGAGGGTTTCCCAGGATAAATCTGTGTCTCTTGTGTTTATGCTGTGCTTGTTGTTTCTTCAGTGATCCTGTATATGCTATTGTTGTGAAATGAAATGTAATGCTGATATTTTCTGTCTTAACATATTGAATCTTAACATGGTATTAGAGCTAACCTGAAGGAAAGCAATGTATGGCACTTACGACACTTGCTTCACTTGCGACAATTTGAAGGTTAGGGTTTTATATAGCAAAAACCAGTCATCGTGGAACTTTCGCTATAAATCCATTTTGGCGAAGGTTCAGGATCTGAAACCTTTACAGGTCGTAGATAACATTCCCATGTACCTTGTGTCCAAAGCACACCCTCAGATTCGTTGTACTTTGTGAGTTATGATCAGTACAAGTTAGGGTTTCTGCCTCTTCCAGATCTCAGTCATAATCAGGTGACCTAGGAAAAAAGGTCATAACTTGGGCTAGGAAGCTCCAAATGAAATTTCGTAAAAAGTGACAGGTAGTACACAGACTGTACTATCTCAGGAAACCTTTTCAGAGGCCGAAGCTGAACCAGTGACGTGGCACACCGTGCTCTCCTGTTTTATCCCATAAACAGGTCACGTTGCGACACTTGGCATAACTCTCTCTCAGAAAATCCAATTGAGGTCAGACCTGTCGGGATGGAAAGATGACAGGTCAGGCTACCACAGAAAAAGTTTTCAGATCCTGTGGATCGAAAAGTTCGGAGTTACAGTAGAAACAATCAGGTACATATTTCTGTCGAAACAGAATTATTTTTGGAGCACCTTCATTCATGGCTTCCGGAATTTAGGGTTTCGGAGAAAGTTAGAATTGTTGGAATCGGAGTCCACGGCTGAATGCTACTCAGGAAAATCGAAATTTAGAGACCAAGATCGAATTTTTTGGTTGGGTAGAAGACCGGGCTTGATCAAACCCCAGTTCGGGATTTTGATCGGAAAGATGGAAAATTAGGGCTTCAACAAAAGTTGGAATTTTTGAAGTCTATGACCACGGCTGGAAGCTCCTCAGAAAAATAAGAGTTTAGAGCCTTGGATCAAACCTTTTGATTAGGCAGAAGGGTGGGCTCCATCAAACCCTTGCTCAGGATTCTGTCCAGAAGATCCAGAAGTTTCAAAGGCAATTTTTGAGGGGTCAAATTTTGGAGATTTCAAAATTGAAGTATGCAAGACACATCCTTCCATCCATTCAGAAGTGTGAAAGTCAAAGATTGAATTTTTAGGGTTTCTCTAACAAACCCTAATCGAGCTCCAGGGGGAGTTGAGGCTAAGGCCTTACATAAGAAGACTACAAGAAGTCTCGACAGGTATGAATTAAGAAGATATATGTATGTCTTGAAATCTGATTCTTGGTTAAGTTCATAATATGTTTGTCTTCATATTATTTATTAGTACAATCTTGATTAATGTTAGAATTGTCTTAACACCCTAGTAAAAGTATGTGAATGATAGAAGACATTTATTGATTAGGGCTATATGATTGTACTAATGCACTGTGGTGTTGTATGAGGTTGTCTGCTAACAAGATACAGGTACATCACGAAAGACAAATCAAGTTCCATGACCATGACAACATGAAGACAAAGAATCATCCATAATCCTTGATCACATAGAAGTTCTACTTACGAGGTATGTATGACTTTGTTCTATTATGCTTAACCTATGAGTTATGCAGGTTCTAGCACAGGATCTCTAAATCATTGAAGAGAACAAAGAAGATGTTGTTTAGGTATGTTAGACATAACTAAGCAGGTATACTAATCCATGTATGTTTTCCTATGTCAAGTTAGAATCCTACTTTGTGCTAGGATCTTAGTATACCCATGTATTGAATGATAATGACCATACATATTCAAGATTATTTAGAATTATAATGGTTTGATAATATTGAGATTATACTAATGAATGTATGTTTGTGTATGAGATCATGAGGATGACACTAGTGCACACTTGAGCATGCATAATGGTACAGGATGGATAAAAGCTCATGACATGGAAGGGAAGTCGAGACCAAGAAGGATGCAACCTCACAAGACATAAAAAGATAAGTATTTGAATTACTGAATAAGTCTATGATATTGCTTGTAATAGATTGCATGCATATTTAGAATATATCAAGCTGAGTGTAAACATTCATATAGCATTGAACAATATACTACTAATATGCATATGATTGGTAAGTTGGACAAACATTCCATTGTTGCTTGTCTAGAATGAAACCTCTTTGCTGACATGCTGAGAGCTGTGCACACTGTCGATAGTATGTTCTGGTAGAGATGGAAGGCATCTAGATAGCCACTGTATGCATACAGGATATGGAAAAGTGTTGTGCCAAAGTATTGGTCAAAATAGTTGCATAACTATGTGAATGATATCTGTATGCATAATAGGTTATCATGTCAACATGATTTGATGATTATGAAGCATTACTAATCATGTACTTAATCTTGATTTGTAGGAAAGATCATGAAGAATGATGGACACTGAACTAGTGATGGATGTTCAACAAGAAGACTTACAAATCAAACATACTATAGCAAGCTCGTGGCTAGAAGATTCTCTTAGAAAGAAGAAGAGGATCATGACGAGATGTTTGCTCCAAGTGGCTAGATAAGACCATTCTCTTAATGGTGTAATTGAAGAAGAAGTGTGAATCTGGCTCTGTATAGGTACTCAGGATCGATAATCATTTGATGAACTTAATGATCACCATGGGTGATGTAGATCTCAACCTTTGCCACAAGGTTGAAGATGGTTTCTATATACAAATGACATGGATGCAAGAAGGAACTCATCACAGAGTTCGAATGATATTGAGGCTCATATCAGTAGACCCATCTGACGAGAGATGGCACAGATAGATATGCAGAAGATCACTCAATGCAGAGTGTGATTGATGTTCAGTCACAGAGGGAGAATTGACAGTTTCTTGACAAAGCTTGGGCTTTACCAGAAGTAAGTTGTTCCTAACCTTTACCTTAAGGTTATGGATCATACTATTATTGTATGTAGATGATCTCTTTCTGATAGGGAATGAGAATCAAATCATGAAAAGCAAGAAGAAGCTAACTACAAAAATGAAAATGAAAGATCTCAGATTGATGCATTACTTAGTAGGTCTTGAAGTATGGCAAGGCTGAGAAGGAATCTTTCTCATCCCAGGAAAGTATGCTGTGGAAATCATGAGAAGAATTGATATATTAGAATGTGAAGCCATGGCCACTCTCATGGGTGCCGAATTGAAGTTGTTAGTTGATGACTCCTCAGAGTTAGTTGATATGACTCTGTACAGACATATTTTGGGTCGTTGATGTATTTGACGAATACCAGGCCAGATATATGCCTTGTTATGAAACACCTTGAGACAGTATCTAGTGGAACCTAGACGAGTTCACCTGATAGCTGCAAAGCATGTGATGAGGTACCTAAGGGATACGATAGAATTTGATCTATGTTATCTTGGAGATCATGACTTCAGATGGCTACACAGATGTTGATTGGGCAAAAAGTGTATCAGACAGGAAGAGCACATCGAGAGGATGTTATTGTCTGGGATCAGCCATGATCTCTTGGTTTAGTAGGAAGCAGTCTAGTGTGGCTCTCAGCACAAGCAGAATATATGGCTGCTTGCTCTGCTAGTTGCGAAGCGATATGGCTTCAGAAGTTATTATCTGGTTTATTTGACTTAGAGATGGAATCCACTGAGATCCTGTGTGACAACCAAAGTTGTATCAAGATGGCAGAGAATCCAGTGTTCCATGATAAGTCAAAGCATATAGAGATCTGACATTTCTATATACAAGATATGGTGCAGAAAGGAACTATAAAGTTCGAATTTGTAACAAGTTGCCGATGTACTAACCAAACCTCTACCTCAAGTGAACAAGTTACCGATGTACTAACCAAACCTCTACCTCAGGTAAAGTTTGAGTATTTCCAAGACAAGCTTGGTAGGACCCTCCTCGAAAGGGGGAGTAATGTAGACACTGATGATGAGATTGCTAGCATCGACAGTGAAGTCGATAATGAGGATACTTGTATCGATGATATGCTTACTTGTATTGATGATGATATGTAGGATACCTGTATTACTTGTATTGATGATATGTATACATGTAATAATGAGGGTACCTATATTGGTGATGCCGACAAAGAGGTTGGTGGATGGTCCTTAGACAGGGTCTAAGTTGACAAGGGGATTGCATCATCCTTGAACACATGTTCTAAAAAGATCCGTAGAGATATGTCTCCGAGAAAGAAGGGGTATTGCATCATCCTTGAACACATGTTCTAAAAAGATCCTTAGACATATGTCTCCGAGAAAGAAGTGGGATTGCATCATCCTTGAACACATGTTCTAAAAGGATCCGTAGACAGTTGTCTTCGAGAATGAAGTCCTTGGTGGACAGGTGGGGATTGTATCTTCCCTGGACTCCGGTCCCAGAATTGATCCGTAGACAGTTGTCTCCGAGAATGAAGTCCTGAGTGGACAGGTGGGGATTGTATCTTCCCCGGACTCCGATCCCAGAATTGATCCGTAGACAGATGTCTCCGAAAATGAAGTCCTAAGTGGACAGGTGGGGATTGTATCTTCCCTGGACTTCGGTCCTAGAATTGATCCGTAGACAGATGTCTCCGAAAATGAAGTCCTGAGTGGACAGGTGGGGATTGTATCTTCCCTGGACTTCGGTCCCAGAATTGATCCGTAGACAGATGTCTCCGAAAATGAAGTCCTGAGTGGAGAGGTGGGGATTGTATCTTCCCCGGACTTCGGTCCCATAATTGATCCGTAGACAGATGTCTCCGAGAATTGAAGATAGGACTGCATCGTCCCTGGACCTCGGTTCAAAAGGTATGTGAGAGGACTGCATCGTCCGTGAACTGGGTTCAAAATGTACGTGAGAGGACTGCATCGTCCGTGAACTGGGTTCAAAAGGTACGTGAAAGGGCTGCATCGTCCATGAACTGGGTTCAAAAAGTACGTGAGGACTGCATCATCCGTGAACTGGGTTCAAAAGGTATGTGAAAGGACTGCATGGTCCGTGAATTGGGTTCAAAAAGTACGTGAGAGGACTGCATCGTCCGTGAACAGGGTTCAAAATGTACATGATGGGATTGCATTGTCCCTAGACATGAGACTTGTCTTAAAAGGATAAGGATTGATCCTCCTGGAAGCTGATTGGGATTGCATCGTCCCTAGACATGAGACTTGTCTTAAAGTGATAAGGATTGATCATCCTGGAACTTGATCTGGATTGTATCATCCATGGACCTATGTCCTAAAGAGAGCGGGATTGATCATCCTGTAATATGATCATGTGTATTGCAGAGTATGCTGAGATGATGATCCAGATGCTGTAGATCGAGATGATGATCCAGATGCTGTAGATCGAGATGATCCAGATGCTGATGATTGTGTGATGATGATGTTGATGTTGATGTTGCTGTAGCTGTTCAAGTGCTGCAGAAGATGAAGACTCAATACTGATGATGCTGATGTTCCAGCATTGACTATGTTCTAGTAACTGGTTGAGTTGCTGATGATGTTGAGAAAGCTTCCAATGATTTATAGATGTATCATGTATGATGTTGATGACTCCTTGCTCCTGCAGATGTTGTTATAATATCCTTCTCATTAAGGGGGAGTGTTGAGATATTGTAACTTCTAAGAATATTATATTTGTACTTTATTATTCCGGAGATGTTTCATTCCTCCGTGAAGATCTTATTGTATATCCGGAGATGTTTATTGCTCCGTCGGATTGTGGTAACTTGGGTTATTAGACTTCCCTAGTGGGGGTCGGCCCTGTATGTGTTATGTGGGTCAAAGGGTTATTAGACCACCCTAGTGGGGGTCGACCCTGTATGTGTTATGTGGGTCAAAGGGTTATGTGTTATGTGTTATGGGGGTCGGCCCAGGCAGTTGTAATGGGGTGTTTAACCCAGTAATTAAGTTGGGGCCGACCTAGCTTGTGTAAAATTCAGTCGGGGAACAAGTATAAGTAGAGGAGGATGTTCCTCACTTAACTCACTCATTCATTCACTTGTGAGTGGCGCACTTGTGTGAGAGAGGTCTGCTGTGAAGGAGAAGGAGCTCATGTCTAGGGTTTACATCTTTGTATTTGCTGGTCATCTCTATTGAGGAAGCTTTGCTGGGTTTTCTACCCCATGAAGGTTTCCCAGGATAAATTTGTGTCTCTTGTGTTTATGCTGTGCTTGTTGTTTCTTCAGTGATCCTGTATATGCTATTGTTGTGAAATGAAATGCAATGCTGATATTTTATGTCTTAGCATATTGAATCTTAACAGGATGCACTCCTTGATGAAGGTTATTTTGCAAGTTTGAAGCATTTCTTGGAAGTTTTACTATTGTTCATGCCATTGCTAAGGTGAGGCTAGATTTGTTTGCTTAACACATGCACTTGGAGGTATCTATACTTTTGGTTTGATGTCTCTTAGTCAATTTATATGAAAGTGATGCTTGTTAGGGTTGAATGGAAGCCATTGTTGCTTCATTTTGTCTTGATTAGCATTTCATTTTTATCTTTGATCATTCAAGCTTGAGCTTTAGGTCTTCAAGTTTTGCTAGGCTAGGTCTCCTCAACGAATCCTAGAGATTGTTGAGGTTAGCCCTAGTTGCCAAGCTTGCCAAGTACCATCTCAAGGAGGGTAACTCTTCTCATTGATGCCCTAGGGTTGGGTGACTAGCTTTCTCTTGAAACCCTAGGTTGCTCATCTACTTCTAAACTTAAATTTCTGAAGTTGTATTTATTGTACATATTACTCTTAGGTTAATTTTTAATTTTTTAATTTTTCTTAGGTTTTTAGATTTAATTTTCATGATTTTTATTTGGTCAAGAAGAAGCCCTAAAACGATTTCTGTTGCAACCCTGGCTGCAACAACCTTTTTTTGCCCTACAACCTAGCCCTTTCTCCTCTCCTAAGCTCTCGGCCTCCTCCCTTGCTCCTTCAAACACCTTCGTAACACCTCCTTTCACCCTCTCCCTTAACTCGGGTCTGCTCAGACCCTGCTGCCACCCTTTCTCCTACCCGAGCCCTCCATCCACCTTCCATTCTCCACCTTTCCAAGCTCTCTCCTACCCTCGGCTCCCTCCTTAGATCCCTCGCTGCCCCTTCTCTCTAGCTCGGACCTGCTCAAACCCCCTTCATCTCCTCCCTTCCTTCCATTTCTGCCATATCTGCGGCCTCCTTTCCATGCTACTTCCATAGTCCGCAGCTTCCATCCCTTTCGCAGCCCCTATCCCTTCCTTTACCCTCCATTTTCTTACCCTTTCTCTTCTCCAGCGAGCCTCCTTTCCCATTTACACACAGGTTTGCAATAAATTGCAGACCCATGTGTTTGTCCTCTTTCCTTAGTATCCTCACCTGCAACATACACAAAACATAAAAAAAAAACAAGATTATTAAATTAGCATTTTAATCTATTTAATTACACATTAATTTTAAGGTTAAGTTCCTTGTCAATATTCATCTTTCTTATGCTTATTTACTGTGCTAATACCACTCATAATTTACATACAAATTTCAAACTAATTGACACTTGATATTGAACTGGCAATGATTCATTTTGCATAGGATATTGGATTTGTTTCCTTTCAGTTCTGATATACATTATTGATTCTATCTTGTTTAAGATTGATCACATAAAAGGTTAGACTTCAATCTTTTTGGTTAGGGGTTAATGACAACCCTTTGGCTAACTCATTGATTGGTACTTTTAATAATTTGAACTCCTTATTAATGAGAAATGCTAGGTTGTACTTATCGAATGATACTTAAATGTTATTAATTTACATTGCCAATATCTGCTATGGTAAATGATCCTTGCCTATTATTGGTGAAATATATATGATATTAGTGTATGAAATTGATGACACTTGTTGATGAATGATTCTTGCTCACATATTCCTATCTTGTAAATGGTGTCATCATTGATCACTAAATTGTCGTGCTACATGCTTATGTTTGATTAGTGAATGACATTGACAACTATCACTTAATGCATATTTGATTAATGGTTGAAGTTTGTTAGCAATACAGTCTTTTGATCCAATATTGATTTAACACATGTGTACGCATTTTTACATTTCATTGAGTATCATTGGTTGAAGTTGAATGCACTTGACTCCATTAGGCACTGGTCTAACACTTGCATAGAAAATATAGTTTTTGGTTGCTTCAGTGTTCTACAGGATTCCAGAAGGATACTTCTCCTTGGAGGTTTCGACTTCCGAAGAAGTTAGAACGGTGACCGAGGTGACATTGGGTCACTGATCTTATTTTTGCTTACTGGGAATTAGCCCTACTAATTTGCTCGGTAACAATTTTGGCGCCGTTGCTGGGGACGATTCGTAAATTGAAGTGATTTATCCGGAGTCATTGACACCCTTGGAAAAACGACATTTGGTAAGAAAATCGAGGTAAGTCTTTGGTTGATGTTTTGAAAATATTTAAGGACTAATCTTGCAGATCTTACCTGGCGACTCCACTCATTCAAAGCGACTCCACTGGTTGACAAGCGATCCAGAACCTAATCATCTCAGGTACGCCCTTGTTTTTGGTACTTGGTGAGATTTGTTAAGCTAACTTGGCAGGTCTCTACAAAGACAAGGAAACTAGATGATATGGCATCTTCCTGCAAAGAGGATGTTCCATTTGAATTTAAGGATCTAGATTATTCGACAAACGCAAAAAAAGGAGATAGCTTTTGCTCCTCTTGATTTGTCAAAGTTTCCAAAGCATTCAGATGAGCTACCAAAGATTTTTTGGTGCCCATTCAATGGCAATTGTGGTTACGTCTGGCTCCATGTCGAATGGTTCATGACAATGGCTGCAAAAAATAGCATTGAAAAAGAAGAAAGCGTTTACATGAGATCATTTGTTCACCACTTGGAAGGAAAGGCTTTTGCTTGGTTTGTGGGCCTAGAAAAAACGACAATATCATCGTTTGCAGAATTGATTGAAGCCTTATGTAGCTACTTGTAATGCCCCCATTCAAATAAATATAAAGAAGAGAAAATTCCACCATTCTACTAGTTTCCTAGGTTGGGGTGGAAACATTAGATTTGGAATAAATGAACTATAAAACCCCCAAATGGACATTAGCTTGACAAAATATATTAAATGGGGAATAAATAAATAATTAAGATAGGAAAATAAGGTGGCACTTGGTCATGAGGGCACATTGGAGGTGTGGGGCCTATTTAAGCAAGATTCCCCATGCCACTTGGCATGACTCAATGAGGGTAGAATTTGAGAGGAAGAGTAACTCCCATGGAAGAGGAAGAGGCATCTTGGAGCTATTGGGACACTTGGGCTAGATTCCCTAGCTTCTATGACAACAATGATGAAGATGCTATGACACTTATGACACAAATCAGACCTGAATGCTGACATCTGACATATATGACATGTCAGGGCTAAAAATAGCCTCTAAGAGGGCAAACAAGGGAGTTAGGGTAGCCAAAGAGTCATCCATTCGAATTGAGTGAAGGAGGAGGCTAGGAATTGATGGACAAGTGGCACACATTGGAATCTCTTTCCAATTCGAGTTGGCATGAAGCTCATGGAGGTAATTCGAACCATGGAAGGCTTGGGAAGGTAATAAAAGACAAGAACCAAGAAGGAGAGTGGCTTTTGATCATTTCTCATTTTGCAAATTGGAGAGCATAGCTTGTCCAAGCTAGTATAGTGCTATTCTACTTGCCTTAGTACCAATTTCGAGGGTGAAAGATTCCCATCCTAATTGGCAATTGGAGAGGCCATTTAGACCTTTCATTTGGGGCTACAATGGAGTTATTTGTTGCAGGTTGAAGCTACAGGGCAACTCGTGATTATTTCTTATTCAACTTGTTCCCATCTCTATCTCACATTTCTCTGCATATTTTGGCTCTTGGAGGAAGGGCGCACTTGGTGAGATGCTGATCACTTTGTGAGAGTCCAAGATACACCATTTATTTGTAATTTGATATATATACTTTGTATTTGATGCTTAGAAGACTCTTAGGTCGAAATACCAAGTGAAACTATGTAAAAATACAAAAAATGCATAAATGGTGCCATTTTCCCTATATCTTGTTGTGAGAGCTTGAAGTTGCTTTATTTCGATTTGTATCAGTTCATCTTTGTGATTTTTATGATGTATGGAGAGTAATTAATGTCCTGAAGAAGTTTCATATACATTACATAAGCCTTTGGAACATAAATCTCGAATTTCATAGCAAGTGGTGAAGTTTCCTATCATTTTCCCCTATGTGAAGACATGTCACGAACCTCTGATTTATGGGAGTTGTAGCAGCCTTTAGAAACTGATTAATGATGCATTTGGGTGCCCATTGAAGTCCTTTAACTAAACCATGTCTTTGTTCTGAAAGTTGGGAGGGTCGTACTGCATTTGGGAAGCCATTAGTGACCTCTACCCTTGGGGGTTTGAACCTCGAAATTGCGAGTAAAATTCCCCAATTTCTCCTGAAGTTAAATGAATGTTGCAGAAGTCTTTTGAGAGTGTCCAAACATCTATCAGCCTCATTTTTATGTCTTAATACCTTTCAAATACCTTTAGATCCAATTTGGAAGCATTGGAGTCATAACTAGTCTAAGGGTCGAATTGGCCAAAAATTGCAATTTTTCCAATTTTTCCAAATTTATTAAAAAGAGACACTACGCTACTGGGGTCTTGATCACCGCGAAAGATGGATTCCTTGTGTTGAAAATGCAAGGAACTTGTTCAGTAAAGAAATCCAGGAAGATCAATTCTCAGAAGGTTTACTTGAAGAAGGCATTGAAGTGATTCCTGAAGATGAAAAACAGGAGGCTCCAGTTGAAGAAACTGTAGAATGTACAGAAATGGTAAGTGCTCCATATCCTCAAGTTACGGTTTCTTATGATATGCTGGCTCTCTTGGAAGAAAGCTACATGTATGCGGAAAACGATGATTATTGGAAGTTCATTGGCTCGCCGATGTACGATTCTTCAAGGCCTTGTAGCATTATAATAGACCGTCCCCCGAGCATATATATGGACAAAGAAGCTTGCTCTGCCCTCGATAAAGAATGGATCAATCTTTTTTCTTTGCTAAAAGGTGCAATGGTGCAATATGTGGTGCCTATTGACAATGCTCAGGTGCAAAGTTTCTCCATTATATCTCAGTTCATGGTAGGCCCTAATCAGCTACATTCTACGAGAAGTGTTCAGCCTTTTGCGTCTAGTAACAGTAAGTGGTCAATAATACTTTCCAATAAAGGCAATACAAGTATGTGAACAAGTATGATTCTCTTTTCACATTGTCATGATTACTATTGTATATCTTTTCGTTTAAATTGCGAAGGCTTGAATTATGTAGTTGACAATTTTAAAATGATAAAGATCATTAGGAGTACTAACACGATAATTACAAAGAAAAACAATATGCATGTATTTCCAAAGGATTGTTCAAACAGGTTGCAGTTGACGTGAAGATTTGCAACGTCCACCTCCACAAAGGCTTTCTCGATTGGACAATCAAGCAATTTTTAAGCAATTTTTTTCCTCGATGTCAATATATCATCAAGATGGCCCATACATTAGTTCGGTGGAAGCTTGGATAAATGGAGCTTGTAAAAGAGATTTTTCTCCATGAAAACAATATTACAGCTCCTAGATCCTCGTAGCCAGCCATCCTCATCTCATATCATGCGAGAGACTTGGATACGTATTTGCTTCGTGATCGATCAGGTTTTATCATGGACTCTATCTAAAGACAAAGGTAAAGCAACAGGTATGAATTGCTTACTCAAGTGGTTACATTGGTGGTATGATTTTACCTATTCCTTTCCGCTTCTTATGTCAGCATAGGTAGGTAGGCATATATTGTTACCCATGCATTGCATTTGACATTCTTAATGTTGACATAGGTTAGTCGTCTGTTTATGCATTTATTTAATCTTATGTGATCAGCAAGGCAGGAGGGAAGTGTTTGCCTCTGGGTATGTTGATGTCCTTGGTTATTTGATATGTGTGTAGGTCTACAGGTACCCAGATGATTCTTGGATTCTTGAGCACCCTCAGGAGGAGTACTCGTCTTGCAGTTGGAGCCAGTGTTACGATGGTACCAGCACTAGCGTACCTGCAGAGGTACCCTAGGGAGAGGCAAACATTTTTTTTCGACTTGGAGGGTGTGATACAACCACTCTTCATAGGTGGTGTCATGGCCAGATCCTCTGGCTCCCTCCTGGGGGTACTATGGCTTAATGGCATTGCTGACTGCTAGGGCTTGAAGCCCTGAGGTTGGTGACCGAGGCCCCCTGGGATGGGTCTTTGGACCACATGACTCCCCCCATTACTTTTACACTGGTGGCATGCCTTTCTTCAGCACTGGGGCCCATGTCATGGCCCCAGGTCTTCTCCTGCACCCTCCTAATGCTCCAGAGCTCCAGCGCTAGCTCTCCTTGGCCTTCACAGAGGATGACGTCATCCTTTCCTTGGCTACAAAATTCTTGCTTTGAGGGGGGGGGGGCGTTGAGGGATTTTCACTTTTTTTGGGGTTAGTAGGCGTATGATGACCCCCCCTCCGCATCTCAGCCTTCAGTTCGGTCAAATTTGGCCTTGTTTAGTCATTTTTGACATGCAGGGGTGAATATTGGGGAAAAAGTCCCAATTCACCCACTCTTATCATTATTTTATATTATTTTTGTTTTAATTTTAAGTTGACCTTATTTTATGTAAAAGTGAGTGTGAGATCATATAAATTCAATCTCCTCACTTTATTTTTAGACATCAACTTTTGGGATAAGATCATTATGTCTGCTATTTGCCCTAACTAGGGCTCTTTGAAGGGATGCACTCCTTGATGAAGGTTATTTTGCAAGTTTGAAGCATTTCTTGGAAGTTTTACTATTGTTCATGCCATTGCTAAGGTGAGGTTAGAGTTGTTTGCTTAACACATGCACTTGGAGGTATCTATACTTTTGGTTTGATGTCTTAATTTGCTATAAGCTTCTTAATTTGTTTGCCTTGTTGCTTCCAATTTCTCATTTCTGACAATTTGAGCTTCTAACAAGAGGACACCTTGTTGGTGAGACGTGACATTCCTACCTAAAGATCCTCAGTCTGATGCGCAACCTTTCTCAAAACCTGACAAATGTCTGCAATTTCACATGGGTGTATTGGCTAGTGTGGTAGAAGGATGAGCTCACTACTATAGAAACATGGTGAGAGCCAAAAGAAGACTACCCATAATACCAAGGATGAATAGATCGAATAACCACAGTATTGATACGATACCAAAATTCCCAAAGATCGACAAGACTGCAAGACAGAACAAGCTGTATAAGAACCAGAATGAATAAACATCACCCAAAATACCATTGATAAACAAGGCCAACGAACTTTTCTTTAAAGTTAAACCCAAATTGCCGCAGAACAAAGCAAGGCTTGACGAGGAACAAAACAGAATAGACAGAATGAGAAAACATTGCCCCGGAAAAACCAAAATAATCCCACCTTTTTCTGCAAGGAACCATCTCGTTGCCCTTGATTGTGTTACCCTGTGTAGACTTGAAGGCATCAATGTGGAGTACGGTAGGGATGGGAGGAGTTATACCCTGCTTCATATGAAACAATGAGCCTCACCACTTGTCTATTGATTCAAACTGCATGCCATTCCTAATGTTTGAATAGATTAGATTCATGGGAGGTAATCTATGAAGGAGTCACCCCCATTTTGACTTTAGTAAACCTTGGTTCAATAATGCTCCCAAGTTTGCCACGGAGTCCATTTGATTGTTGAGAGATTGAAGGACCTGGAAAAACTCAACGGAGTCAAAACAATTTGCAATTCCTTGAATTCTTAAAATTAATCTAGGGAGGCATGATGCCTTCAAAGAGGTTGAGTCTCACATTTGCAACTGATACTCAAAGAGTCTTCAATCACTATGAGTTTCCAGATCTCCATTGTTCTGAGAGTTTTTAACCCTTGATATAGAGCTAAGGCTTCTGCTTGGTTGTTAGAGTTTACTCCCGGGCCCCAATCGTAGGTCAATTTACATTATCCCTCAGGGTTCTAAACAACTCCCCCACACCTGCCACCTAAGGTAACAGCAGTTTGTTACTCTGCCTTCAATCTTCTCATAAAGCCAATGCCAGTCTTTCTTCCTGTAAGCATTGGGTTAAAAGTTAAAGCTTAAATATTTCAAACCATCCTCAAAAGGCACCAATATAATTTTTAAATGACAGCACTTCTACACACCATATTGCTACATCTTTCCCAAGCCCATTTAATAATATAGAGGACTTGGGGACATTCACCTGCATACCTGTAGCTTTGCTGTAAAGTTCCAGAATTTTCGTATACTGCTCAGCTTCCCATACTATTCTTGCTCCAAATGAAATGACATCATCTACAAATAATAAAGGAGACAGTAATAAGAGTTACCCATTTTGATACTCTTGAGCCTTCTCTTTTGCAAGCTGTTATCATTCTACTTAACCAGCTACCAAGAGGAAAGAAAAGGGGACATTGGGCATCCCTGCCAGAGACCCCTTGTGGCATGGAAAAATCTGGATGCAGATCCATTGATCTTAACTGCAAAATAAGCTGAAGAAAGACATCCCATTTGCAATAAAATTAGTCTGAGATAAAATCATCTTTGTCATAAGCTTTGCCCAGATTCAATTTCATCGTTATAGCAGGCAGGATTTTGACCTTGATATTATGTAACATTGTAAACCTTATTCATATTGTGCTACTTCCACTGCCTCATGGATTTGTCTGTCATGAAGAAAACCAAACTGCTCTTCCAAAGTAAACTCAAAAAGATTGCCTTTGAGTCTGTTGGCCAGAATCTTTGTTATAAATTTGTACACAGAATTCCATAAAGAAGTGGGTCTATAGTCCTCAAAAGCTTCTGGATAATTCTTCTTTGTGATCAAAGCTATAAATGTAGCATTAAGAGCTCCCAGATCTCTACATGAACTTATTGAATCCTCAATTACTCTTAACAAATCTTCTAAAAAATCATAGAACCCTAGATAAAATTCTTCTGTCCAACCATCCCGACCTGGACACCTTGCCTTTCTAAAGGATTTCAGATCTGCTTTGAGTTCCTCTGCTTCTAATTCTCATTTTGCTTATCCTCTATTAGCCTAGGAAAGTTTGAATCTCCTTATAGGATCTCTGCTACAGTAGACATGGAACGTTCTTGGAATAAATCTCTGAAGTGGTTCACTCCTTCCTCTGCTATTTCCTTAAAAGTTCTTACCTTTGCCCCATTCTACTTCCTCATCTCCCAAATGGTGTTAATATTCTTTCCATGTTTTGCATAATTCTGATTTTTTTTGTGTTTTTGGTACCATCTGCCAGCCAGATGACCCTACATTCAACCTCCATTCTATTTCTTCTTGTTCCAGCAATATCCTTTTAACTTCCTTTTACCTTTTTTAGCTTTAATTTTTCTTATTCTGTAAATATACCTTCCTTATTCTTCTCCAACATAGTGTTTATATGTTCCTCTATCTCAATTATTTTTTGTCATTTTGACCTTTTTTCTTTGCCCAATCTATCACTGTTTTCAAATTCTCTGCAAATTGACACAAACCTGATTCACCAGTGTTTGAGTCGAATTTCTTCCAATTTGAGTAACCAGGTTTCTGAATCCTTCATCTTCTAGTCAAATATGATTAAAAATTTAAAACATAAAAGGCCTGGGAGGTTTCTGAACTTCTGTTTGAAGACTGCCTTGTATATTATGTGCGCAGATGAAACAGCAGATGGATGCGACATTTACACATGCTTAGGAAAGGAATATGACAAAAAGAATAATGTGTCAAGAAAAAATTCTATTTGAAGTTTGATCTAAATTGTGCTTTGTCTGAACACTGCCTATTATGTCACTATTTTAAATAATTTATATATATGTATTTTATAAACATCATGACTCACGAGTGAAACAATGTACATTATGTTCTATTATTCTAGAAAAGATGTTGAACAACACATGGCAGCAAGAAGTCTTTATAGAGTTGCTATCATAGTTATTTCGTGCAATGCACACATCATTGGAGGCAAATTGTGAATCAGTCTCAGATTGTGAGCAAAGTGGTGGAGCTTGATAGATTTTTCTCTCACATGGCATCAAAGAGATGTGAAGAGCCAATATTGTATGGTATATGGCTGATTTGAAACATGATTTCAGGGCTTGATTTAGTTTCTTTATCCTATAATATTCATTTCCTTGGTATAGTGTCATTCAAGTATGCATCATTAGACATAGTTTTATGTTTCATTCATTCTTATATTTTTAAATCTGGTTAAAATATTATAATTGTTTGTTGCTTTTGCTGTAGATCTTTTCAAGTTGGAAGGGAGAAATTTTTTATTCCATGGTTATTGGTGATTAATCGGAAGAGCCCTGAAGTTCCAATGATTGATGTACATTTGGTAAGTGAAGACACTTCATGAATTTACTGCTGTCTTTCAGGTAGTAATTGGTAGTATGATTGGAGATGTAACCTATATGATGATGGAATACTTATGTCTGTTGTGGTCTGTTTGTACACGACCTAGTAAAAAAAAATTAAGAAATATGGTGCTCATTATGCTTGAACTTGTTTGTTATATGTTCATACTAGATGACTTGGAAACATGGGATCTTCAAGCACAATCATTTTGTATATAATTTTGCAGAGATTCGCAGGAGGTGATATACATGGGGTAACAGCAAAAGTCGTGAATATGCCTCATCAATGTAAGCTGGTTTTTCTTTGACATATTTTTCTAATGTTCAAGTTTACCTTTTTTTCTGATTTCCTCCATTCTTCATTATCTGTTTTGATTATATGTTATATTGAGAGCTCTCAAAGAGATTGCAAAATATGCTTATGATAGGAATGAAGTTCTTCTTGTCAATTTTGGGTGTAGCTTGAGTGGTTGTGAGGAAAACTTGTTACCCTCCCCACCTAGGTTCAAATTCCACTTTGTGACATGTTTGTTTTTAGTGAGCTGATTGTTTATGAGCTTTATATCATCTATTCATGAGTTGTTGACCTGGCCTTGTGCCCTAAAGAATCTAGGGTTTACACTGGGTACCATCCTCGGAATGTGGAGAAGCGCCTGGGAGGCTTCCCCAAGATATGTTGCTTGGAAAAAAAGGGAGTTCTTTTTCTTTTTTTCTTTAAATTCTCTTGTACGCTTTCCCATGTAATGTATGATGGTACTTATCCTCTTCTCTTTAAGCTTGCATGAGACAGACATTTTCAATTTTTTAATGTCTATTTTGAAAGCTTGTATTTTTTTTAAGGCTCGTACCCATGGAGTTTCGAACCGGTGACCTTACACAAGGAGTACCTTAACAGTACACCCATTCACCGTCTATTCTATGCCCCGTGGGCAAAGCGAATGTGCTTGTTGAATAAATGCCCATGTCCATATGTTTCTTAAATTTAAGTTGTGCATGTACAATATTGAACCACTAGAGTGAGAATAGTATCTAATAAATATGAGAAAGCCTAAAGTTAAATGAGGCTAGCTTAGTCTTTCTTTTCTCTTCAAATGATTATAGGCATCCTTTGATGTTTATGATGACTTCTGGCCAATTTTACTGCTAAATGTTGGAGCCATTCTGCATCCTGTTGGCGAGTTTTGAGCTTCTTTACTGATGAAACACATAGATGTATCTATATTGTTTATAATATATCAAGAGCAATGCTTCTCTGCAGGAGCAACCCTGAAACATGAACAACATGCTGATGTCTTAATGGCATAAGCATTGTGTTAATTTTGTATGTTCCTTTAGCACAGATCTCTTAGATTAGTTGGAATATACTGAAATTTAATGTATGCGTTGAGAAGCATACATTGATGTCAGGGGCTGTGATACATAACACTGACTTCCTTTGGCTTAGATGCTAGCTCTGAGGGGTATCTACTCTGCCAAAGTTGCCTGGGACTTGCACCCGGCCTCATCTCTTTTTTGACATGCCACGCAAGTGGAAGACTACTGCAAGAATGGATACCCTGAAGGATGGCTTAATACTCTGCGGACCTCACTAGTGAACCAAGGGCTTGTTGGCATTAATGTTGAATTTGAAAGTGCTTTGTGGCAGATGTAAATACTCCTATAATAATAACAATCATTCATCATCTTAAATAACCAAGGGTCACAATTTTAAAAGGTATGTCTATACAAGAAGATGACCATTCATTATATATTTATGCACAATCTCACATGCGATTGTAATCATCTCTCATATTATATATTCAATACACTATCTTTATCATATATAAATTTTTCATTCTTGTTTTATTTATTTTGGATATTTAGTGTATGAATCAGTTTGGTTCATTACATTGGTATCAGAACCCCTTTTAGGGCACTTCTGCTGCTGTCTAGCAGACAGTAATCTGATCCTAGCCTTTGGCCACACCTCTATCAGACCTTGTCTGATCTTGGCCTTTGGCTACATTGTTTTTAGAGGCAATCTGAAACTGGAAACGTCGTCAATTCATTAAGCATTTAATACTGTTGGTTTGTGGTCAAATTTTAATCACTCGGCAGCAAAAGTGAAGGATGGGCTATAAGAAGTTTTGCAGGAAACAATTATATGATGAGAATAATAACCAGGGGCCAAAGAAGCAGGCCACTGTTGTAGAACATAAGAAAGAGCACTGTTGCCACAAAAACTAGCGCCCTAAATTCAAGGACCCAAAGGGTTCTAGTTAATGCAACTATGGAAATAGAGTAGCTGTCACCTACAACTACTTCCCTTCACTTTAGGTGGTTGGATGAACCACTAAGGGTGGGTTCCCTAATTGCAACTAAGTCTTAAGATGATTGGCAAATAGCATAGATTAAGGTTGGATTGGAAGGTGCATGAATTAAGTTGAAGTTTACAAATATGAAAGAGTGACTTCCAACTTGATCACAACATTTTTTAATTTGGTTATAAGATTAAACAAATAAAATAAACCAATGTCATTAAGTAATTTGCCAAGTGAACAATAATTAACTTGTTGCATTGAAATAGATCAAAAAATGTGCAATGAGCACTTGAACATGATCATTGCACATAACGTTAATTAAAATTTAATAATAACTTTTAAAGAATAGGAAAAAATAATAAGTAAAACAATGTAAAACAATTAAAAAGTAAAAAATGTAAAAAAAGTAAAACAATGTAGAAAATTTACAAGGTAAAACAATGGTAAATAGTTTAAGTATTTATTTAACATGGTAGATTGGTAGATTGGGATGAGTTTAATGTTAAATTTTTATAATGCAAATCTGATTTGATGGCAGTAATAGACTTTTTCACATTTTAGAAGACTTTAGCATATCAATTAGAGTTTATAGTAGATAACCAGCAGTAAAGAAGAAACAACCATCCACAAGAACACAAAATTTTTACCTTGGGGAAACCTTTTCAGGAATAAAACCCCAGCAGAGAATAATCTTCCTTAATATGAGATGACTGAGTTTTACATGAGCAGATTTAAGAGCAGACTTTACAAAGAAGCTTCTAGGGCTTATTGCATACCAAGAGAAACAAAGATGGACCCATTGTAATCTGAATGTAGCCCACTGATGACTGCTGTAGATGATGACAGCCCTAATCCTGTTCCAAATTGATGACGTCAACCCTTTAATAAGCAACGACAGCCATAATCTTGCTCAAACCTGTTGACAGCACTCTTTCTAAGGTTCAATCTGAATTGTGACAGCCCTTTAGGGCCTGATCCATCTCACAGCAGCCCTGTTAGGGCTTCAACATATCTTTGGTTGTCCTTCTTGGGCTAGTACAGACCTTCGATGGCCTTGTTAAGGCTGGTACAGACCCCTGGTGGCCCTGTTAGGGTTGGTACAGACCACTGCTACCTGATCCTTGACCTCACTGAGGTCTGTTCTCTTGTCTGTAGCCCTGTTAGGGATCAAACACACCCTCGGTAGCCCTTCTAGGGCTTGATCAGACCCTCGGCAGCCCTGTTTAGGAGATGGCAGCCCTGTTGGGGCTAGATCTGAGCCACGACAGCCCTGTTAGGGCTATATCTGAGCCAGGGTAGCCCTGAGGGAGAGATGTCAATGTTGAAATATATAGCTTTGGAAGGTATTTTTGACGTAATTAAATTATGTGCATAACAAGTATTTCATGTCAAGTGTCAAAAGGCTCAAGCCAAGTGTCAAGCTAATGCCAAGTGTTAAAAGGCTCAAGCCAAGTGTTAACTTTATGATCAAGTGTCATTAACACATGCCAAGTGTCAAAAGGTTCATACCAAGTCAATAGCACATGCCAAGTGTCAAAAGGTTCATACCGAGTGTCAAGCCTATGCCAAGTGTCAAAAGGTTAATGCCAAGTGTCAAGGGCTGCTTAGAGGCCAACTTAGGGCGGTCCCTAGGGGGGATGCTTAGGGCGGTCCTAGGGGGCTGTTTAGGGCAGGCAAGCCCAAGTATAAAAAGGGTTAACCCCATCACTTGGACATACAATTTTTGGAGAAGAACTCTGCTGTTATAAGGCTGCCAATTATCAAGAGTGTTACTGCTGTCACAGTCTACTAAAAGGAGGGAGATCTAGTGCTGCTACAGTGTCTTCTGCTATGAGGGAGATCTAGTGCTGCTACTGGGTCTACCATAAGTCTGCTACAGTGTTTGTAAGTGTGTTATCAGTTCTGTTAGTAAAAGTGTTGAAACAGAGGTGTTGTTTCAGCACTCCAAGTTAAAGTTGTTATTCCAAAGTCTTGTACTGCTGTTGTGCTTTGTTGAGGAATCAAAAGAGAAGTTTTGGCTGGGTTTTCTACCCCAAGAGGGTTTCCCAGGGTAATCTTGTGTTGTCTCTGTAATTGTCTTACTTTCAGTAATCCTTACTTATGTAGGTGTATGCTTATGAATGATATATGCTGCAAATTTTTTAAAAATTCATACATACATCTAGTTTTTCAACATGGTAACAGATCTTCCTTGAAGGAAGCCATTTCTGCAGAGAGGTATTAGATTTGTGAAGGAGGTTACAGTATTTCAATTTTGAAGGAAGTCAGAATCAAAGACAAGATGTTCTCAAGCACTAAGCTTGATGAGAAACTCGAGGGACCTGATAACTACAGAGCATGGAAGTACAAAATATCCCTTGTGATGGAAGAAAATGACTTATCAGATTATGTTACAGAAGAGGTTGCAGAACTTGAGGATGAAGAAGCTAAAGTCAAGTACAAGAAGAATCTGGTAAGGGCAAAAAGAATAATTGTAGATTCTATAAAAGATCATCTTATTCCTCATATATCATCCTTGAAGACTCCCAAGGAGATTTTCGATGCTTTATCTCGCTTATATGAAGGAAGGAACATAAACAAGAAGATGACTTTGAGGACTCAACTAAAAAATGCAAAGATGCAGAAGTTTGAATCTATTCATGCATTCTTTACAAGAATTTCTCAGATTAATGAACAAATTGTGGCTATCGGTGACTCAGTTAAAGAAGCTAAGATAGTAATGACTACTCTCAATGGACTTCCGAAGTGATGGGACCCTTTCATAAGAGGTATATGTTCAAGAAGAAAGTTAATAAAGTTTAGTAGGCTGTGGGAAGAGTGTGCCCAAGAAGAAATAATATTGGGAGCAAGAGAAGAAAAACTAAGTGGCGATGAGGGCCAAGCTCCAGCAGCCCAGTTTAGAAAAGGAAAGAAGAAGAAGGAAAATCATCCTCCAAAGAAGAAGTTTCAAAAAATTGTTAAAGGCAAGAGAGACTATTCTAAACTCAAATGTTACTGTTGTGAAAAACCGGGACATCTTGCTAGAGATTGTCCTCTCATAAAAGAAGTCGAAGAAAGGAAGAAAAACAAGAGACATCATGCTCATATTGCTGAAGATGATGAATCTGCCTTCAAGAGGGAAAAAGAAGAAGATTCAGATGAAGGGTATGTGTTGGTAGCAGCTCTTACAAATTCAGTAAATTATGTTGATGAAACTTGGCTGGTAGATAGTGGTGCCTCCAGGCACATGACTGGTTTTAAAGACTCTTTCAAGTCTGACCACAAAATATTTTCCTCATCAGGTAAGATTGGGTGATAACTCTTCCTATCCTATTAAAGGCATTGTGAATGCTTTTTACAACTTAGATTAAGGAAAACATTTGAAAATGGAAAATGTCTTATATGTACTTGGTCTGCAAAAGAACCTCCTATCTATATCAGGATTGGAAGAGAAAGGATTCAGAGTAGCTTTTGTCGATGGCCAAGTTCTTATGTGGCCAAGAGGTAAGAATATTGGTGATGCTGTTATGATTGGTATTCATGAAGATGGATTGTACAAGTTAAAAGGAAAGGCAGATCAAGCCTTAGTCCACAGTACTACTATAAATCCATGTGAACTTTGGCATAGAAGGTTTGCTCATATTCACTATAAATCCTTACCAATTGTCAACAAGATGGTGAAAGGCCTTCCAGAGATTAAAGTGTTCCATGATGGAGTGTGCAAATGTTGTGCCCAAGGAAAGAACGTGAAGAAGCCTTTTCCAAGTAGTGTCAGCAAAGCAAAAGGAGTTCTGGATCTAATTCATTCAGATGTATGTGGACCTATGTCAGCTAGTTCATTCAGCGGGTATGTTTACTATGTTTCGTTCATTGATGACTTTTCTCGCAAAACTTGGATTTATTTCTTAAAGAATAAAGATGAAGTGTTTAGTAAGTTTAAAGAATTTAAAGCTCTTGTTGAAAATCTTTCTGAGAAAAATATAAAGATTTTAAGATCCGATAATGGAGGAGAATTCACATTGGGTGAATTCAAGGCATTTTGTAAAGAAGCTGGGATTAAGAGGGAGCTTTCTACTCCTTACTATCCTAAGCAAAATGGTGTTGCAGAAAGAAAGAACCGATCAATTATGGAAGCAGTTAAAGCCATGATTCACGATCAAGACGTATCAATGTATCTTTGGGTAGAAGCAGCAAGGACTATTGTATATGTACAAAATATAAGTCCTCATAAAGTACGTCAAAATAAAACTCCAGAAGAAGTGTTTTTAGTTGAAGTTCCAGATGTCAGTCATCTAAGGATATTTGGTTGTCCTGTTTATATACATATTCCAAAGGACAAAAGGACAAAGTTGGATCCGTCAGGTAAGAAGGGTATTTTTGTTGGATACAACAAGATATCAAAGGCATATAGAGTATATGTCCCTAGATACAAAAAGATCGAGATCATCCGAGATGTTATCTTTGATGAAGATGCAACTTTCTACAAATAAAAAAAGAAATCATTTCAATGAGATACATGATGAGGAACCAGTAGCTCCAAGAGTATCAAAAACAGAAAAAGAAGAGCATATACCTGAGAATCATGATATGATGGAGTCTCAGAAACTTGCTGATTCACCCTCAGAAGTAATTACATATCAGAGAAAACCTGGTTGGGCGCATGAACTCATTCAAGATGGAGAAAAGTATGTTGCCCCAAATAAGACTTTCAGAGAAAGCAAAAGGCCCCGATTTTATTCCAACTATGTTGCACTTGTGTCTAACATCATTGATGCATAACCTTCCAGCTATGAAGAAGCTGCTGAGAAGGTGTGGCAGGATGCCATGATTGAAGAATATCAATCAATCATGAAAAATGATGTTTGGGACATAGTTCCGAGACCGAAAGAAAAATCTGTAGTAACATCTAAATGGTTATACAAAATTAAGCATGCTATGGATGGCAATTTTGAGAAATACAAAGCAAGGTTTGTGGCTCGTGGGTTCTCCCAGAAAGAGGGAGTAGATTACAAAAGAAACCTTTGCTCCCGTAGCAAGATACACTTCCATTAGAGCTACTTTGGCTATAGCTGCAAAGATGAGACGGAAACTACATTAGATGGATGTAAAAACTGCTTTTCTAAATGGTGTGATAGAAGAGGAAATGTATGTGGAACAACCACAAGGATTTGAGACACATGACAGATAGACACGTGTGCAAATTAAAGAAAGCCTTGTATGGATTGAAGCAAGCACCCAGGACATGGTATGGAAGAATTGATAGTTTTCTGATGATCTTAGGCTTTATTAAAAGTAAAGTAGACTCCAATCTTTACTATAAGATTGAGGATGATGACCAGGTGGTTTTACTATTATATGTGGATGACCTGTTTCTAACAGGAAATGAAAAGCTCATCACTGATTGCAAGAAGAAGCTTGCTTCAGAATTCGAAATGAAAGATTTGGGTCATATGCACTATTTTCTAGGTCTGGAAGTGTGGCAAAGTTCAGGTCCAATTTGTCTCAGTCAAGGAAAATATGTTGTGGAAATTAAAAAAAGATTTGGAATGATGGATTGTAAATCCATGACAACACCTATGACGACAAATCCGAAGTTATTATGTGATACTTCATCAAAGATAGTGGATGCCACCTTGTATAGACAAATAATTGGATCGTTGATGTATTTGACAAATACAAGACCAGGCATATGTTTTGTTGTGAATACTTTAAGTCAGTATATGGTTGAACCCATACATGTTCATTTGATTGCAGTAAAACATGTGATGAGATACTTGAAAGGTACCATTGAATATGGTATCAAGTATGATACAGAATGTGAATTTAAAATGCAAGGATACTTTGATTCAGATTGGGCTGGTAATGTCACAGATTGTAAGAGTACATCGGGCTGTTGTTTTAGTCTAGGATCAGGAATGATCTCATGGTTTAGTAGGAAGCAAACCAGTGTTGCACTCAGTGCGGCTGAGGCAGGATATATGGCATCATGTTTAGCATGTATTGAAGCTGTATGGATACGAAAATTGCTTTCAGGATTATTTGATCTTGAGTTAGATGCTACTAGTATCTATTGTGACAACCAGAGTTGCATAAAGTTGTTAGTGAACCTAGTGTTTCATGACAAATCAAAGCATATTGGAATCAAGTATCATTTGATCTGCGATATGGTAGAAAAAGGAGCAGTGAAGCTTTTTTATGTGGCTACAACTGAACAAGTTGCAAATGTGTTAACCAAACCGCTGCCAAAGGTGAAGTTTGAGTACTTCAGAGACAAGCTTGGATTGGTCCCTCGTAAGAGGGAGCAAGGGGCTACATATAGGAATCTAGTGATAGTAGCAGGGCAAATCATTTATAGTTAGGATGTGGGCTATTCTATTATTATCCAGTATGAAAAAAGACTGGCTCTAAGACTACTCATCCAGTATGAAAAAGGACTGGCACTGAGTAAGACAGTTCTTAGTGAACTGTATAGCTTCCTATAGCTTATGACTAGTAGGACAGTTCTTGGTGAACTGCACAAACAGTTCTTGGTGCACTAAGTGAATAAAAATCCTATAATGATAACAGTGTGCCCACCAGAGATGCTACTAATTCCAGATTGCTAGCTGTGGATACAAAACTTCTCTTGATGAATCAACAAGTCAATAACCAAGTAAAGACAAGTGGATGTAAGAGGTGGAACTGGAAAAAAGATCTTCCTTGCTAAGAGGGAGTGCTGAAATATATAGCTTTGGAAGCTATTTTTTGATGTAATTAAATTATGTACATAAAAAGTATTTCTTGTCAAGTGTCAAAAGGCTCAAGCCAAGTGTCAAGCTAATGCCAAGTGTCAAAAGGCTCAAGCCAAGTGTTAACTTTATGACCAAGTGTCAAAAGGTTCATACCAAGTGTCAATAGCACATACCAAGTGTCAAAAGGTTCATACCAAGTGTCAAGCCTATGCCAAGTGTCAAAAGGCTAATGCCAAGTGTCAAGGGCTACTTAGAGGCCAACTTAGGGCGGTCCCTAGGGGGGCTACTTAGGGTGGTCCTAGGGGGTTGCTTAGGGAGCCAAGCCCAAGTATAAAACGGGGCTAACCCCATCACTTGGATACACCATTTTTGGAGAAGAACTCTGTTGTTATAAGGTTGCCAATTATCAAGAGTGTTACTGCTGTTATAGTCTGCTAAAAGGAGGGAGATCTAGTGCTTCTACAGTGTCTTCTGCTACAAGGAGGGAGATCTATTGCTGCTACTGGGTCTACCATAAGTCTGCTACAGTGTTTGTAATTGTGTTATCAGTTTTGTTAGTAAAAGTGCTGAAACAAAGGTATTGTTTCAGCACTCTAAGTTAAAGATGTTAGTCCAAAGTCTTGTACTGCTATTGTGCTTTGTTGAGGAATCAAAATAGAAGTTTTGGCTGGGTTTTCTACGCAAGAGGGTTTCCTAGGGTAATCTTGTGTTGTCTCTCTGATTGTCTTACTTTCAGTGATCCTTACTTATGTAGGTGTATGCTTATGAATGATAATGCTACAAAAATTTTAAAAATTCATACATACATCTAGTTTTTCAACAAGAAAATTGTTTGGGAGGTGGCATAGCCCTTCTAGGGTGTGATACAGTTGCGAGGAAGAGATGACAACTCTGTTGAGAAAGATAGCAGCCCTGCTTGCTGATCCAAGCCCTCAAAATGACAGCGCTGAGTTGAAGAAGACAAGCAGTAGCTGAAAATACCCAAACGAATTCTTGGACAGACATAGATGATTGATTGAATGATGATTTGATGTGTGTTTATCACTTGAGAGGGTTCCTCATTTATATTCCATCATTGAGTAATCCTAGGGGTGACTTCCATATACATCAAGGAGTCAACAAATAATATAAAATACATTATTTAGGTCCCTTTTAATTTCATTGTGGGATTTTAACACTTTATTAGGGCTAATGATATTTTATTTGGGCTTTTAACCCACCCTTCTTGGGTAAGTTACCTTTTGGAAAATTCTTAGCCCCTTCTCTTGGTCTCCATGGTCCACACATGCGAAGTCAAGTACATCATCATATATAAAGAAGATTATTCTTTGGGTGTCTTGTTCTCCCCACTAACACCAAGTCCCAAGCTAGTTATTCCAATAAGGGGTGGCTAGTCCCTTGAGGATGTCCCATAGCCCAATGGCCAAGGAGAGGAGTACATCACACTTCACTTGCCTAGACCCAGTTTAGGGCTTCTAGTGATGGCCTGGTAACTGACTAGGTGCCTCAGCCCCAGGTTGAATCTAGTTGACCAAAGTCAACAACTTGGTAACTGACCAAGTGCCTCATTCCCAGACTGAATCATGTTCTTGGTAACTGACTAGGTGCCTCAGCCCCAGGTTGAATCAAGTTGACCAATGTCAACAACTTGGTAACTGACCAAGTGCCTCGGTCCCAGATTGAATCATGTTCTTGGTAACTAACCAGGTGCCTCCATTCTCCCAGAGAATGGCTCTCGATGCTGCTAAAAAATCAACATTTAAAACATGTTAACTACTCAAAATATTTTTTATAGGAAAAATAAAAAGTAAAACAATGTAAAAAAATTAAAAAGTAAAATAATATTAAATAGTTAAAAGTATAAACATTATTAAAGTTAAAACGTAAAATAATGTTAAAGAGTTAATGGTATATAGCAGTGTTGCAAACATCGTTGATAAATCGCCGATGTTCCGAGAAATCGCGTAATTTTTAGAGAGACTCGCCTATTTTTTCACCCAATTTTTTCTTGAGATATTGTTGTTTTTTTCTCGATTTATCTCGAGATATTGTCGATTTTTTCCCGATTTTATCTAAAGGCGATTTTGACTTCGTAGAGGGTGGATTGTGAGCAGTCTATTATGAAATCTGCCCTTGCAGAGCATTCTTACAGCATAGAGCATCCTATCCATATAGAGAATGCTAATATGTTGGCCAAGGTTGAAAAGCAGAATAATAGGTTGAACACAAATTATTGGCTTAAGTTGAGTAAAAAATAAAGACCGGTTATAAACATTCTTTGAATTTGGGAAGGGACACAACTCCTTATCTATGTCGTCTCCCATTGAATAGTGGAGTCTTGGTTTGATGGTTTGATCATTTGGTCTTCTTTGATGTCTAAAGTTGGCTGTTGTGTTTAATCTATTTCACTAGAGGCCAACCCATTCATGGAGCGCTCCACTCTGGCTTGAAGCAGCTAGCTATAGAGTTGGGTTGTGGATTCCTTTTTCTCATCTTGCTTCAAGTGTGACATCTCCCTGAGGATGGGCTATATCTTGACTCTTAATAGTCGGAAATGTTGGACAATTAAAAATTAAAATACATGAAAGATTTTCCATAATTATGTTAGAATTGTAATCCCATAATATATTTGCAGTTAGTATTGATCCATGAGATATTGGACTAGTGTTAACCACAACCTGTGGAAATCCATTTTCGTTTGACACATGCATGTAGAGAATTTTAGTATCCTAGTTGAACTAATTAATTTCATTTATTATTATTATTGACTCATGATGATGATCACGAGATACACTTGTTATATTTTTGATGACTTAGGAGTCAGGATCCAAGACACGATTCATTTTTGATGTGTGACGTATCACTTGACATCTTTATATATCTTATATATCAGTTTTCTTTTCATATTCATGTGGCAATGTGTTTATTTGATGTTCTTGTTGCTTTAGATGTTTAAAAAATTGAATATTTTTGTATTTTTTTAAGTTTGTTGATATTTTGTTGATGTGTTCCTGAGATATTCTGAAATGATCATTTCTGGAGCTTGTCGATTTTTTTTGCCGAGACGATGTTTACAACATTGGTATATAGATCAATAAAATAAAAAAATAAAATAATGTAAAATAGTTAAAGGTATATAGATCATTAAACTTAGATAGGTCAAAATAGGTTATGAATCATTTGAAAAATAACATAATTTGTCACCACTACACATAGGAGACAAAATGAAAATAGTTAATGTAAGCAAAATAAAGGGTGACACCTGCAATTCATTTGTGTTTCAATATAATAAACAATAAAAAAGGTTTGCACCTCTGGGGATTTGATCCCTCTCGGCAGTGGTATATCCAAATTTTAAATGGATCTAGGCTGGTTGTAGTACAACTCATTAAACATTATTGATCCATGGAAGAAAGCTACATTAACCATAAAAATAGAAGTATGACCATGTGGTTAATTGCAATAAAATTCTAGCATCATATATGTGTGAAGATAAGTGCAAAATTTTGGGTTGGCAGGTGCGGGAGGGGTCATTTTTGACCCTGGGGGAAGCAGAAAGAATGACTATGCTTGGGGGATTGGAAACAAAACAAACAATGCCGCTGAATGGCTTGCCTTGATAAAAGGATTGGAAATTGCAACCAATATCGGAATAAAAGATTTGGTAGCCTTTGGGGATTCCCTCTTGATCGTCAGAGAAGCCTTAAAGCTTATCATGAAACACAAAACCCCTACCACTAAGATCCAGCATCTCTTCAAGATCCTCATCAAAGAATTCATCTTAGTCATCATTCTACATATCCTACGCTCTAACAACCAGCATGCTGATCGAATGGCGAATAAAGGTGTGGTTCTAGACCATGCGTATATTGTTCAAAATGATGAACCACCTTACCAAAGTTGGGTTCCCTAATCCATTCCACATTAGGGGTGCTCTTCTCCCCCTTACACGAATCCCTAATCTTTCATTTAATGCCTTCCTAATCCATGGCTCTACGTTTTTCATCATGCGTCCAACTGGCTCTTGGTTTTCGGACTGCATGCGCCATTTATGGCCTTCACATGGCCCTATTTACCACCCTTCCCGTTTCTTGTTTTTCGCCAGGCTCTTCTTCTCCACTAGGCGGTCCTCTGCAAGCTTCTCCTTCTCGGTTATGGGTGAACAGTCTCCTGCGCTCTTCCTAGCACCCTCTCTGGGCGCTGGCATTCCTTCCTCCGGCCATCCTACCTCCTGTTCTCTCTGCAATAAACTCTTACCTTTGCGTTCCTATCACGAGCACCCTGACGCTCGTCTCCTCGCCCCTCTGTGTGCTTTGGTTGACGATCTTTCTGCCCTCAGCTTGCTTTCAAGCAGTGAGTCGCCTCTAGGCTCTACTACCCCTCTTCTTCCTCATACTTCTCCGACAGATTCGATGGAGGAACAGCTCTGTCAGGTCAGAATTGAGAATGCTAAAATCAAAAGGACTATCTCAAGGATGTATACTTTGCTTCAATCCATCAGTACTGAGTTAAGGAACAACAACAACCTCCTGAATGGTCGCATTTCCACTATCTCTGATATAGTGGATTACACAACTAACAGCATTGCAAATGTCGATTCCAAAACTGAAGACAATTACAGAAGCATCTCGGATTTGGATGGCAAGAGGGACAATCTCAGGGAGGATATAGCTCGATGCATTCCAAGTTTTCATGATAGCAAAGGCTCCAGCGTCGGCCCTGAACATTCTATGGAAAGCCCTGAACCAACTGAACAACATCAAGTTTAGCTCTGCATGCAGCATCTTTTGAGCATTCAGGTTCTCTATTTCCTTTATGCAGCAAGTATAGGCTTCTTTTTGAAAAATAGATGTCTTAGTATGAAGAATTATCGGCTCTGTATGGATTTAAAATCCTTATTTTGTAATGTACTGCTTCTGCATCTTTAGTTTGGGACAATTTGTGAAGGTATATAGTCACTCTAGAATAGGGTCCTTAAGAGTTAATAGAAGTTTTGATGAAGCTGAACAGAAAATCATGGATTCTGTTTCCTCCCGAAGACAAACCAATGAATTTTTCCCTGTAATTTTTTGATGAATCCTTTTTAATACAAATGACTATAACCTTTCTTGTTAAAAAAAAAAGATAAGTGCAAAATTGCTGAAAATAATGAATAACTATTGCAGAAATTTTAAGTGTAAAATTCAGAAGATCTTAGTTATTAGTGTGTCATTAACATGTAGGAAATGTGTGCTTATATGCTAATATCCATTAAATTTTAGATCTAAGTAAGTAAATAAACCATCATAATTAAAGATTTGAAATAATATTAGAAAGTGTTTGTCTTAGACTGCAAATAACTAAGTAGCAGGGGTACTCGTCCCTGGGAGTGGGGTACATGTACTGGTACTGAAAACCCGTACCCAAGTACCCGAAATTGGGTCGGGTACTTCATGGAAATACCTTGTTGTACCAGAGACTTGATTGTCGTACTCGAGACGTGTTAAGTTTAGCCTAATTTAACTAGCAAGATCACTGAAAGAAACACAATCACAAGATAGACAAAGATTTACCTTGGGAAATCCTCATGGGGTAGAAAACCCAGCAAAGCTTTCCTCAATATAGATAATCAACCCAATACAAGATGTAGTCCTCAACAAGAGCTCCTTCTCCTCCTATGCAGACCTCTCTCTCTCTTGTGCGCCAATCACAAGTGGATGAATGAAATGAGATAAGTGAGGAACATACCTCCTCTACTTATACTTGTTTCCCGACTGAATTTTTACCCTAATGGGGCCGACCTCTCCCAGAAGAGTCTAATAACCCCCAAATAGTAAACTCAGGGCCGACCTCACATGGGAGATCTAATAACCCTAGTTACCACACTCTCTCGGAGGAATAAACATCTCCGGATATACAATAGAGTCACCACGGAGGAATGTACCATCTCCGGAATAATAAAATACAAATATAATATTCTTTGAAGTGACAATATTTCAACACTCCCCCTTAACGAGAAGGATATTATAGCAACATCTGCAGGAGCAAGGAGTCATCAACTACATGGTACATGATACATTTATAAATCATTGGAAGCTTTCTCTATACATCATCATCAGTAACTCATATAGTTACTGGAACATAATCAATACTGGAACATCAATATCTTTAGTACTGAGTCTTCATCTTCTGCAGCGCTCGATTAGCTACAGCATCATCATCATCTCGATCATCATCATCTGGATCATCTCGATCTACAACATTTGGATCATCTCGATCAATAGCATCGTCATCTAGATCATCACGATCAACAACATCGTCATCTAGATCATCACGATCAGCAGCATCGTCATCTAGATCATCATGATCAGCAGCATTGTCATCTAGATCATCACGATCAACACCATACCTTGCAACACACATGATCCTTCCTTTCGGAATTACAGGATCATGGACAGTCCTTCCTTTCGGAATTACGGGACTCTAGTCCATCAACTTTGATGATCCTTCCTTTCGGAATTACGGGATCCTGGACAGTCCTTCCTTTCGGAATTACGGGATCCTGGACAGTCCTTCCTTTCGGAATTACGGGACTCTGGCCATCAACTCTGGTTGGTGATCCCTCCTTTTGGAATTACGGGATCCTGGACAGTCCTTCCTTTCGGAATTACGGGACTCTGGTCCATCAACTCTGGTGATCCTTCCTTTCGGAATTACGGGATCCTGGACAGTCCTTCCTTTCGGAATTACGGGACTCTGGTCCATCAACTTTGGTGATCCTTCCTTTCGGAATTACGGGATCCTAGACAATCCTTCCTTTCGGAATTACGGGACTTCAGTCCATCAACCATATCTTAGACAATCCTTCCTTTCAGAATTACGGGATTCTTAGTCTAAGGATCAATATTTAAGACTATCCTTCCTTTCGGAATTACGGGATCACTGTCTAAGGATGATCAATCCTACCACAATCCAAGGATCAACTTTTAAGACTATCCTTCCTTTCGGAATTACGGGATCATTGTCTAAGGATGATCAATCCTTGATCCATTGAAGACACCTCTCATGTCTATGGACGATGTAGTCCAGATCTACTTACAGGATGATCAATCCTGATCCATTTAAGACACCTCTCATGTCTATGGACGATGCAGTCCAGATCTACTTACAGGATGATCAATCCTGATCCATTTAAGACACCTCTCATGTCTATGGATGATGCAGTCCAGATCTACTTACAGGATGATCAATCCTGATCCATTTAAGACACCTCTCATGTCTATGGACGATGCAGTCCAGATCTACTTACATGATGATCAATCTTGATCCATTTAAGACACCTCTCATGTCTACGGACGATGCAGTCCTCTCGTCCACTTAGAGATAAATTCTAAGGACCACACATCGATTTCATCGTCAGTATCACCAATACAGGTATCCACATCATCGACCTCACTGTCGATGCAGGCAATCTCATCATCGATGACCACATCACTCCCCCTTTCGGGGAGGGTCCTTCTGAACTACACCAAGTATGTCTCGGAAATACTCAAACTTCAATTGAGACAGAGGTTTGGTCAATATATCAGCAACTTGTTCATCAGTGCTTACATACTCGAGCTTGATAGCTCCTTTCTGCACCATATCCCGTATATAAAAATATCGGATCTCTATGTGCTTTGACTTATCATGGAACACTGGATTTTCTGTCATCTTGATACAACTCTGGTTGTCACACAGGATCTTGGTGGGTTCCATCTCTAAGTCAAATAAACCAGATAACAACTTCCGAAGCCATATTGCTTCACAACTAGCAGAGCAAGCAGCAATATATTCCGCTTCAGCTGTACTGAGAGCCACACTGGACTGCTTCCTGCTAAACCACGAGATCATGGCAGATCCCAGACAATAACATCCTCCCGATGTGCTCTTCCTGTCTGATACACTTTCTGCCCAATCAGCATCTGTGTAGCCATACAATCTGAAACCACGATCTCCAAGATAACATAGACCAAAGTCTATCGTACCCTTTAGGTACCTCATCACATGCTTTGCAGCTAACAGGTGAACTCGTCTAGGTTCCACTAGATACTGACTCAAGGTATTCACGGCAAAGCATATGTCTGGTCTGGTATTTGTTAAATACATCAATGACCCAATAATTTGTCTGTACAGAGTCATATCCACTAACTCTGATGAGTCATCTGCTAACAGTTTCAAGTTGGAATCCATGGGAGTGGCCATGGCTTTACATTCCAACATATCAAATCTTTTCAAGATTTCCATAGCATACTTTCCCTGGTTGAGAAAGATTCCCTCTGGGCCTTGCCATACTTCTAGACTTAAGAAGTAGTGCATCAATCCGAGATCTTTCATCTCAAACTCTAAAGAGAGTTTCTTCTTGCATTCGATAATCTGTTTCTCATTTCCTGTTAGAAATAGATCATCCACATATAGCAGCAATATGACAGGTTCATCATCCATAACCTTGAGATAAAGATTAGGATCAACTTTACTTTTGGGAAAGCCTAAGCTTGTCAAGAAACTGTCAATTCTTCCATACCAAGATCTGGGAGCTTGCTTCAACCCATACAAAGCCTTCTTTAGTTTGCACACATGGGTTCTTCCATCTTCCACCTCAAATCCTTATGGTTGTTCTATATACACTTCCTCCTCAATCACACCATTCAGGAAGGCTGTCTTTACATCCATCTGGTGTAATTTCCACTTCATCATGGATGCAAGTGCCATGATAGTTCTAATGGAAGTGTACCTTGCAACTGGTGCAAATGTTTCTTCATAGTCAATTCCCTCTTTCTGAGAGAACCCTTTGGCTACAAACCTTGCCTTATATTTTTCAATGCTACCATCTGCAGCATGCTTTATCATGTATATCCATTTGGAGGATACCACACTCTTGTCCTTTGGCTTGGGAACTTTATCCCAAACATCATTCTTCATTATTGACTGGTACTCCTGAGTCATTGCGTCTACCCACTCTTTCTTATGAACTGCTTCTTCATAACTAGTAGGTACTTGATCTACAAGATCACACATTAGGGCCACATAGTTTGAGAATGTCTTTGGTTTCTTGCTCACCCTAGTGGAGCCTTCAGGAGCTCCATATTTTTCTGCTCCTAGTATAATGTCTCTTGCCCATGCTGGCTTTCTCTTCCTTGAAATTTCGATGATAGGGGGTTCTTGTGGTTCCATCATGTCATGGTCTTCAGGAGTTGTCTCTTCAGGGGTGGGTGCAGCTTCTGTAATTCTGGAAGGTGCCTCGTCCTCATATACTTCTTCATGTTGGCACTTCCTAGATCTCTTGAGAGCTGCCTCTTCATCAAATGTCACATCCCTACTTATTTCCGTATGATGGAATCCTGTGATGTATATTCTGAATGCTTTGGATGCTTCACAATATCCAACAAATATTCCTTTCTTCCCAGAAGGATCTAGCTTGGTCCTCTTTTCTTTTGGAATGTGAATGTATACTGGGCATCCAAATATCTTGAGGTGACTTACCTCAGGCTTCTTCCCTGTGGACACTTCTTCTGGGGTCTTGAAATCAAGAGCACTATGAGATAGTCTATTTTGCACATAGACTGCTGTCCTGGCTGCTTCAGCCCATAAATACATGGGTAGGTCTTGATCATGTATCATTGTCTTTACTGCCTCCATAATGGTTCTATTCTTTCTTTCCACAACACCATTCTGTTGGGGATTGTAGGGAGTGGTTAGTTCCCTCTTGATTCCAACTTCCTTACAAAAGACTTCAAAATCTTTTGAAGTATATTCTCCACCATTATCTGTCTTGAGTATCTTAATCTTCTTTTCTGAATGGTTTTCTATCAAGGCTTTGAATTCCTTGAACTTTCCAAAAACTTAATCTTTTCCCTTCAGAAAATAGATCCAAGTCTTCCTTGAGTAGTCATCAATGAATGTAAGGTAGTATTCATATCCACTCAAGGATGTGGATGGCATTGGTCCACATACATCTGAGTGAATCAATTCCAATGTACTCTTAGTCTTTGTATCACTCTTTGGAAATGGGTTCTTGACATTCTTCCCTTTTGCACATCCTTTGCAAGTGCCATCATGGTCAATCTTTAAGTCTGGTAATCCTATGACTACTTTGCTCACATGAGTTAGTGCTTTGTAGTTAATGTGAGCAAGCCTTCTATGCCATAGCTCACTTGGGCTAGTGGCTTCATGAACAAGGGCAGCTTCTGGATGGCCCTTGAGTTTGTATAGACCTCCTTCCTCTTCACCAATAATAATTGTATCCTCAATTGATTTTCCTTTGGACCACATGAGTACTTGTCCATCTATGAATGCAATCCTATAATCTTTCTTATCTAATGCTGAGATAGAAAGTAAATTCTTCTTCAAACCTGGTACATATAAGATTTCCTTCATCTTCAATGGGGTTCCAGAATCAAGCTTGTAGCTTGCTTCACCAATTCCCTTGATGGGATATTGATAGTCATCTCCTAGAGATACCTTCTGTGGGGAGGTCTTTTCTTCAAGTCTTGAGAGAGTCTTTTTTTGACTTGTCATGTGCTTTGAAGCACCACTATCAATGAGCCATGTATCTTTTCTAGGTGTTACTGACCCAGAGAGTGCAGAGAATAGAACATACTCTTCTGCATCTTCTTCCACTACTTTAGCTCTCTTTCTTTTAGGGTTTTTCTCTTCTTCTTCACTATCATCTTCTGCAAGGTGTGCATGATGTCTTTTGTGAAGATTCTTCTTCTTTCTTGTGGGACAATTTCTGGCAAAGTGTCCGGGTTTGTGACAACTATAACATTTTACTGAGGAGAGATCTCTTTCTGAGCTTACTCCTTCTTTCTTTTGAAATCTATGCGGAGGATGAGATTTCTTATGGCCATTCTTCATGGAGTTGAAATGACTCCTTCTTCTTCTAGTATGAGTGGCCAGGGCTTGGTCATTTTCTTTGAGTAGGGCTTCTATATTAGCTACCCTAGCCTCTCCCTGAATGCAATCCTCCCATACTATATCAAATTTCATACTTTCCTTTCTTGCACACATAGTTTGGATAAAGGACTCCCAAGGTCTAGTGAGACCATTGAGTGCAGTCATGACTAGTTCATCTTCATGAAGGGTGTCTCCAATAGCTTCTAGTTGTTCCTTGAACTGGGAGACCCTTGTGAAATAGTCTTGAATAGATTCTCCTTTATTCATCTTGGTATTCTTCAATTGAGTTCTTAGATTCATCTTTCTATTGATGTTCCTCCCTTCATACATTCTGCCTACGACATCATACATTTCCTTTGCAGTCTTCTTGGATGCCACTTGGGGAATCAAGTGGTCCTTAATAGAATCAACAATGATTCTCTTTGCCCTAATTAGGTCCTTCCTATACTTCTCTTTGGCTTCATCTTCTTCAGGTTTTGCAACCTCATCTTTAATATATTGGACCAGATCATTCTCTTCAAGAATGAGACCAATTCTGTATTTCCATGCCTGGAAATTTTCTATACCCTCTAGCTTGTCTTCAAGCTTAGTGCTTGGAGCCATCTTATCCAGGAGGTCACAGAGATTGAAGTTTCAAAAAAGATAGAATAGTACTTACCAGGAGATGATTTTGGTTGAATTGAGAATTCTGGTGTGATAAGCTTCTGGAAACTTCAACTTTACACCTTCCGGATCTGCAACAGAATTTCTGGTTTTCTGGTCTTCTCTTTTCTGGTTTTCTGGTGCACAGGTTCGCAGCTTTTCTGGTTCACTGGTGCACATGTGCGCAGTTTCTCTGGTTTTCTGGTTTTCTGCACTTTTGGTCAAACTAGGGTTTGACTTTCCTGGAGTTCTACCCACTCAAAAAGTTCGATCTAGGGCTCAAAACTTCGATTTTGAGGAGGGCTATCCAACCATGCAATCAGATTCCAAAAATTCCAACTTTTGTAGAAACCCTAATTTTCACTAGAGGAGGAGAGAGAGATATTTTCACCTTGTGAAAGATGTCCTATTCACGCTAGCTCTGATACCATGTTAAGTTTAGCCTAATTTAACTAGCAAGATCACTGAAAGAAACACAATCACAAGATAGACAAAGATTTACCCTGGGAAACCCTCATGGGGTAGAAAACCCAGCAAAGCTTTCCTCAATATAGATAATCAACCCAATACAAGATGTAGTCCTCAACAAGAGCTCCTTCTCCTCCTATGCAGACCTCTCTCTCTCTTGTGCACCAATCACAAGTGGATGAATGAAATGAGATAAGTGAGGAACATACCTCCTCTACTTATACTTGTTTCCCGACTGACTTTTTACCCTAATGGGGCTGACCTCTCCCAGAGGAGTCTAATAACCCCCAAATAGTAAACTCAGGGCCGACCTCACATGGGAGATCTAATAACCCTAGTTACCACACTCTCTCGGAGGAATAAACATCTCCAGATATACAATAGGGTCACCACGGAGGAATGTACCATCTCCGGAATAATAAAATACAAATATAATATTCTTTGAAGTTACAATATTTCAACAAGACGTGTGGCACAGTTTGAGGGGACACGACACTAAAAGGGGACGTTGTACCCCGTTAGACCTATGGGTATTGAAATTAAAAAAAATACCATTTTTTTATAGGAAAGTGTGGGTGAAGACGTAGGCCCTTATACCTGTTTTATGCTCGTTTTTCATTGCTTTTTTGACACTCAGCAATGAAGAGCACTGTTGGAGAAAGAGGGAAGCCGACAACAATAGAGTTGTTATGGATGAGGAGATACAACCAGATGGGCTTGTCGAGATACCTCCAGTTGCTGTGGATGAGGAGGAGCCTCCACTTGAGAGCGATGCCTGCCTAGAGAGCTTGTTGAGCGAGGACCTTAGTGATGCTGATGACATTGATGTTGTAGATGTAGATGGCATAGCAGAGATGGCTTGGAAGCCAAATCAACTTATATTGTTCATTGTTCAATGTTTTTTGATTTTTGATTTTTCTATTTAATATTTGGAAATGTTATTAGGCAAATTTTGGATGTAGTTGGACAATGGAGTCATGGACATATATTATATGATGAATAAGTAATTTGAATTTCCACTTGGCACTTGGTTTATCCGATGATATGGCTTATAGTCACGACTCTATGAGTTATGATTCTATGAACTTATGACATTCAAACTCTATAGTGTGGTACTTGTTGAACATTGAACAATGAAAATGATTTAAATTTCATATATATATACCCGACGTACCTAAGTCTCCTGTTTCAAAAAGTGGCGTCCCCGTCCCCGTACCCAAGATTCCTGGCAACTTAGGGCCCTATAATGATACTGTGATAAACAACTTTAAAACAAATAAAGTTTAGTTCTTTGAAAGATAACAAACTTAACCATTGTGAACTAAACAAAAATCCGAAAGTAAACCATTAATCTCATTTTAGCTTTAGATCATAGCAAGTAAAGATAACCATGTAACTATTATAACACAAGATTAGTGAATTGAATTGCGACCCCAAAGGGAATGATTTAAGTGTTTTTCACTTTGTTTTAATGTATGAGATCAAATGTTAATTTCTAGATTTAAAACAAAAGGAAAAAACGCTTAAAGGAAATGAAGTGTTGAATTTTAATGGCTAAAATAAGTGTGAAAAAAATCTAATGACTAGTCCCTAACTCTAGTGAAAGAGCATGGGATCATATTAGAAAAGAGTGGATCTCTTATAATCAAAGTGAAAGAGTGAGTGGAAAATCTCCACACCTTAGTCTTGGTCTTTGATAGCCAAGTGACCCTTCTTCTATTGTCCAAAATAGAGGATTTCAAAAGCTGAAAACTCTAATAAAACTTACAAATATATGGAGACTTCACAAGTTGAAAATCCTCCAGTAAACCTGCAAATATTGCAATAGATATTACACAATCCACAAAGCGATGCAAGATTTCAAATGCTGAAATACTATTTAGTTAACCAAATTTATGTAGAGTATTATGTGAAGATATTACCTTAATTTCCATGTATTACTTGAACAAAAGGAAGGATTTCTTAGTTAGTTTTCACCTTTAAATCCACAATTAACTACTAAGATTTATCCAATATACTATCATACAAGAAAAATAGACACACCACTCAGCTTACTATGTTGACCATGTGAAAGGGGCACACCACTAAGGTAGGAGAAAATAATATAAATAAAGTACAAATATATTTCATGAGAGGAGCACCCAAGTAGATCTAGTAAAAATAACAATAGTTGGTTGAAAATCCAATTAAGAATGTGTAACAATCCACAATTAACTCCTAAGATTTACCCAATATACTATCATACAAAAAAAATAGACACAAAGTAGAAATGATGCTTTTTTATTCTTCACAAGCTCTAGCCATCAAACCATGCAGATACAATGAGAGAGCCTCTTTATATAGGAAGAGAGCTCAAAAACCTTTTAACAAGGAAATAATATAATATTCCTTGACATGGTAAAAAATAGCAACTCACTCAACTTACGATGTTGACCATGTGAGGGGAGCGCACCACTAAGGTAGGAGAGAATGATAAAATAAAGTACATATCTTTCATGAGAGGAATGCTCAAGTAGATCTAGTCAAAATAATAATAGTTGGTCTAAAATCCAATTAAGAATGTGTAATTCATCCATATTACTGATAAGTCAAGTGACAACTCACCCTCATCAATACCATGTTCCAAAACCATGTGCCAACACAATGTACCAATACCACATGCCAACACCATGTACCAATACCATGTTCCAATACCATATATGAATACCATGGGCTAATACCACGTGCCAATACCATGGGCTTAAGGAAGGGGGTGCACCGCCTAGGGGAAAGGGGAAATAAACTACAGATCAACAAGTGTTAGACATTATAAAGTTGTTAGGAACTTGTGTCAACCCTTCTCTTTACTTTGTTAGTATATTGTTGTTAGACACATATGCTTTGTAAGTCGTCCCATAGTATTATATGTTCCATGGTATTGATCCTTAGTTTGTATTAGCCCATAGTATTATCTGTTCCATGGTATTGATCCATAGTATTGGACGCATATGCTTTGTAAGTTGTCCCGTAGTATTATATGTTCCATGGTATTGATCCATAGTATTGGCGCATAGAATTAGTATATAAGTACGTGTTGAGGCCAATGAAGGCAGGGAGAAGTTATTTGTATTGAGCTTCTCAAAGGAGGTTGCCCCCTCAAAGTGGCCCGCGATCAATAAATCTATTCTGTGTTCTGTTATTTCTGATATATCGTGCATTTCCATTAATTAATTGTTGGAGGTTCCTCACATTTGGTATGAGAGCACTTTCTTGGGCTCGTTGGGTGGAATTTATGCCAATTTTTTTTTTTCGCATCTGTATTTGTTCCTATCAATTGCAGGTTCGGATCCGGGAATAATCCCTATCCGCTTAATTGTGGGAAGTACTTGGGCATAAGGCCTAAAATTCACTGTGAGGAGTACCACATGAATCCCGACGTAGCTGGCCCATTGAAAGGACCTGCCAACGAAAAGGGCAACGACCCCTACCTGATTGACTAGTTCCCACCCGTGAGGTAAACCAAGAGTTGTCGTTTGTGGCAAAGCGGTTATCAGTTTTATCTTAGCCGTGGAGTGAGGGGTACTGCCCCAATACGCAAGCCGTTAGACAACATTGGTGGTCGAGTGAATTCCCTGAACCTTTATGAAGTCGCACATATCGGGGGTCCATATCTATTGCCAGTTGATAAATCGTAGATTACATCGTCCATAACTGTTGCCGATCACTTCCGCGCCGTTGCAGATCCATTCCGATTTTTTTTTTTTGGTCTGCTTTTTTGCCATATCTTCTTTGTTTTAATTCCGTTTCCCTTGAAAACACCCCTGCAATCCCGTTATGCATATTTCATTCCTAAGGACCCTATCCTAAATTCCACTTCTCGAAGCCAGAAATCCCACATTTGTCTATTTTTAGGGTTTGCCATAACTTCTTCGATTTTCACCCAATTGCCTTCAAATTTTGTCACAGTGTTCATTTCCTATTTTTGCTTTTATGTCCCTCTTTGGAAAATTTTCCCATTCCTTCACCCCACTTTTGAAATCCCCATTTTCTGCTTCCCTGTCCATTAGAGTGTCCAAAACTTAGTCAAACCCCAATTACTCATTAGAGTTTTTCCCAAATCCAAATTTCCCTTTACTAAAGAAGCTTTTGTTTTTGTTTTTCTACCCATTCACAAAAAAAATAAAACAAAAAAAAATCTCCTGGTTATGTTTGTCACCCGCGCAGGAGCACAAATCATGGAGGAAGAATTTGCAACTCTCAAAACCAAATTCCAAGATCTGGATGAAAACTTTCTCAGCCTCCATCTTCAACATTCAACCATGAACAATAAACGATAGCCATAATCTTCTGCAGACACTGGGTTCTCTTCTTCCAGCATTTTTCGTGGGTCGAAGCTTGATTTTCCTCGCTTTAATGGTAATGATCCGATTGGATGGATATACCAAGCAGGACAATATTTCAGTCTACATATTACTTTTGATGTCCACAAAGTTCCACTTGCATCCTTTCATTTGGAACATGAAGCCCTTCAATGGTATCGTTGGTACATCAAGGCTCATGACGAGCGAAAATGGACAGATTTTTTCCAACTCCTTTTGCAACGATTTGGTCCTAGTGCTTTTGATGACTTCATAGGAGCACTCACTAAACTTCGCCAAATTGGCACTGTGAGAGAGTATCAGACAAAATTTGAGAAACTGGCCAATCACACAGAAGGATTGTTTGATGAATTCTATAGGAGTTGTTTTATCAGTGGTCTCAAGGATGAAACCTGCTCAGAGGTTAAAATGTTTTGTCCCAACACAATGATGGAAGTCCTAGGGTTGGCTAAGTTGGTTGAGGACAAGATCACAGCCCAACAACGCTCCAAATCCACTTTTGTTCCATTCAGAAATATGGTTTCTTAACGACCTCCCATCACGCCAACTCCTCGACCAACTCCTATCAAGAATTTGTCTGAAGCAGAGATGCGGGCACATAGAGAGAAAGGGCTTTGTTATAATTGTGATGAGAAATTTACTTGGGGACATAGATGTGTTGAGCAACCTCTGAACTTGGTGAAGAAGCTCCAGATAAAATAGATGATCAGGTCGACATTCACCAGCCGCCTGTTGACCCTCCGTTTTCGGACGACCACCCAGAGATATCTCTCCATGCTTTAGCCGGAGTCACCACCCCACAAACAATGTGGGTCAGGGGTTACTTCAAGAAGCTCCCTCTTACAATACTCATTGATTCTGGTAGCACTCATAACTTCATTGACCCTCGGATCGCCAAACAGGTTGATTGTTTTGTCCATCCTTGCTCCAACTTTGAAGTCATGATTGCCAATGGGGGCACCTTACCTTGCAAGGGGAAGTGTTGCAATGTGCGTATCTCTATGGAAGATTATAACATGCGCTCTGACATGTTTGCCTTGTCCTTAGGCGAATGTGATGTGGTTTTGGGCGCTCAATGGTTACGCACACTTGGCCCCATTTTATGGGATTTTGTTGAACTTTGGATCCAGTTTTCAGTCAATGGTCAAAAACACACATTGACGGGCTTACAACCAGGGTCTCTCTGCATCATCAGTTCACATCGCATGGAAAAGTTCCTTAAGAAGAATTCACATGGTGTCATCGCTCAGCTCCATTCCATTCAGATGCACCCATCAACGGTCTCCACTACTCCTTTGGATCTATAACAAATTTTGGATAGATATGCAGGTGTCATTTCCCCTTAGAGTACTTTGACTCTTTTGACTTTGATTTAGGCACCATACATAGGAATAATATGCAAAAAATTTAGAACATGACAAATGATTAGTTAATTGTGAAATGGGGACATGATGGAAATGGGTGAAGTGGCTAGTGAAATGGCATGCTTGAAAATGTCTAGGTTAAATGTTGTTAATGACATGACATGAGGGTCATGCTTGCTTAAATCGCTAGGGACACACCTAATCCCATAAGGTCATACACTTAATTTAATGAGGAAATAAGAATTATAACCACACCATGATGCTCCTTAAGCTATTGAAACAATATTTGAGGATGTATGAGCCATTATAGAGTAAAACCTTTGACTTCCTAATGTCATGTCCACACAGAAGAAAGCATTTTACCACAAGTCAAGTAGAGAGGATATGCCATAACACTGGTACCAATTGGATTTCCCCATTTGTTTCTGTTAAGTGGCAATGTAGGTTGAGTAGGCTGAAAGTGTGTCTGTAAGTGTCTATGGGAAAACCATAGATCTCATCTGTGGAATTGCTGGATGTGATAGAAGATCACATAGGAAATGATGATCAAGTCACCCCATACATGTTAGGAGGTAAGAAGTACCACCTCTTTGTGTTTATGGCATGGGATAAAGCAAAGAATGTGAAAACATCTGCTTGATAAATAGATTTGGGTGCATCTCGTCATTTCACCCATAGGAGAGAAGGCAAAGAAAATGTGCAGATAACCTTGTTAGGGAAAAAGCTGGTATTTCTTAATGTCCACTATGTTCTAGGAATAGATAAGAATCTATTTTCTGTAAGTGAAATTATGAAGCACAATCCCCACTTACATGTAATTTTTAGCAAACATAAATGCTACTTTGTAGATAAGGTTAGTAAGAAGATACTCACTCTTGGTATTGAAGAGCGTGGGATATTTAGGTTGGTTGATGCAGGGGGGCAAAAGGGTATGCTTTGATGTCCAAAAGTGGTTACAATTGTAGAAACCTTTGGCATCAAAGGTATGGGCTTTTGAATATGAGGTCTCTTTCTTATTTGGCTAAAGAGAGTTTGGTTGATGATCCTCAAGAGATACAAACTCAACAAGGAATTTGTGGAGCATGTCAACTTGGTAAGTGACACATGACTCTGGTTGAAGAAGGACAAGCTTGGAGAGGTAAGCACGCTTTTCAATTGATTCATGTTGACATTTGTGGGCCTATGAAGATGACATCATTCTCTGGTGTCATGTACTTTTTGTTGTTTGTAGATTACTTTTGTTAATTTTCAAAACCCTTGGTGACTAGTGTCCTTATGTTCTCAACTAAATACAAACTTGTTATTTAATTGTAAGATCTTTCACATAGCAGTAGGCACACAGAGAGCTGGAAAGTAAACAGAGGAGGCAAAACACAATACACAGATAATTTATTCCTTCAAAATAGCCTTTCATTAATAATTCAAAGCTTACAAGGAAACCTCCACAGATTTTCAAACTAACAATTGTACGATACATTCTAATGGAACAAAACTACACACTTATTGAGGAAAATTGCCTGCCAAAATCAAGAAAACAGCCTGCTAGTAGCTGCTTGCTTTACAGGCTGTCCGTATGGTTGTCCAGACCTATCTGTATGGATTTGTACAACTGTACAGACCTGCACACTGCCCTCTGCGTGATCACTGAATTTGCTCCTCTCCGGCGCTCTAAATTTGCTCTACAGATGCAATCAATCACCTCCCAACCAAACTGTCTTTGAGTGAATAGATGAAGAAATTTCTTTGCTATGATATCATAGTTGAATCTACTTGCACAAATCAAAAGGTTAAAGGACGAGAAGAAGGCACTGCAAAAGAAACTAGAACAATGTGTCAACAAAGAAACCAGGGCAGGTTTGAGTGTAAACAGGGCCCCATCGAGCTGAAAATAGGCCATGCCAAACCACAACTAGTCCTTGAAAATTCAAGGTGCTCATAATGGCTTGAAATCGGACACTGATGTTGTTCACCATACTAGGTCCCCACATTTCTAGCCACCTGTTAAAAATAACGCTGCTAAAAATAGATTGTCCTCAAAAGTTGATGAAATTCAAAACATAATCCAATCTTCCAATTGGGTCCTCAAATATAAAATTGGATCATTGGGCTAGTCTCCAAAAACTACTAAAAATAGTATCTACTAAAAACAGAAATTACTCAAAATAGCAATTTCTTAGATTTGCCTAAAAACTGAACCCCATGCATATCTCCCCAAACGGTGTCCAAAAATATGATCCGATCATGTAAATATAACATTGCAACTCACCTTGATCACACCTTGTGGGGCTTGTTATCACATCCATATTAGCTGGAGCTACCATGCTGCAGATTGTGTGGTCAGGGACCATACTACATTTTTTTTTCCAGATCAGAGATCAGATAGCATTAGAGGGGGTGTCTATTGTATTGAGATTGTTCGGAGCAGAGATATCAGAGGGGATAGATTGTACTCTGATGGTCTAGAGCTACTATAGAGCAGTGATTACAGGGACCCCCTTCCTTGCCTAGCTTTGCATGACCCCATTGAGAGGGTGACTTAGCCATATTGTGATGAGAGCATTACAGAGTACAGCTGGTTTTCCACTTATTGCCCGGATTCAGCAGAGATTCAGCTTCAGATCCATCTTCAGCAGCAGGTATATGGTATGTGGCAGGTATAGCATTTTATGGATATTGCTCATGTTTTTGCTTTGAGACTTGTTTATTTATGATAGTACTTGGATGAGATGTATGATGTCTGAATTGGTGATCTTATGCTTTATTGTGATATTGATGGCCCTTGGTGAGGTCAGTCCACCTCTTTCAGTAGACTCCTGTATATGCACACTGGTTCCTGTCCCCACTATTGGTATAGACTTGGTCATTCGTCCTTCTAGGAAGCTAACCTTGGATCCACCTGTCACTTCCTTCCACCCATCCGACTCATCCATTTTTGGTTCTTTCCCGACTTGGACCTTGATATGTGGCCTTAAGGACCCCTTTCCCATTGACCCCTGAGTATGCCATGACTCCCTGTTTATTGTGCCTCGTCTCTTTAGTGTGTAAGATGCATTCTCAAACCTGGGATTTACTCCTGTCGGTTGCCCTCGATGTTGTAATGCAATATAGGATTGTGTAGACTCACCGGGTGTTCCCCATTAGTCATCGAAGCATTCACACTTGCCACCTTTACTTTGCAGTATGAGCGCCATTGTTATATCTTTTGAGATATGTATGAAGCCGGAAGGGCTATGAAATGTAAATGAAGCCAAAAAGGCTATCTGAATGTAAATCAAGCCAAAAAGGCTAAGTATGAAAATGAAATGTAAGGTCCAAGAATGTGTTTCTTAACACACACGGACACAGGCCAGCCATATATATCAGAGCATTGTATTGGTTTTTCCTCACCTAGTCCTGCGGGGCAAGGAGTTGGGATGGAGTAAGGGACACAACTAATTCTAAGTGTCCCCTAGAGTCTCAAGTTACGGTTTGTCGGACACCCAATCATGGCGGCTCTAGAAAAGATCCTCACGGAGTCTGTTGAAGGCACGAATGTGAGTTGCAAGGTGTGTGTTAGATGATTAGTGGTGGTTTCCCTGCACTATACCCATTTGTGAGGCACCGCCCTTCCCTTGTGTTATCATGGTATGCTTATGTTAGTGGGTCCCGCTTTCCCCATTTATCCAAAGGGTCACATGGTCATGGTTTTTGTCATCTCCCTTATCTTTTCACCTTGTTTATCCACCTCACCCAAAGTTAGCTAAGTGACCGAGTCTATAAGTGTGCATAGCAGTTTTTGAGTCTATGTTGGAGGTGGTGGGCCCACCTCACCTGGGGCCTGTTTTTATTGAGATATTATTTATTATGATCACCATGTCGTCATTATATGTTTTTAGTAATGTACTAACATAAATAAGGAAGCCTTGGCTTTCCATGTTGCATGCAGGTTTCAGCCATTGCCATTTTGACCAGAGTTGACTTGGTCAAACTAGTTTGACCAGGCCAAAAATGAGTCCTGAAAAAAGTTGCAACCAAAACTTCGATTTTGGTTATTTATCATGTGTTGGGGTCCCATATGTGCCTCCAAGTGTCAGATCAAGAAAATGTCGAAGCGTCGGTGAGATTTTCAATTATTACTGGCCAGCAGGGCCCTGCTTTAATTAAAAATCCTTGATTTTGGGCAAACAGTGCTCAATGGATGGATTGTGATCGTTCCAGTGACCATTTCTAGTATATTTGGGGTCGACGATCACAATGCAAAAAATGGTTCGTCAATCCGGGCAATATAAGTGGGTCAAAAGCTCAAATTACATCTTCAGAAATAAAACCAACAATTAATTAATGGAGAAAAATCAAATTTGGCTAACTTCACTTTGGAAATGGTAAGTGCAATGGTTGGTAAAGGTAAAGGGGTTCCCTAATATCATTTTTGACATAGTATGGACACATTTTATTTAGTGTGGGGCCCGCATTTATGCCCAGCTCTACTTGTGGGACGAATTGGCCCATAGTTGGGCGTTTTGGCCCTTTGAAAAATCAAATTTTTGTAATTTTTATATGTTGAGACTATGGGAAAGGGGTCCAAGGGGCTAAAACAGCCTAAAGCCATCCCTTGGCCCTATTGTATGTTGTATGGGCCCCACGAGTGGCCCCTCTCTCTCCTTGGGCGCATGAGGGCAATTCGCCCCCCCTCTCTAGAGCTGATCTCCACCATTTGTTTTGGCATTGAGAGAGATGATCTCAGCCATTGGTTTTGGAAGGAGTTAGGTTTGGATTGTTAGCTCTCTCTACTTAAGAGAAGGAGCTCCCTCATTTGAGACTCTCTTGGCACATTGTACACTTGATTTTTGACTGATATAGAGACATTTTTCTCCCGATTTCTTGAGATAGCATGTATGGATGTTGATTGTCTTGATTGTTAGCTAGTTTCCATAGCTTTGTGGAGTGATTTCAGTGAGGTTTTTGTTCATCTTTGGCTAATGCGAATTGCAGGGAGAGTGGCCATCTGAAGGAAGGCGCAAATCTTGGAGTGGGAGCTCCATCTTGCTCTTTCTCATCAGAATATTCACAAGGGAGTTGTCTTTGCTATTCAGCTTGTCAATTTCTTCATTTTCAGCCATTCATTTTTTGTTCTTGCTTGGTTATTTGCTGCACATGCTGATTTTCCCTTGTTTGTGGCAGGTACCCAAGGCGCAGTTGGTCATCTAGCTGCTCAAGCGCCCAAAGAAACATGCTGGCTGCTCAACTCTTGATTTTGGAGCTAGTATTCAAGTGATTTCATCCATCCATTCTCATCCCAGGTATGCTTCTTTTGCTTGTCTAGTAGATGTCAATTTCATTGTGTGTGTTAAGTTGGAGAATACTGAAATAAACCCTAAAAATTTATATAATAAAATTTCATCGTCAAAACTCTTTTTTTATTATTTCAAACCCGCATTGGAATTTGTCTTAAACGCTTATATCCAAAATCCTATTCCATTTCGACTCCATTTACCCTTCGAACTAGCACTGGTCCATTCAGCGATTTCGCCCTGCTTGGGCGTTTTTCTCTTTTTGTCTAGCTGGGTCATTTTGGGGTTGTGGGTATTTTTGTTTTCACTTTGTATTGGCTGAGTAGCATCTATTATCAAATAAAAATCACAAGAAGCGCCCCTAAAATCGATATTTTAATTCTGCCATGTATGCCCTATCTGATTGAGTTGAAATCCCCCATAGGCAGAAAACCAATTGGCATTTCTAGTACAATTTATATCTCTGATTTCATTTCCATCCATTGAACACTTCAAATCAACCTTTTTTCACCTTCAAATCAGATCAGAAATTGCTTTAGTTAGCGCCCCATCCATCACTAAATTTCTTCCTACTGGTTGGATATGAGTCTTAGATGCCCTAGACACCTCCTATCTGTTTTCCTTTGATTATTTGGGTTTTGGGAGTGTCTGTTTTGAGTCTCAACCATCGCTGGTTGAGCGGGGTCTCCCCCTTGACTTGGCTACGTGCTTTGTCTAAAGTGACAAACGCCTTGTCTGGAGTGACAACTGCCCATCGTGTAGTGGACTTGGTGTTTGCAGGTGTCACATGCCTAGCTGCCTACCTCTACCGTCCCGGATAGGATACCCCTTTGTAGCAGCTAGTGATTTTGTGATAACAGGGCTCTTCAACCTCACATACTCACTCTGAATACTACACTGAATCTGTAAGTATGGGGCACTTGTTGCTGTTGTATCACTTTTCGATCTGTACTTGAGATCTATGCTCTACCTATACTTTGTATAGTAAGAACCTTTCTGAACTTTGTTCAACCATATGTCCTGTGATAATAAAGACATGCAACCATGTGCAAAGTTGGAAAAGTACTCCACGAACTGTTGATGTTGCATCGGTGGACCAACTAACCAATCCACATGTAATGTACTCAAAACTGTTGATGCCGAATGGTGAACTCTATAACATTGAGCTCATTTCGAATGATATCCACGAATATGTACTGTAGATTAACACTTGGATTTTTAAGGTCAAATCCAGTGTTAGCAGGGCCTGTAATATTCCAACTGATATTTTTGTCTGTTTATGATGTTTCTGTTGCTTGCTAGTAGTCTTTAGGGTTCAATACTCGAAGTAAATATAACTGCATGTACGGAATTATGCTTGCATGAGCATGCATGCAGATGCATGGGTTTGCCAACCTCTAAATAACCCAAATAATCAGAAATGCTATAAAACAGGGATGTACGTACCAACAGATGCAGTAGTAGATGTACAACAATATGAGACCAGCATGCAAGAATTGTACCCAAGATCGGAGGAGATATGAGAGTCTCTCTCCAACAATGCGCCCTTGTCAGGAATGCGCCCTCTTCAGACTGAGAAGTGGTAAATAATGGCTCCACTGGTGCTAGAATGTGGCAAGAAGCTGGGACTAGGATTATGTTACCCTTCTGACGGAGATGGAGTAAGCATGCAGACCATGCATGAAGCCTGAACCCTAATGCGAGTGCCTCCTCTAGGAAAAGTCGCCCATGCAGTAGAAGGCGTCTTCGGAAAGGTGAAGATGATGATAACTTGATCCTGGATCCAAATAGGAAGCTCATCTTCAAGAGTTAGGGTAATAGTGGTGCTCTCGGAAGCAATGTTGAAAACCTCGCCGAAAAATCAACGACTTTTTAAAAAGTCCTGAGTTTTTCCCTAAGTCGAAAAATCGGCTGGGAAAAATCGCGATTTTTTAAAAAGTCGTGGAGGCACGACTAAAGTCGCGACTTTTTAGTAAAAAGCATGGGTCGACCCAAAAAGTCGCCTAGGCCTCCATAATGGAAAAAATTGCCAAGGAGGCTTTTTCATAGTTTTAAAAACTCATTTTTTTTTATAAATTTGATGAGTTTTGTACAAGTGACATTGATGTCAACAATACTAAGTGATAATGTTAAATTCTTAAAGTAAAAGTGACATTCTCTTTATCTTTCATTATCCATCATTTTACTTGAATTTTTAACATCACCATTAATTGTTTCTTGATGATTGAGAGTGGTTCCAACCTCATCGGACTTCATATGCAAAAAGTAGAATTTTAGATACCATTCAGAATTCAACAGACTTAATGGTTTTCAGGATTTCAAGATTGCAACGTTTCCACTCGATTCTATCATGTATGTGGGTAAGGGATTGGAATTTAATGAAGCACATCAAGCTGTCTATGTACCTTGATGTTGGTGGTGTCGATGCCTGATTGTTGAAGTTGATTGAATTCCTCTGTCATGACCTTAATAAAAAAATGTACCCTTCAGTAAGGAAAAGTCACTTATTAAGCATGGGAAGCTCTTTCTACTTTATTTTAACGCTTGGATTAAGAAGTTTCATCAAAATTGTAGGGTGTTAATTGATGTCCTTGGAGGATCAACTTCGAGATTAGAGGTCGAGGCAAGGGCTAGAGCCTAGAGGTGGGGGAACATGGTGCTATTGATGAATAGGATCCCAAACATAGACAATGATTTTGATGATTATGTTTTTTCAAATTTGATTTAGATATGTATTGCACTTGGTGCAATTTTGATAATATTTTGTCTCTAATGGTTTGGAATCATAGCTTGGTATCTTTAATATATATATTTTTCGTTAAAATTGTAAAATGTTATGTATTTTTTATCAGTTTGAGTCATTAAAATCAAACCGCTCCAAGTTATTTCCATCCACTACATCTATATATCAATGCTTTCTCCATATTTATGTTCCAAGGTGTTTATCTGATATTATTGTTGCTTTATATGTTTAAAATTTTGAAAAAAATGAATGTATTTTGTATTTTTTAATGTTTGCATACTTTTGGCGATTTTTCCCGATTTTTTTGCTGATGTTGGTGAGAAGTTGTATTTGGGACCCTTGCCGACTTTTTGCCGATGCTGACTTTTTCAACATTGCTCGGAAGGATGAAGCCAGCATGCAGACAGAAAGATCCCTGTGTGATGAGATATGGAGATACCTCACTTGTGCAATTCGCCCATGCAAGGATGGCGAGTTCTCTCGATCCTGTATAAGCATGAACCCTGCAGAATGGTGAAGAATGTTAATAGATGATAGTAGTAATGCTGAATTTGGATGATCCAACCCTGATAGTGACTAGGGCAGATAGATTTCGCTGCCGAAATACACTGAATGGTTGAGTGGTGTGCCCTCAACCCTAAATGGCTCACTGAGCTCTCCAAATCGACTTCTCAAATCAAAATCATATAAGCAAGCCTTACTTAGTCACTTTACCTTTCTTTTATAACATTCACTTGGCCTGACCTAACTTTTGACCTAACTTTCGCATGACTAGGTCGCTTTATCTTCTAATTTCCAGTTGACTTGCATGCAGTGCTTCCAGTGTGCATGGAAGCTCAATAAAGAAGTTTTAGTGCATGCAACATGAAATATGGCTCGCATGCTATGCATGCAGGGGGGCCCTAGTTCCTGTGTCCCTTATTTAATTATTGATGATCTAATAACCATGCTTAAGATATTTAATTATTGATGATCTAATAACCATGCTTAAGATCTTCTTATGGTGTAAATGGCATCAATCCTCAGTCAATCCCCTGAATGTTAGTGCCCGCTTGAACCTATGGGAATCAGATAGGTTAGCGAGATGGTCCTCAGTGCTTAAGTAGAAGAGGACATTACATGGCCAAACTATATGAATTGGAAATGATCACAAAGGAGAATGGTGAAGGCTGAAGTGCACAATTGAAGAAGCATCAGTGGAAGATTATAACACAAATCAATGGAAATAACTCCCAAAATAATAACACAACACATAAACCCAAAAGTGGTCTTCCTTTCACCACTGGTTGGAATAATTGCTAATGATAGTGAAAAAGTCGTGGGTTGGGCACTGCCCTTGAATTTGTCAACAATTGGTAGAAAAGCACTACGACATTCCATTTCAACTACTGCATATAGAGAGAGGTGCATATAGGGGGTTTTGATCATGAACAAATTAAAAAACAACAATTGAGCTAACAACACCTGAATTAAGGCAAGCATGTCAAGAAGAGTTCCTTTGTTTAGGTGCTCGCCAGTGCAGAAGTTGCTCATTCTGAAGTCATCGACAGTAATTAACACAAATTTAAAAAGAAGAAATTACTTTAAGTTGAACGACATGATTTAGGAAGAAGTGGCTCCTTTCAAAATATATAATACATATATAAAGAAAGTGACATTATCAAAGGTCATTATGTGATAAAACAAATAGTGACATGATCAAAGGTTATTACTTAATAAAAAACAATTTTATTATTTTAAGGCAATTAAGATTTAGGGTAAAGGATGTCATCTCCAAAGTAGTGTTATTCTTGTTTTGGAGAGAAATTGGTGCCGGGAAGTCCTTTGCTTGAGGCTTTTTTGTGGCTGATCGGGGCACTGTTGGAGGATAATTTGGCATTTGTTGGGGCTGCTCTCAAGTCTGGCATATTCATTCTTACATCTCGGTCTTCAGTTCCAGGTATGGATTCCTTAACCATCCATTCTCTTTCAAGTTTTTCATTGATTTCGTTCCCTGCAGTTTTCAAATCTCCATGCTATTTCTCCACTGTCAGTGTTCATACATTAGTGTTTTCCATGCTATTTCTCTGCTGTTTTTTTGTTATATTTTTCTAATTTTGATGCTAATTCCATGCCTATTATGGGGATTTTACCCATATCTATGGCTGTCTTTGCACAACAACAACAAAAATTGTTGATTTATTTTTTCCATGTTTATCATTCTTCCATTTTATTTATTTAAAAAAATGAAAATAAAAATAGGGTGATTTACCATTTTTCCCAGCCATTGTTTTTAGTTTATGGATTTTTCCCAATTTTGATGCTAGTTCCATGGCTTTTATGGGGATTTTTACCCTGTATCTATGGCTGTCTTTGCAAAGCGTCAGAGGAATGATAAGAAGAATAAGCCTTTTATCAATGTGATTTTTTAAATTCCGAAGGGGCAATGTTTCTGAAGGCAGTTGTTTGCCAAGGGGAGAAGAAAGATGCATAGTTCATTGTTGACATTCTAATTGAAGCAATTGAATCTGTGGGTGTAGAAAATGTTGTCTAGGTCATAATATAATGGTGTGCAGAGTTGCAAGCCTAATTGTTGAGGGCATATATAAACACATATTTTGGACCCCCCTATACTGTAAATTGTCTGGACTCTGAACCATGTCTTGATTTTGTCGCTTCTCTTTGCCGATGGCGTGGTTTTTCTAGTCTCTACTCATGATAGATTAGAGAGAGAGTTGGATTTTCTATCCCTCTTTTGTGATTATCACTAACTTGTGGTTGAGCTTACCAAGACTATGGTTAAGGTCTTCAACACATTTAAGGATGATTTATCCAAAGGTTATGGTCTAGTGAGCTAATTGAGATCACTATGACTTACAATTATCTGGATGTACAACTTATTGATCCTATATTTTTTTTGAGTCCTTGCCTTGTGGGAGTTAAGCTCATCAATACTAGTTGTGGTATTTGACATAGAGGGAATGCTTCTTCCTCCAATGCCCAACGTATATCTCTTGGATAAGAGGGCATCACTAGATTTTTCCCTTCTTCGAGGAGTAAGTTGATCTTGGATGTTGGGATGGATTTTATGCATAGTTCTTGGTTTCCGTAGCTCAATTGACATGTCTTAGGCTAGGCCACTTTCTAGAAGACATTATTAGTCTCAACATTGATGACATTTAAAACAATTATTGGGAATACAGGATGATGGATCCGCTTTGGTTTAGGGTTTGACTAGAGAGCACTTTGTTATTTAGCGTTTTTGCCGTGGTTTGGTTGAATTTCTTTGTATCTTGTGGCATCACTTGCCTTCTTTGTTTACCTCTTTAGGGTTGTGCTTTACTTCAATGTCAAGGGTTTGACCATTTTGGGTCTAACCCCACTTTAAGTTGTTACTATGCCATTTGCTTTTTTCTTTTGGGGAAGATATGTCTTTTTCTTACGAGATGCCTCATGTCAACACTAGCAAGTGACATTGTCCAACTTGAGTTATTCAATGAAGCATGCACGACTTACGAGTTATGAAACTCACCCTTTAGCTAAGATGCTATGAGTGGGGGTATCTATTCTGCCAAAGTTGTCGAAGACTTGCACTTGGCCTCAACAACAAATGCAAGTACAAGCACACTCATGATCACAAGCACAAGCACACACACAAGCAAACCATGTTAGTGGTGTGATTTGAACCTTGGTGGGGGCCATAGCAATGCCCTTCTTTCACTAACCTAGCAAGCCATTGTTCACTTGAAAGAGATGCCTTAATGCTTAGGCACTATTTATTTTGCTATTATTTATTGCTAGTCAGTCAAGTCCCGGTTATTCAATTCCTATTGAACTATTTTGATTATTAGTCGACATTAGTATAATTTCATTTAATTTTACAGAAGGATTGTAATAAAATAATATGCATTATTCATAGACTATGTTAATTATTGTGAATATAGTATCAAATAAAAATCATTTTTACTAAATAATAGTAAAATTGCATAAGTACATATTTGTAACAGAAAAATGTTACTATAAAATTTATTTGATATTTGTTGTGCTCTAGATAAAAAAACCTTATCTAGCTACCTATCCTCTTTTGCATTGTCAAGAATGGATTTTATGTGAAAAAGGCTAGTAACTTTTGTTTTTTTTGGTAAAGGTGAACACTTTTTTGATATGGGGGGAGTTATGAACCCCAACTTAACATCATCGCGATAACCTGGGAGCTATTATACTCAATGTTTCAAACATTGGCAATATATTTTCGACATTGCGATATATCGTGTTGCTAACCCGGTGTTGATAATTTCAAGAGGAAAAATTGGTTAAAATTGCTGGCTCGTGGACAGTTCCTCCATTTCTCTTGGAGCTAAGGACTAGAAGTACTTTGTTTCCATCTTGCCATCACCAACTTATTGTGGATTGGGGATTGATTCCCATTAGTGGTTTCCACATTTGTAGGTATGTGTAACCATTTCTACATTGTTTTTTTTTTAAATTTTATATTGAGGGTTTTCTACCAATTTTCCCTTGCCAATTTGTAAGGTGAGATCTACCATTTATGCAAAATCTAGATCTGTTTTTGTTTTTTGCAGCATTTTTTTTTGAAATTTCAAAGTATCTAGTATCTTTATTGTTCAGTCTTGAATCTTGATTTCAATTTCCATTATTCGTTTCCCAAAGTTGAATCATTGTTGTTTGAAAAATTAAAATGCTAAAAGCTTTGGACTCTATGTGGGTATATGGTTATCCCTTGGATGGGAAAAATCAACAAAAGTTAAATTGCAAGTTGTCTGGAAGGAAACAACAGGGGGAATCAGTCGGTTGAAATATGATCTTGCAAAAATTCCAAGGCATGAAGTGGGAATTTTTGAAAAAGCAACCCCATAAATGATAAATCATTTACATTGCCAATATATCACTTCAAGATGTGGATAGAAGGAAAGATGTGAGGACATTAGTGAAAATTGAGGTTGCAAGAACTAGACGTGAGAGCTTTTACCTTAGCCTCACCTTCTAGTTCCATAATGGCCTCAATGGTATCAACTTTCCTTGTTCCAACAACCACAGTTGGTGCACAAACTTCTATCAAGTCTATGGTTAAAATAAAAGAGAAACAAGAAGTAGACAATCTTGTGGGTAGGTGTTTTTTATGGAGTGGCATTCCTTTCAACAAAGCCAAGAACAACCTGTTCTACCAGCTTATGTTTGATGCTATTGCTATTGTTGGCTTGAGTTATAAGGCTCCTACCTATGAGGAGTTGAGAGGGCTTATCCTTCAAAATGAAAAGGCTGATTGCACTTAAAGATTGGAGGAGATTACGGGGTCACGAGAACTCACTAGATGCACTGTGATGTTAGATGGTTGGACTAATTAGAAGGGCAGAACCCTTCTTAATTTCATGGTTAATTGTCCCTGGGGGACAATGTTTATTAAATCTGAGTTGTTGTAGATGGTTGGACTAATTAGAAGGGAAGAACCCTTCTTAATTTCATGGTTAATTGTCCCGGGGGACAATGTTTATTAAATCTGACTTGTTGGATGGGTTCATCCAAGAGATAGGTCCGTAGAACATTGTCCAAGTCATACTGGGTAACACTGCTAATTATGTGGCTGCTGTCATGTTGCTTATGCTGAGGTATCTGACCTTGTTTTGGACTCCTTGTGCTGTGCAGTGCGTTGATTTGATTTTAGAGCATATCTAAGTTGCACGAAACGTGGAAACGTTTACAAGTTTCGGAAACGGGAATGCTTGGAAACGTGGACCCCCCAAAATGGGTACGTCAGGGGAAACGTGGTATATATATTTTTATATATAGTTTTTTTTAATAACACATTATCTCACAACAAAATATGAATGAGAGGTTAATTTGTAGGTAGGTTTAGAAATGATTTAGAGGTTAATTTGTTTTTATTTTCTATAAATTGGGGGTTTTTAGATTTCCTATGGGTCCCAAGCCACTCACGGACCCTTGGAGGTTTCCTAGAAGTTTCGGAGAAGTTTCCGAGTTTCCGGTACCGGTATGTGGGCATTTTAGGAGTTTCGTGCAACATAGGAGCATATGGGAAAAATTGCTTATATCAAAGATATTGTTGAATTGGCTAGAAGCATCACAAAATTTATATATAATTATACATCTGTGCTTAACTTGATGAGACAATTCACAAATAATAGGGAGTTGGTGCGTCACGTAATCACATGTTTTGCCACTAGCTTCATTTCACTCTAGTCTCTCTTGGCTCGTATGTGGGAGGTGAAGAGAATGTTCCTTTCAAACAAGTGGCATGCATGATCATTTAGCACTAAACTGAAGGGCAAGCCCTATGCAAGCTAGTGTCATATCGAGAGTTTTTGGGTAGGTGTGGAGGAGGTGTGTGCCATTAGTGAACCTTTGGTAAAGGTTCTTTGGTTGGTTCATGGAGACAAGCCCATAAGGGGCTAATTGTATGAGGCCATGGATAGGGCCAAAGAATCCATTTGTGCCTATTATGAGGACAAGGGGTATGTGAAACTATTATTGATATGGAGGGTCATTGATGGGTGATGGAACAATGCACTCCATCTCCCCATTCATGTTGCAGGGATCTACTTCAACCTTGCGTTCTTTTACTCTTGTGGTTTTAGATTTGATGCTGGGATTATGGATGGATTCTTCACATGTGTTCATAGGATGGTGCCAAGTTTTCAAGAACATCCAAAGATTTCTAAAGAAATGGAAATATATAAGATGGTTGGTGGAACGTTTGGCTTTGAAATGGCTATTTAGGACACGAAGACCAAAATGGCAGGTAAGCTTCAACTTCATTTTGTTTCAAATTTCAATGTCTCTTCTTCCTTTCTTTCAATTTTCAACTTTCAATGTTATTTCTTATGTTTTTTTTATTTGTTGTAGATGCTTGGTGGACAAGCTATGGCTCAAGAGTACCCAATTTTACAAAATCTTTCCATTCGGGTTTTTGCATTTTGGTGCTTAGCCAAGCATGTAACTCATTAGGATGTGGGTGCAATTGGAGTGTGTTTGAGAAAATATACACCAAGAAATGCAACAGGTTAACAATTTTCAAATTAAAATTTGAATTCATTTTAAATTATAAATTTATAATTTTATGCTTTGTCACCCTTTAAATTATATATTATAAAAATCAAATAGAATTTAAAATTTATGACCCTCATATAGGTTGGAATCCCAATGCCTTAATGACATGGTCTTTGTCTTCTATAATCTTTGATTATGGGTGAGGTAGCTTGAGAAAACACTTGACGTGGATGCCATTTCGTTGGATGGGATTGACACCATTGATACATGGAGGGTGGAGTCCGAGAGGCCTATCATGGACTTGACCCTTGATTGGTTACATGAAGAGTTGCAAGAGGTGGTAGGAGAGGAGGAAATAGAGGATGATGTTCCAGAGCATACATATTTACAGGAGATGGCTATTGACACTGAGTGTGCTACCACCTTCATAGACATAGACATAGTCAGAGACACAACGAGTTGGACTTTGACCTAGTAGTAGCACTAGCAGAGGATGCTAGACTAGCTTCTCCCTCTTCTAGAGGATGTCAGGGTGTAGATTCTCCTTTTGTTAGAGCACAGTCCACTGCCATCCGTAGGACCTTTTTCATCTAGAGGAAGAGCCATTACCCTTGTTCGTAAAAGGGGCAGAGGGAATTGCTAGTTTATTTATTTGATTTCATTGTACTATGTAGTATGTAGATCATAGATGACACATGATGATGAGATACATTTATTGTATTTTTTGATGATATTTTGAGGCTTAGGAGTCAACACTTAGTGACTCATTACTCAGGAGTCAGGATTTAGGACATGATTTAGTCTTGACGTGTGATGCATCATTAGACATCTTATACATCTTATATATCAATTTTCTTTTCATATTTATGTGGCAATCTGTTAATTTGATGTTGTTGCTTTATATGTTTAAAAATTTGAAAAAACATGAATATTTTTGTATTTTTTGAAGTTGGCCGATATTTTCCCTGATGTTGCTGATAAGTTGTTTTCCAGACCCTAGGTGATATTTTGGCCAACATGATGTTTGCAATATTGATTAAACTTGATTGACTTATACATATGATCATGGCCCCGTGCTTGTGGGGGTTTGAACTTGGCATATTATTGTGGTGATGCCCCATCTCAACCACTAAACCATAACATCATGACAGACTATAAAATGTTGATAACTTGAGTACTAAAAAATGTATTATTGGGTAATTCATAATATTAAAACAATAATACATTATTAATATATTATAAAAATTAGTATAAGTAAACCATTGAGTAAAAACATAAATTTCCCATTCAATCATAGAAATTTAGAATCCCTTTCCTTTGTCAAGGATTCTTTCGAAGCCTAGTTTGGCAATGCAAAACTACAAATCAAGGTAAAATTTTTATAATGTAATTTTCCTTTTCAACGATGGAATCCTTTTCCTTTGTCAAGGTTCCTTTCGAAGCTTAGGTTGGTAATGCAAAACGGAAAATTAAGACAAAATTTTTATAGCTCCATTACATTTACTGTTGTTTAATATGACCGCCATTCACAATGATTCTAAACATTTTTTGGTATCTGGTTTGTGAGTGGTTGGTTAGTCAATGAGAACAAACTTTCTGGAAACTAAAATGCTGTGAAACATGCTGAGTTGTGTGAAATTGATTCAATTTTCTGCTCATGACCCTAGTAAGAAGTTGAACCATGTAACAAATTGGAACTAATATTGGTGGTTGAAGAGTTATGAAATTCGTCTACGTTGTACAAACTACATGTTGGATATGGGTGGAATTCCAGTTCCTATGTTTTACTAAGACATTGATTGTCACCATTGCAAGTTACAACAGCTTTAAAAGTTCAATTATAGCTTAACACTATATATTTAGTGTGCAGAGATGTCCTCCCATACATAGCAACAGAGGTGTCCTCCCATACATAATAAAAAAGCGTCTTGCTCTTAGGAGTGGCATTCTCTTGCTCAAGGTATGGTCTCCTTACCCTTGATTGTCTTAACATTATGGAGTTGAGAGGCCTTATCTTGGAGTCTGAATTATTTAATATTGGGATGCTTGGGCAGTTTAGATGGATTGAGGCTACAGCTTTGGTCATCCGTTTCTAGTATGACTCGGAAAATGTATTTGTTGCTTCATTAGAGACATATTTTATCTTCGGTCCTCAAAGTGCATTGGGGGTCCGAAGATTTTGAGGATAGATGGGTACATAGACTCCAGTGTTTGGTGACTTTGGTCCATTCAACTTTCTTATAAGCTCAGATTTTTTGCTTGGTCCGTAGTCTATCAGGGGATGCCATCCAAGGCCCAGTTAGGCATGAGTGGACATTCTGATGGCCTTTGTCCTGTTTGCCTTTGCTCGGAAACAGTGAAGCATATTTTTTGGGAGTTCAGTTTGCTAGATGTCGCTGGAGTTACCTTGAGGATCAGTATTCAGGTTGCTTCAGGGAAGAATTCACTTGTGGTCTCCTTTGTTTGGAGATTGCCGCTCTCTTCCTGTGGATTTCGGCTTTATTTATTCTTTGGAAAATCAGGTGTAAGTCTGTTTATGATCACAAGGACACCTAGTTTACTTGATATCATACGCTTAATACACTCCAGCCGCCACTGTTAAAGACCTTATGGAATAGGTGTCGATATTGATCACTTGGAATGTTGATATTCTTTCTTAAATTCAGATTGTTACTCTCAATAAATGTTTGAAAACGATAATACTCCAGCTAAATGGAACATGGTTGCTTATCCAATCCTTCTTTTTCAGAAATGTTAAGCAATTATTTTGTTATATTTAATTATGTAAGTCTCCAAGGCTCACTACAAAATATTGAAATTTCATCTCTACGATCAAGTGATCAACTACCTGAATTAGATTACAACCTGTAACATTATTTTCAATCCTACTTGCAACATTACTCTGTTTTTATCATTTTTTATTTCAGCATCCTCAAAAACACATTCTTGTTGAAAGGATCTCTCAAGGTATTTGGCTACACTGGAACAACTTTTGTTTGGTCTTGTGAACAAGGCATGCATTTTTTACACGCTTTGAATATTGTTATAAAACACTAGTTTCTTGAAAAGTAATTCGGGACAATAGGGGTGTGATTGAATTAAAACAAATTGGCTACAGTTTTACAAATACTGTCATTGACTTTCCAATAAAGAGTCTAAAGAGTGCCACACATTCCTTATTGGTCTATGTCATGACTTGTCAACCATTCAGGAAGAATTGTAAATTTTAATTTGCAAATAGGAGTTTTATTTTTATTCGAAGAATTTTCTAATGCTTTTCATTTTCTTTTGAAGGGGTAATAAGTAATGCTACCCCTTTTATTTATTGTTTCATGTTGCATTTTGTTTGATACAATTAATCCTAGGTTCTTTGCATGGAATTGGCATCATGAACTACTTGCAGTTGCATTGATTAGATGTTTAGATCATCATAGTTTCAGGAAAAAGATTAAAAGCTAATGGCGGAGTGCTTGAGTTATCATTTGGTTGCTATTTGTTCTCTAATGTGCACTTGTTATTCCTGTTTTGTAGACTTTTTATAAAATTACATAGGTACAACATTCTTGACTGCTTTGAGTTTTAAGTTGCAAATTGGAGTTTTATTTTTACTCAAAGAATTTTCAAATGCTTTTTAATTTCTTTTGAAGGGGCGAGAAGTAATTCTTCCCCTTTTATTTCTTGTTTCTTGATGTATTTTGTTTGATGCAATTAATCCTAAGTTCTTTACATGAGATTGGCATCATGAACGATGTGCTTTTTTCATTTTTTTATATAAGGTCTGTTCATTAGAATAATTTTGTCAAGAAAATATTTAATGATATTGATTGGTAGCAGATGTTGACAGCCATGAAGATATGCGGAAGGAATTTTGGGATCCAGAACATTGGCCAAAGCGTATCCTTGTGAGATACTTTTGGTTAGTTACTCTCCTATGTTTATGTGAATATAGTTAGTATTTTTACAAAAAAATGATTAAAATATTTTAATGTATTTTTGTACTTGCCTTTTCCCCACACATCTGGATTGTGTCTTTTCAAAAGTCTGGAAGATCTGTAACTGTATCATGGGAACTTAGTTGCTAATGTTTTAAGAACACAATTATCTTATCCTGGTAACTTAGCTGCTAATGTTTTATCTTTTAAGTACATAATTATCTTATTCGCTGATCTCACTTCCATTAAATTGCAAGGGTACTTATTTTATGTCTCCCCAGTTGTTGATGAAATTCTGAAATATATTGTGATATTTTAATGTATAATGTCTTAAATGATGTTAGTTAATGGTATTTAATGAAATTTGAACATACTATGGCGAATGATCCCCAAATTCACTTTATAGAGCATAAGGACTAAGCCTAGGTAATGATTTCTGATATCCCCATAATATTGAGAATCAAGGTATGTATATAGTTACTTGTACCTCTTTATTAGTGGTCATGATGCTTATGTTATCCCTATTATTTCCAACTGTTTATTAGTCTGATTCATAATACACTAAATGGCATTTTGCTATAACTAACTAACACTCATTATATATAGATATATAGATATATATAGATATAAACAGAAATGGCTAGATTTGTATTAAAATAAGGCTGCAGCTGAACCGTCCAGCATAGTAATATAAAGTTTAGAATAAATCTTGGTGTTGCTATTCCAAAAAGTAGCCAAAGGAAACCTATTCTTTTACATATCTGAACTAGCCTTAAGATACTATGATTACTACATTCTGATCGGCATGAAAACTATCTACTGTTACATGCTGTCCTAGCAAAAGCAGAAATCTACATTTCATGGACTAAAACAGAGCTAACTTATAAAAGGGAACCTTGGAAGCTTGGCTTCAGCTGACGTGTTAGATTTCTCAACACTTGGTGAAAGGAGATATGCTCAAAGCTCTTGGATAGTATTTGAGTTCTTGTGACAAGCTTGTTGAGGATTGAATTCTTCGGTCTTGACTAGTGAAACATATGGCTTATTATAATTGCCAAATCACCAATTTAATACTCTTGATCCCCAACTCTTTTAGAATTGTCAGGCCTTGATAAAGAGACAGGATTTCTTCTTGATTATTGGTTGCCTTGCCCAAACCCCAAGTGAAGGCTATTTGTTGAATTCCTCCAGGATCTATGATTTTATTGTGATCCTCCCCGCACTTGCCTCCCCTAAGGCTTGTTACACATTACCTGTGACAGTGATCATCTATTCAAAACTTGGTGATTTCTTGGGGAGTGTTATCAACTGATTTGTACAATAGTTGAAACCTCATTGAGCCGCCAGTGTTGGGACACATCAGTGTTCACTTCCAGAGTATCTGGGTTTCATATTTTTGGGTCTAGCCAGTTTTGTTTTTTGAGTCGACATGACCATGGCCCCATGGGGGTTTGTAATAAAGTGTGCTAGTAGGGTCTGAGTGGCTCGGTTCCCCATGACTGGATTAAACAACTAAGGTATTCTAGGGAGTTTTTTCACCGTCAGATTATACTTTGCTTCAGGCGAGATATAATCTCTTGGTTTTTCTCCCGCTTCCTCCAAAGTTGGAATGCCCGATTATGGAAATTTTTCCCATGGGGGGTTATTAAAGTCCAACTATAATGTATAAACCTACTAGACACTATTAGAATAGGTTCCGGTCACGTCCTAAGTCTCTAGGACCCCCAGAAAAAATTTCGAAAATTTTTTACCGGACGCGTCGGAATTGGGGTTTTTTAAAATTTTAATTAAATTTCTCTATAGTTTAAATAGAGAAATTTGAGTCTGTAATATGTCAGTCATCCTGGGTCCGAATTTAGTGTTTGATGGCTCGTTTCATAAGCCAAAAATCACACATGACCCATGGACCAACTAAACCCAACTTTCGGATGTCAATTCAGCCTCATAATTAATATTTTCTCTAAAAAGTCATTTACAGAGAAATTATTAATTAAAATAATAAAATTGAATTTTTTGGAGATAATCCAAATCTCTCCAAAATTAATCAATTTGATTAAAATAAAAGGCTAAATGACATGGCAATAGACATTTATGAAGATTCCAATCAACTCCAAGTGGCTTAAGTCAACTATCCAGTCACTAGCAAGAGATCTCCTCAATCTAATTCGCCCTCTCCCATGCAAAAGTCGATTTTGTGAGGTGTCAAGTGTTAAGTGGGTTGGTTGGTTTGCATTTAAGTTTGTGGTAGGTGCCCTCATGACTCATCCAATCACCAAAGCTTGGCTCTCCTTGCAAACACGAGTTAGTGCCTACCACCACTCCACCTGTCCTCTACCAACCAAACTCGCCCTCCTCTCAAAGCTCACGTCATTCCTCATTAAGCTCACGTGGATCCTCGTTGTAGTTTGATTATTGGTTGGTGATACTTCCTATGCAATCACCCAAGTCGAGTTTTGCCACCTCTTCATTCAACCTACCAATAAACTCGAGTTTGACCATTTGTTTAGCTCTCCAAGCTTAGTCTTGATTGGAATTCAACCTTCATGTCTATGCCAATTCGACCTAGGGTTTTAGCTTCTAGTTTTACTATAAAGAGAGGCCCTTTGGGGTTATTATCTCATGGAATTTTTGATGTAAAGTTACTCTGCCATTTTGTGATTGCAAAGCCATTGGCTTAAGGAAATAAAGCGACTTTGGAGGTCTATATGTTGTCAAATGCTTTTCATGGAAATGTCTTCATAATATCAAGGTGAATTTGTTCTTGTTATTTGCTTGTAATCTCATATATTGATCTATAATTTGCTTAGAAGGATTTCTTAAGCCCATAGGATGGGCATTTGAATACAAGTTGTCCATTTATGTTTGGTTTAAGTGTGATCTAGAAGGAGTAGACTGTAGTTGGAAATACCTATACTATTCTAATCCCACTTTTATTTTGCATACAATTATGATCAAGATGTGTTTATGAGTGATTACTTGTGCAGATCCCACAGGTTTGAAGAGAGATTTGAGCTAGGTTGCATCTTTCATCTCTTCAAAAGGCCTACATTTTCTAACAAATTGTGTGTGCTTTAGGATCTTTCTAGAGTCAATCTCAAGCATTAAAGGATTTGGCAAAAAGCCTAAATCTAAGGTTCCATCTTTCAAACTCATTTAAAATCAACTTGGTTACTTTAGGCTTCCATTCTTCAAGCCATCTTGTCTTCTCCTTGGACCCTTTTTCATTGGACCTGCTAGCCCATTCTTCCATCCTCTCTTCTCTTCTTCATCTTTTTTGTTTTCTTCCTCCTTTCAAACTTTGATTTTTCGCTTTGACTTTACTCACTGTCTTGAGCGCTGATTTCTTGCACTCATTGGCAGCTCCTCCCCCCATCTTTTTCTTCTATTCATCTTACCTCTGTTGACTGCCTTCTTCCATTCTCTGGCCGCCCTATTTTCACCTTCTTTTGCTGCCCCTACTTCATTGTTTCCAGCCTCTTAAAAGGTGTAAAAAACAGTCTTTAAAACGTACCCAAACTTCCTTGAAAAATTGTGCTTTTGGGCTCCTCATTAGCCCACTGTTTTAGCTCCTTTTATCGCTGTTTTGTGCATCTCCTATACCACTGTTTTGCAGACCTTTGTCTTTTCTTTTGCAGCTCTATTCACCTTGCCATCCTTTCCCATTCGTCCTACCTATCTCCATCTAGCTCTCGTCCCCTTTCTAGTTCCTCCTTCTTCCTCATTTCGCTATCTTCCTTCATCTCCTCTCGTCCACTTTAGAAAGTGCCCTAAAAAATACACATCAAAACATAACAAAAACACAAAAGATTGTTAGTGATATCTTGTTGCATCTTTTCAAAGTTACTAGTTTAGATCTCTTACTTTGCTAGTTGGTAATTGGTTTGCATAGTTAGATCTCATAAAAATAAATATCTTGCATTGTCTTTCAAAGTACTTAGTCATTTTCATATTAGAGCTAACTCTTTTTCCATACTATCATAGCTTGCATGCAGCATTAGATCTCCCTTATAGACTTAGGTTTTGTTAAAGTTTCAATTGGTTTTGGTTACCTAACATCTAATGGGTATTTGGGTTGTTCACTTTTGGTAGAAATTTCCTTGAGAAAGAAGAGCTTTGATAAACAAGAAGAAGCTTCAAATACAAGAGGTTATCAAGAGGACAAAGAGACGATCCAAACCAAGACTTGTATTTATCCTTTGTAATAGCTCTTAGAAGTTGGTTTTAAATATTTTCCTAGTTATTTCTTTTAAAAGTCCCTACAAGGGTTTCATTCCCAAGGGCATTTGTACTCTCATAATAAAGTTGCAAGTGGGGTTTTTAAGCCCCCACATTCACTTCCCCCATTTGGGGAAGTCTTGTAGTCTTCATTGAGTGGTTTGAGTTTCTAGCTTAGATCTTTAAATATGCTCTTAGATTAGTTTTCATTCCAATAAGTCATTTTTGATTATTATTTTTCGATTTACTTACCCCCATGCTCTCCCGAGTACGGTCTTTGACCTGAAAGAGACTCTTGGGTAGATTAGACTTATTTTCTGTTTAATATTATCTTGTCACTTCTCTTCCAAACCTTGACCAGAGTAGAGCTAACTTTGGGATCGTATCCCAAAGGCCACATAACTTTGTGGTAGCTACTCGTTCCCCCATCAGCTTCTTGTGGACATCCAGCTAGCTGGAAGGTTTCCAGGACTGGTGGCTTCTAAGTGGTTGATCTTGTTCGGAGATTGATCCCACCTATTAGATTAGAATTTGTGTGGTAGAACACTAGATTTATTCAAAGTTCATTTTATCTTGCAAGTAGTATTGTTAGCAATATTCCATATCGCACTGATCTATTACATTGTTTAATCATTTCAAGTGGAAATTTATTGCTTTTACAACACAACCACTATTTGCTTCTTAAAACGAACCAAAGTCTCTTGAACTTGGCCAAATCCAAGTCAAGAGCACCCTCTATCGGAGGGCATTATTAGTTTTGCATTTTCTCTGCATTAGGCATTTGTTAATTAGCAAGTCTCTTGAACTGTGGTCATAAGATCAAGTCAAGAGCGCTCTCTGTTGGAGAGTTGAACAAAGTGCTCTAATAATAAAAAATTTCCACTCATACACCCCTTTAATTAATTTATCTTGGTCTCGTGTCCTACACCCGTATGCTCTGCCAACTGGAAACGTTTGGGCTAGTACTCAGAAAGGTGTAAGACTTGTTAATTGCATAAGTGATAACATTAATTAAAATTTTACCCCAAACCCCAACCAAGACAAAATTACTGAGTTCTTCCTGAAGAGTTGGTGCCGGGAATCCACTGTCAGACTCGAGGGCGGTCAATCCGTAAGCACACTTGCCCTCTTTGCAATCTGGGTGCTCCCGACCTATCACCTAAAAGGTTGCCAGTGTTTTTATTGGTTAAGGTTCCACTCCTTTTGAATATCCTTGTTCTTAGCCATAGTAATCAAGACCACTAAAATCTTAAATTTACCAAGATAAGCTGCAAAACGTTCTCACAAACTCTTATCTCAAACACTTGTATCAGGCATTTTACAATCACTTTTATATTTGACTCCATAAGGCACTGGTCCTTCATCACAATATTTTATTTGCTTAATATCAATATTGGAGTACTTGTTTTGATTTGCGTAAAGAGTGATTTATTTCTTATCCAAGTGTATCTCTCATCTTCTATTTTGCAACGTGGATTGCGTTATCTTGATCTAATTTAAAGTATTATTTTGTCTCTCACTTTCAAAAAACTCATAAACAACACCCATCCGCATCACAACACCTAAAAACATTTTAAACACACAAGAGCCTTAGACAACTCTTTGTAGGGACTACCCCCCTTGGCTTCGTTAGGAGTTTGCTTAAACGGAGGAGCTGGGATTCAGGTGACAGTACCTGGCTCATTGCTTGCCCCCAAGGCCACACCTTTCTCACTTGTAGTGAAGAGACAGCTTTCGAAAGATTTCCGCTGCTGGTGTGCAATCTGGCGGACAACAGGGAGATTATGTGGATAGATGCTAAGTTGTAGAAGTTGCATGCCAAAAGTGATGATGACCTATGTTTTGTTGGATTCACAAATGCCGTCATGAGACAACGAAGTAATTTTTGGAGGGGACGTTGTTAGGGAGAGAGGATCTCTGTGACCCCATACAAAAATCAGAAATCAAGTTGTACCTGTAATTTGCTAGTATTGTTTTGGTCACTCTCGAGAGCAATTGCTGGACTAGCTCGAGCTTGGATGCATCCATTTCTTAGCAATTCATCGTATCAATTTTAAATCAGGTCACACTTCAGACAATATGGCAAGAGGCCTGTTTTGGTACAAGCATATCTGAGTGACCATGGAAATGGAATGATGATAAATGATCAAATTCAAATGAAAAATTGGAACAGAAGTGCGGCACACAATAAGTTTTGTGTTTAGATGATGTTGCAAAGAAAATGTATAACATGATTGTTGACAGTTGCAAGCAAAACTTGATGCATGAAAGTTTTGTAGAAGTGGTCAACTAGAAAGAAAATGATAAGCTTGTAGGGTTAGATAAAATGTCGTAGCCTCCGATTTCAATATGTAATCCATCATGTAAAGTTAGAAACTTAGAGGATAGGAATGACAAAGCCATCAGGTAAATATAAGTCAAGAGGTTGGTTGAAAATCGATTGTTGGAGTTTTGGACTTTTGTAACTGTTTGGTAACATGCAAAACCAAATTAAAAATTTCAATGTAATGTGTTGAAGATGAGTCCATGCCAGGTTAAGTCTTAATATACATTCCAGGGTGTTCTTTTTGTCATATTTTTTAATCATTGATGATGTCTCTTGATTGATATATGTTTGGTGGGGGGAGAGAGAGAGAATTAGTATTGGCCTTAGCCTTGGTCAATTTTCTTATTCTGATATCTCTGTAGTGCAAGGCATCCAAGGAGATTAAATAAAATCTCTTTTTTCTTGAGGTGATTTCAGGGTTGAGTGACTAGTTAGGAGATATTTCTGAAATGTTATTTTGGCACCCTTCTAAAGAACTAGTTGGAGAACAGACAGAAACATTGCAATTTAGGCAGAGCATATATTAAGAGGGAAGGTGAGAGGGAGATACAAGTTTAAAACATTGATACAAGTGTGCTTAGTGTTCAGGAAGTTATGCGTGGGAAATATAATTATTCTCAAATGATGAGTGCTGCATATAATTTACTCAAGTTTGCAGATGCATTCAGAATTCTATGGAGGAAAATTTTTCACTAGGCTTCTAATCCTTGTCCCGACAATTAGATTGGAAGTTATCACATCAGACCTTTGTGCCCATAGAGGCTGAAATATATTCAGTTTGCATAAACCCTACTTACACTAGGCATGGGTTAGCTAGAATAGAATTGGCCAGGGAGATCTTGACTTTTCCCCTTACTTGTTTCTCTTGACTATAATGAAACATCACCTGTCAAGGATAGTTGGGACTCTCGATGGTGTTCTACTACAACTTGAGGTGTTGTTTATTCTATATCGCATCACATTCGGAATTATTCTTCTCTAGGATGAAGAGAAGAGAGCAATTTCAGTTATACTAAAACATGGATTTGCATTTGGTACAATCTTGCTGATTCACCGAGGATTGGATAGGTATTAATGATTCCTATTTATCTTAACAATTGCCAGCCATTGACTTGGTAAAAGCTATTTCATAAGGGTGTAGTCTTTGGTTCAAATCTTGTTCACAATTAAAAGTTCTTACTTTTCCTATTTTGGTTCTTTTGCCATGATCATATGGAAGAGTTAATTATAATGTTGCATTTTCTTGCAATCAAAATTTTGCATTGATTATTGACACAAACATTATATCTTGATTACTCAGATATGCTTGTACCAAAATTTTGCATTGATTATAATGTACCAAATTTGCAAATTCATCAAGTGCTAGATATGTATTAATCTAAGTCACTTGACACGAGGACATGGGACACATAAATACGAGTATTTGACATTGGACACGATGACCCCGAAAACATGACACGGGGACATGCTTTTATATATATGTATATATATATATCTTAAAAAAAATTATAAATATGAAATATAGACATAAAGACCCAATTTTCTTAGAAACTAGAACATTTAGAAAATATTGATACAACTAGTTACTAACTACATGTAACATCAATGATGATCAAACTCACAAGAAATTAGAATTTTCAATACATGTCATAAAATAAAAGTTTAGAACTTAGAACTTGAACCATAAACTGCGGTTTTCTCATTAAGTCATTTGATGTATCGAAATAAAAATGTATTACATACATATTGAGTCATTGATAGTAGATACTATAGGTGGGAATGCCAATGGAAACTACAAGATTAGAATCTAGATACTAGAACTGTAGATGGAAGATTGTCATAGCTTGTCATGGTCAATAGCCCTCCATGTTAGCATCATCAAAATCATCACCATTTCCATTGCTATCTCCATCCTCCTCTACTACATCCAATCTGAGATCTACATTTGTTGTTGTTGAGAATGACCCCTCAAGAGGATCACTATTATCAAAATTGACTGACTCTAGCACTAGTTCATTGAGCTCCAAGTTGGCTATTGCCAACTCACCACTATTGTCCAAACCCATATCATTAGGAAACACATCCCACATCTTTGTCTTTCCCTTCAACTACTCCTCCCTTCGCTTGTAAATAAGACGGAGGTTGGAGTGCACATACATCATTGTCTTTGCCTTGGATTGCTCAAGCTTTCTCTTTTTCAAACTGTACAAATTCCCATATATGCCCCAATTCCTCTTGCAACAAAATGATGAAGTAACTTGAGAGAGGACCCTCATGGCTAAATGTTGTAGAATAAGGAATGCTGCCCCATAAGTTTCCTACCAAGTATAGGGATTCTTAACCTCTTTGTCTTTGAGGACATCATAGCCTCCAAATCTCCCAGTGCAAGTGGAAAAATCTACAAATCTCTTCGCCACCTCATCAAGGGATGCTCTATCCTGGTATATCCTTCTAAATGCTTCCTTCTTGCCTCGTGAAATCTTTCTGTTCCTGTGAGGAGGGGATTTATGTGAAGGCCCACAATTGAGCCAATCATTATTGTAGTAGTTGGGATTCAATGAGTGAGCCAAGCAATGCAAAGGTGTGTAATTCTTATCCCACTTGCTGATAAGAATATCTCATATGGTGATGAATAAGATCTATGTTGATGTCCCAATGTCCCATACTTAGGGAACCCATTCTGTAAAATAATGGTCTTCAATGACTCAATCATGGCATCCTAGCCCACATAAACATCTTCTAAGATGGGTTGGTCTATGTTTGCAAACTACAACAAAGAAATGATAGGGTCCATGATCTTAATGGTAAGATCTACCCTCTTCCACCAACCATCATATAAACCTATATCCTTGACCTTTTTTGAAGAAGTTTGATCCAACTTCTCCAAAAAGACCAAAACTTTGAAATAACCATGGAACCAAGAGCGATCTTAACCCCCCTCGACCTCTTAAGCATGATGAATGAAGAGGCAAACTGAGTATTTGCAATCTTCAACAATGATAGATGTGTGTACTCTTTATAGATTGTGAGGGCATTGGTATCGTTTCGTACAAAATTGTAGATATGGTGTGCATCATCAATAAGGCTTCCCATCCATGTAACATCGGGAACATTAGATTTAAGTGCTAAATTCAAAGAATTAACAATGCAAGGTGTCCACAATATTTGTGGATATTTAGCTTCCACAAGCATGCTAGCAACCTTGCAAGCAAGTGCATTATATGTGATAATTCGCACACAAGAATCAACATCTACATCTTCAATAACTTTAATGAACAACTCACGGTAATTCGCACACAGGAATCAACATCTACATCTTCAATAACTTCAGTGAACAACTCACACATATATTGTGTATCCTTGTATTTTCCAAGAGCATCGACCGCTTAGAAGAAGATTGGTCCATTTAGGGAATACACCATGAAATTGATGAATGGATGGTGTGTTGCATCTGTCTATCCACCAAAAACATTAGTGACACCGGATGAAGGCCATGTTGATTTAGTAGGCTCTAGGATTTTATCCACCTCCTTCTTTGCCTTAACCAACAATGTGGTTCTAAGCTTCTATGAACTGGGAGGCACATCCCCAGTTGCAGCTTGTTCAACTAGATCTTGACACATCTCAATAAACAAAGGTGGTTGTGCAACATTAAATGAAATGAAGTTGAGATTGAAAAAAAACCTAATGTTAAGATCAATCTCCTTTCGCTTCTCTTGTTGAAAGATCTTGTCCATTGGACCACCACTTAGTTGACCTATTTCTTTGTGACTGAATTGTAGTCCCACTCCCAAATCTGCTGGTAGGCTTCCTCAAGAATGTAAGAGGATTTTCATTTTTTTGTTTTCTACTTTCTCCTGCCACCTTCCCAAGCCAATTTTATCCTCTCTTTCCAATTTTTTTTTCGTTTGCTAGCACTCACCTCTTTTCATGGTCCAAGTCCAAAATCAATGGACAATAGATGGCCCTTGACTTGGAAGTAGGTGCTCTTGTATGTAGTGTTACAGAAATTACATGTTCAAAGAACAATCCCCCCCTTACAATCTTTGCCCCACGCCCTTGTTGTCTTGTTACTGTTATCACATCCATAGTAGCCGGGCTACCACGATTGTAGAGCAGTTCATTATATTTTTCTAAGCCATGCCTTTACATGAGATCAACTATGATGAGCAGTATTATTGATGATCACTCACACATCAGAGCAGCCCCAGATCAGACATGCAGTAGACCTTATGCCAAGGCTGAGCCTCTTGACCTCAGATCTGATGACCGAGATGACCTTTTATCCCATATAGAGCAGTGCAGTGCCCAGAGTTTCAGCAGCAGTGTTTCAATGGTTACAGGTGATCCAGATAGCAGGTATAGGTATATGGCCTAGCAGGTATATGATGTGCATTGGTTTTATTATCTTGCTCTTTTGGTCATTTTGATAGCTTGACGTAGTATCTAGTGATCATGATCTGGAAGTGTATATATGAAATGAAGATGGTTGTTATTGATTATCTAAAAGGTTTTCTTACTAACATTTAGAAGCTCTTGTGTTATACTCATTGGTTTTACCCTCCTAGGAGTGTGGACATGATCATTCCCACCTTTATGTCTTGCTAGCTTAGGCATCACTTACACTTTTCGCATCCATCCATTATCTTTCTACCCTGACTTACACCTCAGCTTGTGATATGGAGGACCTCCCCACTTTTTCCTCTGTGTTGGATAGCATCCCTGTTAGTTTGTGTCTCGGCTCTGAGTTGGTAATAGAACTTACCCTTTGGTGAGTTGGATTTGATACCTTGATCACTCTAGTCGGTTGCCCCGATGTTTGGTCTTGATTGTAGAAAGTCCCCCTAGTTGCTTGAGTTGTGTGGGCTAAAACCTGAAGCAAATTATACTACCATCATTATATATGGAAATTATTGTTATATCTTTTATGAAATCCCATGAGAATAACTTAAAAATTGTGCTTCTCAGCACAATGAAAGAGGGCTGTGAAATAATGGAAACTTAAATGAAAAACACCCTGGATGAAAGCTTGAGTAGTTGTGTTTCTAAGCGCATGCAAAATCCCCAAAAGGGTTATGAAATGAAATGAATTGGAAACTAAAAGCACCCTGGATGAAAGCTTTAGTAGTTGTGCTTCTAAGCACATGCAAAATCCCAAAAGGGTCATATAGGCCTAATGAAAGCAGTGGTTAAATATATGCTAAATCCAAAGACTGCTGGCCAAGGAAATGAAATGTAATGATTAATTCCTCACGGAGCCCACGGGTTGTGATGTGAGATGGAGTAAGGGACAACTAATTCTAAGTGTCCCTTAGAACCTCAAGTTACGATTAATTGGGAACCCAGTCAAGACGGTTCTAGAAAAGATCCTCACGGAGCTGATATAGCTTGGATGTGAGTTGTAGACATTTGCCAAGGTTGAATAAGCACTCCTCTAAACAACTTATCCCATTTGTGAGACATTGCCATTTCCTGTGTGTTTATTATCCGACATATGCTTAAGTGAGTATTCCCTTTCCCTTATCCAAAATATCACATTGTTGAGTCAGTCAAGTCACCCCCTTTATCCTAGCCTTGCATTCTTCACCCTCACCCTTTGCTAGAAAAATGATCATGTCTATAGAATGAGTATATCCTTGAGGTTCTTTTGTAAGTAAATGATTGTTTGAACTTATTATATAATTATCTATTAATTGCCAGTGAAATGATGCTTAATACTTCAGGTCTTGCTATGAGAATGATTAAAAGAGCATGTCTTAACCATTTGCACTTGCAACAACATGATTTTCTAGCCTAGGTCATATTTTGATCAGTTTTGACTTGGTCAAACCTAGTTTGCGAAGTCAACCTTGGGATCCGTGATGAGTTGAACCAGTGATGATATATGTTGATGATTTATGGTCCTTTGATGCACCTTTGATGACTTCATACAATGGACACATGTTTCAGAGGGTGGTTGATATATTTTTTATGGTTATTATTATTCTCAGACCATATATTTTATTATTGTCCGGGTATGGCAGAGGCTACAAATGATCTTACAGGTTTCCATACGGTGTATGGGTACTCATCTCTAGTGGATTTGGACCCTCTGAGTCCATTGAGACACTTAGTTATCAGTTTCAGGCACTCCCAGTGATGATAGAGTCAGATTTCCACTTATGACCGGTTTTGCCATGCATAAATGGTCTGTCCAGCAATTGCATTGAGCTTGCATGTTTACCTAGGAAGCTACAGAGGAGAGGGGTGGTCCAACCACTTGTTATTACCATATTACCCCCTCCCCAGACATGATGGTACAGTCAGATTTTGTGCCCGGGCATCAAGCAGTGAGTTACAGGTAGTTTAGATGGTTTTTAGGTGGAATAAAAATGGGATAAAAAGATCATTGAGGAAATTGATTGGGGCTATTGAGGCAAGGTTTTGGCATGAGGTTTGTTCAGAGGTCATATGTGATGTATCCCACTCCTTCCAGATTAGCTTGCAACATTCAGTAGGGTCCACACACTCTCCGGGTTGTGTTTTGATGTATTATTCTCTCATTGAGGTGGCCACGATTTGATCATTTAGTCACTTGGACATGTTATTGAGTCATATTTTATATCATTGTGCGATGGGGTGATGCTAGTGAAGGATAATAAAACCTCCTAGCCCCACCATGTGCTCCTAGTTGCTTGTCCTAGTCACTTTATGTGGTACACACTTGTATTAGTCATTTTTTATGTGGTGAGCACCCCCCTAGGGCTACTTTTAGTGAGTGCACACCCCCTCTAGTGAGTTGATACATGATTATATTTTGCCGGCTCATCTTAGCCGTTGATTGTATTGTATTTATCTTTTGATCTCAACCACTCGTTCATAAAGTGGTTAGGGTTTTGGTCTCTCTCCTCCTATTTAAGGAAGAGGCCCCCCTATTGTAAATGCACCTTTGGGCTCTGGAATTCTTGGAATAAAAATACTATTTTTGTAGATCTGCTTCTTTGGATTCGATGGGTTATCTTGCAAGTTGAATATACAATATTTTCTCTGTGTTATCATTGTGGATCTCGCTTGTCCAAACGTTTTCTTTGCAGGGAGGCCGTGTGGTTGAAGAGGAGGACGCTCTAAGGGGACGCTATGGTGGGGAGACCCCATATCTTACCTTTGGATCTTCTTTTGTCTTAGGGAGTATCATTATTGTATCTTCGTGACATAGTTGATGCTTTTTGTTTAATCTTTTCATTCTTATAGTCATTTTCATGCTAGATTGATTCTCATATAGATCGTTTCTTGTAGGAGAAGGGCGCACTTGTCACCTTGGAGGGATAGCGATTTCACTTAGATTGGCTAGATCTCACTCTTGATTGCATCACTTAGGAAAGATTATTAATTTGCAAGTTAGCCGCAAGCTTTAGAGGTAAGATCTACAAGGTACGTATCTTATTTCATGCATTTTACCCATTGGTCAATTCAAACCCTCATCTTAAAACCTTAGATTTTAGATCTGATGAGATATGGTGATTGCTTGGGCTTAATAATTAAAACCCACCTCAATAATAATTAATAAACCTTGGAGACAAAATTTGGTGGGCATCTGACTCCATTTACCCCCTAATCTAAGGCACTGGGCCTCTCCAAGGGAGGTCGCACTTGTGGGTAGGTGAGCTTTTTCCAAATATGTCATTTGGGTATTGCTTGTTCCTCATCAAATCCATAGATCCATTGAGTAGCAACCCTTCTAGTGCCATTTCAACTTAATTTTCACCTTGTGGACCCCATTTTGACCATTTTCCATATTTTAAGGGTGGGTCCCACTTGGATCTTTCTATTTGGCATTGGATCTATCTAGATCTACTTATCTAAACTCATAAGTGGCTTAATCTTTCCTTGGTTGAACATTTATCCATTCTATAAGCCTCTTCAACCAAGCCCTAACTCCTTGAGTCCACTTATCTTTCCTAGATCTAGATCCATTCACTCTCGATCTTATCCTATTTCACTTTCACATTTCTCTAGGAGGTCTTGAGTAGGTTCGCTAGCCTTCATTGGTTAGCTAGGGTCTCCCCCTTGGTCTTGCTTAGGCTAGATCTAAAATGAAGAGTGCCTTGGTTAGCGTGACAACCAATTGCATTGGGAACCGTGGCATCTCTTGGGTCACCTCTTTAGTTGTCCATCGTCTCTACCATCTTGGATAGGATCACCTTTTGGGACAACTACAAGTTGTGTGATAACAGTTACATACTTCCATAACGGATATTTCTTTTCTTAAAATTTCTGTCTTTCTAAAGCAGGGTTTTTTTCAGCATTGGAATCTGCACTTGCAGCAGATAGAGCACTATTAGTACCAGAGATGGATGAACTTGGGGGGGGGGGGGGGGGGGGGGAGGGGCAACACCAGCAGTGGCATTCCTTGCTTTCCTTGACTGTTACCAACTGCCTTTTATGATTGAGCCATGAAAATAGTGGAATGGACGAAGAAACCAGCTGCTGTTAGAGAAATGGAAAATCTGTTTGCAAATCCACCTTCAAAACATGGTGGAATCCCTTCAATCCTAGTTTTACCCTTAACCTGCACAATGGAAACTTAGAGCTCTTTCCCTTGATTGAAAGTCTCAAAAAAGAATGCCAAAACCTGTTTTAAGAGGCCCTTGGGTTCCCTTTTCTGCTTGAACGTGTGGGATATGCCAGACATGGTTAGGGCACATGTTGAACATGGAGAATACGAACATAGAGCCCCTGGGGAATGTGTTCTGTTTCACAAGATTAATGATTCGGATTCATCATAATAACAGTATTAACTTGGTAAAAGCTATTTGCCAAGGGTGTTGAGTCTTTGGTTTAAATCTCGTTAACAATCAAGCTTTTACTTTTCCTATTATGGTTGTTTGGTCATGATTGTCGAAATTTTATGCACTCGGGCAATTAATGCAATATTAAATTTTCACCTCCTTTCTAGAAGGATTCTCCCATCTTAGCCCCAGAATTTTCAGCCTTAGGACTGCTGTAAATTATAATATAAAACAACAGTGGGAAGATCACAATAATCTACTTCAAAAGCCCCAAACATCTTGGCAATTCAAGGAGAAAAGATAGCAAATTCAGCGCCTTCTAGGGCAACTTATCAGCGAATAACCAGATCTAAAAATGTACTTTTACAGTAGTATAACAGCAGTGAAATCAGCCCCTTATATTCTTTCCTAAATGTAATGTTGAGTAGGGCGTTGAGTAAGGTAATGTAGCTACACAATGCATGCCCACACTAATCCATCACAAGCCTCCATGGACTCGATAGATCCTCCTAACCATTGTACTCTACTGGGTTAGCTACCCCCTAAAAGAACACTATCAAAGCCTAGGCATCCCAAGCCATCTCCAATCTTATGAACAGAATATGAGCTACCACATGCCAACTACGACTTGATGCCCTCCAAGCTGCATAATGCTCCTCATACCATGTAGGGCACTCTCAAGCAAGTAGATCTGCCATGCGGCCCCAATGAAGTCGTTCACCAAACTGTCAAGTGAACTCCAATGCCTAAGGGAAGAACACTAAGCCAGTGACAATTTGGGGTCAAGCATGCACTGAACAAGCTATCTCAACTGTGCAAATCCATCACAGACCATCTCTCATGCTACAATTCATCTTGGACCATCCAAGGGCTGAACATACACCATGTACCCTAAATCTCATGAAGCACCCCCAAGCATGCTGTAAACACTTTCGTAGTAACCTGAAAATCTAACAATGATAATATGGAGGAGATAATTTTCGTGTTTCCTTTGCTTCCAATTAAAATTTTGCATTTATTGTTGACATAAACATTGTAGCTTTCAAGAGTTTGGGGACTGATAGGTTGAATGGCTTTTGCAACATTTTCACATAATCTCATATGAGATTTTGGTTTTGCCATTTTTGTTTTCTATTTAATTAAGACACTTCATTTGGTTGGGAAATTACTAGTGCTTGAATAAACATAATTTGTTACGAATAAACATTATTTGTTACTGTATTTTTTTTGGTCTAGGGAGGAGACATCGGAGATTGATGTTTCAGGCGGCTTTTATGTACTTTTTGGGGCAGGTAATGAAATATTCACTCCTCCATGATTACATCTAATGTCTATACTTTTACTTCACTAATTTATGGTTTGGTTTAATGTTTGGTGCAGGTTTTCTTTTAACAATTGTAATGTCAATCTACATCCTGCAGTCCTCACAAGAAAAATTAGTAAGGTACATGCAGTTTAATTGTGCCATCTTTGGTTAATTAGTTTTGTTTGTTGAGCTTTCTTCATCCTTTTTGGAGGGCTTCTGAGTTCCTTTGTTGCTGCAAAATCCCAGGTTTGTGAGAGAGAACGTGGTTGAGAGTTCTTTACCTATGGAGGAGGCAAAAGTTGAATAAGAGCACAACCTCTTGATGCAGGAGACCAAGATCTACTGTGTAAAGTCATCTAGGTCAGAATTTGGTATGTTGGGCTGGAAAGAGAATTTAAAATTTTGTCTGGCATTCACATCAGTGGAACTTCCGAGGCAAGGAACTTCATATTTCGTTTGAATGTGTACTATGGAAGTTTGTCTGATGTCCTTGTAATAACCCTTTTTGTTGTTTGAGCTGCTACAATCAAAGCATTTTGTTGACATACAGGATTCCCATTTATCTTAGCCTTAGGAAACTTCAAATCAAGCTATTCCGTTCTCAAATGAATTCATCACAGCGTTTAATGAATATTCCCTTCTCAATTGAATTCATCACAGCGTTTAATGAAATCAACATTTCAGTATCTCATTCACTCATTCACTAAATATTCTTACTTTATATTGAATCTGGCAATGAATTATATTTTGCTGGTAGTCTCTGTTGGAAGGATGTTCACTAATGACTGGCTGGGCACTTATACCTCTATGACTTCCAACAAAAGATTCTGGTACCAAACTCGAATTAAAAGGAAAGATCATATTCTACATTGTTCTTGTCCTAATATGCTTATGGTTGTTTAGGTCCCTTAGTATTTATTGTTTTTTGGTGTTTGTCTTGCAAAGAGAGATTATGATGTGAGCGTTCAACATGTAAAAGGTTAATTCAAACAATTATGGAAATGGCTTGAAAATTTCTGATGAACTGATAAATGTTTAAACTCGCGGAGAATATAACTATTGATCTAACTTTGTGAAAGGACTACATAATGCAAAAAGTGTGGCCCTTACATGATTCTTCTCTCAAGTCCCAGGTTTGTGTATATTAGTGGTCTCTTTGACTTGAACTGAGGAACTCAACTTATCACTTTTAGTTTCAAATGATTAACATTGCATTGTAGCTGAACATGCCATGAATATGATTTGTGTTTGTATCTTGATACAAAAAGAGAACTCAAGAAATTTTGTAGGATTTTACAGGGTGCACACACAACATGATGATCATCTTTTAAGAGTAATAAATGTCCAATATACTAATGATGCTGCAAGAAGTATATTTGTGGGAGCCCCAGGTAGGCTAGCCAACATATTAATACCACTCTCTCAAGTTAATCATCTCCCATTGCATTGTTATATAGTGCCCTGAGTTGGCTATGGTGATTTGACCGCATAACTATTAATCTACAAAGCAAAACATGACTCTAGGAGGATGGGGAAACCGTCACCCATTTCTGGGGTTGGGTGACTAGGACTGAAGTGTTCTGGATTGGTTGAGGACGGCATTGGGAGTGTCATGAACATTCTTGACACTCCTGCTCCAACCCCTTGATGTTTTGTGAGCTACTCTAATGGAGTTCCCAACAATTGGCACCTTTGGGACATTCTTGGCCTCTATTGAGGAGTGTTAAGATTCGCCTTGATAGGCTAGGAGTGCCTAGAAGATCCCCACATGCATGGGCCCATTGAACCAAGCATGGATCCCAAAGGTCCCAACTTGGATGATAAATCCCAAAGGGCCTAATCTTTTAAAAACACCCCAAACCCTAAAATGTCCATAAAAACACCCCCAACCTTGCTGTTTCAGTAGTTAGTGTTAGTGTTTGTATTTAGAGTGACAGAATCGAGGAGAATGTCTGTTAACAAAGAAGAGCATTGAGGAGTGTTGAAGTGTGATTGTGTAGTTGAGCATTAATTTTTCAGTGGAGATTTTCAGCTTTGATGAGGACAACAATATACTCTGTTAAAATCTGTGTTGTTTTTATAAGTTTATTGTTGTGGTTGTGTCGAGCCTCAACGAACCCTAGGGCCTAGAACTTGGGGCACCCTAATTTTATTTAAAGGCCTCATCAATCACCTTTGATAATCCTTATGGTGTATGCTTTCAATGTAGTCGGTAGCATTGAGTGTTGAAGTGTGATTGTGTAGATGAGGTACATTGATTTCAGTGGAGATTTTCGGCTTCCGACGAGAACAATATATTCTGTTAAATAGTGTTGTTTTTATAAGTTTATTGTTGTGGGTGTGTCGAGGCCTCAACTGACCCTAGGGCCTAGAACTTGGGGCACCATAATTTTATTTAAAAACCTCATCAACCACCCTTGATTATCCTTGTGGTGTACGCTTTCAATGCAATTGGTGCTCTCGAATGATTTCAAGTTCTTTGATTGGTTTCCCTGAGTTAATTACTTGAAGTGGACCTAAATGATAGTGGTTTTATTTGATTGATTGGTGTTGAGTGATGATTTTGATCACTGGTTCCTTGGGTTATCCACTTGCTTCAAGTTGCTTTGATTCCTTGCATTGGGTGTGATTGTGAAATGATTTGATGTCCTATGTAATTGATTAATGCTGCTTAGGTTTTACTTGCTTGGTATAGGCCTTTATCATCGATTTGGCACTTTCCTCATGTATGTTCTCAGTTCTCACAGTTAACGATTTGCATGTTATGATTGAGGTTTGAAGTGATATTAGGTGCACAAGATACTTAGGTGTTGCTCAGGTGTTGTTGTTTAAAAGATTGAGGAAATGACAAATGAAGTAACATGACAAATGCAACATTCTAGTTCTTCGATAAAGCTTAGTTACATGAGCAATATAGCTTAGATACATGAGTTTTTTTGCTATATAGCAACAAAAGCTAAGTTTCATTTTCCATCTTTGGAACAACTTTTTAATAGTGACTACATAATTAAAAGTGTCAAACATCCTAATTTTTAGATGCGCGGTTGATGAGAGTTGATAAGAGGTAAGTTACTAAGGGATAATGGTATTGAAAGCTATGAATGATTGAGAAAGAGTTGTAAAATTGATGATCAACCTCCCTTGCCTTGTATTGTATGGATTAGTCCCCAACTTGCAATGGCCATAGAGACTCCAAAGGACACCACTCTTCTTATTTACTATGTATAAACAAATCCACAAATCTACATTGGTTTATTTAAGTTGCACCATGGGATGAACAAACGGAAACAAAAATGACAAGTGAAAAAAAAGATTGGGGGCTTTGATATTATGCATATTCATATAATTGTAACTAGGGGCTTCCAAATTATCGAATCCAAAAAAGTGATTACAATGATGAACTAATGCATATTAATCTAAATACATCAAAGTCTTTATTATAATCTTGTCCTCAAGATATATGAAACTGGAAAGAGAATTTCTTCGAGGATCTTGTCATCAGAAGTAGTGTCTACTCGGAGATAATGTATCTTAATAAAAATAATGTTATTCTATTTCTAAACATCATTGAAACACATACAATTACGTTCCCCTCATGTATAGCTAGGTGGAGATTCTTTGCATTGTGGAAAAAGGTCAAACTCAACATCTTCAAGATCTAAATTGATGCCACAAGCATTGGTCAAGATGGATTTGATTGTAATGGGTATGTCACCACTTTGTTTAAGTGATGGAACATGATGATTGATCCATATCCGATGAAAGAGTTTATTTGGGTCGAATGATCCCATAGGGTATGTGTAATCCACTTAGTCATGAACATTTCTTCTCCAATGTTATACACATAAGCATATCAAGAACAATAATAATAGAATTAGGCTAATGAAAGGTCAAAAGGAACTTACCTCTCCACCTCGCAACCAATCAATGCATATAGTTATATTGTCATGAGGCTCATTGTAATCATAACCTTATCAATTTTGATCAATCAAACATTATTGAATATATTCTTATATATGATTGCAACAATGCCATCTTCTACTACCATTGCATCCTTGCAGTTTTTTACTTGGTGGGCTATCAGGGTCGTACACCATTGCCTTCTTCCCTCCATCCAAGCTTCCTTTTAAGATCACAAGTGACCTTTCTATACCTTTTTCATACCTTAAGCCTTGAGCTTTCAAAAACATTCCTATTTTCTTTTTGTTTGGCATTTTTTTATCAACCAATTTTATTGGCATATAAAGTTAAATTTTTTTAAAAATGACTTAATACACAGTATATAAAGTAAATTATAGTAAAGTGGGTCTCCCAAAAAGGCGACCAGCCAAATATGGGTGATTATGATGAAGTGCAAGGAGATGACCATCATTATGAAGAAGATAAATACAATAACGCCATGGAAATTTTGGATAGGATTGTGAAGTTGCAAAAAGAGTTGGAGAAAAAATCAACAAGTTAAATGAATATTCACAAAGATGATGGTTAGAATTATAAATGGAATTAGTTGTCGTGAGTGATAGGAGATGGATTCCCTATTAAAAAATAGTGAATGAAAATGAAATAGGGATTTTGAACCCAACAAATGAAATATCTAGTGGGCACAATTTAAACTCTGAGAGGGGTAAAGCATCAAGAATGACCATCAAAATATCATTAAATTCAATCTCATATGTCCAACAACATAGAGATGGATGAGACATGCGTAAAAAATAAACTATTACTCAGAAGGAACAAATACAACAACTAATTGCAAAATATATTCCACCTCATCTTCGGAAAGTTGATAATATCTAGGTTCCAAGAAATGAAGAAATAAAGCCTATAATTCCATTGGAAACCATGATAGGGAAATCACAACCTAAAATCTTGAAGCTGAAGGAGTCATAAAAGATAAAGATGTAACGGTACACATATATTCTAGTAGTATTCATAACTATATAGACATCAATGTCGTTAAACAACTAAACTTTTTTATGTACCCCACCAAGGGCCTCAAAGTTATGGTCGTTGATGGACAAGGGGTCAAAGGTGTAGATAGATGTTATAGAGCTAGTTTAAATCCAAGAATTGGATTAACAAATATGTTTATATGCTCTACCGCCTCATTAGATGGATATGATGCTAAATGCATAATGGTTGGTGTAATTGTACACTTATACGACAAACCTTGAAGATTAGTTCATGGAGTTTAATTGGCAAGGTCATGCTCTCAAGAAATGTGTTTACAACTAATACAAAAAGTACAAGAAACAAAAATTGGTATACAACAATAGAAGCAAGAAAAAATATGTTACCAAGAAGCATAAAGGTTTCACATTAAACAACTAGGTCAAAAGAATTCAAGATATGATGCAAACAATACAAAGGAACATCACCAACACTCAAAATAGGAACGAAATCAAACTCCTAAAGTAGACAAACTTGATGCCACCACGAAAATGTGCTCCACCACGGAAATGTACTCGGTTGGAGAGAACCCTATTTACTATGCTTTGAGGACAAAACATTCCTTAAGGGGATGGAAATGTTATAAACATAACAACAACAACAACAATAATAGAATTAGGCTAGTGAAAGGTGAAAGGGAACATACCCCTTCACCTCGTGACCAATCAATGCATATAACTATACCATCATGAGGCTCATTGTAATAATCTAATCTATCAAACATTATTCAATATTTTCTTATATATAATTGTAAAAATCCTTGATCAATAATAATAAGTAAGGATTGTTTACTACATCCAAGCATGCTCTTCTAGTTGGAGATAGGAAAATGTGTCGAGGAGACTAGTAAGAATTTCATTGGTGGCCTTGAAAATTTGCTAATGATGCATGTAGTGGTGCATTTGACATTTAAAAATATGCCAACAATTATAATGGCATTACATTATTGTTGTCCATCGTTGATGATGATGCTAAGGCATTGGGATACAATAACATAAAGATCAAAAGGACTAGGCACTTCTGTATAATAGAAATCTCACATAAATCCATTCATCATGGCTTTTCAAATTGACCTCTTTTTTTATAATCAACAATTGCCAAATGTTTGCAAATATCAGTAAATGTGTTGGATTTGATCCTAGTTACATGTATTCCTCATGCCTAGAATCATCATGGCGGAGGCCATTTCTAAGCAAGAACATCAATTAGAGCATTTCTACCCATTCAATTGTTGAGATCCACAAGAGAAAGAGGGATTGAATCAAACAAACAAATAAATCCTAATACTTGAATCAACAAACCAACAAACAAACCCTAATGTTAAAAGGTGAATGTGAGCATTGTGAGAACACTAGTTATATTTAATACATGTTTGTTTCATTATAAAGGGGTAGGTTAGCTAGGTTAATGAATTAGGTAGGTTTGTCAATTAGATTTTGGTATCTTATGGAAGAGTAGGTTATCTAATTAATGTAATTTATATCGGTTAGGGAGGTTTGGTTAGGTGGGTTATGTGGGTTTCATGGGTTAGGAGGTAAATGGGTTAATATAGGTTATTTGGGGTAGCACGATAGGTGAGTTTATGGACTAGAAGGTTAGGTAGGTTAGTGGGATACCTTAGGGGTTAGTGAATTAGATATGTTAGGTATGTTAGTGGCATAGGTTATGGGTCATTTGGGTTAATGTTTTAGGTAGGTTATATGTCATGTGGATTATGTGGGTCAATGGGTTAGGTGGATTACGTAGCTTAGTAGGTGAGGTTGGTTAGGTAAGTTAGTCAGGTAGGTAAATTCAACCAAGTCAACTAAGTTAATTGAAGTTAACTAAGTGGACTATGGTTGAGTATGTTTTACTATGACTAACTAGTAAACCATTAAACTCCTAACCTTGACATTTACCAAAGTCAATCATACTTAACAATATTTAATGCTCATATTTAAGACAATTATGTTCATAAAGCACATAATAATAATTAATGATTGAAACAATTTTTTTCTTGGATGTAAAGCATAAAAGGATTAAAATTGATCTTAACTTTAATAAAGTTTAATTATATATCATGATTGGAGTTATCTTGAAATAAACTAAATAAACCAAGTTACAAGGGCAACTCTGGTTGAGCATGTTTGACTATGGCTAACTTGTATACCACTAAATGCCTAACCACTAACATACTATTCCACTAATCCAAACCCTTGATCGTACATTAAATCCCTTATCCCAAACCACTAAACCCCTAAACTTAAACCACTAAACCACTAAACCACTAATCATTAACCTACGTCATCCTAACTCAACCAAAGTGAACTTAGTCAATTGAGGTCAACTAAAGTCAATCATGATCAATTGAATTCAACCAAGGTCAATTGAAGCCCACTAATGTCAATGAAGTCAACCTAAGTCAACTAAGTCAATATAAGTCAAGTAGGTCTATTATGGTTCAGTATGTTTATTAAATAGACAAACTGATGCGTAGAGGGGCCCCATGTCCCATAAACAAGTGGGTCTCATACATCAAATTTGTTTGGCCATGCCATGACCTTAAAATTAGATTATTATTACTATGTATGTCTAGTAAATCACTAAACTCGTAACCACTAACATGTACCGAAGTTAACCAATCTCTTCTAAAGTCAACCAAATTTAATAGATTTTAATGTCCATATTTAATACACTTATGCTCATTATGCACAAAATAAAAATCAATGACTGAAATGAATTTTTTTCTTGGAAAGTACTTGAATTTACAATCTCCATCAACACCCTTGAAATAGGGACTAAACCTCATGGTTGTTCCCTTCCATTTAGTTGGATTCTTCCCATTCTTCATCTCAGCTAAGTTTTGATCTTGGTTTTGCTTTTGTGGGTTGGATCCCCTCAATCATAGCAACATATTACAAATAAAAAATTACATGGAGATCTCCTCACATTGACAGCCGACTTTATTTACCAATTGGTAACATTGTTACATTTTATTATTGGTAACTTTACTCTCTCTCTCTCTCTCTCTCTGTAGGCATGTATGTATGTATTGATCGTGAGAAAGGGTGTTATACCCCCACCTAGGCTCAATTCGTGCAAGTGACATGTTGATATTTTAATGAGTCTATTATAGTAACAGCCTTGAGCCCCATGTTGATAAACCTTGAGCTTCTTTAGAATTCGGTTTACCCTAAGTACCATCCTCAAAATGAGGGGAAGTGCCCGACTTCTCTCTCTCTCTCTCTCTATATATATATATATATCTCTCTCTCTCTCTCTCTCTCTCTCTCTCTCTCTCTATATATATATATATATATATATATATATATATATATATATATATATATATATATATATCCTGGAAGAGCTTGATTGAGGTCTTAAAAAACCTTGATCGAGGGTTGAAGTGCTTTTTTAAATACCTCGATGGAGGGTTTAAATGTGGTTATGCTAAAAGCTCGATCGAGCTACTGTCCATCAAATTTTTACCTTCAATTCACTACATTTTCTTGCCTTTTGCAATGAGTGTGAATTACCTACCATCAACTTTGCATTTAATAAACCCAATAACCAAACCAATTGTATAAAACACAAAAAACATAAATTAGAATTCATTTTAATATCACTATAATCCTCTGAAGTGTTCAACGGTTTACATTGTTTTTAAGATTTGTCACATAGAGATAATATATTGTTTCAAAGGAAATTAGACATTTTCCGTTTTTTCTTCACCAAGCAACATTGGAAACAAGAAACGTCAAAGAAGGAAACATCATGATCAAATTAACGAAGATGAAATACTATAAAGGACCAAAGAAAGGATGAGGCGTCGATGAGCAACATTGAGAGAACACCAAGAAGAAGATGTAGGTCAATCTTCGGTGCATCCAACTCCAATTGAGGGCGATATCGATAATTCTTACCTCATTCTTCAAATTCTAATTATTTTACCTCTTAATTCTTAATTCTTACCTCTTACCCCATTCTTACAATTATCATGTTGATTAGTTACTAGTCATTGGATTTTCAATATATGTGTGTGTGTGTGTGTTAACAAGTCTCAATCTCTCATGCTTACAGACAATTCAACAAACAAGCATACTCCTTATCTAAGGAAGCCATTTCACTGGAAGAAGGCACTTTAGTTTCTCTGAAATGTATTGATAATTCCATTCTTCCAGTAGTATCTCAATTTAGTTTTTGAAGCACTGATATAGACACAATCCAATCGGTTTGGATATATTATCGAAATGATCTGGATACTATAGAAGATTGTGTTCTTTTGCTTTGTGAATAAACTTTAGTCATGACAAAAGTTTCGTTGATTTAAACCATTTGGAATGGTTGGCCCTAATCATAACTTCAGAGATGTTTGGAAGACTGTATCTAACTGTAAAAAGCAGTGGACTAGTGCAGAGCACCACAATTTTCCAATGTATATTTTGATTATTTCTTGGAATAACAAGTATAATTTTTTAACCACGATATATATATATATATATATGAATTATAAATTTAATTTACTTAATTTCATATCGACATGTAATTTTCATCTACTAAATAGTGACTAAATAGTGTAGTGAAATGTCCATGCATGCATTGGGTGTTATTAGACAATATTACTGCATGCTAGTGTAACTAGTATCAATCTATATAGCAGACATTTTTGTATTCTCAAAATTTCCATGTGGCATTAAACATTATTCCTCAAGGTTGGGTTTGATAGTCAAATATCATAGTGGAGTTGATAGTCAAATATTCATAGTAATGAGTGTTAAAGTTATAACATCATGAGTCATTCTCCAAGTCAATCTTGTGTGTCAAGATTGAGCCTCGTGTGTAGAGGTAGTGCCTTATAGGATCCTGAGTCAGACTTAGGAAACTTGGAGAAGAATCTTGAGTTGGACTCAAGAATGAATAAGCCTCATGTGTTGAGGTAAGTGCTTTGTATGTCAAAGTGATGGTGATATACAATTTTGTTTGTCAAGACTAAGGTCTTGTGTGTCAAGATGGATCCTCATGTGTTGAGGTAATGCTTTGCATGTCGAAGCATGAATGGTGTGTGATGTACTACTAACCATGGTTGAGCTATTAAGTCTCCTCTAGAGACTGACCACTTATAGAGTGAATTACTTTAGCATATGACCACTTGGAATGATAGTAGAACAAGATGATCACATCATTGGAAAAATCTCTTTAGTATATTTGATATGATAGATAAATTAAAGTTGGCACACGTGGACCACGCAGATAAGACAAGATATAAAGATAAGATGTGATAAGATAAGAGAGAGCTTGACTTGATCAGTAGTGAGAAAGACTTTAGTTAATTAAAGGAGAATTTGAATTGTTCACTTCAGTGGTGCTAACAAGAAAGACTTCAGTTAATTAAAGGAGAATTCGAATTGTTCACTTCAGTGATGTTATCAAGAAGGACTTCAGTTAAAAGAGTTAACTAAGCGTTAATAAAGAAGATCTAGTTAACTAAAGTGTTTTGCATGTCAACACTTGAGTTAAATTAAAAGATGACACTTAAGTTTAACTAAAAGACAACACTTGAGTTGCGACACTTGAGTTACAACACTTGCATGACAACACTTGAGTTATCCTCCTAACTAAGTGACCTAGCATCCAGATGAAGGGCGAGTTCATCCTAAAGTCAAAAGATAAAAATAGAAGCTTAAGCATGAGAAGTATGATATATATATATATATATTATGCAGGATTGATGAATTCAATGTGAGAACAAATTCTCTTCTCTCTTGAAGGTAATTCACTTTCTTTGTGCAAATGACCAAAATCAATGAATTGTTTTTTTGCAGGATATTATTCTGAGTTCTTTTCTTCCATCTGCTCTCTTGCTCTGTGATTGAAACAAGGGTGCTTGGTATTTCTCTTTGATAAAGCACCAGGGGTGCTTGATGTAATCTGCTCATTGTAAATATATTCTCTGCTATCTATATTCAATATTCTAAGGAAGATTTTTTCGGGGTTTTCTCCTTAATGTACTAGAGGGTTTCCCTAGGGTAAATATTGTGTCTCATGTGAATGCTTATGCTTGTTGATTATTCATTTGATTTCAAGTACTACTATAATTATGCATCAAGATAAAAAAATTAACATGGTATCATAGCTCATGGCGTGAAAGAACTAAGTTCAACAGTCAAGCTTGAGCCTATGTTGATTCTGGGTGAGCACAATACTTGAAGAATAATGGCTTCAATCTCAATAAAACTGGAAGACCAACTTGAATGAAATTTGAAGTTCAATACTTGGAAGGACAGGATTTTGAATATCCTGGAAGAGCATGATCTGGATGGATACATATCTAGTGTTGTTGAAGAGCCTACCTCTAATGCAGGGCGCACTTCCTTCAAGAAGAGTCAAGCCAAAGCAAAGATAATAATTTATGATTATGTGAAAGATAATTTTATGCCAGTGATTACTCCATTGAAGACTGCAAAGGAATGCTTCGACACGTTGGCCAATTTTTATGAGAAGAAGGATCCCAGTCAGAAGAGAGCATTGAATAACAAACTTCGTAATGTGAAGATGGAGAAGGAGGAAGAGGTTGCTTCCTTCTTCACAAAGATCTCTCAAGTAAGAGATCAACTCATGAGCATTGGTGTAACTATTGATGATGATGATATCATACAGATTGTTGTCAATGGCATTCCATCTTCATGGGATACATTCTTGGCTGTAGTAAATGGTTGAGAAGTGCAACAAAAATGTGAAAGAATGTGGCATGATTGCCTACAAGAAGAAGGGCGAATCCAGAGAAAATATACCTCCTCCAAAGAAGAGAAAGTTGCTCTTGCGTCACAGATGAAGAGAGGAAAGAAATCATTTTCTCATAAGAAGTTTCCTCATCAAAAGGAAAATGATTACAACAAGAACTTTTGATAAGTCTAAACTCAAATGCTTCAACTGCAATAAGAAGGGCCACTTTGCGAGAGATTTCCGTGCAAAGCAAAGAGGAAAGTTCAAGGGTAGATTTCATGCTTCTACTGCTACAAAAGATGAACCTATAAGAAAGAACTCTTCAATGATTAAGAAACAAGGGAGGAGTACTATATTGTCTCAGCTCTAGATGGATCCATTACCACTAGTGCTGAGACATGGTTGGTGGATAGTGGTGCATCAAAACACATGATTGGATATAGGGGTGTTATCTTAGATATGAAAAAAAATAAGTTCTCCTATCAGGTAAAGCTTGGAGATAATACCACCTATTCGATCCAAGGAGTTGGATCCACTTCATTTCAGTTGAATTCAGGTGATGTACTCCATGTTGATGATATTCTGTCTGTTCTTGGTTTGAAGAAAAACATCTTGTTTGTTTCAGTTCTAGAAGATAAAGGTTTCAGAGTAATCTTTATGGACAACAAATCGCTCTTGTGGCCTAAGAATTCAGACTTGAATTCTAGCGTTGCGATTCGAGTTAGAGAGGGAGGTCTCTTCAAAGTTCTTAGAAAGTCCATTAAGTCCTTGATCCAACACCGCCAGTCCTTGTGAACTATGGCATAGGAGGCTTGTCCATATTCATTTCAAAGTGCTACCTGGCTTATAGAAGATGGTAAAAGGTATGCCTGTATTTCGATCTGAGCATGATGTTGTTTGTAGAGGTTGTGCTCTTGGTAAGAGCATCAAGAAAATACTTCCAAACAAAACTAAAAGATATAAAGGGATCCTAGACTTGATCCATTCATATCTATGTGGTCCCATGTCTGCACCATCCTTGAGTGGTTATTTGTACTATGTGCTTTTCATAGATGACTTCTCTCGCAAGTCATGGATCTATTTTCTAAAGGCAAAGAGTGAAAATTTCAACAAGTTTCAAGAGTTTAAAGCACTGGTTGAAAATCATACTAGAAAGCACATTCATGTTTTGAGATCTGATAATGGAGGAGAGTTTGATTCTCATGAATTTAATGACTTCTGTCGAGAGGTAGGGATAAGAAGGAAGCTGACTGTACCTTACAACCCCCAATAGAATGGGGTTGTTGAAAGAAAGAATATAACAATCTGCGAGGCTGCAAAAGCTATGATGTGTGATCAGGATCCTCCCACTTCCTTGGGGGAAGAAGCCTCTAGCACTGTTGTTTATATACATAACAAAAGTCCTCATGCTATCCTGGGAGAAAATAGTCCTGAAGAAGTTTTCACTAGTGAAAAACTAGATGTTGGACACTTGAATATTTTTGGTTGTGTTGTCTACATTCATGTGCCAAAAGAGAAGACGACAAAGATGGAGCCATCCAGAAAGAAAGGCTCATTTGTTGGATATAGAAAAACCTCCAAAGCTTATAAAATCTATTTTCCAGGTGAAAGGCACATTGAATTTAACAGAGATGTAACATTTCATGAAGAGGATGCCCTCAAGCGCTCTAAAGAACTTCAGTGTGATTTAGATATGAAGGAGCACGAGACTCCCATGATGGAGGATCCAAGGTTCTCCTCTTTCAGATGTTGAGAGGGAGAATCCGAAAGAGTCCTTAGATCCACTTGATCATGAAGAGCCAATAGAACTGGTAGAAAGATCACTTGATGAACCTCTTGCTAAGAGGATATATGCCTGGTGTTGAGATATTCTGCAAGAGGGAAACAAACACGGAGCACCATAAGGCACATCCAAAGAGTGAAGGAGACCTGAAAGATATTCAAGATATGTAGCACATATGAGTCACATCAATGATTCAGAACCCACCACCTATGAAGAATCTACTACAACAAGTATGGAAATAAGCCATGGTGGAAGAATACAAATCCATCATGAAGAATGATGTGTGGGAAGTGGTTCCTAAATATGAAGGAAATTCAATAGTAACTTCCAAGTGGCTTTATAAAATCAAGCATGTAGTTGATGGCAGTATTGAAAAATATAAAGCAAGATTTGTGGCTCATAGTTTCTCATAGAAAGAAGGAATAGACTATGATGAGACATTCGCTCCTGTGTCTAGGTACACTACTATTCGAGCCATGATTTCACTTGCCTCAGTTCTTGGGTGGAAGCTTCACCAGAAGGATGTGAAGACTTCCTTTCTCAATGGTGAAGTTGAGGAAGAAGTATACATACAACAACCTGAGGGGTTTGTAGTTCATGGGAAGAAGTCCCATGTATGCAAACTTAAGAAATATGTGTATGGGCTTAAGCAGGCCCTGAGGGCTTGGTATTCAAGGATTGACAACTATATTCATATCTTGGAATTTTCCAAAAGCGAAGCAGACCCAAACCAATACTTCAAGGTTGTGAAAAACCAACCATTGATCTTGGCTCTCTATGTTGATGAATTGTTCATTACTGGAGAGGAACAACATATAGATTGGTGCAAGAGGGAGATCACTTAGTAAGTTCGAAATGAAATATTTGGGTCTTATGCACTACTTTTTTGGTCTGGAATTTTGGCAAAGGAAAGATGAGATCTTTCTTGCACAAGGAAAGTACACAATTGATGTGTTGCGCAGATTTGATATGATGGAATGTAAGTCCATGTCTACATCAAGGGTGTCTAATCTAAAGAAGCTACATGAGTCATATTCTAGATCCGATCTAGTGGATCCTACCATGTATAGACAACTCATTGGTTCCTTGATGTATTTGATACATTCTAGACCAAACATATGTTATGCTATGAGTATATTGAGTCAGTTCATGTCTGATCCAAGACATAGACACTAGGTTGCTTCCAATCATGTGCTTAGATACCTTCGAGGTATTATTGCTTATGGACTCAAATATGCTTCCAGTGGTGGAGTGGTGCTACTTAGATATGATGACTCCGAATGGGGTGGTAGTATTCACTAGTACATAAAGTGTGTTTTAATACTAAAAAAATGACTAAAATCTAATCATAAATGACTATTTTTGAAGATATGACCATTGGCCTTTTATTTTCAACTGTATTTCTCTTTAGATGTTTTATTTGAAATTACGACTTATGTGTATTACGACTATTGTAGTCATTAAAAAATTTATGACTAGCAAAAAAGAATTGAAAAGTGTGACTAATGTTTTTAATCGTTTTTGTTGGTCTTAAAAGTTCTATTTATTACAACTAACATTACGACTAAAAACATTATGACTAGCAAAAAAACACTGAAAAGTGTGACTAATGTTTTTAATCATTTTTGTTGGTTTTAAAAGTTCTATTTATTACAATTATTGTTACGACTAAATTTTTTATGGCTAACCAAAACATATTAAAACATGTGACTAATGTGTTTAATCGTTTTTGTTAGTCTTAAATGTTTTCTCTTTATTACAAGTAATGTCGCAATGAAAAATATTATCACTAGTGCAAAGCTTGTGACTAATGTTTATAATTATACATTTTTGGTATACATCAAATACATATTTTTATTCATTTAATCATGAAAAATACTCTTTACATATACTATATACCTTGAGATAAACAAATGTTTTACATACATTCCATTATTCAAAAGTAGTTTTAATTTGAAAAAAACATATCATAAGAGAAAATTGGATCTAGTTAAAGAAATGTGTGCTCTACCTTTTCTACCTTTTTTAGAGAGTTAACATTTAATGCTTATATATTCTCAAAAATAAATATTTTTAAATGTGGTTTACAAGCCTTTTCTGAAGCATTATTATTAATGGTAATAAAACATATAACTCCGAATTGAGATAATATAGATACAGAGCCATAGAATACAACAATGATCTTATGTTAAGTGGATTTCCTAATTCATTTGCAATATGGCCCCAAATTCAATGGTCATGATCTTCTTCCATTGATAAGTTCTTTTGCATCCAATGATCTTATAATACAAAGAATCCACTAATTTTACAACACATAGGAGTCCATGTAGCATAAGGCTATCCAATTGTATATGGATTTCCGAGAGGTTTGTTGTTGCCCCATCATCTGAGCCACAGAAGACATATGTACAACAAATAGTGGAGACATTTTACATAGTAATATGATCTCACATGGTAACATTAATATGATGTTATAACATATAAGTCTTATAAATTCAAAATTTTAGAAAAAATATTTTCCCTTAGGGCTTGGAGTTGAGATATGAATCTATAACTAAAATTTTAGATAAAGAAACAAAGATTCCACAAAAGAAGACATCAGATTTTGAAATACAAACCTTGTCCTTTAAATTTTTATCTATCTTCGTCACATTAGCTTTGCCAATGTTAAGGAGTCCACGAACACCCTTGCTAGCAAGTCCACCTACACCTAAACCACATTGCATTCTTCTCCCAAAGTAAATAAGGGATCCAAGAATCAATAATGTAGGTGCCAATCTCAAAAGCTCTTAGTACCAAACCATTTCAACTGCATTTCTCTTTAGTTGTTTTATTTGAAATTATGACTTATGTGTATTACGACTATTGTCGTCATTAAAAAATTTATGACTAGCAAAAAAGAACCGAAAAGTGTGACTAATGTTTTTAATCATTTTTGTTGGTCTTAAAAGTTATATTTATTACAACTAACATTATGACTAAAAAAATTTTGACTAGCAAAAAAACACTAAAAAGTGTGACTAAAGTTTTTAATCATTTTTGTTGGTTTTAAAAGTTCTATTTATTACAACTATTTTGATCTGATGCTCGTACAATAGGATTTACTATTTTTATCAAAAAAACATAAATAGCATCACATTAAATCCTATAGTTGAAAAGTGTGACTATTTTTGAGTTTTAAATAACTCTTACATAAAAATAATTAATAATTCAAAAATAAATAATAATATTTTGGGGTATCACATTTCCCCCCCTTATTCTGAACACCGTTCTCGGTGTTCTTTATTTTGATCTCTCTTGCTCATTCTGGAACATGGAGGGATATGCCTCTCGCATTTTATCCTCCATTTCCCAAGTTGCCTCTTCAGGGCTGAAGTGCTTCCATTGCACTTTTATTTGAGCGATGGCTCGATTCCATAGCATACATTCCTTCCGGTATAGGATGCAGAAAGGTTCGATCTGGAACTCTCCCTTGGGTTCTACCTGAATCACATTCCAGTCAATTACATGAGTAGCACCGTGCACATATTTTTTTAACGATGAAACATCAAATACATCATGCACCTTTATATTAGGGGGAAGTGCAAGCTAATAGGCTACCGGGGCATTTCATATCAGAGAACATGTAGTTTAGTTCCAATAACCTTATCATGGAAAGTTCTGAGACTCTTGCCCTTATAACCTTTGCAAACTATTTTGCTAAATACTTGATCCTTGACCATCATCAACTCTAATGCATTAACATTTAAAACAATAATCATAAAAGGACTATTTTATTCATAATCATCATCTTAAACAATGCAATGAATACATCTATCTGTTATCTCCATAATCAAGAGTGGAATGTTATAAAAACCGGTATAACTTAATTTATTAAAAGGGTATTTATCTGATTCTTGAAGGCCTTTGCGACTGCACATGTGATTGTAAATTTTGGATCTTTATCTTCCATTTTTAATCATCTTGGATCCTTTCCTCTTCCTGCATGTTGTTATTGTTCCTCTTTCTTTCATAACCTGCACTTTATACAACTCATACGAGGTCTTCCAAAATCTTTAGCATACCATATGCATAACATGATTTTTTTTCAATTTCAATAAGAATGTAAGTAAGAATTTCCTTTGTAACATAATGTTGTTGTTATTAATGGTAACTCTTCTAGTATTTTTTCATCGACACTTGTGTTCTTATCATCGTAAGAGAACATAAAACATATATGTGATGATCATTTTTCAATATAACAAAAAGAATGCACAGGTAAAATAACTATTTTCTTATCTTCCGGAGTACCATCCTTCATTTTCATTCTCGGATGATAATCCTCTTAGCTAGTCTTTAACTTGCTATAGACATATCATTCATTCACAATTAGTAGCATTATATTAGACATTTTCGGGAAACCAACCTCAAACCTTGACACTCACCCCATTTTTGGATGATTTTTGCATTACCTATGGTGATATTTGCATACATCATACTTAATCATTAGGGAAGCTAACAACCAATTTGCTTGGCATATTTTTACCCCTATGTCCCATTATTATATCATAGAGATAAAAGACTCCAACAAATTTTTGTTGTACTTAGAACTCTCCCTTGAGAACTGCCACCAAATTACAAGTGGATATATGGGATTTAAGCTTTTGAGATTACTCCTCTTTTGATTTGCAGTAGAAAGTTTTCATCCTCAAAACATCATCGTCGTTATGTTCCCCTGACGTTATTTTTAATTTAGTTGGCCTGAGTGTTTCCATTGATGATCACCAGTCCTCTCCCTTTTCCACTCAAGCTCACTTGCTTGAGTCCAAGAATTTACTTTCTTTTCCACTCAAGCTCTCTCGTTTGAGTCCAGGAAATTACTTTCTTTTCCACTCAATCTCTCTTGCTTGAGTCCTGAAAAATTACATTAGCATGTTGGGGCTTAATCATCAATTTTGTCACTTGGTGTACCCCAAAAATCACAACAAATCGATTTTGTTAGCTACAATAATCATTTGACGTAATCATTTATGCAACAAAGATAATGTGTTATGATCATAAACTACTCTTCATCAAGCATAGACAATTAATATAAAGCTTGTGTATATTCATACTCAACTTGTTCGAGTTTAAATGGTATTCAACATGCGCTATAGTAGTAGATCTTTACAAAATCATATCTTGTCTTTCTATACAAAATGAACACTTTCTCATTCACATGTTCATTCAATGATTTCCTAATTCATGTATTTACTAGACTACCTAATCCAAACTGTAATGAAATAATGTCAATCAAATTTCAGTAATCTTCTACCTCTTAACAAAGATCATTTATTTATCCATGGATTAATTGAAACATTTTATAAACAAGCTCATTCATACATCAATCTCCTATGTAAGTTGGTGATTAATAAATAATAACACTTTAAAATTATTATTTCACAATCATTGGATTTAGTAGCCTATCTACATCTTCCTTTCAAATATTTAACAACAATTCATACTAGCTTGGACTTAGACTTTAAATTATTTTGTGATATAAAAATCCAAATAATTGACATTACAAGTTTCAAAGCCATAATTAAAGTGCGTTTCTCTATTTCATATTGTAGATAAAAACAAGAGAAAATATACCTTATACCATGTCATACTTAACAATTATTGCACACTCGTTATAAGATGATTTCATCCTATCTCATTTTGAAAAGTGCCACACAAAACATTCAAAGCTAGCATTCGAAACACACAACATAACACAACCATCAAGATGACTATAAATAGGTAATGACGAAATTACCTTAACATAACAAATACATTTTTGTGTTTAATAGCTAAACCCATTTATTATACAACATATACCCAAAATATGGATAAGGATTATCAATCAATAAAGCTCAAATCATTCTAGTGAACAACCCATCACTCAATAGTCCACCACACCCAACAATCAATAATGCATGACATATAAACATAGAACCTCCAAATGGCGGTGCAAGCCACTAAGTATTAATAGTAATACAAATGCATGATTAAATGCAAGACTTGCATCAACAATTTCATAATGTTTTGAGTGTTGAGGATATAACTAGTCATTCAAATATTAAAGAATACTCTATATATTAGATTAACATGGCAACAAAAACACCACCACTCATTGTATTTGAGACTACCCAAAACATTATTGAAAAATTGAAAGTTTAAAAAAATAAAAATTCTTATGAAGCTATGGTCTTAATTGACCCTTCTTCCTTTTTAATAAGATTCATAATAATAATAACAACTCTAATATCGTAAAAATTGAACTATACAAAATCTTTTACAATACTTGATAAAAACTATAATATATATGTCTATTTCTTTCGTTCATAAAGAATAAACATATGCTAAATTGAATGTTAATATATATATTCATAAAAGTTTCATTCATAAAAGATAAACATATACTCAATTAAATGTTAATATATATATTTATAAAAACTTGAATGCACTGATAAATTTTTTTCATTAAACTTTATCATCCCTTATACCATGTCTAAAACCATGGTTTCATTTAATTTTTTTAATGTACTACTCATAATCTATTTAAAGGCTAAATAACTTACTAACCTTTACTTCTCAAAGTAAGTAGAAGCATACTTCCACTTGTTCTAAAGACTCTTTTTGAAAAATTCTTTAAATAACTTTAAATTCATAATCATATTATATACTCCTTTGAAGGAATCTTTTCATTAAGATATAACACATATTATTCCATCCACTTATTGGTTGTCACGAACCTATATATTTATATATATAAACGCATATTTATTTATTCCAAGGAATACACTCCGAAATAGATTGTTCGAATTATGTAAATATACACATCGTATGAGATATTACAATTGATCCATTTTTAAATTAACACCTACTTCATACAAAGGTATCGAGCCTCGTTTTAACACCCGTCATCAAAATAAAAGTTTACTTTGCACTTGACACAAATTGAGGGAGGCGCAAAACTTTTCTACTGCACGTGTATTTAACTCATACTATTAAAACTAAAATCTCTGAAGTAATTCCGAAAATGGTATTTTAACTTAATGACGTGGATCATTAGAACCACACTAACGTTGGAGGTAAGTATACGCTGACACAAAGATAGAAGGTAAATGCACCGAGTTATATAATACAACAACTCAGGCTTAACAAAAGGTGGGTAAGGCAGCGTCAAAGGTAAAAAAAACACAGAAAAGGCTGCTAGGGCGATAGCGTCCCTCAACTGTAAGATCAAGATCATCTTTGGCGAACTGTAGATGCAAGTAGTAGGTAAACCACCAAACACAAATTACTACATGATCGATCTACGCAAACTAACTGTGGGATCCAGGTATTAATCATATATATGGTGAATATTATTCAGCTTGCTGCAGGCCATTTAATGTAGCTGCAGCAAGTTGGTTCTCAAGCAGCTTGAGATCCAACGGCCAACCAACCTACTGCCGTCGCATTAAATGACCTGCATCATGCTAGATAATATTGGCCTATATACCTTGAATTATGTATTTTTAACCACATTTCCCTTTTCACAAATGTTATGTTGTAATCCGAACATTTATCTTTTCTATTTTTTTATAACCAACTTATAGTATTCACTCTAATGAATCTTAACTCTATCATTTACATGGAACATCACCGATATACCTAAATCATAGGCCAAAACCAACCTCAGAACAAAACATTGACCGAATGGTTAAACATTTCTGCTTTATACAGACCACAAGTTTAGTTCAAGACAGTCGTAATAGAGATGCAACGCAGGTCGTATAATTTTAAGATAAAGGCGGCAAGGAGATAGCGACTAGCAGTCCTCGTGGATAGGAGATCGACTGCGTGGTGGAAGATATAATAATTAAGAAAAAAAAAATACCCTCAACATCCGAATACAATTGACAAGTGGTACGTAGGGTGATACGGGATACTTGCTAAGAAGGAGAATAAGAAAACATCAAACCGGTAACAGGTGGGGTTCTCATAAAAATAAGGACAGTGGCGATCCGATAATACGGTTGTTTTGTCTGTCTCACCAGATCCACTATAAGCGGATTTTCCCAAGGTGAAAGAGATGCCAGACATGGAAACATTGCTAACCACCAACCCAAATCACATTTTCCCAAGGTGAAAGAGCTGCCAAACATGGAAACACTACTAACCACCAACTCAAATCACAGAGTCGACGCACTAAGGTTTAAACATACTTAATAATCAGATAGAAGAAAAGAAAAAAATGGCAATATTATAACGCCAAAACAAGTGACACAAATCAAAACACGACTATTTATCACGGGTTCTCAACAACTTTGTCTTGCTCAAAGTTTAACTCTAAAGTGATTAATAAAAAATTACAGTGGCCTTTCAACGCCGAGCTGAGAGTAACAGGCCGTAAACCTCGATTTCACAAACTACCGGTCAAAAAAACATAAACCCCGATTTCACAAACTACCAGTGAACAAAACATAACAAAATTGGTGCTAGCAATACTCCTGTCCACAAGCAGTGGAACAGAAAAAAAAAAGATAGTTCCGTAGAGCTAGCAAATATGGAAAAATTGCAGTGATACCATTGTACGATTTTGGAGATTTTAACAGGAGTTTACACAAGCATCTTACTCAACACAACTACATAATATACTCAGTGATCAGAGACCAACTAAAACCATACACGGCTTCGGTCAATACACAGTAAAACAGAGGCCCGTGCTTATGATATCTTAGTCAACAATTTTACATAACGAAGATCTCATGATGCAGAGATCCAGGAAAACTCTTATCTAGATAATTCAGAGATCTAGACACTAGATCTATATACCAAGAAGTAGAGTCTTTGTAACGGTTTGATTGAGGATAGAAAACATTTCACTAGTACAAAATGAGAGATAAATGACAAAAAAAAAGACCAAAATCCGCATATAAATGACCACTTTTGAGTTGGTGACCACTGGTAGCAAATTAGCTGTCACAATTAATGACCAAATATATGACCACAAGATAAATGACCGTTAATTTGCTACCAGTGATCGCCAACTCAAAAGTGGTCATTTTTTTGGTCACTTATCTCTCATGTTGTACATTGGTGATCGTTTATATGCAAATTTTGGTCATTTTTTTAGTCATTTATCTTTTTTTAGTGGTTTCAGAAATATATATAGGGCATGGAGGAATCGAACCACCAACCTCTTGCTTATAAGGCAGGTGCTCTATCATTGAGCTAGCACTCTTAAATAGAATTCCTTATGGATTGATATGAGAATAAAATTTCCAACAATTAACATCATTTTGCCAAATTTTGGAAAATGGTCACATAACTAGGTAAGAAACAAAGATTACCCAATAGTCACAAAAAATGGTCATGTTAATGATAACCTTCTTTTGCCAAAATCTCTCAAAAATCAAGAATGCAGTTGTATTGTCAAATTTTTCTCCGAGTGGTACCAAATCAGGAATCACAATTGCTTTTTCCTGATCTTTGGACATCTGCATTTGCTCCCATTATCCTTACTTGGTTTTGTTTCAAGAAAGTTCTTGTTGCTATCTATGCAGCCAACACTGAAACCAATGGGAAAAAAAGCATAAAATGCCACCCCGAGCTCAAACTCCACTTGCATTGGATATACACTTGACCACATGGTGCACTAGGAGGAGTAGAAGTCAATGGTTGAGTGCAAGTTATTGAACTGCAATATGTACAAAGAATGCATCAAGTTAGTCACACATAATGTATTTTGATTCTTTATACACAGGAATAAGGTGAAATCTAAGCAGACTGATGTTATATGCATGGAGTAAATTTATTTGCAAATAAAATGATAAAAATTACAAAGAAATTCAACTCGTAATAAGAGAATGAATGTTCAAAGAATAACAAAATATATTATGTACTTTCCATACCTTTGGTAGGTGAAGGGGAAGATGAAATACCAATGGCGGTGGTGCAACTTATTCTAAGAATGAATATTTTTTGTAATTGCTGACTGATTCACTTAAATGCTTGATGAAATAGAAATGAATTTAAAGTTTGCTCATAATGTTCAATTTGTTGTTTCTAGGTATGGAAGGACCATAACAAATCAACTGAAGAGGTTGGGTGCATCATGTGACTGGAGTAGAGATCATTTCACTCTTGATGAACAGTTGAGTCGTAAGTCGATACTTGTCCCAGTAAAATTTAAATTGTTGCTCAGTGATCTTTCACTGTTTGTGGAGATTATGTTTAGTTGTAATTCAAGTTAGTTTTCAATAAGAACATAAATTCTGTAAAGGATAAGCAAGTTTTGAAGATAGTTTCTACGGACAATTTTTGGCTACATGCCAAAGTTGCACCAATCTTGTCACTAAAACTCAAACATTGTGAGACAATTATACTGTGAATAGAAAAAGTAGAATTGCAAAAGTTGCCAAAGGTTTTCAATGGTATATTCAGTTTTGTAAATTAATTTGCACATGTTCTGGAAAATAAGAACTCATAATCTTGGTTACTTGTCATTTTTATGTTTGTAAATCTTTTCAATGTTTTTTGTTGTAGAAGATGTTGTGGAAGCTTTTATTCAGTTACATGAGAAAGGCCTCATCTATCAAGGTATTGGAATTCTTTTATGTCCAGGATAAAGATATTTATATTTGTCTTGATGACCTTCAAGCATGAGGAAACCTATCACATAACTTTTCATTTTTTTTGGTAATAAGGCTACTAAAAGAAGATCTCATTTAAATACAAGAAGTAGTACAAGTTTTTCCAGCAGATAATCAGTGGGAACTATTAGTTTAGTTCCGGGATTCCACTTAGATTGCACAGAGGAAGCATGGATTTTAATGCTGTCCATGTCTTCATTTAAAAAAAAAAATCATTTTTTGATATCTTCTGACATTGCGCCTGAGCAATTCAGTTTTAGCATAAGTTTTTCTTGTAGTTCTACTATTATCAACATTACGTGCGAGACTGTAAGATGAAAACACTATTGATAATCTCTTGATCTCCAAAATAACTGTAAAAATAATAACACAGGTAACTAGAGCTGGTATTTACGTTATTCTAGATTTTGCTTGCTGACAGAGAGAATTCAAAAAGGAAGTATGCATCCGTTGGAGAATTTTCTCTTTTGCAGTGGGCGGTCCATGGAGTCATCCTTCTGCTTTAGCTGGCGATATGACCCTGTTTTCCATTTCCTGTGAGCTGTTTAACTCCACTGTGGCTAAAATCTATGTAGTTATTACTCCGGAGTTATCAGAAATGGTTCAACTAAGCACATGAGAAAAAGCATTTCTGTCTCTCTTCCCACTATGTGCTCTCCCCCTTTTGATGGGCTTGGTTTGATCCATTTTGCATATGGATTTTAAGGCCAACCATCAATTCCCATCTTCTGTTGTACTCATCAATATTTTGTTGCAGATCCTAGGCCATAATAGAATTTTTTTTCTCCATTTTCTTCCATGGTGCATGTGTTTTTTCTGATCATGATTTCCAGCTATCATATCTTTCACTGCCCACCATGTTCACAAAATCTTTGAAGAGATGACCATGTATGTTCTTTGGGACTTGAGGGGTGAAAATGGAGGGGTTGCTATGTGCCCCCATTCCTTAGCTGCTCTTCCTTCGCTCTAACAGGGATTGCGTGACGAGCTTCATAGGACAAATGATGAGTCTCAATCCTTGTAGAGAACCTGTAGTAGGCTTTCCTCTTCCTCACCGATGAAGGTTGCTTTCCTTCCATATAGTTAGGTTCTTTCCCCTTTGCAGCATGTGTCTTGTTTCTCATGTCTACCTTGGATTGTTGGGTTCCTTGAGGACTCTTCTTTCTAGTCCTATCCTGTCCTTCCCACTGAGGTTTCACCATTGGAAATTCTGGAGAAAAGGGGCATTGCTGCTCACTCTGTCCACTGTCGAGATCCTAGATTATTTGGCACCCCCAAATTTCATTGGTGACCTGTGGTGATTTCATCTGCAGAACATAAGGCGTTATCCTGAGTTCAAAATTTGGTCCTTACCTCCTCCATTGACCATAAAAACTAAACAATGATCCACTTGGTGTAATAATGGTAGAACTGTAATGGGTACTAGAACACTTGTCCTTGATGGTCAATCTCGTGTCACTTGAATGAGATAACTAGTTTCGATGCAACTTGCATCTTCCCAACTTTTTTTCTCAACATATATTCATCCTTGATTTGACTCACGTATTTGCCACTTAATCCACCAATGGTGGCCTTTCTTAACCATAATGGTCCCTGGAGTTTCTGGTAATGCATAATAGTATATTAGTACTCAATCACTGTATGTACCATCATTAGTTCTAATTGATGACAACAACTATCTTACTTTACTGTCCCTTCCTCGAGCACCACATAACCTAGTGGGGTATAGTCATCCCAAGCCACCTCCTACTCTACATTGTTTTGGTTTCCTTGGTGCTTTGAATGACTTGCATTCCATTGCTTCTCCATGGGGATCCAATATTCGCTCCTATGCTCCTTGTTACCTTCATTTGAGACCATGTTTGCACTCCTCTAGCTCATCCCATCTCATTGACATGGGTTCGTCGCCCCAATTGGCTTCAATGCCGAATGCAAAACTTTTCAATTGACTGATCAATTTAGATAGTTTAGGGGTAGATAAGGCTTTCCTTTTCCTTTGAACATTATTTAATCCATTTTTCTAGAGTTATTAATTTACTTATAACTCACTTTTTACTTGGATATTAGTTACAAATTTGGAAAAATTCAAGTTGCTTCTTCACGTTGTGTAAGGTTGACTATATCTTGTGAAATTTATTGTTCATCGTTTCAAGATCTCCAATGAGAATACAATTCACTCTTTGAAGAGAAAATTCTCTCGAAGGAACCCAAATTTACCTGAGATGAATTTGTAGATGCATTAGATTATACAGAGTATGCATATAAATGACAACATATCAATAAATCAAACAAAACTTAATTGGAGAAGTTAGTGGCTTCAGGTTGTCTAATTTTAGACATCAATATGCAAGCTTAATCTGATGAAGGGAGGCCCTAAAAGTTAAAGGATCTTTCTTGAGTGCTACAAGAACACCACATTTAGAAGATCTTTCAAGTGTACAGAATCCATTCTTGCATGGTACACTTCAGTTGATGCACGTGACCCTCAACAAAGAAAAGATGGTTGGGACTTCCTTAATCATCTACTCATTTGATAGGAACACTAATCATTCTAGGAGCAAAGAGGAAGCCCCTTTCATTGTTTAGAAGGATTTATTTTGAGGACATCAAATTATTTCCGACCACTTGTTTTAGAAATGCATATTTTATCCTCAATGGGCGGTGTCAACTCCCATTTTTGAGACTTCCATACATCCATACTATTGCCCAGTTCATGTTTCATAGTTTGGGTAGGGGACTCTGCAGGTATATCAACTATCTCTGAAGACTGGTTATTCAGGAAAATTCCATATGTCAAAGGCTGCGGAGGCATTGAAGGTGCATTGAAGAAATGACATGATTAACAGTAACTATATCAGGAACATCAGCCATATTTGGAGAGAAATTAAATTCTGAACCATGTAATATATGTTGAATTTCATTGGCTGCACCCTTCCATACACCCATACTACTAGTTCCAGGTTGGCTACTGTCCCCTGGAAATGAACTGCTCAAGCCTGTGACTGAATGAGCTTTCTGGTGATTCACACCAAGACTTCCATTTGTCCATGGACCTCTAAAATGATCCAGTACATGACCTGTAATGCGAGACATTCATTAGTTGGAAACTTGGAATAGTTCCTTGAGTGTTACAAAATTTACAATTGCAACAAAACCAGTCGTCAAATGCCCAGTTGCCCACCAATGCATATTGAAAAGAAAGGATTCAGGTTTCTATAGTCTCATTACCTTCTCTGATATGAGGGTAAGATATCATATCCAATATCCTTAACCTCACCTTGTGAAAGAACCAGTTTATATAGTTAAACTCTAAACTAATTTTTAGAAGAACCAATCACATAATCATATGGACAATTCATAAGTGTCATCTACATAAAAAACTAGATGTTCTTATCACAATAAACTAGAATAATCTAACTCCTAAAAACATTTAATCTCGAGAAAAAACATAAACACAAGAAATGTAGGATTATGAGGCTAACACTTACTACAATGATGAACACAGGATTTCAGTGTCCTGCATTGAGGTACTTTGCATGTTGTGTATGTGCATCCAAAAGCATAAATTATTGATTACAAATTGTTTTACTAATTCAAACTTCAAATCATTTTTTTTCCTTTGCTTTTATTTTATTTTCTTTCCTATATGGTCCAACCTAAGTTGCACTAAATTCAATAGGTGCTAGTCCAATTTGTCAAGATCACTCCAGTATGAGCAGCTTTTAAATCATGCTCATTTTGTGACAACTATCTTTTGACACTACCAGAAAATGGTCAATTATCTAACCTTAATGACATATCATCCTGACGAATAGATGTGTTCTTTACATAATATGTTTATTTTCCTGGAAAATGCAGCTTCTATCACCTAAAAAATGCACTAGTCACAACAATTAGACATGATTTATATGAAGGTATTCTTCCTATGAAAGCACAAGGAGTTTACATATCGTCAAATGTATTTGCACTCTTTTCACTAATTCTAGATATGCTATCGATATAATGCTTCTAAAATTATGAGGATTTGATCCCTCCTTGTTCTCATATGCACTAAGTGTCCAACCAACACTTGTTGATTTCAATTAAACTGTTTTCATTGTGTTAGTAACATGAATGTTAGACAACTGGTAGTATTCCAAGGAAAAATAAAATTGACCCACGCGATCAAACAAAATTTCATGTTACAACATGTAATTCTGTAGTCGTATAATAGTATTGACGTCTTGTTTCACCATGAATATCCTATGGGGGATCCACATCTAGTCTACTATGTACACAACATTCTACACATTACCCTCGTGTTCATCTCTATTGTTGCCACCAACAAAACATGTATTTGTGTCTAGACTGAAAAACACTTGAAAACAATTCCAAGTTTCAAATAAACAAACTTGGAAACATGGAATCTCAACAGGTGCAATTCACCATTCATATAATATCTATCATGCACATAGATGAAAATAAAATGACCTTAATATGAAATGCAGCAAGCATGTATCATCAAAGAGAAACACATCAGAATCCATTGAAATTTGGAACTGATGATCAAGCTGAATCAATACATTCCATGCACAAGGAGGCGCGGGTCATTGGAATTGTAATGACTGTGTATAATGTAATGAATGTGCAGCAAAAAAATAAGAAAAATGATAAATAGAGTGGGACAAAGTTAGGTGGACTTGCAAAAAAAATAAAAAATCCAAATGACATAAGATCACTGCATCTCTTTCTATCTGCATGCAAAAATTTACACAAGGTTAAACATGAATAGAAGACAAAATAGTAAAATACTAGGAGATGCATATATCTTCCTAAAAGTGAGAGGTTAAGAAGCCCGTGGAGAAGTGTGTTGTAAGTGCAGAATCTCAGATAAAAATTTGCAGGTTAAGGGATCAAAATGGAAATCTCCACAAAACTAAAAATGTCTTTGCTTAAAACATAAGCATAAAGTATTCAGTAACATCAAATGGCTGAATGGAGGATGACTTAAATCAAATCCAAATGGTACTTTAATTATTCCTTTCACATCTGTCCTAAAACCCTTATCAATTTTTCTAGAGAATTTTATGGAATACATATCAAAACCATATCTAATACTAGATATAGGTTGAATGAATCAATCAACCTCGTCTAAAATAAATTCCAATACCACCATAATAAAGAAACCCTACATAAAATACTGAAAAATGACATAAAACCTCTAGCAACTAAACCTAGAATTATATGGAATACAGTACAAATCTCCCACGTGTGCATTGTTGCACTTAATCCACATTTAATGGTGTATAATACAATATTTTAGGGACAATATGGTGTGACTAGGTGACACTATTCTTCAAGGTCTTTGAATGTCAGCATGTAATCCATGTTGCATTAATATCTAAACTCTTACAATAGTAGAGTTTCAGTCTCGAAAAAGAACCGCACTGAAACTTAGATGGCACTATCATATACTATCACACAGTTTCAATGAACCCAGTTATTCTGACAGTTCCAATCAACAATAGACAATTATAAATCAAATGAATAGGTGAAAGTGTCATCTCTTCTAAGAAGAAAAATGGCTTTCAAATTCAAGTAAACGTAGTAATATAAAGGTGCAGAGGTATCTGTTGGTGCCAATATGTTTTCATAAACTTTTGACTGAAATTGCAATGCATTAAGAAACTATTTTATTACAGTTGCTATCAGAAGTAAATGGGACCAAAATAGGCAACCCAGTTCCCACGAGGTTAGTTGCAATTTCGACTGAAAATAAATGCTCATATACTTTCTGCTTTATAATTTAATGTCCTTGGTATACAGACAACTAGAGATTTGGAAATGTGCAACCAGCCCTCGTGATGCCTTGCAGAAGCAAATCTTTACATGTTTTTCCCCTCCAACCCACAGTTTCCAAACTGTACAGCATAAGGAAAGAATTTGAAGATACAAAAGTGCCTTTTATCCTCATCCTTACCTTTCACAATCCCGTCTTACCAGCTTCACTACATAATACAACAAAACTGGAAAGAAGAAATAGTTTCAAAGAAACAAAAGAAGAATTCACCATCAATGAACCGACAAACTAGCGATTGCGTTGGGATAAATGTGAATGAGACGAATAAAAGGCATTAGTGATGATTACTATGATGATTACGTGAATAAGGAGAAGTAATACCAATAGCTAATGTGTTGCTGATATACTAAGTTTAATAAAGGCAAAGATCTGATTAAGAAGGAACAAGGGACTTTTAAACCAGTCCTTAAAAACATGGTCGGTATAAAAAAATAGGTGGCTTATTAGGGTTACGTATGCAAATAGTAAGCCACCCAATAAAGTAATGTTTCATTTTATTTTAAATCAAAGTGTCGGTTCACCTACCTAGGGAATTAAAAGATCGAGGGACATGAAGTGGTGAACTTCAGGGGATAAAGGATTTACTCGAAAAGATTGACCCGAGATGACAAAGAACAGACCAATACCAAAGATGACACCTTGAAGGACTTACAATACAGAAAGAGGTGCTATCACAGCTACAATAACCCTGGAAAGCATAGAGCCAAGTCAACTCTATCACCAAGGAAACCACAGCTATTTGTAATGAAAAAATAGAAGTACAAATATTGCAATTAGATATTATGCCCTTTGCTAGAAGAATATTATAAGTACAACATAGATTAGAATTCCTGTGCATCAAGATTAGGATTTGATGGGTACTCAAGACCATGAAGTGCAGGCATCCTTCTCAAGTTGTCTTCAAAATATGCAGGAATTAACCAATATAATTTATGTTCCAAACACCTGCAAACCATAATGGTATCAATGCCTAGTATTTGCACAAATTACACAGAGATCCTAATAAATACAAAATGTCATTATTAGGTACTTGCTCAAAATTCCTTTTGCGCCCTAGGTCATACAACCCATTAACCAAGCTGAATATTGGATGATAAGACCAATACATGAACATTTTATGGAGCACATGGAATTTGTATGTTACTGTATTCAGATCCAGATCCACTATATGAAAGATTAATGCAGGAGACACAGAGTATCCGATACAAAAGGTCTCCTCAGATGGGTAGCCTTCCATCATTTCAAAAAATAAAACAGGTAATCTGTAGACTTTGCTGCAATCTCGTGCTTATGCAAACTGAAAAAATGGAAGAAAAAGGCTATAGTAAACATAAACATTTGCAGAATACACACATAGTTTCAAAAAACAGATCTAGAAAACCACGGTAAAATTTTTCAAAAACTTGAGACACAAGGAAAAATCACCTCTTCGAAACCCTCTTCGCCAGAAATTTGATAATATCCCTGTAACACAGTTAGGAGAAGCAATACAGAACTACAAGATCTGGGAAATTTGGAAAACTGTAAAAATATTTGAACAACCCAACTTGCCATCTTCTCCGCTTAAATTTCCAATTTGAATTTACACCTACTCAATGCAATGAAGGCCACCATTGACCACCATCGACTGTAACCTACAAGCAGACTCATCACTGATTTTTTTGGCAATTTAACTTTGGGTGCATCAAAAACCCTAATTTTTGTAAGTTGTATCTAATGTCAAGCAGGAAAATCTGAAATAACTGTAAATGAAGAGAGGAGATTTCCCATTCCTTTGCAACTCCCTCATTTTCCGTTGGAGATGCAGGTAACCAGTGAAGATCCATTGGACACTGCAGCTGAGGAAGAGTTGTTCAACTCAATAAAATAGTCCAGAAACCCCAAAAAATATTAAATGAAAACCCTGTCAAAGAAAATAGGACATTTTCTAAATCACCAAATAGATAAATTTCGCTCCCAAATTCTGAGGTCTCCTAATGAACACATTTCTGTCAAAGAAGAGCGGGCATATTCTAAATCACCAAAAATTAGCGCCAAAAATTAGTTGGAGGTCTTCCCACGAGGTTAGGAGGTAAGGATAGTTTGGGTTGGAGGTATTTGCTTTGTTTAGTGTTTTATGTATTGTTTGTTTTTTAAATATTATATATAATAATATATTTATTTTTAATATATATAATATATATATAATACATAATAGTTAGGTTATTTTTTGTTTTTTATTTATTTATATAATATAATATAATATATATAATATTTATCTGTTGTTTATTTATATAATATAAAATTAAAAATTTAATAATAAAAATAAAATTTAAATTTAAGAAAAAAGAAGAAGAAGATAAAAATAACATTTCCATTGCACAACTAGTTAAGGCCTTAGAGTTAGGTTCAGACATTAGAGTTTTATTTTACACCATTAACAATTTATTTATTGAATGTCAACCTAAGGAAATATTAGAATCATGGTAACTCTTTAAAAAAAAAAAATTAAAAAAGGGAGGAATTTTTTTTCATTTCAAAATGGAGGATATTGGTGATTTTTTGTAGGGGGGAGACCTGAGGGAAACTTTAGAACTTTCCAAAATTAGGCGTGAAGAGAACCATGATGAATGGATGCATATGGAGAATTAATTGAGGTTGTGAAATTGACAATATTTAGCTAACAAGACGCAAAATACATAAACTTACCGAAATTTTAACAAACTACTGAGAGGGTAAAATGATGATGGTTTTGTTCAAACAAAATATGAACTTGGCCAGAATGACGAGCCAAACACAATGACACCAACTTTACAGCATGGAAATGCCGAGAGGGAAAGACAACAAATGTCCAAGACTCGACTCAACCACACTATGATGATGCACATGATGCAACTTGGTCAATATGTCGAAGGGATAATATGAAAGAAAAAATGGTGAAATAAGATATGGACATGATAAGCACATCAAACTGGATGTGACAGTATAGATGAAACAATATTGCAAAAAATTTCAGTTGGTTCTCCTATGACGTCATGTTTTGACACTAGCTTGTGTCTCTGTATCCATCTACAATGTTACAATTTACTAAATTTTAACACTGCAGATGGATTCAGAGACCCCCTAGAAAGGGGGTCTCTGAATCTAGGGGGTCTCTGAATCCATCTGTAAGTAGGGGGTCTCTGAATCCATCTGCAGTGTTAAAAGTTAGTAAATTGTACAAATTCATTGTCGAAATTGTAATTAATTTCCATTGCCAGAGTGATAAAACTAAAAAAGACCAATTGTTATGTGGTCATTTTTAGTTTTGTTCTTATCGCGTGACCAAATTGGTCATTTATCTTGGTCATTTTTAGTTTAGTTCTTATCCCATGACTAGATTAGTCATTTATCTTGGTCAATTTTAGTTAGCTCACTTAAAAATTTTCAATTTTGGTCATTTATCCCTTGAAAAAACCGTGGTGACCAAATTTTTTGTTTGCCTGGTCACTTATCTCTCATTTTGTACTAGTGTTTCCTTATTGACATAGGGTAAAATCAAACCTTTGTATAACCCATAGAGAAAAAATAATTAACGATTAAAAGGACCTGGATTTATATAAAACTCAACACCGTGTTTATCATATTTTATATAAATATATACACTCTTCCCACATTTTTTTAATGAAATGCTTATCGTTACAAACTATGACAGAGATTAAAGAAGACATGGTATTCGTTCATGGGAAGGAACAAAACCAAATCATATATATGCTAATAAAAATAGTTTATGGAAGATTGAACTCTATCCTATGAATTCATAAGTGATTTTGATCTATCTAAACTACAAAAAAATAACAGAGTTCATAGATTCGATCCATTTGTTTATCACCACGTTTATTCAACATAAGAAAGCAGAGTTTTTATTTCAATAGATACATAGTCCAAAAAAAATCATTTTATTTTCAAAACCATAAATCCATCAATAGTATATATATATATATAATCGACATAGGTTCGATTGCAATTCTGTATTGGTTTCAACCATATAGTCATAAACTTTGTAAGAATCACAGAGTTATCCACTGAATTCGTTGGTACTATAACCCTATACGTAAAAGAATGAAATACGTATATAATTTATCCCTTAATTATTGTCATCTACAAAGATATAAAGCTGGAAAATAATGTCGCCCTGACTCATCACATTCATTGAAAAAAAACAATCTTTCTAGAAAAAAAAGAACCATTTCAATGCCATAGATAATTTCACAAACTCACAAAACTGAATATACTTACTTGAAATTAACTGAAAAATGACTGCTTGCTTACATTCGATCTGAATAAAATCCTTGATACAGTAATTTTCTCTTATAATTCGGAACTTTTTTTGTTATAAGAAGACAACGTTACCGTAAAAGAAAGAATCACTAGTACAAAATGAGATATAAATGACCAAAAAAACGACCAAAATCCACATATAAATGACCACTTTTGAGTTGGTGACCACTGGTAGCAAATTAGCGGTCATTTATCACGCGACCAAAAATGTGGTCATATTTAGCTTGGTCATTTATTGCTTATCTTATGGTCATATATTTGGTCACCAAATTTATGACCACATTTTTTGTCACATGATAAATGACCGCTAATTTTCTACCAGTAATCGCCAACTCAAAAGTGGTCATTTATATGCATTTTTTGGTCACTTATCTATCATGTTGTAATGGTGGTCGTTTATATGCAAATTTTGGTCATTTTTTAGTCATTTATCTCTTTTTAGTTGTTTCAAAATATATATAGGGCACGGAGGAATCGAACCACCAACCTCCTGCCTATAAGGCAGGTGCTCTACCATTGAGCTAACACCCTTAAATAGAATTCCTTATGGATTGATATGAGAATAAAATTTCCAACAGTTAACACCATATTGTCAAATTCTGGAAAATGGTCACATAACTAGGTAAGAAACAAAGATTACCCAATAGTCACCAAAAAGGGTCATGTTAATGATAACCTTCTTTTTCCAAAATCTCTCAAAAATCAAGAATGCAATTGTATTGTCAAGTTTTTCTCCGAGTGGTACCAAATCAACAATCACAATTGTCTTTTCCTGATCTTAGGCATCTGCATTTGCTCATATTTATTAAGAAAGTATAAGCATCCCATCCTCCAATACTATAGAGGTAAAAATTGAAGTTAGAAACTGCACAAAATACATCAAAAGTTTCACATAATTCACACAAACTGAAACTTTCTCTTACATTGTTCATGTTGGTACAAAAAACTACCTTATCAAAATTTTTAGCTTATGGCAGCAAAATATTAAAAAGTGTTTGGAAATTTCGACAACGAAAGCCTTTTTAGTTTGCATTGGATTTATGTAGTGCATGCCATTTTTGTAGTCCATAAATTTCTTCGCACATCATGACGTAATATCTAACCTGTGACAAAGTGCTAGAAGCTTGGTCCATTCGTTGTTAGCACCTACCAATTTTGATGATTTTTTATAAAATTTTGATATTACTTCTCTCAGGCTATATGTTATTCTTTAAATGTTGAGGTTTTTAATGTTTTTATAAAAAATATATGGCATTTAAGGCAAATTTGAGATCATATGTCATTGATTTTTTAATGTTTTTATAAAAAATATATGGCCTTTAAGGCCAATTTGAGATCATATGTCATCGAGCACCCGAGACCAATGGCCAAGTCCATATTGCAAACACCACAAGGACTGAGAGACAAGGCTAAATTTGCCTAAATACTGTTGTTTACTTGGGGAAATTTCTCAGCAACTCTTTGACAAGGAAAATCTACATAGCTCATGTCTTATTTCTCATGTATCCTCGTCTATATGAAAATCAACAATTTGCATCATGTGTTCATCAAATGAATAACACTCCAAATCTATAACTTTCAAATTTGTCTACGCATTCATCTATTGGATGTGTGTGTAGACAAATAATTCAACATTCTATAGAACACAAGATTTTGCACCTGATCAGAAAATAGATGCTACTTCTCATATAAATGCATTATGTTTATGTAGATAGTAGATACACAGTGCAATCAAACATCATGAAATTTATAACAAAATCTTAAAACTGCAAACAATTACCAAACATATCAAGAATCATGCATGGAAGGAAAATTTGGAGAATTGTACAAGTCTCCCATTGAGATAAACAATTATTTTTTCAACCAAGGATATGCTCATTTTAGCATTGATCTTAATTAGTCAATAAGGCTGCAATATGATATAGAAAGAGATTTAGCTATTTGCCAAGGTACAATTTTTATATAGCTAAGATAATGTTTTTGCATGATTTCCTGCATTTTATAATGTTATTTTCACACATCTCCAAGCCCTGTCAATAACCTTATTCCATTCTCCATTACAAGAAACCGGATCAAATCTTGTAGAGATTGTGCAGAATATAAAAAAAATATTGTAGAGGGAATATAAAATCCATAAAAGTAAATAATATTTAATATTTAACAAATACACACAAATTGGCCATATATTCAGTGGTTTTTAGTAATCACAGATACCACCAGATTTGAACCTGATACAAAATGAGAGATAAGTTAATTGCCTGGCATCACGCGTGAATGTTACCATGATTAGAAACAACAATCTCATCAAAATTACTCCATGTTATTTATTTTTATTACAAACAACAATCTCATTGATATTACTGAATGATTTTATTAGGTATTTGCCAGCTTATCCAGTATATTTTGTTGATCGAGATGGCGATGTGATGAAGGTAAGCAACCCAGGAATGGATATTTTTGCAAAGAGGTCCAAGAATGCCATGTAGATGAGAGGAGCAAATTCATTCAGCTTGAGAAGATTTTGTTCCATGATACATGCTATCTCATTATAGTTGTCTTCGTCATTTGTATTATAGAAAGAGAGAGCCTTTCAAATGATCCCATCAACTATAAAGTTGTTAATATTGTCTTCGAAGTTGTGAGGAATATGTTGGATTTAGGTTGATTGAACGTTAGATTCAATTCACTATTTCACACACTGTACACCGCATACAACCAATGATTAACCTCTTGGCAGTAGAATTCATTTAGCCTCTGTTGATGAAAATGGATCAATGAGGATAGTTTGTGAATAATGAACCTTTATGGTTGTTGCAGTGCCTATGGGAATGTTGGAATGTCAGTGGGCTATAGTTGTGCCCTCTTCAGGCAGCTGATTTTAAATTCTGAAGGGCATTGCGAAGAGGTGAATTATAGTTTCTCTGGGACATGGAGGGCTACAGGGAAAGTTGTAATCATAATGGTCATGTTTTTCGGCAGTCTTAAGGGAATTAAGCGTAACAGTTCCATATTCCTAAATATTGATGATGCTAGATTGTAGGGCTACCTGGATGCCCAAATCTTCTTGACTCCAACATAGATCAATTGGAGTTTGCTATTCCTGTAACTACCCATCACTCCATGTTTTGTAAAAGTAAAGTAGTTTTGTTTGTGATGTTTATAGAGGAAAACCATTGATTTTTTGAGCTTTTGGTAGGGTATGACAGGCAGAAAGTAAATAAGAAGTCTCAGTTTCGGATACGTGTATGTAGTTTTGATGTGGAGATTGGAAAGAAGCTCTGTTTTGGAACTACTGATTGTTGAATTATTATGTTTATAAGCTAATAATGTAAATGTGATTCTCCATTGCTAACTGCTGTACATATTTCCTGGAAGCCAGAGTTTTTGAGGTAAATTTAGTTCCCAGTTTTGTAACTTTGTTGGAATTTCTAGTTTTTCCCATAAGTATAGTATATATTTTCTTGATGGATTTGAGTTCGTCTGTACATGGATGGTTGGTGATGAAAGGGGCAAGCCCAAGAATGCCAAACAATATAGATCACAGACCATACGTTCATCAATTTCAAACATAGAATTTAGATACATAATACAACTTGCCTCAAAAGATAATCAAAACCGGCTTTAGATTATGCAGAACCCTTAGATCAGTAGACCAGTGCATGCAAAGTCTAATTACGTACCAATGAAATGGCACTTAGAATAATCTTCAAAGATAAAATCAGGAGTGGGTACCCTGCATGCATCCACATTTTGGCTTCAAGAATCTCCAGGATATGTGACAGGCTTGACGGATGCTCCCACGAATCATATTCCCCTTGTTTTAAAAATTATGAACCTCCTGGTTCAAAGTTATTGTGCTTTGTTTTCCTCTGCTTTTTCTACCAATCGAACCATGACTCACTCTCGACAACGTCCCATTCATGTACTCTAAAATTCCACATCCACAAAGTGGCTCCTTCTCCAATCGCCTGTGTAACATTCTTCTTTCTATCTCCTTAACATTTTCCTCTCTCCTTCAGAATTTTCAATAGTTTTGCCTCATTTGTATCGAAGGGATCCATTTCCTCAACCATGGCCTTCTTACATATTTACTATTATCTTAATCCATTTTCTCTTCAGTTATAGGATCATCATCACTAATAGATAGAAAAAAACCAGAATTAAAATAAGGGGGGCATACCTTTATGTTTGTTGCCTTTCCTAAACCAATCTCTTCAAGAATAGAGTCTAAGGTTCTTCCCGCATCCTTTGGGAAGCTTTGAATGAGTCACAAACAGGTTTTCATTTAACATTTTCTTATTTCCCAAATATAAATACAAATCCTCTATGCTATTCTATTCTCTTAACTGGGATATGAGGCGTTTCATACCTGATAGGTTTGTAATAGCATTAGACAAGGCCATAACTGAATAGACACCCTTCTTTCTTTTTTTGTGTCCTCGTTCAGAGCAGCAACACTTGTTGTTGCTTGTAACCTGCATCCAAGGCGGTGGCGGTGAAGATCCATAACTTATTAATGAGCAAGACCCGTATGGTTATAGCTCTATATGGTTACAAATCCATACGCTTTGACGACAACATCATCATAATAATAAAGGGAGAGACAACTGCAGTTCAACCTGGCCGACATAAAAGGCGGTGCTATCTACTTCCAGTATTAATGGAAATCATTAGATCTCTAATGTATGTAACCCCTATCACTAATTGAAGAAATAGAGTAAGGATGGCAAGTTCCCACGGATTGTTAGATATTTGGGTCAAATCTCGATGTACAAATATGAATGAATCCTAAAAGCAGACTTTCTTTAGTATAACATAAAATATGTGTGAAGCAACCCAGAAACGTGAAGTACCTTTGCTGTTGAAGATTGCAGGAAAGATTGTAACCGAGATCTTATCCAAGCATGAATTGAGCCTCTTCCGGGGATCAGTCAATGAAGGCCTGTCTTTCTCTTCCTCCTGTACATCCCACAGGGCTTACAGTTTTATTCCTTGCTCCCTCTCTGCATCCTCATCCAACGGGTTCCTTGGGCTACAAATTAGATTGTTGGCCTTCTCCATCCTCACATTACACCACCGAGAAAAAAAATTGACATGAAAAGAAAAATAACAACGGCAACTATTTTGTAGCAGTCTATAATGCAACTCTTGTAACTTATAAAATCAATAAAATGGAATCCTGTGATTTATTCATATGAAGAGTTTGAGGAAGTGTACATGGCCAACGCATTGCAACTAGTGGGTGTTTTTAGTAACCAATTAAGGGCATCCTTCATGGTGCTAACAGAAAACGAAGGGCTTTTGGCTTCATTCACTCCATGGGCGAGTTCTAAAGATGCACAAAGATCCACCAAGCATCTTCCATACAAACCCATATAAATGTTGCCTCCCTGACTTACTATGTAAGTTCAATTTAAAATTATTATAATATAATTTTAGTAGCATTTATTTATAGTTCAGGTTACCCCTAAAACCCATGGAGGCTCCTTATATTTTATGCTATAGAATTAGTAACATGGGTGATAGGGAAGTTAGACTTAATAGTGTGTATCCTAGTGCTGTGTGCCATACTTGTGTTGTGTGCTGTGTCGGGGATGATTCGAGGCCATCTATTGTCAACTTGGAATGTATGTAGGATTTAAAGCGAACCTCCCTATAAATTATTCCAGCAAGCAAGCATCCCGCCTGGGAGCCAAGTAATGTGTGTGAAGCCAGTCGCTAAGTGAAGGAGCCAAGCAACCATCCTGCATTTTTCTCTCTCAGTCCCCTAGTATTTTTTTTTCCAATTGTCCACGTGGGTAATTTGAAATCAGATCCATTATTCCTTCATGTCTCCTCTTCCATCTCTGTGTATGAGAGCCCGCGACCTCCGCTGCCTGATCCGCGCGTCTTGAGAGTGCATTAGGGTTTGCATTGTCTCTTTTTTATTTTATGATGAGAGTGTGTATGGTTTTGGGTAACAAAGGGGCCTTTAAAGGTTCAGAAATACAGGAAGGGTATTGTAAAAAGGAGGGACAATGAATTAGAAATAATAAAAATAAATATTATTATTACTATTATTATTATTATTAAATGGATAAAAAGGGTAACAAAGGGATTTTAAAAGTTAAGTTAAATTTTGGAAAGAGTATTGTGAAAAGGAGGGAAAATGAATTAGAAATGATAAAAATATTGTTTATTATTATTATTTTGTTTTTGAAAGGGGTAAAAAAGGAAATTGTTTTTTTAATAAAATGAATATTGGATTAATAAAATGAATATTGGATTAACGAGGGAAAAATAAAATTTAATCAAAGGGATTAGGGTAGAGGGAGAAATGAATGGGATAAAATAGGACAAAATATTTTTATTATGATTAAGAAATTGAAAGGTAAAATGGGTTTTTCAAATAGCTTTAGTTTATGAATTCTAACAGAATTCTTTTGAGTAAAATGGAGGGAGGGAGGTCTTTTTAATTTTAAAATGGAGGACATTGAAATTTTCTTATGAAGGGAACACGAGAGGGGTTGTTTATAATTTTCTAGACACATATGTGAGGAGAAAAAAGACCAATGGATGTATTTGGTGAATTAATGGATGACCCAAACTTTAGCTATCATGATGCAAAAAAGACAATCGAAAGAGTCAAACATAATCAGAATTTGGAAAATGAAATATAAGCATGATTTGTAAGACGAGTTGAACACACCAATGTTGATTACTTGATATGATGGTGCCCAAGGGAAGAATAAAAAAATCTCGAAGACATGACACCGACATGGAAACACTTAAGACACAACTTGGAAAGTCAATCGTAGGGGTCACAAGGAAGCGAAAATTGCCAAACGAGATATGGAAATGATCAACGCTTCGACCCTGGATACGATGGTGTAGGTGGAATAACCATGAGAAAAAGTTGAATTTGTTCATCCTAGTCATCATGTTCCAACACTTCGAAACATGTTGATGTTGAGGATCAACATCTAGCTAAGGGATCTCTAAATGAATATGCAGTGTTAAAATTTAGTAAAATGTACAAATTCATTGTCAAAATGGTAATTTTCCATTGCTAGGGTGACACAACTAAAAATGACTAACATAAACAATTAATACATATTCTTAGTCATTGTTTGCTAGTCATATTTGCATTCTTATGACTAAATTAGTCATTTACGTTAACTTCATTTTTATGTTAGACGTCACTTGGTATCTAGTTGTATATTTTATCATGTGACTAAATTAGTCATTTACCTTAGTCATTTTTAGTTGGCTTACTTAAAATCGCTTAATTTTGGTCGTTTATCTCTTGAAAAGTTTGCGGTGACTGGCTTTTTTAGTCCCATGGTCACTTATTTCTCATTTTGTACTAGTGCGATATCACACATGCACAATACTGCAAATGGATATTAACATCACTCGTGTCTCTCTATCCATCTACAATTCTACCATTTACTATGGGGTCTCTGAATCCATCTGTAGTGTTAAAATTTAGTAAATTATACAAATTCATTGTCAAAATTGTAATTTTCCATTGTCGGAGTGACACAACTAAAAATGAATAACGAAATGACTAATTCATATTCTTAATGTTATTTCTATGTGGTCATTTTTAGTTTAGTTACTTGTTATTTGGTCACATATTTTAGCATGTGACCAAATTGGTCATTTATAGTTGGCTTACTCAAGTTTGGTCATTTATCCATTCAAAAAGATATGGTGACCAAATTTTTTGGTCATCTGGTCATTTATCTCTCATTTTGTACTAGTGAATCCAAGCTAACATTCATATAAAAAACAATCATGCTACAATGAATTTACCTCATAAAAAAATAAAATAAAAAATCTCGGATGATAAATCCATAGTAAAATTATCTGTCACGTCCCCTCTCGTCGACCCATTGAGTGCAAGGAAGGGAACATGACTACACCTCTGAGGATTTTACAAAAACTCATCCCATTTCAACAAATTCATGTAAATAAAAACACATTTGTAGGTGTATAATTCAAATAAACACAGCAGAAGTGAGATCCACTACATGCATATCTAGCATGCATTGATCTTCATAAACATAACAGTCAATAATTAAATAACATTGCAGAGTTTAATACACATAAATAATACTCATCTTGATGTAATGTTTCCCCAAGCAACTAACTATATCGCTGCAACATTCCACCCAACCATAGATCTCTGCCCAGCCTGTATTCTTTCAGCATTGAGAGACCACCCTCGAGTTGGGCATGATTTCTACACAGAAAAGGGGACTCTCAAGCTCAACATAACCAAAGCAATGGATACCCATCTCAACCCCAACATTCTCTTACACACAAAAAACTCAAATATTGGGCATGAATACACATTTTCAACAATGGAATTTACAAAATAGGGTCCGTGGGTTTTCCCCAAATCTTGGCACACCCAAAAACGAAAATGTGGTAAGAGGAAATCAACCCTAGGGAAGAAACTGATTTCTTCCACAAGTATGTGAGCGTTTAGATGGCCAAAATGGCCTCTATGAAACCCCCAAATCGATTTCTTCTCTTCCCCAATGTTATCCAAAACAAAAACGCCCTCCCTAGCTAGAAAATGAAGGAAAACACAACAAAACCATGGAGGAAAACGTCCAGGTAGCTCCAAAAACATGAGAGACTTAAACTGGTTGATGGATAATGGCATGGGGAGAAATTTCGTGGCTCATTTCTTTCCCAAGAAGCCAAACACAAATTTCCATGAAAGGTGGCTTTCCCATACTCGAATTTGGACAACCATACCTCCCCATTCCCCAAGGCATTAACTACCTCAACCAACTCTTAGGGGAAATGAATGATTGGGTACAAAAGTCAACATGGGTAGTTGAGGGTTTTATGGGTTCTCTCATTGACACTTGGCTTGATTTGATTGGCTCCAAGGATTTGAATATTTCCCTCCCAATTCCTTGTAAAATCATGTCCCCATCTCTTGTTGCATTGCATAGCTAGTTGTGGGTATTTCATTGAAATGCATAATTACATGATATTTGCAATTCCATTGTGCCTGGCTAGCACGTAAACCATATGCATCACTAAATCGATGGTGGGGCCTTGGCCTTGAGCTCCTCACCATGATTTTATAACAATATTACATAATTTACATTTTAATGCAATGGGGTTCAAACCAGGATATTACAATCCCATCCCCCTTGGAATAACACCGTCCTTAGTGTTCCAACATTTAGGAATATATACCCAGTTTACACATGTCCCAAAATTCACAAAATGTGGCAGTTCTGTCCTGCATTTCATCTTATTACTTTGAACTTTTAGGACCAAGTCCTTTGGCTTCCACAAGCTGCTCTTGTTGGCTTTGATCTTCCATCTCTATAGGTGGGCATTGCTCCACAACAATCCCTTCCTTTTATTTACCTTCCAGCTGATCTACAAGTTTGGAATTTTGTCGGTTGTGGAGCCTGATCTCCAGATTCAGAGATATTATTATTCAGCCGTGTCCATACCCTAGGTTTGGTTATGATCCCGGCACGACCCTAGGGGGGTTCGGGGGAGTTTCCACTTCCCTAGCTGGGGGGTGCGGGGGCCAACGGGCCCCTGAGGAAAATTTTTGGGGCTGTTTTCGCCACTAGTTTTTGGGCCCATGGTTTTGGGTAACCTGTGGTATTTTCCCATTGTATTTCCCTTATAAAAGAAAGACATTGTAACACGACTAGGATTGATGTATTAGGTTTTATGCATTGTAAATATCTCTGAGATCAAAGAAGAGAGACTGTGAGATAGTGAAGAGGAAGTATATTGGTTGTGCTGCAGGTTATATCCCTTCACTTTGCTGGACGGAATAATAATAAGGACTGGGAACTTCAGTGTGGACGTAGCCCAAGTTGGGTGAACCATGATATATCTGTGTCTCTCTTGTAATGTGTGTGTGATTATATTTGCATTTCTGTTTATTATTATTGCTCTGCGATCCTGTTTTTCTAACAAATTTCATGGATTCCATCTGTCTTGTTGTCCTGGAAACTATTTGAGGAATATTTTCAGCCAAATCCCATAGCCTTTGGTCTGTTGCCATGGCCAATGTGCACAACTGGCTCTCACTTTGCTCACTATCAACACTTTCCTGGTAACAACTGCAATCAATGGCTTTCAATTTCTCACCTGTGAGATTCATCATGGCAATTCTTGTTAGGCCAAGCATAACACAATATTAAAGTCAGTCAATTATTTTCCCAATTGACATGGAACATCCATGCTTTACTCATGAGACTTCCACATTTTTCATGCTTTCCCAACATACACATGAACTCATTCATGTTCATCCCTTCACAGGAAATTTACTATTTCATCATTCATAATTCATTTGAAGCAATTAAACACAATCTATTTTCAGCCATGACATGCACTCAACAATTTTCTGTTTCTGAAATGCATCAATCAAAAAGGAAAGAGAAGAGTAAGAGTTTCCCCCTCTTAGTCTTGTTCCAATTCGAAGCTACACGACCATTGTGGTTTCATGTTCCTTAGCCCCTTTCACTTCAATGTGAATTCTTGAATTTCCCTTTCTTGGCTATGACACTTAGTGTCTAAGGCTTTTCAACTAGGGAACCCTTCCCCATTGTTGCCTACAGAACCTTTGGCTGCTAGGACCCACACAAGTCCACTAGCACCATATTTCATTACTGCTCATACCAAGCTCTTTAGGACAATCACATGTCCACATGCATTCTTAGGATTCCTTCATAGTCCTTTCTTCCAACAATACCTACACTCAAACATTGAATCAATTCACATGTTTAGTTTATTTTCATAGGGTTTATCTCTAAACAAGAGGTTAAGAAATCATAACTAAATCATGTACAGGTGTATATTTATATTAAACAAGCAAGAAGCTGCAAGATAACCAATTACTTAGTTGTATTGGATGTCTTCACTTTATTCCAGAGGCTCCTTGTTTGCTTTACAAGCCTTGGATTTCCAGTGTATACAATAACGAATGTTGGCCTAGCACGCAGGCTACTCCACAATCATTCGAATAGGAAATGCCAAGCCAATACGTTGAATGGGTTTATCAGGCATCCCATTTATCAATATGCTAACTAGTATGCCAACTGGGGTTTATCAAGTATTCAAGGAATGTTTGGCTAGCACGCCGGTTGCTCCACAACACTTATTTCCCAACTAGTACACTGATTGGATTTACAAAGCATTTATGTTGCCTTCAGGGTCTTTGCTTCCTGCAATGACCAAGGTTTCATGCAAATAACAATAGTGTATCATCCTAGTTGTCATAAGACTTGTTCATGAAATTTTCATTATCTGAAATAAAAAAATGAATGAAAATTAAATACTTATCTGTATTGGGAAGTTCCCCACTACTCCATAAGTTTCCTTCTCTGCTTTACAAGCTTTGGATCACATGTGGGGTGGATGTTTGGCCAGCACACATGCTACTCCACAACATCAAGTAGTTAATTCTCAACCAGTTTACTCTCTGAATTTACCAAGCATTGATGGTGCCAAACCAGTCCCATACCTGGTTTTCCCTCTCCATTACCAAGCCAACACATCCGTCTAGGTCATCAGCCAATGGAAGGAAACTGCACCACAAACATTTCTAGTTGAAGGCTCTACTATAGAGCCATAGGAATCTCAAGGTTTTCAGTTAGTCTCGGTACCCCACCTTACTGCTGACCCAATAGAGATTTTATGCCTTCATCAATATCACCACAACCCTTCACACACACATCAACTCTTCATCCACACAAGGATGGAAATCCTCCTCCTATGAAAACCAAGGGTTCCCTCTAGGAACTCTATAGGTGGCTTTCTTGGCTGCAGGCTAGCATGGCTCCACAATACCCATTCACACTACACAAGGATGATACCCCTTTTTCTACTACATAGCTCCTCAGGCCTATCCATCCCTTCTAGTGTTCTTTAGTGTGAGCATAAAAATGTTACCACACCCCATACAGTCCTTTTGAGTACCTTTTCTTCACTTTGCCTCTTAATGTGTAGCACCAATTTGCATCTATGTAAACTGACAACACAAGAAGTATAAGCAAGCTCATCAATATTGCTTCTCTAAAATTGTAAACATATTTCATAACATTCACTATCAAGTATTGAAACACCAGGAATGCGTCCATTCCCTTAGGGTGTAGTCAATATTGACAACCCTATCATAACCCAACACCAGAAAGGTATGCATCCCTTTTCGATGTGAGCCATGTAGACCCTAGTCACACTCAAGCAGTATGGAATAATAATGAAATAATAAAACATGCTCTGCATATTAAATCTAATAACCAGACATGTATAGTCTTAGTTAGGGTTACAGAATAATCATCCGTTTTACAGATGTATCTTTTCTTCATTTGCCAAGAATGGGGGATCCCTTCTCTGAGTCAACAGTCCTTCATTTTACCACACCAATCTTTTCACATTCCATAACCCACACATGCCTTATTGGCATAATTTTATCATCTCACTCACATGGTTTTCCAACATGCAGTACAACTGAGATATTATCAAAATTTTACAATGGCATTTTACCTGAAACCCATTTCCAAAGCATGGGATCCTTCCCATGGAGTTTGGCTTCTGCAGGCCATCACACATGGTGTTTCTGCAAGATGTATTCTTGACACACTCCTCAAACAACCAAACAGTCAACAACATTTAACAATAAAATTCAAATTTAATTGTTCCATAACCAATCAATGGAATTGATAATTTATTTCAATATGAATTTGCAATTCTGTCTACTACAGAAATTGATTTGCTCAGCCATGAGGCTATCCTCATATTGTTTGGCTCTTGTAAGTGGCATCACTCTGTCCATTATGGATTTATGTTTGCTACCATATATGGACATCCACCTACAACATGTCCTTTTGAAACAATTTTATATAAGCCAAACAATCATTAGCAATTATTAGTAAAATTTCAAATATGAAATTTACAAATATGTTTTCGTACAAAAATTAGATTTGCAACCATGAGATTATTCTTATAAACTTAAATCAGAAAATTTTCAGATCTGTTTCATGTAGAAATCATATTTGTGAACCATGAGATCCTTCTCACAATGTTTAGCCTTTGCACATGGTATATCTCGGTCTTTACTATGGACTTATCCTTATTGCCATACTCAAGAAATTTCTACCTGAAATATGAAACTTTCAATCATCCAAACACGTTGTGAGTATCTATGTAAATAATATTCTCATTGCTACAGCAGTCACTAAAGTGATCTCATAATTATAACACTCATAATAAAATTGCAAGACACAGTCACATTATCCCTGCAATTTAAATGAAAACTCCAATATTCATTACTTCACAGCCATATAATTTTATGCAACTTTGTCCTTTCAACAGAGCACTCTGGTAGACCATCAAACATGACTACCTTGTTCACACAGTCTTTCTCCTGCATTCATAGAAGCTCATGAAATGATCCCATAATTACCATTAATTCATCATTTCATCTATTATCTAGTTGCAATGAAAGATACATAACACAACTATGCATTCACATAATGCATCTCAACATGTACACCCACACACATGCATGTACACCTACAACATTCACATAATCTTTTAATGTGCACTCACTCAATGCCTTCTTTCATGGATTCATGAATACCATAATGTCGTGTCATGCTTTCCACCATGATGTTGTGGAAAGTATGACTATTTCCTCAACACATCACCTAACCATCTCCCCAGTCACTTGGTTAACTAGTTGGGTGCCTTCCTTCTCCACCCGAACAACACATCATGAGTTTACTCACTCCTAGGTTGTTGGCAAAGAGGTTTCATCCCAAATGAACACCAATAGGGGGTTCATGGGATACTTGTGTAACGCTGTAGCATTACTATTCCAACCACATTATGGCCTTAACCATGACTATCTCATATGGCATGCACTACCACAATAGGACCATAAGTCCTCACTTGCTTTGGTTGTTAAACTCATAACCAAAATACACAAATGGCATGATATATTCTCATATAAATGCATTTACAATTCAAAACAACTAGATGGTATAAGGATCCTTGTCCTTACTACCCTATACCTCACCATACCATGGGGTATGACAATAACATGGATGCATTCAATTTTATATGCATACCATTTTATGATTATTAAATAAGGTTCAAGGGATTCTTACCCAATACCCTTTCAACACTTAAACAATTAGCATGAATAACCATTACCTACATGGCTCTCATTAACATCTTTGATGTTACCTGATCAGTTGGCCTCTTGCAAGGATTTCAGCATCCCACCACCAACCTCTTGAACATAGATTTGTTGCCCCAAACTTTCTTCATAAGGTTGTTGGTCATATGCAACAACATCATCCACATCTTTAGCCATGCTTCGGTTGTCTTCGGTCTTACAAACAATGCGAACACAACTAATTATTAGCAACCACAATAATTATCTTAAGTGGCTCATTGCATATGTAAAACCTCAATATTTTACCAATATGCAATATCATATACATGCACAAACATTTTCACATGCACTATGCAATGTCTATTAATATTTCAACTAGTGCATATTCACTTCATCTATCTAATCTCTTGTATTTTCAACATTCCTATGCCATAATTTTATGTATATAAAGCTCATACAATAGAAAGAGAGGAGTTAATGAATTCTCCGTTTCCAATTCCTCATTATAGCATGGAATTTCCTCTTCCACATCATAGTTGATCCAATTTCATGGCCTCTCTACCATGCACACAAACAATTATTAGCTATGATATTCTCACCAAGTAGCAATTCAATATATATATACACGTGTATAACATTCATTCTATCTACTTTCCAAGCATACAATTATTATGTTATAAACATAAATAGTTTAAGGTGAGAGATTTCCCTTTCATCCTCCATAATGGATATTACAACCAATTACTCTTACTCAGGATTCCACAACTCCTTTATGCAATTCATAGTGCACATTCCAAGCATAGAGAATGCCTTTCATACATTCAATGACTATAAATCTTTCCATTTCGCGCAATCCGGCGCATAAGTTCAAGGCCATTTTCAATTTTTGGCACCTCAAAATATCCTTGGAAAACTGCTCAAATTTCCCTGTTTCGGTGGACTTGTGAATTCTCCTTTGACCTGTTTCGTAGAAAATTTCCGTTTTACGCCGATCGATGCAACCTTCCATCCTTCACCAACCGTTTCGACAAGTTTTCCATTTCTTTCCGATCAACGGACTTACCCTTTTCCGCCGACCATTTCGACGCACTTCGAAATTCCCCCCGATCGACGAACTGAACTTTTTTCGTCGACCGTTTCGGCGCACTTCGAAATTCTCCCCGATCGACGAACTCATCTTTTTTTGCCGACCATTTCAGTGCACTTCGAAATTCTCCCCGATCGACGAACTCAGATTTTCCGCTGACTGTTTTGGCGCACTTCGAAATTCTCCCAGATCGATGAACTCGTCTTTTTTTGCCGACCATTTTTGCGCGACTTGTAATCTTGCACCGATCGACGGAGTAATCATTTTTGGGCCAAAATGCCTTTTCGACGAATTTTCCCGATTTTTCATCGAAACACATCGACGACGATTCACTTTCTTTGCCGACCGTTTTGAAACTCTTGCCGATTTTGCGCCGACACAGACTTAGCACAAACTAAAAAACGGTTAGAATTTTTTTGAAATTTTTATTTCTTTTCTGATGATTAGTGCTGGGAAGTAAGGGTTCTTACCTTTGCAACTGTGATAGGTAGCCCATGCAGGCCCAATGTTGCAACCTCGTGGTTTGATACCAATCTGTCATGTCCCCTCTCATCAACCTAGTGCAAGGAAGAGAACATGACTACACCTTTGAGGATTTTACAAAAACTCAGCCCATTTCATCAAATTCATGTAAATAAAAACACATATTCAGGTGTATAATTCAAATAAACACAACAGGATCAAGATCCACTACATGCATATCTAGCATGCATTGATCTTCATAAACATAACAGTCAATAATTAAATAACATTGCAGAGTTTAATACACATAAAGAATACTCATCTTGATGTAATGTTGTCTCAAGCAACTAGCTATGTTGTTGCAACATTCCACCCAACCATAGGTCTTTTCCCAGCCTGTATTCTTTTAGCACTCAGAGACCACCTATGAGCTGGGCATGATTTCTACAAGGAAGAGGGGACTCTCAAGCTTAGTATTGACCAAATCGCGACCTCAGAGTCGACAGGTGTCCACCAACTGTCGACACATACCGCAGTCTCCCTGGGTACCGGCCTGGGCAGGTTTGAGCCCACCCAGCAACACCTGCAGAGCGGATGAGGTCTCACCCGAGGCGTCCAAGAAGAGCAGACGGAACCATGTTTCCGCCGAGGGAGGAGGTGAGTTGCGGCAGTATGATACCAACAACAATTCTAAATATTCATCATGAAGTTAATGCACATCACTTTAATCGCAGCATTTAACATTGCAGTAAACAGATATCTATAACATATTATTGCGGCATTCACATCATAGCAACAGAAATGGATAATTGTATTAAGACAAGACAATAACATAAGTATCGAGCGACATTACAAGCAGATTGCACCAAATCATCATCCTTCTATTACTGTGGCAAACCAAAAGCAGTACATAAATCTCTGTGCAACTCCCCACATTATATTTCTATCAATCTTCGCATACAGCTCTATTTCTATCTTCTATCCATCGACTCTCCCCTCTCTAACACTTACAATTCTCATCTATTTATAGGCTTCCGCCAATTACAATACTTGTCCACTTTCCTAACCGACACTTATGGACAATCCACTAATTGACTTGGTCTAATGACCCAAAAACCCGCATATTGCGGTACAATTGACTGAATATTACAAAATACATGACCCAAAACCCGCCAACTGCAGTATACTTGACTCAATATTACAAAATACATGGTCCAAGTGACCCAACACCCGCTAACTGTGGTATACTTTGGCACCAAATACTCCTTTCGTGCCTTCATCCAACGTGTCGCGGCGTCAGCAGTACCACGATCTTACCTCATCAAACTGCCTGCCAATAGGCCCCCAACACAATCTTCTGGCTCGCCCTCGAGCCACGTCAACTGCATCTATTCTTGCTGTCTGGATCACGCAAGGTTGTTTCCTTCCTTCGGCTGTACAGATCCTCGGCTACCAATTCTGTAAGCCCTACACAAGAGTAGGCAACCCCCGACTCGCTGTCAGGTACATCGCGAACTCATCCTCCAGTCGCATGGAATAGTGCAGACTGAAAAGAAAAGAGGACGAACAGTATGAAGGGGTGAGAACGGTGGACGACTTTGGCACATCTATTTCATGCCAGCGCCCATCGTCGACTGAAGTCATGGAGCTACCGCCCCAACCAGCGTTCTGATAAAAAATAACACAACTCTTCGAACAACTACTGCATACTAAATCATGCGGGACCGGCCAGGGGTCCATCTCATTGTCGACGCATACCGCAGTCACCCTAGCACCGACCCAGGCATACATAGGGGAAGTGCACCGACCCAGGCATACGTAGGGGAAGTGCACCGACCATGTCAAGGCGCTCAAGGACACTCATTGTGTGGACCTGCAGGGCCCCTGGGGTGCTGCCATGGGAAACAAAGTGAAGAATTTCCACAACCTCCTTGGAATTCCTCACAACTCAACTCCCAAGTTGATTAATCAGCATAACCACTCTATGTCGGAACAAATTCTGTATGGTGAACTACCAACTTCTTTGGTTACTTATAGCAGGACCTTCCCAGGTCACGATGGGGGGAATGATGCCCCGGTACCTCTCATCTGTGTGTATGAGCCGGTCGACTGTCACAGTGGAGGGGGGCGACCATGCTGCCAACAAAGCTCCCACGTGCCACCATGTGAACAACCCCGCTGCTCGTCCTGGCCCAGTGTGCAGTGTGAAAAACATGCCATCGTCATGTGTGAACCCATCCGAATCAGTCAGGTGCAATCATGTGTAGAGATGGTGGCTAGTAATCACATCACGTCACCGTACTCTCCCAAAATCGTCGTACAAAATCCATCGTCGAGCCTGAGCGCAATACTGTCATGAGTCTCTGACTATGCTAACTTGGCGGCACAAGCCGTCTGCCGCTTGCACATACCTTCTTCTGTCGGTGCGCCATCTGCCACTAAGCAACCTGCAACAATCATCATCATTTTTTTTTTTATACCCAATGCGGCTCAGACATCGCACTGCTCCAAGCCCACGCGATAGGGCTTCAACCTGTGACCATTTCCAGCTTGGGGAGCATCCCCCCATCCAATCGTTGCAACTGAACCGCTCCTCCTGAAGTAATACTATTGATGCGGTAGGGACCCAGCCAATGCATCTGCAACTTGCCTGGATGTTTCATAAACTTACTGTCGTATAGTAACACTAAGTCGCCTTGCTGAAACTGTTTGTTTTTTATGTGGCGATCTTGCCATGCCTTCTGGTGGTCCTTCTCTACCCCTTGGTGAAAGCCAATGATAAATCGATTCTCTTCAAGCTCCACCAATTGTGCTAGACATTCATCTAATGCTGCAACATCATCCATGCTCATAACAGCCGCAATTCGGAGACTGGGAACAATGTACTCCATAGGCATAATTGCTTCCTTCCCATATACCAGCTTGAAAGGTGTCTGACCAGTCAACCTTTTACATGTGGTGCGATAGGCCCACAATACCGCTGGAACTTTCAAATCCCAGTCGTCACTGTTCGCATTACACACCTTTGTCAATGCATGCTCCAATACCTTGTTAAACCCCTCCACCATTCCATTAGCCTGTGGGTGATAGGGTGTACTTTTCTTATGTTGGATCTGCAATTCTTCAGTTAGTGTGTTGATAGTGCGATTGAGAAAATGGCTGCCTTGATCACTCAGCAATATCTTGGGGCAGCCGAAACGAGTGATAATGTGGTCAAACAAAAATCGAGCAGCCGCTGCGGCGGAGCAATCCACTACAGGTGCTGCCTCAGCCCATCGGGTCAAGTATTCTGTCGCTGTGATAATATACCACGCACCTGTGCGTTTCCCTGGCGGATGGATCGGTCCTACAAAATCCACAGCCCATTTTTCGAACAGTTGTAATGTTACTTGAGGTAGCAGTGGCATCTCATCACATCTGGATGGCTTGCCAGTTCGTTGACAAAAATCACAAGACCTCGCGCAGTCTTTCGCATCATTATGTAATGTGGGACACCAAAGCTCTGCACGCAGTACTTTCTGTGTAGTCGCCCAACCACCATAATGTCCTCCTGCGACTCCACCATGTGCTTAAGCCAATATCTGCGCTTTCTCATGCGGAAAGACACATCTGCGCAATATCTCATCAGCACCTAATTTATAGAACTCTCTCGCGATCAGTTGAAAGTTGGTAGCTTTGACAACCAATTGCTTCTTTTGAGTAGTGGTAAAGTCATCGGGCACGGTGCCGGACACCAAAAACTGAAGGATGTCATCAAAACCCTAATCTGCAGCGGCAACGTGAAACAGTTGGCCGTCCGGCAACTCATCGTCGATATTAGTCGGTTCCTCCCCTGTATCAATCCGTGACAAATGATCTGGTCTAGCATTCAATCGCCTCGGTTTCACAATGACTTCGAAATCAAAATCCTGAAACAAAAGTAGCCATCAGCAGATCTCCCTCCCCATCACAGGCTTATTGACCAAGTATTTCAATGCAGAATGATCAGTGAACATTTTAAAATGGCCACCCAACAAATAATGTCTGAATTTCTGCAGCGCATAAACCATGGCCAGACCTTCGCGTTTGGTGGTAGTGTAGTTGCGTTCTGCAGAAGACAGCTTCCGAATGGAAAAAGCAATGGGATGATCAATGTTGCCTTCACCTGGTTGAGCCAATACAACCCCTAGTGCGATCGATGAAGCATCAACATGGACATGGAATTCCTTACTCTAGTCCGGAAAGACCAAGATTGGGGCTGATGCCATCTTCGCTTTGAGCATTTCGAAACTTTCCTGACATTCCGGATTCCACTGGAATGCCGTATCCTTCTTTCGCAATTTTTCTATAGGGGCAGTAATCACAGCATACCCCCTAATGAACTTGCGATAATATCCTGTGTGACCCAAGGTCGCGCAACTGCTTAACGGTGGTTGGCGGTTGCAACCCCAAAATAAGCGCAATTTTGGCTGGATCAACCAGTAGTCCCTGCTTACACACAATATGACCCAACAATATCCCAAACGGCGCACAAAAAATACATTTCTTCAAGTTCAGCGATATCTGATGCTGTCGGCATCGCTCAAGCATTAACTGTAGATTGGCCAAATGCTCACGAATCAAGCCATAAACGGTCCAATCATCCATACATACCTGCAGAAACTTCTGAATAAAATCTTTGAATGCAAGAACAATGACCCGGGAGAATATCGCAGGTGCATTCTTCAAACCAAACGGCATGACCGTGTACTGAAAGCAACCCCATTCAATAACAAAAGTTATCTTATGGAAATCTTCCTTGGCAATGCGAATCTGATGGTAGCCAGAGAATCCATTAGTGAAAGAGTACATATCCTGGCCACCCACTCCTTCAAGTACTTCATCAGTAAACGGGGCCGAAAAAGGGTCATGCAAGTAGGCATCGTTCAACTTCCGCAAGTCGACACAAATGCGCATTTCGCCTGTTTTCTTGTCCTGCACCACCATAGGACTGATCCATTCTGACTCTTCCACAGGTTCGATAATACCAGCATCCAGCATCCGATCAAGTTCTTCCTTGACCTTTTCTTTATGTCGCGGATTTAGCCGATAAGGTCGCTGTCAGACTGGCTTAGCATCTGGTTTCAATGGAATCCTCATCTCTCCTAAATCACCCAGGATTCCCTTCATTTCGGAAAACTTCATGGGAAACACGTCTTGAAATTCATGCAGTAACTCGGTAACCTTACTCATCATCTCATCATCCCAATAATCCCCAACATTAGCAAACTTGGGAGTAGCTTCAAGGCCGATATTCGTCTTGCGAAGCTGCAGTGGTTGACTGAATGGATGACTGGTCACAATAGGTGGGACTACATCGCGACTTCCTTCAGATTCAGGAATGTTGACATTCTCGGGATCATCATCGTCCTCCGAGCCACTACTGATGTTGAAGCACTCCATGAGAGACTGCATCTGACAGTGGATGTGCAGGTCGACAGGGTAGGCCGCCGGAACAACCTGAAATATTACATCGCGGATGAGCTGCAAGGTGTTATGGACATCACGGTTGGCATCCGCAAAAGTGAACGTATGAGTGAAACAAATCGTCAACTCTCCCCATGTTGTAATGTCTCAACGCAACTCGACGGCAGTGTACCACGAGCGTGGTATCTCATCCAAAGTATGGACAAACGCATGGACCCACTCATCTCTGGGTTGCGTTACCCATAATCGTCGACACTCCATCTGGGATCAGTCTGACCATCATACTTGCCAGTGTGATAAACCTCAGTATCGCCGAATCGAACCATCATCAACCTTCAACACTGTGACCAATTTTTAATGAATTTCTTATGTGTCTCCCACCAGTGTGTTGGAGCAGCCTTCAGTGCTTCCTCCAAGGCCAACAATCACTGTGGTTCTGGGACGCGGTCTTCAAATTATGCTACAAAGGTGTTTAAGCCAGGCAACCCATCGTAGACAGGAAATGTGATCGTTTCCATTGCAACACGACATAAGGATTGCGTAACTAAACCACATTTGTGGATGGATACTCCATGCATTCGATTATGCCAATGCTCCAATGCATCATCAGAGTCAGAAGACGCATAGCTCTCACTGCGCCACTCCAACTCACCATATGTGGTAGGATGAATATAATCTTCAGAAATATTGAATGCATGGTCCCATCCAGCGCGATCGTCATCTTTTACAGGTTCCACGTATCGGTGTCCTTCAGCCGAATCCAAAGGGGTGATAACTCTGAAATCGCAATTCTCAAAGGTCATCATGCGCTTCTTAAAGTTGATTACAGCTCCACTGTCGTTAGCCCATCCGATCCCCAAGAGTGTTGGATAAGAGCTTCCTTCCTCAACCACTTCAATAAGATCAAAATCAGCATAAGTCTTCATGCCCTCAATATCAATCATGAGCCATGGAACTCACCCAATTGGAGTTACATTCGCATGATTAGCCAACCGGAGCTGCACAGGAGACCAACTCAATGGGGGACTCCCCATCTTCTGCCACGCCTGCTTGGTTAAGATGTTAACATCCGAACCAAGGTCAAGAATCATAGAGTCAACATCATAGTCACCAATCTGAATATTCATTCGCATTTCCTTACCAGTCTTCCGTTGCTGTAAGGAGTTTACTGCTAACTCCTACTGTCCTTTCAAAAATCGCTGCAACCATCCCTCAATCTCAACCAGGGAAGCTGGGTCTCGTGCCAATGACAAACAGCTTTCAAGGAACTTCTTCAATATCCCTGGTGGTGGTCAATCAACGTCTGATGTGGCATCAAAGACAGGAGGCATATCGCAAACAACAACCTTACCGTAATCTTTCTCCAAAGTGCGACGTGCCTCCAGGAATGTCTCCGACTCCGCATCGATGTCGAAATTTACCGTCTTCTGAACAGCCAAAAGAATGAGTGGTCACGAACCATCTTCCCCAGTCGTCTTACCTCCACGAGTGACAACAGCCACCGAAGCATCTTGTAGTCGCGGTTCTGCCAAAATAGTCGCAATATTGGCACCCTGTGTCTGGTTTTGCGACAGGTTCCCTGGTTGATTTATGTTAGGATTAGCGTTCGGCGGTGGTCACGGGGGTTGGTTCTGCATTGGTTGTTGCACCGGGTTCTGTACCGGTTGCTGTACTGGGTTCTGTAGCTGCGGAGTGCTCCCAGCCTACCATCTTGCAATCAACTGTGGACAATTCTCTACTGTATGATCATTACCGGAACAAAACGTACACTGATTCTATATCAGTGGGCAATCGCGCTGATAATGCCCCCATACCGCACAGTGGTAACATTGAATAGGTCCACGACCACCTCAGCCTCCTCCTCCACGACCAAATCCACCACCGCGTCCTCCCCTGTAGCCTCCCCGGTAGCCGGCCTGCTGCTGGTATTGTTTCTACATTGGTGCTGCTGGAATCCCTTGTCCTTGTGGTGCATACTGCGGTTTCTGTACATATTGTGGCTGTGGGGGAGTCATCTATATCAGAGCGTATTGCCCCATGAACTGCTGCGGTTGCTGTTGCGGTAGCGGCTGGGCTACCTGCGGTTGCAGTTGTGGTTGTTGCACGACGCACTGATCCTCCTTGATGTAGAATGCATCACACATCCTCTCCTGCAGCAACCCATATGCATGGAAATCCTTGTCATCATGACCCACCAACTTGCAGAATTTGCAATAAATATTTCGTGGGGTTGTCACCATTTTCTGCATATACAGGCAACTATCATGACTGTGCCCAAATACCGAACAAACGTGACACCACGACATACTGCCGCCATTCAACGGGTTTGGTGCACCTGACACCAAATAATTATGTAAATCCGGACAATTATCCTTCGTATGCCCTTCTCTTCGGCATCGCGTATGCCATAATTCATCACATTGTTGCTTGTTTTTCTTCAAATCTTGCAACTGTATAGTCAGGTTAGCGAGCTGTGTCTGTATCTACGACATCCCAGCTGCATTATCTCCAATCGGTGACGCCTCCAATCGCATTGCTCTAGAGCTTCACTGGGCATCGATATGTTTTGCTGCATCAGCGGCAGCCGAATGTGGGGTAGCAGTGCCGCAATGAACCATTCTTTATGTTGGACAATGCTCATATTGAACCTAACCTTTGCCATCAGTGTCTTGAATCGCTGGTCGAAATCCCATACTGTCTCATTGGGATACTGCTTAATTTCCTTCAATTCAGTAATATATTGAGCCTCCGACTTAGGCCGTCTAAATTCAGCAATCATCCCATCTCGAATCTCATTTAGTGACTTCTCTGGGGCCCCCGTAGGGACTAAAACAAAATTCATGAACCAATCTAATGCACGACCTCGTAAAGTCGTGGCTAACTATCCTTTCTTAGCATTGTCATCAGTGATCTGTTTCACAGTCCAAACCGCTTCACACAAAAACCAATACTGTTATGGGTTGTCTGTCGCACTTCCATGGAACAACGGTAGCTTAGCATCATCACTCGCCATATTGGGCTTCCTTCCTCCTGTCGCTGTGCTATTACTACCAATTAACTTCTGCGGTGTCGACGAACTCGGTGGCGTCGAAGTAGTGTTTCTTGCTGGCTGAGAGTTAGTGAGCGGAGGTGTGGGTACATTGGTGCTGGGGTTTGGTCCTGCCTCTATCCTGGGAATATCCTGGTCATCTCTATCAGGACTGTGAGGTCGCTTCGTCTCGTGTGGTCTTCCTTCGTGGTTTTGCGGTTCGATCGCAGCAGGACCTTCTCCCATCCTCCGCCTTTTCTCTTGTCGAAACCTTGCTCCTCCTCTCATAAGACCACTTTCTTCCTTGGATTTTCTCACAGTCTCCTCATGGTCTGCACCCATATACCCCTTTACCATTCCATGTACCATTCCCCAGCAGTTGCGGTACCCATGGCCTCCGCCCACCAGGTTGTCTACTGATCAAGGTGCATCTTTAATATATCCTTTTCGCAGATTAGCATCTTAATTGACAGTTGGAGCGACAGCAAAACCTTCCCCTCGGTCCTTGGAAGAAGTATATTTCGGCTTCGCTATAGGATTTCTTCGTATGGACCGCAAATTCACTGATTTATCCTTCCAAGATGCTATCAAGCCAAACTTCGACAGCCCGCGATGCCTTATTATCAACTCCCTGCAGTTCCTGAATCAATTCCGGGGTCCAAGTCGTCGGCTCACCACCCTGGAAGTTCCTCTTCTGGAAGGTCAGCTTTGACAACCATTCATACAAAATGACTGAGAATTCACAGAAAAACCATTCATGCGGACCTTCGTGAATATATATTCCCACCCAGTGATCTACCGTTAGTCGCATATTTCGACTTTCTTCTTTAGCAAACTCCTGCAACTTCTGATCGAACCATTTTTGTATCTCCGGCTTCGTCGGGTGCCACAACATGACCTCCTTCTACTCTGCACACGGTCCCGGCAACGGAACCATTTGTTGACCAAATCGCGACCTCACAGTCGACAGGGGTCCACCAACTATCGACACATACCGCAGTCTCCCTGGGCACCGGCCCGGGTAGGTTTGAGCCCACCTAGCAACACTCGCAGAGCAGATGAGGTATCACCCAAGGCGTCCAGGAAGAGCAGACGAAACTATGTTTCCGCCGAGGGAGGAGGCGAGTTGCTTCAGTATGATACCAACAGCAATTCTAAATATTCATCATGAAGTTAATGCACATCACTTTAATCGCAACATTTAACATTACAGTAAACAGATATCTATAACATATTATTGCGGCATTCACATCATAGCGACAAAAACGGATAATTGCATTAAGACAAGACAATAACATAAGTATTGAGTGACATTACACACAGATTGCACCAAATCATCATCCTTATATTACTGTGGCAAACCAAAAGCAGTACATAAAGCTCTGCGCAACTCCCCGCATTATCTTTCTGTCAATCTCCGCATACAACTCTATTTCTATCTTCTATCCATCGACTCTCCCCTCTCTAACACTTACAATTCTCATCAATTTATAGGATTCCGCCAGTTACAATACTTTTCCACTTTCCTAACCGACACTTATGGACAATCGACTAACTGACTTGGTCTAATGACCCAAAAACCCGCATATCGCGGTACAATTGACTCGATATTACAAAATACATGACCCAAAACCCGCTAACTACGGTATACTTGACTCAATATTACAAAATACATGGTCCAAGTGACCCAACACCCGCCAACTGCGGTATACTTTGGCACCAAATACTCCTTTCGCGCTTTCATCCAACGTGTCGCGGCGTCAGCAGTACCGCGATCTTACCTCATCAAGCCGCCTGCCAACACTCAGCACAACCAAAGAAATGGATACCCATCTCAACCCCAACATTTTCTTACACACAACAAACTCAAATATTGGGCATGGATACACATTTTCAACAATGGAATTTACAAAATAGGGTCCGTGGGTTTTCCCCAAATCGTGGCACACCCAAAAACGAAAATGTGGGAAGAGGAAATCAACCCTAGGGAAGAAATCGATTTCTTCCACAAGTATGTGAGCATTTAGATGGCCAAAATGGCCTCTATGAAACCCTCAAATTGATTTCTTCTCTTCCCCACTATTATCCAAAACAAAAACACCCTCCCCCGCAAGAAAAATGAAGGAAAACACAACAAAACCATGGAGGAAAATGCCCAGGTATCTCCAAAAATGTGAGAGAGGAAAACTGGTTGATGGATAATGGCATGGGGAGAAATGTCGTGGCTCATTTCTTTCCCAAGAATCCAAACACGAATTTCCATGAAGGGTGGCTTGCCCATACTCGAATTTGGACATCCATACCTCCCCATTCCCCAAGACATTAACTACCTCAACCAACTCTTGGGATAAATGAATGATTGGGTACAAAAGTCAACATGGGTAGTTGAGGGTTTTATGGGTTCTCTCATTGACACTTGGCTTGACTTGATTGGCTCCAAGGGTTTGAACATTTCCCTCCCAATTCCTTGTAAAATCATGCCCCCATCTCTTGTTGCATTGCATAGCTAGTTGTGGGTATTTCATTAAAATGCATAATTACATGATATTTGCAATTCCATTGTGCCTGGATAGCACGTAAACCATATGCACCACTAAATCGATGGTGGGGCCTTGGCCTTGAGCTCCTCACCATAATTTTATAACAATATTACATAATTTACATTTTAATGCAATGGGGTTAAAATCAGGATATTACATTATCTAACAAAAATACTCTATCCAAGGTGATAGAAGAAAGCAAACTATGAGCCCTTAGATCCGAGCATTTGAACCTTTCTCTAATACCACAATGTAACATACCCAAAAATTACAATGTAACATACCCAAAAATTTTATAAGCAAACTAAACTATTGTGGTTTTAAACAATCATTAAGACGATCAAGTAGTAAAAAATTTACTTGAAACAAGACAAACGACAACTTGGAGAATCATCTCTTCCCAACCATAGTAGAGAGCAATGCCACTGTTAGCCCAACTCCACCCCCAAGCTAGATTACCACCATGCACTAGAACGTCAAGCAACACTTCCAGATGACACTCTCTCTCAAAGTCCGTAACAAACAATGATGGACTTATGAAAGAGAGAAAACACTCAACCACAGTTTCTCCATGCACAACATGGCGTCCCGTGCTATCTCAGTGCACTAATATATATAGTTTTTCCCAAGTCTTGTGACATCCCAATCAAATCTTCAATCAATCCATAAATCCCTATGATTTAGGATCTTGTCTGGTTGTTGAGTTTTAGATTGGATTTGATTGGTAGAGATCTCTCTTGCTTGCTTACACATGTTCTCTGTGCCATGGTGGTGTCCCCTCATTTAGCTGAACTCTCCAAGTGCCTTTTTCTTTTATTTAATAAAAAAAAAATAGTTTGTTGTGCAAAGTGTCACTTTTTGTTTTTTTGAGTTTTAAATAACTCTTACATAAAAATAATTAATAATTCAAAAATAAATAATAATATTTTGGGGTATCACATTTAACATCGACATTCTAATAATTAGTGGAAAACTCTCACTGTCAAACCTACCCACCATAAATTCTTGACTTCAAAATAAAATGGAATCACCTGCAAGTTAGAGGAGAAGGCAACATATGATTATTTAGTATTGATGTTGGTTAGCTCTGTGAAGATTGGGTTGTGAGGTGTGGAATCTGTTAAAGTTGATAATGTCTCTCAACTGTGAAACTTTATCCATTCCCAAGAGAATAGTACCATAGTGAACCCAAAAGAACTAAACTAGAAACTTGTTTAAACGATTGAAACTAGTAAGTTGCTTAGGATATCTACATCAAATATCAATATTAGAAAATAAATATCATCAATTAAAATCCACGAAAGTCTCCATGATGATCAAAGTTCAGAAGATTAATGATGAACATCCTTTATTAATCCCATGAGTGAAATTTTTCTTAGTTGATGGAAATGGCATGATTCCTTGATGATCCACAATATCTCAATGATGATCAAAGCTCAAAAGATTAATGATGAACATCCTTAATTAATCCCATGAGTGAAATTTTTCTCAGTTGATGGAAATGGAATGATTCCTTTATGATCCACAATATCTCAATGATGATCAAAGCTCAAAATATTAATGATGAACATCCTTAATTAATCCCATGAGTGAATTTTTGCTCAATTGATGGAAATGGCATGATGCTTTGACGATCCAAAATAGCTAATGCGAAATGACACTTTTTAATGGAAAAAATATGACGAATTTCTCCAAGGAAAGAATAGGATATGTTTTAATGATGAGACATATATATCCTAAAACTAAATAATTTCATGACAAGATGTTGCGATCAACACAACACAATTATAGTGTTACCGATGGGAAGCCTCATCAAAATTCAATTTTCGATCAATGGGGAATTTGAGGGATTGAGTGCATGAACTACTAAAGAAGATAGTTAAGGAAGTTGGAGATGTTATGAATGTCATTTGATGGGTGTTTCTCACAAAATAAGAGAATTTCTGTGGGATTAATGCTTTTCAGGGGCAGTTTATATGAGTAAAGGAATAATGGAGTTTTTGGTTATATCAGATTGGAGGACACTACTACCTCCAAATACTTAATAGAAATGGTTTTAGAGAAGGCTTCTAGAGACTTATAAATTTATAATCCACATTGGTTTGAGTTATATCCCATAAGAAAATTGCATCAATATCAGCAAACTTGAACACACAAACCCATAAAGAATTGTGTAATCGATAAAATATGTTGACATGAGTATTTAAACATAGACACAATACTAACTGCATGAACCAAGGCAATTACATGGGACCGGTTCACTAGGCCACATGTGGGAGTCTTCCTTTAATGTTTTATCAATAAAATCTCCAACAGAAACCACAATGCAAGATTTCCATTTTTCAGGAGGTAAAGAAAATCTGTGCAGGTAAGAGAAATGTTCATTGAAGTTTTTGTAGTTCCTTAAATCTTGAATACATTCTTGCAAGAAGAGACGTAGAAGAATGAACTAACTAATTTAGCTATCCATATGAGACTTGTTGAAAAGAATACCAAGACTATCAGAGAGTGCATGTGTTATATTTATGGGAATATTGGAAATAGATGCAATTCAGTTCAATGAACATAGAGCCAACACCCATGAGGGAATGGAAAAAGCCCATGGTCGTTGAAATGCCTAGAGCTAACACCCATGACAGAACGAAAAACCCATGGCTGCAAAAAGAGGTTTGGGGACATATTTTAGTGGTAACGAAGCAAATTTGATGTGATACCCCAAAACTTTATTAATTATTTTATTTTGATTTAATAATTGTGACAATTATTTTATGTAAGAGTTAATTAAAACTCAAAAACTCAAAGTGACACTTTGCACAACAATTTTTTTGTTGTTTTGTTTTTAATAAAAGAAAATGGCAGTTGGAGAGTTAAGAAAAATGAGGGGACACCACCATGGCAGAAGAGAACATGTGTAAGTAAGCTAGAGAGATCTATACCAATCAAATCCAATTTGAATCTAAACAACTAGATAATATCCTAAATTATAGGTATTTAAGGATTGATTGGAGATTTGATTGGGATGGAATAAGACCTGGACAAAACTATATATAAGAGTGCACTGAGATAGCATGGGACACCATGTTGTTCATAGAGGAACTAGTTGAGGGTTCTCTCTTTTCATAAGTCCATCTTTGCTTGTTACGGACTTTGGAAGAGAGTGCCGTGAGGAAGTGATTACTTACGTTTTAGTGCATGGTGGTGATCCAGCTCGGGGGTGGAGCTGGGAAAACAAACGAGTTGCTCTCTCCTATGGTTGGGAGGAGTTGATTCTCCAAGCAACCATCTTCATTTCTTCAAGTAAGTACAATGTTATTGTGTTGATTTTGTGAAATGATCCATGAAATAAGATGTAGTTTATTTTCCTTTATTTTATGTGAGCGATAAACCACAATGGCATTGGTTTTTGAATTGATATTCTTGTTTCCTTTTTTTTGTGCGATTATGTTAGTATGTCGGAAACCTTAGTATATCATTTATAGTTTGATCTGTAAATAGGAATTTGAATATTGATTTAGCGACTAGATAGCAAAATTTATATTTTTGGTAATCGGCCGAGTTCACCTTAACTCCATGAATCAGTTAGGAATTTATGGAACAATGGTAGAATTAGTTCTCTATTATTGTTTATTTTTGTGTCCTGTTTTTACATATTAATTTATCGATTCCTAAATTTTATTATCTTTTTATGAATATACTTACTAAAATGTCCTATTATATCATGCACAACCAAGAAAACAAGCCATTGCATAGGGGTGTGTATATTCTAGAATATAATGATTCACATGGTAATATGCATAGAAATGAAATAAGCAATCATGAAGTAGAAACAAAAAGAGTTGTATCCTTGTATATATTGTATAATATAAAGTTTGCTATTGCTGCTAAAAGTTTGATTTCCACCCAACTTATGCTGCTTGAAATTGGGAAGTGAGTATGGACCTTTAGAACAACATGGATTTTGGGAACAACACTTGTGAAATTTTAGGAAACAGGTAAAAGATACACACACATAATTAAACTTCTCAATTTCCTCCTCCTTTGTGCATAATAGTTGATATGAATATTAGAGCCCCATGTTTAGATGCTAAGGAAAGTTTGGCGAATCCAACCATTTTTCTATGAAAAACTATGTGTAGGGATTCCACCATGAACATCCTACTTAATTTGGATAGCTAAGGATACACACACACATGCAATTTAGCTTCTATTACCTAGCATTTATCAACTAATTATTATAAATCAACAATTCAAGCATTAAGTGATCTATATTCATCTTAATCAATTTTAATTGTGGAAGCATGGAAATGGAATGATCTATTTGGCCTTTGTAGTGTGATGATAAATTGTTGGATTGGTGCTCCTTGAGAGACCTTACTCGATGAGGAATTATATAGTGCACTCACTTTTCTTCTAGCCAACATGCTCTTGAGGTCATAGCCACCCCCCCATTATTGCTTCTGACAATAACTCTCATCTATCAAGGTTTAGTTTTCACCCACCCCTCCCTAAACCAAAGTCTACTCCCACATCCCTCATGATCCTTGTCACTAAACTTAGTGAAATGATTATACAAGCTTGTATGGACCAATTAAATGCAATCAAAAGATTGTCAACTCACAAAGATTCATGTGATGATATAATGAAGAGCAAGGGGTTACATCATTGTGGTCAGATTAGTTTGAGGCCAAGTGTAACACACCCTCTATCCTCGTCATAATGTTGAGGAAATGGGGTGTAATTTTTTTTTCTTTGCTCGTAAAACATAGATAATGTGCTAGTTTAGCAACATAAATAAATATTTGCATCTTCCCAAACATTTGATTTAGTCTTACCCTAACTAGGCATACACGATGCCATAATGAAACTTTCTCTTTCGTTAACCAAAGCTTACCAATAACAAGAGACAAAAGATATTTATTTTGGACATCAATCTCTAGGGAAGCTTATAACAACAGGGTGAATCCACGGAGGTGGTTCACGATTTTAGGCGCATGGAAGCCAAAAAAATTGTTTTTCGAACCCTCGATCGAGGTCTTTTCAAGGCCTCGATCGAGGTTTTAAAAGCTTGATCAAGGGTTTTAAAATACCTCGATCAAGGGTTTTAAAAGACCTCGATCTAGGGTTTTAAAAACCCTCGATCAAGATATTGCTCGATCAAGGTGTTAAGACAAGGAAAAAAACAAAAACAGGGTCGGCCGGTCGATCGACCTTATTTTTCTGCATTGTTTGACAGCGACCAGGAGCAGCATGGAGAAAATGCCCTCGACCGAGCCCTTGCAGAGACCTCACCATGCACAACAAAACCTCCCAATGCGACCTCCCACGATGTCTTCTACTCCACCAGGTAGGTGGAATTCAACCTACTGTTTGTTTAAAAAAAAAAAAAAAATATTTGTTTTCTATAAATTGTGTGTTTTGTATAAAATTGTGTGTTTTTTATACAATGTAAATTTTATTTGGTTTTTATAAATTTGTATGGATGTAACCATTGAAACCAAAAACCATTTTTTGCTTGTAGAAAAACCATTGAAACAAAAAACTATTTGAAAAAAAAAACAAAACAAAAGACCATTTGAAAACTAAAACCAAAAACCATTCCAAAACAAAAAACCAAAAACCCTTTGAAATTTGAAATATGTTTAGTGTTTTAAATTTATTTTAAATATTTTTGTTCATATCAATCGGTAGCATTTCATTGCATAAATGCTACCGGTTTTATTTTAAAATGTGTTTTGACAAGCAGAAATGTTGCCCATTTTTTTTTCAATCCTTTGAGAACGCCAAGAGGATTGAAAAATAATAATCATATATTACATTTGCCTAGAGGACTCGAAAGTTAGAAACCTGGAAACCTATCATTCAAAAACTTAAATAATGACACTTATACCTAATATCCACTCACCACTATCACCAATTATGGTAAATTAGATAAAATTAATATTAATATTAATAGTATAATATTTATACTATAAATTAATATTAATTTTAATATTAATAAATTGTTAATGTTAATGATTACTACAAATATTACAACAAATTAGATAAAATTAAATATTATATAGCAATATTTATATTATAAAATTAAATATTATCAAAGCATCTTACATTTCAAATAAGAGAAAACTATTTATAAATTCCATTCCAACAAATTAGATAAAATTAAATATTATATAGCAATATTTATATTATAAAATTAAATATTATCAAAGCATCTTACATTTCAAATAAGAGAAAACTATTTATAAATTCCATTCCATTATATAAAGCATCAGTTTTTTTTAAGGGTCAAGGTATCATTAATGGCAACACACAATAATATCAAAGCTACTATTGACATTACGGCCAGAGTTCTAGATCCATATGACAAAAGGATCCAACACTAAGCCATTGATGATTTGATATTTTTTTCCTTGTATCTTCATGGGAGGTCAAGTTATAAGGCCTTTTTAACCATGTAAGCCTGTTTCAAAAGGTCAAGTTATAAGGTTTTTTTAACCATGTAAGCCTTTAAATCTTAGAATACACTGTTACACTTTATTTACATTTTATTCAATAATCTTTACATTATATAATTTAAATTTTTAAATATAATTTTTTTTAAAAAGATTTATATTTTAAAAATTAAATAAAATTATATTTTATAAATTTGTTAGATTGTGGTTTTACCACCATAACATCTAATCAAAATAAACTTGCATTATTACATATATAATCCATGCTATATCAATTGTTTCAATACTCATCCATTTTCCGGTATTTAAAATACGGAAAGAGAGGAGTTAATGATTATTTATATTGTTAAGGATTAGTAGATAAAATTATTATTATATAAAATTAATTTATATCAATATTAATACTATAATATTAATATAGTATTAACTAAAAATTAACATAGTAGAAACTAAAAATTGAATTAATTAAAATATTACAATTATTTATGACCACTCATATATGATTAAAAACAATATTACAAATTAACCTAAGAATATATAAATATTTAAACATTTAATCTAACTATTTTAAGTAATTACACAAGTAATTAGATTTTAAGATGCCACCTCATCTTTACATTTTATCTATGGATGCCATTGATTATTTGTTGGATGCTACCTATTTGTATGGGAATATTTGGATGACGTTATTTCTGGCATTTTTGCGTCGAGCAAAACATGTAGGCACTAAATTAGGCGATAATAGCGCCAGAAATAACGACGGATTTAACATCGAATTTGCCTAAGTAGTTAAATAGTTGAGGTGTTTGAGGTTAAGTGGATAAGGGATTTGAGGATTATGGTATTTAGGTATTTGGTGTACGGGGATTAAGGGTTAAGGGATTAGGGGTTAGGGTTTAAGGGATTAAGGGTCAAGAGCTAAGCAATTTGGCGCTTATGGGTTAGGTAGTTCAATGGTTAAAGGATTAGGGATTATGGGCTAGGGGATTAATGTTTAAGTGCTTGGGGAATACATGTTTATGGATTAAGGGATTAGGGTTTAAGTGTCTAAGGTTCGATGGCTTAGGGGCTAGGGGATTTAGGGATTTTGTGTTAAGGGATTATTGATTAAATAGGGTTTAGGGATTAAGGGTTTAGGGATTAGCGCTTAAGGCTTTAAGGGTCAATGGTTTATGGGTTGGAGGATTTAGGGGTTTGTCAGAACTCTCTTGAAATTTCATGGAACGTCTTCCAACACGCCCATCACCAATGTCATCCACTGATGCCGCACGGTGAGCAATGAATGGGTCCAACATTGAAATTTCTTCAAACTATTCTTGTATGCATTGAAATTTGACATGGTTGGACTAGGAACATGCCTTGATGATATGTGAGGGTTTCAAGACTCAAGGATGCCTAATTTCCCCACATAATCTTTGAGATCATCCATGTTTGCATCAACGTTCATCATGCAGTCTCATTATCATCATTCGTCATTCCAATCTATGGAATGTTTGTCAAAACTCTCTTGAAATTTCATGGAACATCTTCCAACAGCCCATCACCAATGCCATCCACCAATGCTGCATGATGAGCAGTGAATGGGGCCAATGTTGAAATTTATTCAAACTGTTCCTGTATGCATCAAAATTTGACATGGTTAGACTAAATACATGCCTTGACGTCATGCGAGGGTCTCAATATTGAAGGATATTAACTAGAGTCACATAATCTTTGAGATCATCCACGTTTGCATCAACATTCATCATGTAGTCTCATTGGCATCATTTTCCATAATTCCCATCTATATCTTTGTCGAAAATCTCTCGAAATGTCATGGAACGTCTTCGATCTACATGCCCATCACCAAAGTCATCCATCGACACCGCATGGTGACTAGAGAATGCGGTTAATGTTGAAATTTCTTCAAATTGTGCCTATATGCGTCGAAATTTGACATGGTTAGAGTAGACACATTCCTTGATGGTATGTGGGGATTTCAATACTCAAGGATTCCTGATGTGCTTGCATAATATTTGAGATCACCCATGTTTGCATCAATGTTCATCATGCAGTTTGATTTTCATCATTATTCATTATCATCTATAGAATCTTTATTGAAAATATCTTGAAATGTCTTCCGACACGCCCATCACCAATGTCATCTACCGACGCTACATGGTGAGCATTGAATGGGGACAACGTTGAAATTTCTTCAAATTGTTCCTGTATGCATTGAGATTTGACATGGCTACACTCGAAACATGCCTTTACAGTATGTGATGGTTTCAAGACTCAAGATGGATTCCTGACATCCCTACATAATCTTTGAGATCATCCATGTTTTCACCAATGTTCATCATGTAGTCTCATTGTCATCATTCTTCATTCCCATCTATAGAATATTTGTTGAAACTATCTTGAAATATCATGGAATGTCTTCCAACACGCCCATCACCAACGTCCTCCACTGATGCCGCACAATGAGTAGTGAATGGGGCCAACATTGAAATTTCTTCATATTGTTCCTTTATGAGTCAAAATTTGACATGTTTAGACTAGATACATGCCTTGATGGTATGCGAGGGTTTCAAGACTCAAAGATACTTGATGTCCTTGCATAATCTTTGAGATCGCCCACATTTTCATCACTATTCATCATGTAGACTCATTGTCATAATTCGTCAAATTCCCATCTATGGAATATTCGTTGAAAATCTCTTCAAATGTCATGGAACGTCTTCCAACACGCCCATCACCAATGTCATCCACTGACGCTGCATGGTGAGCAATGAATGGGGCCAACATTGAAATTTCTTCAAACTGTGCCTGTATGCATCAAAATTTGACATGGTTAGATGAGACACCTGCCTTGACAGTATGCGAGGGTTTCAAGACTCAAGGATGTTTGACGTCCCCACATAATATTCAACATTCTCCATGTTTTCATGAACCTTCATTACGTGGTCTCATTTTCATCATTCGTCATTCCCATCTACAAAATCTTGGTCGGAACTCTCTTGAAATGTCATGGAATGTATTCCAACATGCCCATCTACAATGTCATCAATCGAACTGACACAGTGACTAGTGAATGGGGCCAATGTTGAAATTTCTTTAAACTGTGCCTGTATGTGTCAAAATTTGACATGGTTAGATGAGACACTGTCCCTGACGGTATGTGAGGGTTTCAAGAATCAAGGATGTCTGACGTCCCCACATAATCTTCAACCTTCTCCATGTTTTCACGAACCATCATTATGCAGTCTCATTTTCACAATGAGCTAAATATTTTGAAGCAATGCAAATTAATCACTATCTAACATGTAAATAACTACTACAAAAAAGCTAGGGATTTAGCTAGATTGCATGCACTTTTGAACTAGTATTAGAAAGAGCTACTTGAGATAGATATAACTTTTTGAGCCAAGTATATTTTAGTGACTAGAAATAAATTTTGATTTAGAGAAGGAGAATCAAGTTGAGAAAAGAGAGGGAAATCTTGAAGACAACTCTAGAGATACGGGAAAGAATGCTGAGGGACTGTATCTTTGGTCTTATGAAGACATGCAAAACCAAATTATATACAAAAGAGGAACATTCATGACATATAGCAAAATCCATCAATCCTCATCTATATCCTTAGATTCAACAACACCACAATGACATGTAGAAAACTCATTTGGTCTCCATCTATAACCTTAGATTCAATGTTACTTTGGAAAACGACAACAATTTCTCTTATGGAAAATCCATAATTAAGTACTCCATATACACAAACCAAGAGATGGTGATGAAAATGTTCAATGAAAATTTGAAATTGAACATGAAATTGAAATTTGAAATTTGAAATTGATATTGAACATGAAATTTGGAATTGAATTTGGAATTGAAATTGAATTTGGAATTGAATTTGGAATTGAATTTGAAATTGAAATTGAATTTGGAATTGAATTTGAAATTTGAAATTGAAATCGAAATTTGAAATTGAAATTGAATTTGAAATTTGAATTTGAATTTGAAATGTGAAATTTGAAATAGAATTTGAAATTTGAATTGAATTTGAATTTTGAAATGTAAAATTTGAAATAGAATTTGAAATAGAATTTGAAATTTGAAATTTGAATTTGAATTTGAATTTGAAATGTGAAATTTGAAATAGAATTTGAATATGAAATGTGAAATTTGAAATAGAATTTGAAATTTGAATTGAATTTGAATTTGAAATGTGAAATTTGAATTGAATTTGAAATTTGAAATTGAATTTGAAATGTGAAATGTGAAATTTGAAATTTGAATTTGAATTTTAAATGTGAAATTTGAAAGAGAATTAGAATTAGAAATTGAAATGTGATGCAGAGAGTTCTCAAGAGAGAACATCATTGCTTTGTGCTCCACGACGCACGAGAGGATATGACGTCGCCCAACAGGGCGACCATCGGCAGCACTCCCATTCATCGTGGAGTGAGGCCACACCGGGGTCGGCTGCCACTAGTGGCAGCAGCAGGAGAGCTAGTGTGTCGGTTCATCTCGACGGAATACATGTTGATCCCCAGGTGGGGGATGCACAGTAAGACACGAGTGCATCAGGTGCATATTTTTTGTTAGATACATTTTCAGTAAATTTTTCGTATATAATGCATTGAATTTCAGTTGTAAGTTATAATATATATTTTCAATAACATTTGTGTTTTGATTTGGATTGCAGGTGACCCATCAAGGGGATCATACGAAGATGAGGTCGCACGCATCACTCTCACTGATATCACTACCTAGCGAGAGTGGGTGCACTCATGTGTCTACACATTGAGGGAGGATTCTCCCACATGACAATCTTTATTCATGATGTTATCAACAGTGGATGACATGTTGGACCTCTACAAGAGGGTGGGACCTCTTAGTGACATTTGGATTTTTTCATGCCAGAGGAGGAGACGTGATGTCATTGGGCCCCACAAATGGGAGGATGTCAAATTCGCCATAAAAGGGCATGACATCAAGGGTACTTTGTTCGACATCCCCCATGACTTCCCTTCCGGTCAACTACTTAGACTCAAGGAGTTTAAGTTGGAGGCCGCTGCACCATATTTATATGATAGATTCGTCGGAGCATGGGGCACGTTCCCCCACCATGACCAGGTCCCATTGTACTTTGAAAAACATATTTATGCAGAGTTTGTTTTTGATATGCACCCATATTACACCAGCACAGGGTCTGAGTTCTTTGGGGCTAGTAGGGGACGCTCCTACCAACATCTTGGAGCTTGTAGAGACCACGCCTTCATGCCACCCCCTCTGAGGTTGGTACCGATTCCAGACATGATGGTTATCAGGTCGACAAATGTGGCACAGTCATCCCAGATTATTGCAGAGGCTAGACATGACATTGCAGAGTTGTTGTTCATTGCCATGGGCAGTGTTGTTGTTGTTGTGCATGGAGAGGCATCTAGAACACCCCCTGCACATGCAGATCCAGAGATAGAGTGGGTTGATAGTGACCTACTCAGGAATTTGGATGGTGAGGCCATACTGGGGTATGCTGAGTCATCCTCAGATGCATACTTTCGGTTGTATAGTAGATACGTCGCTCCATGATAGGTATACTTTTGTACAATTATGTATATATGTTCTTCATGTTAAATCATATTATATGTCGTAAATTGAATGGTCAATAATACTTAAGGGAGTCGTATTCTATTGCTCCATGCAAAGGACCACATTCATGGATCAACTCTTTGGTAGTGAGCCACCGGTTGGTCCATCCGCTCGTCCCAACCTGCGGACGACAATAGTCGAGCTAAGTTATAATGTATGTTCCAATTTAATTTGTGTTTATTATTTCTGAGTTTAAATCATTTATGTTTTATTTCTTAATTTTCAATACTTTATGTTTTAGATCTTAACTTCAAATGAATTTCAAATTGTACAGGGAAAAGGAAAGGGCATTGCTCTTGATGATAGACATGAGGACCGCGAAGGTCCTGACCAACCGAGTCTAGACACAGAGGTGAGTTTTAATTTATGTTCCAATTCATCTGGTTTAATCACATTTAGTAATTTATTTTTTTACTTTATGTTTCAATTTTTGAATTATAACTTAAATTATGTTTTAGTTTTAATTTTTAATAAATCTAACCTATTACATGTAATGGCATCTTACACAGGCATAGCTCTAGGAGGGTGTCGGTGCTGCAATGACTTTCTCATATGATTGGGATGCAGCTCGAGCATGTGGTCCTGATGAAGGGCCATCTACCCATATTCCTACCCAGATTCTCGATATCACCATTGACTCAATGGAGATCGAGGCATTCTTTCATAGTTTACTGCCTCAAAACCAACATTGGTCTACTAGTATTGAAGGCAATCACAAAGCCGATCAAAGACCGCGTGGGGGTAGTGGCCAATGAGTTGATGATCTATACATTTCCATGTTTCTGATATTTTCATATTTTATATATTGTCATGTTTTGGATGATCTATGTATACATTTTCATGTTTTGTATGATCTATGTATACGTTTTCATGTTTTCGATATGGATTTCTATCATTTATACATGGACTTTTATCATATATGGACTTTGGATATGGACTTTTGGATATTGTATTACATATTTTGTATATTTTATCATATTGATGTCTTCATGTGTATTTTGTATTTGATTTGAAATCGATTGTTTTTTTATATTACATCTGGATATAGTTATTACAGTTACAAATTTATGTTTTGTCGTTTCAAATGCAAATTTAATGTACAATGATTACAATATAAAAGTTCAATCTCGATGTGTAGCTACAATTTAGTTCAATTTAAAATGCAAATTTCGACTACATTACAGTTGCAAATCCAAAATTTAGAATTGAATACATAAATTACAATTTAAAATTGAAATTACAATTCCAATTCAATTACAATATAAAATTTCAAATTTAATGTGTAATTTCATTTCCAATTCAATTACAATTTAAAAGCTCATTTTCAACTACATTACAATTGCATAAATGAAATCAAAATTTAAAATCAGAATACAATTGAAATTAAAAAATGAAATTACAATTACATTATGTTTTTTTTTTGTAAATTGCAGACAGAAATTTAATTAACAGAGCCATAAAATACATAGAGAGCCTAAGCGTTTGTGGCAGACTGGGGAGGCCTCAAGTGATGGAACCACCATCCCAGTCGCTCAAAAATACTGAAATAACTGACATAATACAAAATATAAACCCCCTGGGTCAGGTCTGCCCATAAAACGACTGAGACTTGCTTCAAAAATAGAGTTTCAAACTGTCTGGAAGTACTGTAAAATAAACCATACAGAGAATTGAAACAAAAAAGCTGAAAATCATAGAGATAACCCGAATCTATGGCAGCCCATTTAGAAATTTGCAGGCAGCGCGTTTGGTTCCTCCTCAAGGATGGGACAGGCAGCATAGAAGTATTCAAAGGTCCCGAAGGGGGGAGAATAGGAGTAGCAGAACCTGGAGCACCCGTACCTTCCTGAGCAACGTCGTTTGCGAGTGTTGCAAGAGACGAACCCTTATCTTTTCTGACCGTGGATTTTTTCTTTGTAGACCCAGGTTTCGGAGCATCTGGAGCAGCTGCGTCCGCAATGTTCTCCGGCATTGCCTGGTTATAATTTCCACCCAAGGAAAAGATATCCCAGGTCATATTGGCGTCCAGGGTGTTTGAGTGGTCTGAGACCTCTTTCAGGATGGAATTGATGTTCCTCACAATACTGGAGCTAGCTTGCCAAGTTGCCTCCATTTCTTTGACCAAGGTGCTCATCATATTTTTTAGCAACCAATAGTGATTTATGGCGCCACCGTTGCTACTCGAGGAAAGAAGAGTCGCCACCCTACGAGCTTCCCACCCATCACTTAGATTGCGGGTTCGTGCAGAGATGCACTTGGCATAACCATCCATTACATTCCAGTCCATGGCCACCCTAGACCTTCTACCAGAGCTAGTTCTTCCACTTCCATAACGAGAGATGCCTCTGTTGTGTGGCGTCATGGCAATGAGAGCCACAGGGGAGACCGCAAGGAGTATCCGAGACTCAGCAGAGGGAGCCACAGAGAATAACCAGAATGCAGCAGTGGAACTAGAAAACATGTCGACAGATGGCTTTAAAGAGCTGAGCCAAGCCAATTCCCTCCCATGGAGGTAATACATGTTGCAGGTTGTCATCCTTGATAAGGGTGGCAGAATTGAATGCTCGTCACACCAGCCAAGAGATATCGTCATTCCAAACGCGCGCGAAAGAGATTGGGATCTATAGGTTTGTTCTCCTTCCTTAAATACTCACCATCACCCAGGGAGGAGTGTTGTCCAGTGGAGCGGGTTGACAGGTGTGTGGCATTCATCATCATATGTCCTGGTTCGTGCATGCTGAGGATTTCGCCACGTGAAGTGAGCGCCGTTGTAACATCCCTCAAATTCGACCCCTATTGTTATTTCTTTTGTAAATATAATCGTGTAAATGGCCATGGTGAGGAGCTCAAGGCCGAGGCCCCACTAGTGGACCTTGAAATTATGGTTATATTCATAAGTGTTATTTAAAACCTAAAGAGATAATTGGCAGCTAAGCAACGTAAACAAAGGGCAACAACTTTCCAATAGGGGGGAAAAGCGACAAGTAAAGGGGTAGTGTAGCTATGAGGAAACAGTGGTAGACAACAAGGAGTCACCTAAATTCCTCAAAACATTATACTTGATCACCTCGAGTTACTTATATTATTATCTTAGGAAAACAATAGTGATTATTAATCATAGAGTTTATATTCTAGCTCCTATTACCTTTTATGATCAAAACTAGCTAATATATTAAGTCAAGACTAGTAGTTATCCTTATTATCTTGGTTCATACCAAGATATACACTTAATATATATATATATATATTAAAAAGGTAAAGAGGATAAATAATGAATATGGTTATAAGTATAAGTCATTAACCTTTATATCAATAATGATATTGATAGACATATATATGAATAAAGGATGAAGTTACCTTTACAAAGAATTTATTATATAAAAGGAATTAATAGGTGATACTAAACACATATGAAATTGAATATAAATGTTGAAGAAATATGTATAAGTATCAAGGTTATACACAGGGGGAAAATTGTTATTTTAGGAAGTAAACACATGGATAAATATGGTTTAATAACCACATGCTTATAATTTAAGTATGAGCACAAATATACATATTAAAATTGGTATATAAGGAGAAAGAGTTTATATTAATGTATGTCATAAACATAGATAGTGGATCAAATAGTTTAACTAAATATATATAATATATATTAGAAATATGGCAAAATAAATAAGTAATAATTCGTTTTAGCAACCGCTTCATTTAAATCTCTACCTTTAAACTACAAATGCTAGACATTTGGAAAGGACTGTGCATTTAATTCGAATAGGGTTCCCTCCATAATGAGAGTGCCGAGCTTGCGGTTTTTCCACTGGGCCAAAGATTTGCATATCGGGGAAACTGACTTGCAATTTCACATCTCTGAGTAAAACCGCCAAGATAGTGGAGGAGGGAGTCTCCTTAACGGAGCACTCCAACCTAAATTGTTTTGCCATTTGTCAAAATCAAATTTTACCACTGCCAGAAAGAGAAGAACGTGCGGTAGTGGAGGGGGGTAGTTACGATCCCTATAGACCGCGGATGCCAAGACGTGAGGGATCCAATGTCTTCGCAATATGTAACACTGTTTGTTGATGGGAAAGGGAATAGGTAAAGGATGAGACGAATCTAATTTGTGGCGTATGGTATTACAGTCCATGAAACTAGAATGATTAAGACTATATGTTAAAAAAATCATTCCATCTATAAGGAAAATTTTAATATATGCTAATTTAGATATAAGTAAAAAGTTTCTCATTATAATGTATGTACTCTCCACCATTTAAAAGTTTAGGCAAAGACCTTTAAGGAAATTATTATGGTTATATATATGTATTAAGTATATGAAAGTAATATCCTATGAAGTAGTACATGTGTGGATAATATATATTTATATCATAGTTGAAAGCAATCTCCTTACGCAATATTATATAGACTATGTTATATATGTTAGTACCTACCAAAAAATATTATATCAATATGTAATTTGGTCGAGCTTACATATAGGTTAATAAATATAAATAGCTAAGATATCAATAAGATTGACACTTGTATCTCAACACGAATAATTGTATGTACTAAGAAAATTAAGAGAGACCGAGGGAGAAAAATATAGATATCCTTACTATTATGATAAATGATAATTGTATCTATGTGCTAGTTGTCTATATTGTAGTATGAAGAGAAGTTTCTCTTCTAGCCTTTTTTGTTTTGTTTTTGTTATGGCTATTTTCGTCACCTTGAAGCTAATGTGGATCCAATTTAGGATACTTGTACATAGAGTCAATCCATGTTAAGCTCTATACAAAAGAGACTTAATGAAAGAAGCTCGTTGCTTGATGAAATCCTATAATTTTGCCTTTTAATATAAGACCTGACCCGCTTTTGTGGACATAGCCCAAGATAAGGGTGAACCATGTCAAAATGTTCTCATTGTATGTATTTCCTTGTGTGTATCTCTCTTGATAAATGTGGTTGTACTTGTGTGTTTCTTTTGTGTATTTTCGTGATATTGTTCTCAAATATTATTCAATTTTAATTGCTTTAAAATTCTGTATCTTAGGCATTTTTCTAAATATGATGTTTTCATATATATCTTGTCTCTTATCTACACATATAGTTAAGTTGGGGCTAATAAATTATAAGTGTACTCTTGGATCGCGTGATCAAATAATTTATTTATACATATGATGCTTATATGAATAAATTATTTCTCTCATAGATGTGCCTAAGGTATGATAAGTAAGTGCATTCAAAATTAGTGATCTTCAAAGGTGAATTATGATGAATATATTAGATAGAGTATCTTCTTAAGTACTATTCAAAGGAATGGGTGACACCTAAGTTTAAGCAAAGTTTTACCAATGTTTACAGTTAAATATTTAATGTTAAAAGTTATAAGACGACATAGTGATGTTTTTACTAAAAGAAGTAATTATAGACGTTGTACTTACATTTTTATCTTCCGCAACAACAATTTAACGACGATTGAATGCTTAGAAAAAATTTAAATTTTTATGAAATTTTTGGTTTGTGACAGCCGTGGGCTCCTAATCTGTGTGCGCAAGGGTCGAGCTGGTGGGTACATGGTCACCCCCATCCGGGGTACAATTACATTATGTTGTCTACACATTACAATTCAATTACAATTTACACATTCCAATTCAATTAGAATTTAAAATTAAAATTTCAAATTTAATGTGTAATTTCAATTGAAAATTCAATGTGTTGTTCCAATTTAAAAGTTCAATTTCAATTACATTACAATTGCATTTGAAATCAAAATTTAAAATTAGAATACATTGTACAATTTAAATTTTACATTGTATAGATGTATTTTAAATTCTCAATTACATTACAATTGTATTTGAAATCAAAATTTAAAATTAGAATACATTCGAAATGAAAAATTGAAATTATAATTGCATTATGTTGTCTACACATTACACTTCAATTACAATTTCCACATTCCAATTCAATTACAATTTAAAATTTAATGTGTAATTTCAATTGAAAATTCAATGTTTTGTTGCTCCCCTTAAAGATTTATTTTCAACAATATTATTCCTTAACATAGTTTGAAGTGTTATATGACTTGATAAATTGATCTTTCTATTTGTTAGATATGCTTATTAGATTAATTATGCATGTTCCTTGACTTGGTGATTGCTACTAAGATATCCTTCATTTTTCTATGTTGACAATTGATCCTATGTCATGCATGAAGTGAAGTAAGGGCATGCACCTTTGAGGACCTTGTGAAGCCCATTTTATTGAGCTTATCTTGCTCTTGGAAATGTGAGACTACAAAATTGTCCAATGTAGGTATATTCCATGTAACACCAAGTGCCAATATTTTTATTAAATGGAATGAGGAGACACAAAAAAAATTGGTCCTAACTTTGATATGTTCAGTAACACAACTAATTGATTATTGTTGAATGAAACCTTTTTTCAATACATTGGTATTTGATAATATTTTTATATAATTGATAATGAAATACAATGTAAATGATGATGAAATACAATGAATGGATTATAATGTATATAATTTTGCATTTGAAATCAAAATTTAAAATTAGAATACATTGTACAATTTAGAATTTAAATTTTACAATTTTACATTGTATAGATGTATTTTAAATTCTCAATTACATTACAATTGTATTTGAAATCAAAATTTAAACTTAGAATGTAGATTACAATTACATTATATTGTCTAACATTACAATTCAACTATCTAGTAGACCTTTAATATTGTTTTTAAGTGTATTCACATTGGAGCACCATGACCCAATTTTCACAAAAGCCTCCCATCTAGTATTTTTAATCTTGGCATTAAAGCATCTACATCTTCCATCTCTTTGGCTCACCTCTCTTCACCTTGATTTCTGTTAGATGTATCCGAGCTGCCACCACCAAATGACTATATTGACATGATATATATTCAGGCATAAAATCTTTGTAAATAATATGAGCACCCTGTTTTTTCACTTTTTCAAAAAAGTGTCCCATTAGAACCATGTCTCCAGTTTGGTATGTGAAGTCTCCATGTTGGTAGGGCAGGACCAACCTACTTTTTATTTGTGTGCATTGCATCAAATAATATGCCACATTTTCTTGGTTGTGGCGGGGGGTGCAATGACAACGAATACATCACTTGCAAGATACATTACAAATATTATTCAAATGTCCTACGTGCATTTCTACAACATTTGTATATGTGTCATATATAATGAACTAATCACCTTAATGAAGTCTCTTGTACCTTCCCTAACCATATCAAAAACTCGATCACAATCTAATGAGACCATTGCCTCATTAGTGTGCATCTCTTTCCATTTTGGAATTGGATGTGGGCCCTTTGGATTAAGAGAGACATATTTCCATGGTTTCACATATACATCATTTTCACATTGATGAATCCCACATCCATTTGCATCAATGCAAAAATCGCAAAAACAAGCATACTTTCTTGTTTCAATGGAAAATATGTCACCCATGTCTTTACTTTGAACATAATGTAATTCCTTCGTACCAGGTATGGTCTCACAATACCACGACATGGATCTATTCACATCACCAAGGGCAACATCCCAAAAGAACCTGCATGGAATTCAATTTGTCATATATAAATTCCTACTGAGTATGTGTTCTTTTGGAAATGATGATATTGAATGATATTAGATTATTAATTGAGTTTGGGGTTTATTACCTGCACACTGACCTTGCTTGTTCACGACCTTGATGTACCAAATGGCGTGTGCACCAATCAACTACTTCTGTGGAGCATTTGAGTCGGGTTGCACCATGACTCATTTGGTACCTCTGAAGTGCTCATTTCACACATGCACCTGTGCCATCATGTTCACCCTTTCCATGCCCTGTTTCAAAAAAGCTTCAAGTGTGTCGGATTCCTGTCTCTTTGTGAAGGCGAATCAAACAATAAAATGAACGTTCTGATTTGAATTGCCCTGCACACCCATCTGACCAAATCCAGTGTTCACCAAATGATATGCCTCTCTGCCTGAATGAATCATAAATCAACCAAAAGCAGTGTTGAAAGAACAATGTGTCATGCTCACGATCATCACTAACATAAAAATGGTACTCCTTGATCACTTCACGTGATTGAGGAGTGCTATCCCTACCATCAATGCTTTCCTGAGCATGTCTGTACAATACATGTACGAAGATAGACACCTGGTCGGAGTGATAGTACGCACTTTGTATCTATCTCTGAGGAGAAAATGTGTAGTTCTCAGCAAAGTCTGCCATTGATAAGATTGTGCCCGCCTCAAATACCTCACGAGAATGTTTGAATTCTGAAGCTTGCCACCTGGACCTATGGGAGTGCTTTATGTATTTATAAATCTGACTTTGAAACTTCTCCATGAAATCTGAAACAAGAATCTCGGATTCAAGCAAGTCAATCCTCTTAGAAGGCACAGATGAAGAAGATGATGGATTCATGGAGATGTACTCGTACCTCTTCCACATAACGATGATATCTGACAATCCATGGTGTGTTGGATCGATAGGAAATTTCCTATCGAACAATGTCAAATCACCGCATTCAGGGCATCTTCTCCCACCTACACACCTCTTATTGAAAAACACATGTTCAGGATTCCTGTTGCACAATATCATACAAATAAAATCTCGCATTGTGTGAGGAGCTAGTTCACCGTTCCAATTCCTTTTGCAAAAATCCAGAAATGTGTCACGGTATAGTTGAAATTCAACGTGGTACGAACAACAACAAGTGTCATGAATCATATTTGGCCTAATATACCACGGTTTCAATTTGTTGAACATGCTAAATGATATTTGAACACCAGGATTGGTTTCTTGGAATTCCTCGCAAAGTGCAACTCCCGTCATCTCCATCACATGCTTACAGTGCTCCTGATAAATGCCTCTGGATAAACGTTGTCCCATGACATGCTTTCGATTTGGAATAGCATGAGAATGGCTATCCCAAAACTCTATCACCTTCTCTCTAATGCCTGCTACCATCTTGCCACGATAGGGTTCCCTACAAATAAGAGCCCAACAAGCAGCTTCATCATTTTCATCTATCTGGACCTTGAATTTAATATATTTGAAAAATGTTATTTTTGAAACATTGAGCAATGATGCCATTGTTGATACTATTCGATTCCTTGAGGTGCTTTGTGCCACAACAACCGTTGTAATTTCCCTACGAGCAGCTTAGATATCATTATTTCTTGATTTTCCAAATGAAGATAATGCAGTTCTTACATTTTCTATTGCATTCTCGCATGTCTTTTTTGTTTTAACGTCTTCAAAAACCCAACACCTTTGTGGCACGTTTCAATTTTTTGTGTTTTATCAACCCATGTAGGATTTGAGCTTGTGCCATCGTTGAATGTTGTTCAAAATATGACTCAATTATCTTACTGACATGCTCTCTAACTCTCCAACTAGGGATCGCGCTCCTAATCTCTTCTCGTGTAGAAACAACTGCACAATCCTCAAGACAATTCCCACCTATTCCAACCCCACTGCAACTCCCAATTATACTAGAAATGTGAGAGGGCAAGGTGTCATGTGATGGCTGATCAAGATCATGAGGGGGCACGGGGTCATGTGATTCTTGATCACCATGATGTGATGGCTGGCCATAATCTCTCCCTACATAATCAAAATTCATGTGAAGATAATTTCAATAAGAAATGCACTATGCAAGGATCGATTAATTTTAAAGTACCAAATTGAAGTGTTTTGAAATGCATAATTAGTACACGAATTGAAAATACTTTTAAAACAATAAAATTATTTGTAACTTGAATTCAAAATAACTAAATATGTACACATTTAACTTGAAGTTGTACATTTAGCTTGATAATTGTTCTAAGTAAAGTTTGAAATTGTTAGTAACTTGAAATTTGAAATTGCTAGTAAAGTTTGAAATTGTTTGTAACTTAAAATTCCTCGTAACTTGAAATTGCTAGTAATTACTTGAGAATTATTCTAAGTAAAGTTTGAAATTGTTAGTAACTTGTACATTTAACTTTAAAATTGTTAGTAACTTGAAATTAATTACATGTAAGTTAACAAATTGAAAATTGGTTACTTGATACTTGTGCATTGAACTTTAAAATTGCTAGTAACTTGAAATTTTCCAACTAATACATTTAGCTTGAGAATTGTTCCAAGTAAAATTTGAAATTGCTAGTAACTTGAAATTTGAAATAGCTACTAAAGTTTGAAATTGCTTGTAACTTGAAATTGCTAGTAATTGCGTGTGAATTGAATTTTCCAACTAATTCATTTAGCTTGAGAATTGTTCTAAGTAAAATTTGAAATTGCTAGTATTTTGAAATTTGAATTTGCTACTCAAGTTTGAAATTGCTAGTAAAATTTGAAATTGCTTGTAACTTGAAATTGGTAGTAACTTGTACATTTAACTTTAAAATTGCTAGTAATTTCAAATTTGTTACATGTAAATTAACAAATTGAAAATTGCTAGTGACTTGAGAAAAATTAGGTAAAAGTATTGAAAATACATTAAAAACAAGAAAATTGAACTTGTAACATAATTTCAAAATAACTAAATATGTACATGTAACTTGAAATTGTACATTTAGTTTGAGAATTGCTAGTAAAGTTTGAAAATCAGGTATATATATATTTAACTCAAGATAATTATTAATAACTTGATAGTTGTGCATTGAAATTTAAAATTGCTAGTAACTTGAAATTTGATGTGGAAATTGACAAATTGAAAATTGAGTGTGAATTGAATTTTCCAACTAATTATACATAACTATCAATTTAACTTGAAAATTGTTACAAATTTTGAAAAATAAATAACATATATACCTACTATAGGAAAAAAGTTAACTTATCCCTACATTAATGCACACAAAAAATTGGTACATGAATTGGAGATCCATTAAAAATAACATAATTGAATTTTCCAACTACTACATAATTATCACAATGTTCATTTTATTTGTTTTCATTGAATTTTACATCTATTACATAACTATCAAAATATTCATTCATTTGTTTTCAAATTCAATTTTCCAACTAATACATAACTATCATAATGTTCATTTTAAATATTTAATGAGGGTAAGTTAAAATTAGACATTAATAGTTATTTCAATCAACAAATGTTGAGACTTGGAGCTCACATTGAGGCTATATACATTTATATTTTTTTAACAAATAACAAAACAAGAATTGAAATTACATTTAACTTGAAATTGTTAGTAACTTAGAAAATTGCACTTAGTTAAATATGTACATTTTAACTTGAAAATAGTGTCCAAGTGTACATTTAATTTGAAAATTGTTCCAATAACATTGAAAATTGTCCCAATAACATTGAAAATTGTCAGTAACTTAGAAATTTGAAAATAGTTAATATGTACATGTTTTAACTTGAAAATAGAATCCAAGTGTACATTTCATTTGAAAATTGTTCCAATAACATTTGTTATCTACTTGAAAATAATTCATTTAACATGAAAATTGTTGGGAACTTTGAAATATAAATAACAAATGGATGAAATAAATAAAGATATCATTACAAATAAATAGTAAACAAATTAAATTATGAAATAGTTATTTTTTTTGAAAAATTGTTACTAATTTTGTAGTCTACATATAACAATTTGTTAAAAATATTATTGCAAACAAAATATAATAAGACTAAAATGAAAAAAAAATAGTTAGTATATAACAAATTATTAGAGAACTTGATAAAATATGATAAACTATGATATTTAAATTATGTAACATATAATTCAAAAATTTACCTTGGTTGTCCTCTATTGGAATTGAAATTTGTTGCACCAAATGTGCATCTTCTTCTTCTCTCAATCTTTCTATTTGTTCTCTCATCCTATCTCTATTCCTCTCACATTCTTGATCGTCATTTTGTAGTCGAGCATGCTTCCTTTGACGTTTTCTTTTACTCTCCATCAAACTACAATGAAAACAAACAAAGATTTCATCAAATTATTATAACAAACAACACTATGTTAGTATGAAATTTTGAAATATGTCTACAAAGAAATCTTACATGTCTAATGAACTCTAATTGAACAACATCAAAATCACAAAGCTCTAATTGAACAATTTCAAATTCACATAGCTCTAATTGAAAATAAACTAGCAATGAGTTAAATGGGTGTTGTTGATCAATTGTTTGGTGATTATATAGAGGTTGGTTGTTATTTTTACGAGGAAATGGTGGTTGGAAATATTAATTGTCCAACTCCTTTCCCAGGTTCTTTTTTATATTTTTTCTACATAGACAAACCCTTGATCGAGCTAAGTTTACAAACCCGCAATCGAGCAAATACCTTGATCGAGGTCCTATTAAACCCTCGATCAAGGTATTTTAAATACCTCGATCGAGCAAATACCTCGATCAAGGGCCTAAAAAACAGGCCGAGAGCCCTTTTTGCTGCAGAAGGACAGTTTTGCCTGCCTTTCAGAGGCTTAAACCATGTCATTAAATGCACATTAATGGGCGGACCTAATACCATTGGATTCGTCAATGAATCCTCTATCCATATACATAAAATATACGATTTTTTTTAATCTTTGTATGTCTTTTGTTTTTAAATTTCTACTAAAACTTGCCCTAAAAAACCCTGCTAACAACTTCGATTGAGCTCAAAGATAAATCAACAACATTCAAAATATACATCCAAAAAATTTGGAAAAATACACAAGCACTAGATAAGTGCGTTTTCTTCAAAAGGGTATTTTTAGTTTTGAAAATTATGTAAACAATCATAAGATTTGGTGCACACACACACACATGTGTGTGTAAAATGCCACTGAAATATTCATTGGTCAATTTTGAAAAATAATAATAAATAAAAAATTTCGAGAAAAATTAAAAGAAAAATATGTAAGCACTAGTGCATTCTTTCTAGATCATGTTCACATATTTCATTTTTTAAAATTATTACTTTAACATTAAACTATTGTGCACACACACAAACTACTTATTAATTTCTCTTGAAATTTGTAAGCACACACGTTTCATTAAATGAAAATTCAACACAGTAAATGACATTGTTATATTTCGAAAAAAATATCATTGGAAAGCCAACATAATTCTCTTCAATTCGTTTTTTTACCGCATGTCAAAATTCATGTGGAAAATATGAGTTCCAAGGGCTTCAATTTAATATATGGATAAAATTTCAGTTTTTCATCATCATATTTGGCCAAAAATAGTTACCCATCTTCATGGAATCACCCAAGGTGATTTATTGTACAAAGGATGTACGTTTATATTTCGGTTGATTAATTTCCTTGACATAATGATAATATGTGTGGTTGTTTTTATAGAAGGTATGCATGTATATATATCTAGCTAATTGATGTTACTTACATGATGTTAGTGTTTACAATCAAAAGGTGTATAGCTAAAGAGGAATAGTACTTTCATTGGTGGAACTATGATCAAAAGTTAAGTGATCGTACTTGTCATGGAACATCGTATGAAGAATTTGATTACGTGAACAAGGTGTTATGTATTACTATTATTTAACTAACTATGTGTGGTAAGAAAAGAATGTTACCTTAAGGATTTTAACAAGTTATTAAGAAATCCTTGATAGTTCCTTATGTGAACAATGATCTTATGTAGATGTTGTTATAAGCTTCCCTAGAGATTGATGTGCAAAATAACTATAGTTTGTCTCTTGTTATTGGTAAGATTTGGTTAACGAAAGAGGAAGTTTCATTCTGGCATCGTGTATGCCTAGTTAGGGTAAGACTAAAGCAATTGTTTGAGAATATGCAAATATTTATTTATGTTGTTAGACTAACACATTCATTGTTTTACGAGAAAAGAAAAAAGTAAAACTGATTTACTTTTCATTGTATGTCTTAACCTTACTCAATTGACATGTACCCAACTATGAAATGCCTCTTGCACCCTATAATATGTAATTAACCTTAATCTTTATATTTATATCTATATATATGCTTTTAATTATAACTCCCCCACATAATCAAACCTAAAATGAAATTCTACGTAACATCATGGACCATATACTTAAAATAATTGATTTATATTTACTTATTTATATTTGTAGAGCATAAAAGCTCAAATATATTAGTATATCACATGCACACCCATCCATTACAAATACCTTTCCACCATATGACATAAAAACTGTTCGGGTACACAGGGTACTACCAAAGGACCGAACACCAAGAGCAACCACTTCACACAAACAAATCACAGATCAACACACCGATGTTTTGACGTGGTTTAAACCCTCTTGAGGGAAACACTCCATGGCCTCGGCCAAATAGCTTCTACGGGACAATTTATTATGCAAAGAAAGAAAGTCACAAATGAGCTTCTCATAATCGATCAACTAAGCAATGACCCTCCATGCTCTTTAAATAGAGATCATGGACCAATCGGGTGTTAAGCCACGGATCAAGGTTAGGTTTGATCTAAGAGAAGTTGAGCCGTCGGATCACTCTATGTCGGGAACATATTGTGACCGTCGGATTAAGTATTTACAAATGCATACTAATGCATACTAAAGAAACACACTATCCCTAATGGATATATTACACAAGTTGATCTTAACTAACTCCTAAGTGTCTAAATATCCTAACATCCCCCCTTAAGAACAACTTGGGATAGGATTGAAGAATTTACAAAAGTGACACTATTAGGAGAAGGAAGGAGGCATTAGAGCCTATCTCCCCTTAATGACAGGTTCCTGAACTCCTAACATAGATCGAAGTTTAGAAAACTTCGCTTCTGTAAGAGACTTGGTGAAGATGTCTGCAACTTGATCATTTGTAGGGCAAAAGAGCACTTCAAGAACACGATCATGAACAAGATTTATGATGAAGTGCATATGTAGCTCAATGTGTTTGCTGCGTTGATGTAGAACTGGATATTTGGCAAGCTTGATGGCACTTTGATTGTCGCACCAAAGTGGAGTAGGCTGCTGCTACTTGAATCCAAAATCTGAAAGGATCTGTCGAAGCCATAAAGCTTCTTGACTGGCATTAACTACTGCTCGATATTCTGCCTCTGCTGAATAAAGAGCAAGAGCTTGTTGTTTCTTACAAGCCCAAATAATAGGTCCAGATCCCAAACTGAAAACATAACCTGCAGTAGAATTTCGATCATCAGGATCGCCGGCCCAATCTGAATCAGTGAAACCAACCAACAAAGGTTTCCCCCCTGTACTGTAATGAATCCCAAACTGAACTGTACCTCGAATATATCGAAGTATTCTTTTAGCTGCTTTCCAGTGACTTTCATGAGGTGTCTGCATATAATGGGCAACACGACCAACGGCAAAGGAAAGGTCAGGACGGGAATGAGTCAAGTATAAGAGACTACCAACAAGCTGACGATACAAGGTGGCATCGAATTCAGGTGAAGTACAAGTGGAAGAAAGTTTGACTCCAGTCTGGAAGGGAGAAGGGGCTGGTGTACAATCTTCCATGTGAAAGCGATGAAGAAGGTCACAAGCATACTTAGACTGAGAAAGAAAGATTCCTTCTTTGGTTTGCAGGACTTGGAGACCAAGAAAATAATGCAAATGTCCTAAGTCTGACATTTCAAAATTTTGTTTAAGACTAGATTTCACATGGGTTATAAGCTTAGGGTCACTACCAGTAAGAATAAGGTCATCAACATATAGAACAAGTATGATGAGATGGTTTCCTACTTTCATGGTATAGACATTGGGGTCAGAATGGCATTTAGAAAAACCAGTGTCAAGGAGAAAGTTATCCATTTTTGCATACCAAGCTCTAGGAGCTTGCTTAAGGCCATATAAGGATTTCTTAAGGCGGCAGACAAGGCTAGAGTTATTCTGAACATAGCCAGGAGGTTGTTCCATGTAAATTTTCTCCTGTAAATCACCATGTAAGAAGGCAGACTTGACATCCATTTGATGGACTTCCCAGTTGTGTAAGGCTGCAAGGGAAAGAACAAAGCAGATGGAGTTCATTTTTGTGATGGGAGCAAAGGTTTCATTGTAGTCAATCCCTTTAACTTGGGAAAAACCTTTGGCAACTAACCTTGCCTTAAAGTCTTTCAACACTTCCATCTGATGCATACTTAGTTATGTAGACCCATTTACATCTGATAAGTTTTCTTCCTTTTGGAAGAGGTACAAGATCCCAAGTATCGTTCGCCATTAAGGAACGATATTCTTCATCCATGGCTGCATCCCAATCTGGATTCCCTAAAGCTTTTGCAAAAGTTTCTGGATCATGATTCTCGGAAACTTGAGCCAAAAGAGAAGAGGCTCGCTGAAACTGAGAACGTGTTCGACGTTGATCTCTAGGATCACCGGCAAGATCACCAGCTGCTTCACATGTTGAACGGATCCATCGAGGAAGCACTTGTGCTAGTGCAACTGGAGAAACATGAGCAGGCGGAGGTGTATTTTCATCCTCACTGTCATCATCAAAAACTGGAGTTGGAAACCTATCAAGGAAGTTGGAAGAAGAAGAAGAAGGCACAAACGCCGAATCAGGCTCGCAGGCCAAAGATGGCACAATCGCTGAGTTAGGCTCGCAGGCCAAGAGATTTTCATCAAATTTAACATCTCTTCTAATGATTATATCATGAGAATGTGGTTGAAGAAGTCTATAACCTTTTACATCTTCAGAATATCCAACAAATATGCACTTTTCACTTTTAGGCTGCAATGCTTTCCGTTTTTCATCCGGAATGTGAGCCCATGCTTCACTACCAAACACACGGAAGTGACTTACATCAGGTTTAGTTTTACTCCATGCTTCTTCCGGTGTTATACCTTGTAATACTTTCGTGGGGGTGCGATTAACTATGTAATTTGCACAATTAATGGCTTCAGCCCAAAATTGAAGACTTAGTCCCTTAGATTGGATCATACAATTAGCCATTTCTTTTAAAGTGCGGTTCTTCCACTCAGCTACACCATTTTGTTGTGGTGTATATGGAACAGTGTGTTGTTGTTGGATGCCTTGTTCAGTGCAGAAAGTAGTGAACTTTTTGTTAACATATTCTCCTCCATTGTCAGATCTTAACTTAATAATTTGATGACCAGATTGTTTTTCAACAAGGGCCTTGTAGGCCAAGAACATGTTAAATACTTCGCTCTTAAGTTTTAGGAAATAAACCCAAGTGCGTCTGGTGTAATCATCAATGAAAGTTAAGAAATATTTGAAACCAGAAAAGGAAGCAGATGGAAGAGGACCACACAAGTCACTACGCACAAGCTCCAAGGGAACCGAGGCATGCCAAGAGGCACGTTTGTCAAAACTGTCCCGATGATGTTTTCCGAGTACACAACCGGAGAAAACACCATCCCTGCAAGATACCATCGGAAGACCTGTCACCATATTTTCTTTACATAGTTGTTGCAATGAGCGATAATTTAAATGACCAAATCACTCATGCCAAATTTTGCTCAAGTTATCACTATGAGCAACAAAAACTGAAGGGAAAGGTGATGACCCAAAGTTGTTAAACTTGTACAACCTGGTAATATCATCAACAATTCCGGTAGCTGGGACCTGTTGAGGATATTTAAAATCCTTGATTACAACTTGGTGAGGTGTAAAGGTCACAGTTTTACCTTCACTAGAATGAGTGATCTGATAGACTGATAACAAATTGCAGGAAATTCTTGGAACACATAGTACATCACTAAAATGACCATTATCTACTGGAACTGTTCCAGCTCCTACAACACTTAGAGATCTATCATCACCAACAAATATTTGTTTGGTGTTACATTAATGCATAGTAGAAAAGATGGCTTGATCCTTATCCATATGATAAGATGCTCCAGAATCAATGAGCCATTCATTTGAAGTAGAAGAAAAAGATGCATTATAAGAATAACTAGAAGCACAAAGTGCATGTCCATGAGAGGCATATTCTGAAGGTGAATCTAGGCTAAAGTGGTGCTTCTTCATTGCTGCTTCCAAGGCTGCCATCTTCTTGAAACACTTAGATTCATCATGATTATCTTTCTCGCAATAGTTGCAATGACGCTCAGTCTTCTTGCCTTTTGGCTTGGATCCTTTGTCATTTTTTAAAGGAGCTGACTGAGAGGGTTTTGGACCCTTGTTTGACTTATTATTGCGAAAATTTTGTTTCTTGGGAGGCTTGGACTTTTCTTTCTGTTGGGACAATAAGGCTTTCCCAGATGTATCTGCATTGTTGATTATTCCAAGATGAATGAGTTTATCTTGCTCTCTAATCAAGGAATCACAAAAGGATTCAAGACTAGGCTCTTGATAGCTAGCTGCATTCAAGGATTCTTTCATGGAGTAACATGTAGATACAAAAACAGAATATGCAGGTCCAAGTTTGGAAATAATATGATAAATGCATTGTTTGTCTTCCCTCTTAATCTTACATTCTGCACATAAGAGTTTAAGAGTTTTGTACTTAGATAAATAATCTTGAATGCATGAAAAGTCACTTGGATTTAAAGAAATCAACTCATTTTCGAGTTGGTGACCTCGAATTTCATTGTGTTTACAAAACACAAATTCCAACTTGTCCCAAGCAGCATCAGGTTCATCAATTCCAGATATGTGGAATCGCAAATCAGTAGAGATTGACATCCAAATCAATCCACGAGCTTCGTCACATCTATTTGCCCATTTTATTTTCTTATCATCATCAGTGGGTTCGGTTTCTTTCCCTGAGGTAATTCTGAAAAGTCCCCTACTTCGTAGAACATCCTCCATACGAGATTTTCATGAGAAATAATTGGAACTGTTAAGTAGAATATCACAAAGGGCAGCCATATTTGTAAATTAATGGCTGTAAAAGCAGAAACCAATAGTCTGGATGTGAAGAGCTCGAAAAAATAGGCGGTTAAAAAAAAACGCACTGAAAACTTACTCTGTATGATGAAGTTATGCTTGAACAAAGAAACTGTTGAAGATGTCCCCAATAGTGACGTGGCAGCTAGAGAATGTCCAACAAAAAAAAAGAACCCCCCTCTTCCCAAGATGAACCTTTTGACAATCACTTTACAAGAAAGTTGCTTTAAGTGAACCACTTTTGTAAAATAAGTGATTTCACTTTTGCAATAATATTACTTTTAAATAGTGCAACAATAAAAAAAAAATTTAAGTGACTCACTTGTATTTGTATTTTTTATTATGTAAGTGAGATGCACTTTTACAATAAAGTAACTTGAAAAAAGAAATTGCATGCACTTTTTCTTTTAAAAGTAACTTCCTAAGACTTGAACTCAAGACCTATTAAGGAATAAAGCAACTTTGAACCAAGTGAGCTAGATTAAAATGTATGTAAAATATGGGAATGAGGAAGGGTTTTTTTTTTTTTACTCTTCTGGCTCGGTTTGCGTGCTTGCCCTTTTTCCTGCAAAACACACCACAAATCGAAACAAAAAAAAATTTCCACACTTGTGGAGTTAGATCTCGTTAGCTTTCCCGGAAAGTCTATGTTTTCTCTTTGTTTCTGATTTGCCGAGATCGCGCAAGGTGCACGGCAAAGAGCATACGCAGCCGAAAAAAACCCTTTCCCTTTCTATTTTTGATTTGCCGAGATTGCTCAAGGTGCACGGCAAAGAGCATACGCAGATGGGAAAGCAAAAATACGAACCCCCAAAAAAATCTAACACTAAAAAAATGATAAAATATGAGTTTAAATAAAAAAATAAAAAAAATAAAAAAATGCGTCACTGTAACATTATACCTTCAAATCTGATAAAATACGCGTTTCTGGAGCAATCGGGAACCGTTTTCGATCAAACGAAAACTCTTTCCCAATGGAAATGATGCTCCAGACACAATGGAACACCTCCCACAGCCCAGAAATGCACAGAAATACCAGAACCAGAAACCCTTTCGAGTTTCAGCAACAACAGTTCAAGATCTAGATCATAACCGAAAGCGGCTCTTCATAAAAGCTCTGATACCATGTTCGAGTACACAGGGTACTACCAAAGGACCGAACACCAAGAGAAACCACTTCACACAAACAGATCACAGATCAACACACCGATGTTTTGACGTGGTTTAAACCCTCTTGAGGGAAACACTCCACGACCCCGGCCAAATAGCTTCTACGGGACAATTTATTATGCAAAGAAAGAAAGTTATAAATGAGCTTCTCATAATCGATCAACTAAACAATGACCCTCCATGCTCTTTAAATAGAGATCATGGACCAATCGGGTGTTAAGCCACGGATCAAGGTTAGGTTTGATCTAAGAGAAGTTGAGCCGTCAGATCACTCTATGTCGGGAACATATCGTGACCGTCGGATTAAGTATTTACAAATGCATACTAAAGAAACACACTATCCCTAACGGATATATTACACAAGTTGATCTTAACTAACTCCTAAGTGTCTAAATATACTAACAAAAATAACATATGTTATATATGTATGTGCTTATATTAGACAGAGGAGGTTCTCTTATTGTAAAAGGAGTTATTTTGTAAATAATTCTATTGTAAATTTTAGAGTTGTGTTTCATACTCTTATTTGGTGTACATTGTATGTGTTCCAATATATTTGGTGTACATTGTGCATGTTCCAATATATTATGTTATTTAAAGTATTGAGATCGTAACATTTGGTATCATAGCAAACGATCATCAAATACTCACCTTCACAAGAGTCATCTTATCAAATATTCACTTCCACAAGACTCATCTTATCATTTTTCTAATATTTGGAATATTCAAATGACATAGTTGTAGACTAGAAGAGGAAAAAAAAAGAATATTTATCAAAATTTTAATATTCAAAATTGATTATATAATACATGCATTTAATTCACATAAACATTTAATCTCATATATACCTTCTTTAGAATTATAACACAAAATATGAAAACGCCAATGTTCAATGCTATATATATCTTAACGCCAATGTTTGAGGTTTAACATGCATCAACATGATCATAATCTCAAAAGAACAAAAAATACAAAATAATACATGTTCAATATTTTTGAGTCTTCTATGATGAGCATGAAAATGACGTTGAAGTTCATCTAGTATATATCCATACCAATATTTGCTACATGATACATATTATTATTATTTTAATGTAGAAAGTAGGAATTTGTATTGTCATATGTTCATTTTAATAGATTAAAAGTTGCACAATCTTATTGAAAGTGCACATGTATTAAATAATTTAATTAACCTTGAATTATGTTATGATAGTTACAAGCGAGGTGATATGACTTTATAATGTTTGATATGATGGAGTTATGAGTGTTGCTTGGATGTGATTTTTTTTTCAAACTTTGTAAATACTATGCTTTCTATAATGTGAGTAGAAATCTCTTAGTCACTCTTTTGAAATGTTTAAAAAAACATTGTATCATTTTAATTATTATTTAATGTAGAATATATATAATTTATTAAATGGATTATGTTTTAGTAATGATCTCCCCTTCTCACTCCACCCTTAAAAATCAACCATAACAACTTAATCCAACCCACATGATTTCTCCACATGAGGGAAAAAAATAATTTGTTAGTATAAGGTAGGATTGTTGGGTTAGGCATCCAAATAATGCCCATCAATCATTTCTAACTTGAAACATAGTTGTTGTCTATAGGGATATTTTAAAAACCATTCATCATCAAGTGGATCTGAATTCCCGGGGAAAGAGGCGCGAATCCAAGAGAAGGCTATACCCGAGGTAACATGTTTCTGTTATCTCTAGGGGGATATCCACCACTTGTTTAGAATAGGTGACATGATACCATTCAAGGAATAACTTTTTTCTCCCCACTTGATGGAGGTCTTAGTGGACAAAACATAGAACATCTACCATATAGGTGACCATTATAGAAGCTGATGGTACCTGAATCATAATTCGTTGGTCATTGGTCCCACTCCTAGTGCCCCTTGTTATAATTGATCCTTTATTACCTTTGTGGGTCACCTCCACCAGGTTCACATTCTTTGGCATGAGAGCCTTTGGAAGGCCCAGTTACATTTTAAGTGGAAATACACTAGGTCATAGGGATTTATTTACATTTAATGTTGCAAAGGCATTATCTTCATTTGGAAAAACAAGAAAACATAATATCCAAGTTTTCCATAGGGAAATTACAACTGTTGTTGTGCAACCAAGAACCTCAAGAAGTTGAATGGTGGCAACAAGGTCAAATTTGCTCCATGTTTCAAGAATAACTTTGCACAAATATACTAAATTAAGGGTTTATATAGATGAAAACGATGAAGCTACTTGTTGGGATCTTATTTGTAGCCAACCCTATTGAGACATGTTTTCTGAAGGCATTAGAGAGAAGGTGGTAGAGTTTTGGGACAACCATTCTCATGCTATACCAGATCGAAAGCATGTCATGCGACAACGTTGATCTAGAGGCGTTTTTTCTAAGCATTGTAAGCATGTTATGGAGATGCCATGAGTTGCATTGTTTGAATAATTTCAAGAAACCAACCCCGATGTTGAGATCTTAATCAATATGTTTGATAAATTGAAACCATGGTATATTAGGTCGAACATAATTTGTGACAGTTGTTGTTTTCGGTACCATCTTGAATTCCAACTCTATTATGAAATGTTTATAGATTTTGGAAAAATGCATTGGCAAGGTGAACTAGCTCCTCCCACGGTGTGAGGTTTTGTTTCTATGATACTCTGCAAAAGGAATCCCGAGGATGTTTTTTTTAGTAAAAGATGTGTAGGTGGAAGAAAATTCCCTAAATGTGGTAATTTGTCATTGTTCCATAGGAATATTTTCATTGATCCAACGCACTCTAGATTGTCATATATCACAGTTACGTCGAAGAGATATGAGTATATTACAATGACTGCATCATCTTCTTTAACTACATTGTCTAAGAGGATCAACTTGCTTTCGGAGTAAATTCCTATTCCAGAATTAATAGAAAAGTTTCAAAATCAGATTTATAAATACATCAAATACTCTCACAGGTCCATGTGGCAAGGTTCTGAATTCAAGCATTCTCTTGAGGTATTTGATCCGAGCACAATCTTATCAGTGGTAGAATTTTCCAATAACTACACATTTTATCTCCAGATAGAGCTACATCGTTAGTGCTACCACTCCGACCAAGTGTTAACATTCATACATGTATTGTACATACATGCTCAGGTGAGCATTGTGTTATGGAATATTACACTCTTTAGTCACACAATTTGATTAAGGAGTACCCTTTTTATGCCAATGATGATTGTGAGCATGGAAAATTGTTTGTCAGCATTGTTTTGGGTTGATTTATGACTCATTTAGAAAGAATGTGGTATCATTTACAAAACACTAGATTTGGTCAGATGGGTGTGTGGGGAAGTTCAAATTGGCACACACTTTTTACCACTTGAGTCATTTTCATAAAGAGACAAGATTTCAACATACTTGGATAATTTTTAAAATAGGGCACAAAGGGGTGAGCATCAGGGATAATTTTAAGGACCCGTACTTATTTAAAAGTGTATAAACCTTGGCGAATCTTACCAATTCTTAAAATGTCAACTATAAAATATTTGGCGATATTTTTCTAAAATTATTTCAATTTCTAAGGATTTTATATAGTTTATATAATAATTTGGCGATTTTTAGAGTGAAAAAAGCTTACCCCAGGGTGTGTGCAAGAAGATGAGGGTCACTTTAGATGCAATGCTACTTTTTTCAAATCTCGTTCCTGATACCTAAAACATAACGCGTTTATGATATTTACCACCTGCCATGGTAAGACCCGAGCCTAACATGTCATTGGACATGTAGGCTAGGTAACAATAACGCGTACGCGTTATGTAGTTAAAAAACGCGTACGCGTTATTTATTTACAAATCGCGTACGCGATATGTAAAACTAAAAATGAATTTAAAAACACAGTCGGCCGATTGCCGACCACCCGCGACACTCACGCATCAGAAACGCGAATAGAGGCGAAATTGACCCTGGACGAGGACGCTTTGTGGCCCACTCAACTATCCGTGTTGCTCGATTTAGCTGGAGAGGAGACAAATTCACCGGTGCATTCTCATCTAGTCAGGTAATTTATTCACCCAAACAATTTTTTTGTGATTTTTTAATCCCAATTACTATTTTTTTATTGTTTAACCTAGTTTTGTAATATTGATCAAATTGGGAATAACCCAATTTGTAATTAAATTCACACCTCAAAATGAAACCCTTTTCAAAAAACTCAAAACTTCATAATCAAACCAAAAATTGAAAAAATTAAAACTCCCCCCTTTCTACAATGTATTCATCTAAGTCACCCGACACGAGGACACGGGACACGAGTGTCCCCACCAGGCTTCAAATTTGAAGCCTTCAGGACACTTCAAATTTTACCCACACGTCATAGAAGGCCACTTCAAATTTTACCATGCAAAAAAAATTTAATTTCATGGTAAGCCCTTCAATAATTAAATTAACCACTACTGTTTAAAATTGCAACAGAAGGGTAGCTTCAAATTTCACCCATCAACAATTTTTAGTGGGAAATTGGGAATGCGGCTACTAGCTAGGTGACTTGGGAGTGGGACTCGCTTACTCTCCAATATCCACGTGTTCGATCATCCATGGATCATGGACCATTGGGCCTCTAATAATATCATTGAGCAACTTACGTGGACGGGCTTACATTGAGTAGCCCATGGCTTGAACGCTTCGAAGTTCTCGTGTTTGTAGCGAGCGCTTACGTGTTTAACACATTTAATGGCATCAACAAAATTATTAAACCTGGAAGGTGGCTCATACGTGTTGTTGCTAGCGGGCTTACCAAGTTACAAGTTATCACATACCAATTCGTGAATGCTGACTCCGTGAGTTAATTGAGTATTCAATGTATAATATATTATGTTAATATGCCCACGCGAATTTGGCATTTCAGACAAAATCCACAATCCATAAACTTCTTGTAATGTTGCAGGTTGTTGCTCCTGCCCGTGGCCCCTACCTATAGAACTGTGTTTTCTTTGTTGTATCAAGTTAATCCTACCATCTACGGCTCCCAGCCTCACACCCTGTGTTTTCTTTGTTGTATCAAGTCAATGCTGGAATTCCATGCTTCCATGGCTCCGACCATATTGCATGAATAGAAACAAGCTTTTTCTTATACCCCTATTCCACTGTGGTTGAGCTACTTCCAAGTTCCACCTACCCTATCTCCTCCAGTCCTCCAGGATAGTTTGCGGAGCGAAGCTGGCAATGCCAGCCTGCCATAAACATATTTAAAGAAATTCGTTTTCTTTGAGGAGCTCAACTTCAAGGCTGACTAGATTTTTGACATCCTATGAATTTACAGGTCTGCTATATCCACTGAAAAATAAAGCCTCTCAACTTTACTACATTAGTAAACATTGAAATTTTGATGTACTATCACATTTTCAAATGAAAAGAATAACTTATTATTAATAAAAAAATCAAATCATATTAATATATTAATGAATTTGAATTTAGCTTCCCAATTATATTAAAATAAATTATACATTTTAAATGATCCACAACCAAATATTATACTGAGAAGGAAATGGAAAAAAAGGAATTTCCTCAACACAACATGCTATTTCCTTATGATGATGCTTTTACGTTTATGATTACCAACCTTGGAATCAGGTTTGGTTATCCGAAGGTGTAATATCTTCTAAGCTAAGTCAATAGGTAGGGATGTTGGTATTGATATAATTATGACAAAGTTTTATAAAGGATTAGGAACAATTCCGTTGGCTTGTAGATGACATATTTATGGATAAAAAGCTTGTTGTTATGAGATAATGACATCATGCCTCAAAAACATGTCCCATACAATCTAATGTTAATGGGCGCTCTACATAGAAATTGGAATGTCAACATTTGTGAGTACAATAAATATGTGGATGATTTTGGCCTACTACAACTTTAATATATTGAGTGGATTGATAACCTTCACAATTATATAAGAGATTGTAGCTATGACTAGGAGGAGAGTTAACAATGCAACAAAATCAAGTAATCAAATTTTGTGCATAAAATGAACATAAGACTCCCACCAAATTTCACTGAATCTACGTCTTAACAAAAGAACTCATCATTTCACGGGATTCCACCCCATCAATCCTTTTAACAGTAATGGCCATAACAGTTGCTACAACCCTAGCGCGAGAAAAATCAATCGAGCTACGCATGACAATACTTGAAACCAGACTTTTTGAACTCCCTATTACGTCATAGGAATCAATACTACTTTCTCCACAACATGTGGCACCCTCAATATCTTCCATCACCGCAATTTACATTTGATAAAAAACTTGTTCCCAAATAGTAATTACCCCATTCTTTGCTCTAAAAAGGCCTCGGTTAACCTAGAATCCAATCCATACAACATGAACACATCCATATATACACATAGAATAAATATTAATAAATTTCTCATAGCCCTTCAATAGTGTTCAATATCTCATAGCCCTTCATAGTGAAATGGGACCCCACCCTTCAAATTTGATCCCTGGTCCCCACTAGACACGGTGACCCCCGGAATTATGACACGTAGGTCACGGTGACCCCCGGAATTAATATATTTTTAAAATATATTAAAATTTAAAAATATAGACATATAGATCATCCAATAAAATTTAACATTTACAATTACAAATATTCAATAGAAATTACATTTACAATTACAAATATGAAATATTCAATAGAAATTAGATCATTCACAAATCACAACACATTTGTCATTCACAATCACAAAACACAATGAGACATTGAGACACATAGATGCAAACTCATCACTGCCTTGATCCTCCTCCTCCATGCCTGAATCAACAAACTCATCACTGCCTTGATCCTCCTCCTCCTCCTCTCTGCCAATCTGACTAACTTACTTTTTAATTGTCAAATGTTTAATTTTAAGTTTTAAATGTATGTAAGTAAATGCCATTAAATTGCTTATGTGAGTTTGATTTAATACATGTTCAATTTTGAAGAGACGTCATTATATACCATGTATATGTTTCTAATGATTTTCGTATTAATGTCTTTATTGCAGTTGCGGCTATGGATGCCAATGCCGAAATATTGATTGAGCTTGCCCAATTGAGGGGCATAAGTGAAGCTTTTAGTGGTGGCGACAGGATTCGCCGTTCACTTGCATCAAACTTGGATGCAATTGTGGACACAATTTCACAATCTACGAATGTCCTGTATGATATTGCATCTTACAGAGAAAGAAAAAGACAACAATATGCTGATGGACTAGATTACAATGCAGTAAAAAAGCTAAAAATATCCAAAGAGGTTATATTTGCATTGTTTAGGGACCCTCGGACGGGGGAAATCCCTAATGCAAGCAAGCCGCATATCTCCATTGAGTGGTGCACGTTTCAACCATTTGTTGATAACTGGATGGACAGATGGTACATGGTTTTTGATATGCCACCACACAACAACAGGGAAATTCCCTTATATTTCCTTCGAAAGATGTATGCAGAGTTCGTGTTGCATAAACACGTTAACTATTTTGACATCTTACAGTTCCAGGGGATCGGTGGGGGGATGCCCCAAAACCGACCCAATGCCAGGCTTCGAGACCAGGATCGCCCTATCCCTGCACCTCGCAGGCAGTTGCCTGGGCCAGATGTCCCACCAGCACATCGCATTATTCCGCAGACACGGGATGCATTTTTGAGTTTGGCACGGACGGTTGTTCGCCATGGCAGGATGGTTCAACATATGGGTGAGGAAGGGACATCTGTCCCTGGTGTGGTACATACACCAGCTCGTCACCATGCAGGACCATCAGCTACTGCAGGACCATCAGGACCATCCACTACTGCAGGACCATCAGGACCATCCACTAGTGGAGGACCATCAGCTATTCCCCATCCTAGTACTGATCCTCACGAGTGCACGTCATGTGGTCGTCCCTGCTATGGTATTGCATCAGATGTTGCCTTCAGTGGCTTTTTGAGAGAGGTATCTTGATGGTTAATTGTAATAAATTCTTCATTTATTTTCGTCTTTGTACACATATATATAGTTTGAGCTAATATATTAATTTTGTGAACTTGCAGTTGATGATGATTACCGGCAGTGACGCCCCAGAGCCGGATGTTCCAGACTCGACAGGGGGGCATGATGCTACCCATTCGACAGGCCCATCTTATATACCACCTATTGCCGTATCTCACACCGAGGTAAACATTTTAAAATTTCAGTTTTTTAATACTTGTTAATTTGTTAATTTCCACATACTTTACATTTTAGTTCATTAATGCTATATACGGTCTAATATTTACAATTATTAAACTTGCAGATGGCAGATCCTTCACAGGGGCAAGTTAATGTCGAGGTAGTGCCCATGGTCATACCGTCCCCTGAAACGTCTGGGCTCCAGGTAAACAATTAAAAATGACATTTTTTAAATACATGTTTGTTTGTTGAATCATGCATGTCTAACTACATGAACACTTGCTGACTGTAGGCACCATCCGACACATCTGGCCCATTGCCTGTATTTGCATCTCCCTCCAGGCCATTCGTGAACAAGGGTCGTGTGTATGTGAGGCGTTCTACTCCGAGAAAGACTCCAGCTGCCCACGACCATGGGCTTACTCACACCACGGTAATGTATATCCTTCGATGATATTTGTTGTTTAACTTGAAATCCAGTGCATAAATCGTTTTTGTTAATGTTTGAATTGCATGTTTACTGCAACAGGAACCCGAGTTGTCTGCTGAGAACCTTGCATCGATGGTCGATGCAGCAGTTAGTGCCGCATCTGCAGTGGCGACTGATCACACACAGGTATGTAACTATTTCAACATTATCTTTACATGCATTTCTAACTATTGTTTATTCATGCATTTCTAACTATTTCAACATTTTTTCATTGTAGCCACCACCAGCAGGAGCAGTGCCTGGCCCCCCTGGTTCAACCATCCTGGATGTTCAACCGACGGCTCCATCTGCTACACAAGCAACACAATCTCCTTTGTCAGTTGAGGTGAGATGTCCTTCAGTGACCAAGTGTTTCATGCACTTTCCATGCACCAGATGATAATTGTTGAGATAATGTATTAGTGTACATAGTTAGTTGAATTTAACAATTGATATTTAATTTGCAGGATCCAGGGATGCACATTGATCCTAGGGATGTGCCTAGAGGATCAACGTCGGGAAAGAACAAGAGAAAGCTTGAGTTTTGATAGTTTTGGATAGTTTTGGACACATGTGCTTTTGGATACTTTTGTATATATATGTACTTTTCGATACATTCAGTTTTGGAGACATGTACATTGACTTTATTGTGCATGTACTTTTGGAGACATGTACATTGACTTCATTGGATACATGTACTTTTCGATACTTTTGGATATACATGTACTTTTGGAGACATGCACTTTTGGAGACTTTTGGATATACATGTACTTTTGGAGACATGCACTTTTGGATATATATGTACTTTTGGATACATGTACTTGTGTCATTCTAATGTGTTGATTTGTGTGGATTATCTATTACTCATGAATGCACTATGTCAAAAGAACAAACTATTATATTCAAAGGTTTCAACGAATTCACTACATGCATGCACTAATTGGTATCTAATTAAAATTTGTGATTTTGGATGATCATTACAAGTTATGTCAAAGTTCTTGCTCGTGTAATTTAATCAAACTAAATGCAATACAATGTTTTCAAGGTTTCAACGAACTCACTCATGCACACCCATTGCCATCAACTACCAATGAAAGTCTAACATTATGAGGTTCTTCTTAAAAAATGGGTAATATTTCCTTGATGATCGTAAATTGAGAACCATTTGTAGCCACTCATATAATACCATCTTCACTTATCTTTGTACATGATAATCCATATAATGTGCTATGTTTTTTAACCTAAACAATCATCAAAAACCTAGAATTATAGGGATATGACAAAGAACCTTATGGGGCACCTTATATATTAACCTTGTGTATACATTAGGATCTTTGTCATACCATTGTTTGAAATGTCATTCAATACCTTCAATTTTATCAACATCAAATTAGTAGACAAAGTGACCCATCTTTGATCTCTTGTATAGGCCTTTGTGTGCCTTATCAATAAGATGTACATCATGAATATTATCATAGGTCTCATACATAGGTGCATCCTCATCCATGCAAACAAAGGTGTCATGGATCAACCTATTATCCCTTTATTCTCAATAATATTAGTATCATTATCTTCCATAGGATCAAATTCAACTCCATCACCCCCCATTATTACTACTCTAAATTACAGCCTTAGGAGTTTTGATCATGTGTTTTTGTCTCTTTAGGAGTTTTGAAATATTATACTCTTTCAAAAATAATATGGAAGTTCAAATATTTAAAAGTGGCTTAAATTATAAAATGGGCGGAAATTCACCAAGTGTCCCTGAACGGCATTTTCATGCGACTTGCAACTCGACATAAATCAGAAACTGGACGTCGGAACGACGAACCGTCGACTCCGTTGGTCTCCTGGCGTGCGATTACCTCTAGGGGGCCCTCTCCCTCGTCTCCCCATGGCCCAGTGGCTTCATTGTGCATTCATTTCGTAAACTAGGGTTTTGCTCAGTGTAATTGCATGCAATCTCGCATTGGTGGGTCAACTCTGCAAAAACCTCCCCCGAGCCAGTGTTGGAAGTGTTCCCACGTAGGCATTTCCCACACACACTTGCGGGAGCCAACGACACGCAATCTTCTTGCTCCATTTGCTTTTTGGCTCCCGGACGGAAATTCACCAAGTGTCCCTGAACGGCATTTTCATGCGACTTGCAACTCCACATAACTCGGAAACCGGACGTCGGACCGACGAACCGTCGACTCCGTTGGTCTCCTGGCGTGCGATTACCTCTAGGGGGCCCTCTCCCTCGTCTCCCCATGGCCCAGTGGCTTCATTGTGCATTCATTTCGTAAACTAGGGTTTTGCTCAGTTTAATTGCATGCAATCTCGCATTGGTGGGTCAACTCTACAAAAACCTCCACTGAGCCAGTGTTGACAGTGTTCCCACGTCGGCATTTCCCACACACACTTGCGGGAGCCAACGGCACGCAATCTTCTTGCTCCGTTTGCTTTTTGGCTCCCGGACGGAAATTCACCAAGTGTCCCTGAACGACATTTTCATGCGACTTGCAACTCGACATAACTCGGAAACCGGACGTCGGAACGACGAACCGTCGACTCCGTTGGTCTCCTGGCGTGCGATTACCTCTAGGGGGCCCTCTCCCTCGTCTCCCCATGGCCCAGTGGCTTCATTGTGCATTCATTTCGTAAACTAGGGTTTTGCTCAGTGTAATTGCATGCAATCTCGCATTGGTAGGTAAACTCTGCAAAAACCTCCCCCGAGCCAGTGTTGGCAGTGTTCCCACGTCGGCATTGCCCACACACACTTGCGGGAGCCAACGGCACGCAATCTTCCTGCTCCGTTTGCTTTTTGGCTCCCGGACGGAAATTCACCAAGTGTCCCTGAACGGCATTTTCATGCGACTTGCAACTCGACATAACTCGGAAACCGGACGTCGGACCGACGAACCGTCGACTCCGTTGGTCTCCTGGCATGCGATTACCTCTAGGGGGCCCTCTCCCTCGTCTCCCCATGGCCCAGTGGCTTCATTGTGCATTCATTTCGTAAACTAGGGTTTTGCTCAGTGTAATTGCATGCAATCTCGCATTGGTGGGTTAAACTTGCTCACCTTGCAAACATCATCCATCAAACAGAAATTTGATGGAGTTGAAATCAATGGATTGCTTGTCACAATAGGCATTCATAAGTTTGCGTAATTGAATACTCCTCTTAATCCCTAAAAAATACTTCATTCCCATCCTGCAGATCCCAAACAATGTCAAAGGTAAGAAGGATTTCCATATAATCCAAATATATGTTTTTTTTCAAATATATTTTACATGGAAACATAGCAAAATGGAATCTAATATTTCGTTTGCATTCGGAAGAAAAGATTGGCAAGGCCAACATTGGCTTCCTTTTGGATTAATATCTCCATTTATAATTCCATAGATTTATACAGTTGTCTTAATCCTAACTGTATACATTGCATGAGAATAAACACCATCAATCTCATTTTTGAGACTTGGTTGTCATGTTAATGCAAATGTAAATGTAAAGGTTGCCTTTACAGCACTTTTGAAACTGAGTGTGGGAAAGGGGATCATGATCGAGATGTTGTGTAGGTAAACATTATATTCTGCAGGTAAAAATGGAAGTTTACGAGAAATTCTCTCATTAGTTACACAAAATCTATTGTTGAATGGTGTTCTTCAATAATTGTAGATGGAACAAGAAGACGAGATATTTTTGGGAGGTGGTTGATGTAGATCAATCACATAGAATAATGCATGGAATTTGTGGATTTCATTTAGTTTGAAACTCAAACAATGTTATAGTAGAAATATGAACAAGAAAATTCTATCACTCGCCATTATTCTAGGTATAAATATTGAATTATCCTAGTTGGATGAGGACTAATCAACCATTTCACCACATTATGATCATGTCTCAAATCTTGTACAACCAAGTTTTCTGAATATGAGATTAAATCTTATCAACTAGCATGAATACATTACATTTTGTCTATTTAGTGGACTCACACGTTGGAACTGATGTTTTTTAAAATGAACATATATGCAATGGTTTCCCTGAAAGATAATTAATGGGGCACTCACTATTTGTTGGCATGTTCCTTAAAGGCGAACCAAACCCTCATGTCTCACTAATAGATGACAATGGCGATCAACTTGTAATCAGTTTGATGGTTATTAAAGGATAATATCTAACACTGGATGAACAAACATGGAAGAAGGTTGGTTATGTATTTCAAGATTAGACTAGGTGAATCTATATACCACTTTACAAACTTAGTTTTCGATACAAACCTCAAACTACAAACAATGCCAAGGAAGCACCCATCAAAGGTATGATACTTCAAGCCTCATTGTGAACATGAAAAGTTAATGGAGATCATTAGTAATAGACATGATCCAAATGGTCTACTTAGATGACCATAGGTAAGTAGATAAGTAAGATTGCCTAACATGGTCACTCTTGTGTTATATTCCAAGGTATATGGGTTGTTTGTTATTTTTGTTAATTTTTCAATTCATTTATGTAGATTACTCATATTAAATTGTTTATAATGAATTAGTCTAATAATGGTGTCCTTGTATGTGTCCAGATTATCCAAAGAATCATAAGCACATGAAATCCCATCAATAAGAACAATGGTCTTTTTCAACACCACCAAAGAAAAAATCAGAAAAATGAAATGACCTACTTCAAAAATTATTTTATTACTTATTGTGCATGGTCCATCAAACAAAAGGTAAACAAACACAATTATATGGCCTACAATGTAGGTCTTTTGATGCTCTATTTCACAAGGTTTTAACAAACACACTTGTTGTGATCATCATTAAAGTCTACAATTTCTTTCAATGAATGTGCCAAATTGACCTAACAACATAGGAAATTGAAAACCACATCCATTGAAAGGAATAATTCAGTTTTTTTTGTCATGAATTAATTTACTATCATGGATTTATGGCTCCCGGCAGTGTTCCCACGTCGGCATTGCCCACACACACTTGCGGGAGCCAACGGCACGCAATTTTCCTGCTCCGTTTGCTTTTTGGCTCCCGGACGGAAATTCACCAAGTGTCCCTGAACGGCATTTTCATGCGACTTGCAACTCGACATAACTCGGAAACCGGACGTCGGACCGACGAACCGTCGACTCCATTGGTCTCCTGGCATGCGATTACCTCTAGGGGGCCCTCTCCCTCGTCTCCCCATGGCCCAGTGGCTTCATTGTGCATTCATTTCGTAAACTAGGGTTTTGCTCAGTGTGGGAGTGTGCAATTTTTGCACACAGGGGTCAACTTTGGAAAATCATCCACCGGGCAAGTATGGCTAGTGTTCCTAGCCCGAACCTATCTAGACACACCTGCAGGACTCCCCGGAACCCGGTTTTGTTGCATGGTTGGAGTTCTATGCCCCCGGTAGGTATCCAACAGGTGTCCCTGAAGGCCTTCTGGTAGTGAGACGGGACGAGCCATAGAATGAAGACCGTGGCTCGGATCGACGAACCGTCGACTCTGTTGGATTCAGCACACCGGGATAGTGCCAGGGATGCCCCTCCCCTCCTACCTGGTGGCCCATGTGTCACCTTGCAGGTCCATCTTGGAAACTAGGGTTTTGCTCAGTGTGGGAGTGTGCAATTTTTGCACACGGGGGTCAACTTTGGAAAATCATCCACCGGGCAAGTATGGCTAGTGTTCCTAGCCCGAACCTGTCTAGACACACCTGCAGGTCTCCCCGGAACCCGGTTTTGTTGCATGGTTGGAGTTCTATGCCCTCGGTAGGTATCCAGCAGGTGTCCCTGAAGGCCTTCTGGTAGTGAGACGGGACGAACCATAGAATGAAGACCGTGGCTCGGATCGACGAACCGTCGAATCCGTTGGATTTAGCACACCGGGATAGTGCCAGGGGTGCCCCTCCCCTCCTACCCGGTGGCCCATGTGTCACCTTGTAGGTCCATCTTTGAAACTAGGGTTTTGCTCAGTGTGGGAGTGTGCAATTTTTGCACACGGGGGTCAACTTTGGAAAATCATCCACCGGGCGAGTATGGCTAGTGTTCCTAGCCCGAACCTGCCTAGACACTTTGGAAACTAGGGTTTTTCAGGTCCATGATGATGATGAAGATGTTGATGATGATGGCTTGGTCTAAGGTGGTGCTCTCAACTAGCTAATTCATTATGAAATATTTAACAAGACATGAATTAAATTTAATATAAGTGTATTGTTTAATATAGTGAGCATGAATTGAATTAATTTTGTTGGGTGAAGCCAATAACCAACATGATGAACCTAATATAATTTTAGGGTTTACTGATCATATGTAAAAAATGGATTAAAAAACAAAATTATTATAATTTTAGTTTAATGTTTATCCACTTTAATCCATATATTTTTTAGTTTTGACTATGAATACACAATAATTATTATATATATATGTGTGTGTTTTTGTGTGGATAACTTAGAGATGTATAATAAAAATGGGTAAAAGGTGGTTGTCACTAGAGACTTTCATAGTTGTATAGTGAAAATGTAATAGCTATTAAAATTTGGATTAGAAAATTATTAAAGAAAATAAATTCTATAGAAATGGGTAAAAGGTGGTTGTCGCTAGATTAAGAGAGACTTTCATAGTTGTATAGTGTACAATTGTCTAGTGGTTACGGCAGTGATGTGTAAAATCTTATGATCACATGAAAGAGATCACAAATAGGTTCATAAAACTAAGAACAACAATACTTTGAGCAATTTTTCAAAGGAAACTAGAATAGAGCCAGTAAAGAGAAAAAAATACTAAAAACTTGATTTCATACTAAAATGAATGAAAAATGGTTTTACATAAAGAAATTTGAATTACTCAAGGAACCAATTCGATTGTCTAGTGATTCATAAGGATTTAGTTGGGCTTAACATAGAGCTTAAATGCCCTTAAAGTTAGCTAAGCAACCTCTCAAACATGATTAATATATGGTTTACTGATCATATGAACATAATATAATTTTAATCCATCTCTTGTAAATTTGGCATATCAAGAACGCAAAATTGACATATTCATATGAAACATACATGTGAAAATTGAGCATATATCAATATTCAATTACAAATAGTGAAAATAGTATAGTATTAAAAGTATGTAACGTACCTCATCATGCTAGATCCCACCTATTATCATACAACCAAGCCCTCCGGATCATCTCTTATACTGATGGTCTCCATTAGTCTCTCGTGCTCTGTATCCGGTAAGAAGTAGCGTACCTTCGATGTATTTCGACTAGGCATTGTTCGTACCTGAAGGTTTGTGCCAATGATTAAGTTGGTAAAGTGATATACACTTGCACCTGGTTTGTAATCCCTGTAAACATATCCACCCTTCTTTCTTCCATTGTTGTCCCGTGTCAAGTATTCACCTTTAACAACCATAGAACCAGTTGGAAAGTGGTTGTTTTCATCGTCAGTCATGGACACAATGAGGGTTTGCTTTCCATCTATACAGCGTGCCAACCAGTATTCATCACCCCATTCAGTATCTTTTGAGGCAACCACTGCGTATATGTGCCCTGCATTATATGATTGTAGGTATATGATCAAAATATTTTTCGTGCGATACAAGGCCATTAATGTGCATTTGAAGACTACGTAAACAAACAAAAAATGTTAAGGAAATGCATCATACCGGGTTGTACAAGGTCTGAGACATGATCAAAATCTGCAGAAATAGATGATTGGTCTTCTTCCAACGGAGTTAACTCAACAATTGCACGCTGTTCAAGTGGAAGTGATATGCGATCCCATCCATAAACCCAATCCAATGATTCACACCCATCCCAGTCACCATCACAACAAGGCGGGCAAAAACAAGCAAGTTTTCTGGTCCAAATTTCAAATACTGGGTTATCAGAGCTTCGAACCGAATGAAAGCCACGAGTCCCAGGCACAGTCTTGCATTCCCATGCATGTGAACGATCTATGTCTACCACCTCCCAAAAAAATCTCTCCACATGTCTCTTTCTTGTGGATTCTACTCGCATAGTTGATTCCTCTCCCATTACTGACGTGCACCACCTGACTATAGATTGAGCATTTAGAATAGTAGATTCTGTAGATACTTTCAATTCCTCTCTTCGTAGGGCTGTTTTGACACATGCTCCGGCTCCATCATGCTCTCCTTTACCATGCCCAGTCTCAAAATAGTTCCACATATGTGGCACTTTGTAGTTTTTATGCAATGAACACAACCACTGAAATATGCGTGCATTTTTGAACTGACCAGCACACCCATCAGACCAAATCCAGTGTCGGTCCATCTGTATGTTCCTTCCCTTCAAGTGATCATAGAACATGATGAAGCAATGACGTACATAGTGGAAGTCGTGGCACCTATCATCACTTATGTAGAAGTGATATTCCTTCAGAATTTCTCTTTGCTCTTCAGTGCTATTTGGGCCATGCCTGTATGTGATATGGACCATCAAGGAAACCTGCTCAGAGTGATAATACTGACTTTGGATCTCATTTTGAGGTTGCAGAGTGTAGTTCTCGGCAAAATCAACAACTGAAAGTATAGTACCAAGGGGAAATGTATCTCTGCATATTCTAAACTTCTCATCCTGCCATCGTGCCACGTGGACATGCTGAACATATTGATGTGTCTTTTCAATAAATTCCTTGATGAAGTCACTAACTTGTACCTGGTGACACAAAATGATCTCAATGTCAGTTTTTTGTTGTAAGTAAGGATTGAAATGTAACCGTTACAACATAATTTTATAGATATAAATGCATACCTGAGATGTCACCAATTGTATTTTTTTGCTTTCTTTCCCTGGGACTATTTCATAGTTGATATATTTGAAACTTTTCATGTCTGTAACCATTTTCCCAAATTCACTGTCTCCATTCTCGTGCATACATTGGCTCAATAATGCCATTCCAGCACAGTTGGAGCATGTTCCATCCAAACAAGATTTTGCATAGTATGTTTGCCCCTCGGGCCTATTGCACATGATGCTATGAATGAATTCTCTTGATGAAGTCGGTGGTATTGTCATGGAGCAATCCTGTACAATGTTAGTATGCAACACACGACGAATGTACAAAAATGTTTCATAGTAATATTCATATTCTACATGGTATCTACAACAACAAGTGTTACGAAGAGTATTTATTCTAACATACCATGGCTTACATTTCTCAAAAGATCTTTGCCCCAAGTTCAATTGTCTATGCTCAATCTTAAATTTTTCGTAAAGCTCTGTCTGTGTTATATCAAGAAGATGCTTAGTATGTGGCTCACGATCCTTTGAACCCCTTCTTAGTTTTAGTACATCCTTTCGGTTTGAAGAAGGCCTTGTGTGATCATGCCAAAAACTATGCACTAGTCCCTTTACTGCATCAACTAGCTTCATGTCACGACGTGGCAACCTACCAACAAAGGCCCAAAAATCTGTCTGATCGGTTGTGTCAAGATGTTCTCTTCTAATAGAATACCTACGGAGGGTTTTTACATTCAAATTAACTAGTTTCGATGTAGGCCTGAGAATACGAAGGGCCCTGGTGTTCTTATCTGCAATTGATTGTGACAACACACGACGAGAAGCATTGCGGTCCTTTGAACGTGTGTTCTTACCAATTTTACCAAATGCATCTACTAGGCTTTTAACTATATGAGAACTTGGTTCAGAATTCTTTATCATCTTTATCCCTAACTTTTTCCTAACAACATTCATGCTCCTAGATTTTAACAATGATAAAAATAATCTACATTTATCTCCATCACATTTAGAAACAAAATATTTATCAAGTATCTGTTGAGTTTGATAAGCAATACTACGTTTAGATAGCGTACCTTCAATGGAATTCATAAGTCTTTCATCAACTTGTATACGCTTCGGAGTTCTTCGACGTGTGCTTGCTAATGGAGGTAAGGGGGTTGGAATTGTACCATGTAGCGCATCACCAAGACGCTCTGGCGTTTCAGTAGTAGCTTGGTGTCCTTCATTCTCTTCCTGGTAGTTGGATGGTGGAAGTCCAACATCCTCATCCATGGTCTGTGGAAGTCCAACATCCCCTTGTGGAAGTCCAACATCCTCATCGATGGTGTGGATAACATTCTCTTCTTCAACAGTAGGCAAAATGTCCAACGCCTCTCTGACTTCATCGCTTGTATAACCACATCCGGATAGCAAATTGAGTGTTTCTTCGTGAGCTTCATCTTGAGATGGTAACTTATCACTTTGACTTGAAGTGGGAATTGAAACATCCCCTAATGAGCACCTACGTTTTGCTTCTTGATTACTTCCATGGGGTGCTTGTTCAACAACTATTGTGGAAATTGAAGGTCCCTCTTGTCGTGGATTAATAGGATGAACCATGGTATCCTCTACAATTGGATTTGGATTAGTTTCCAAAGAAAGCCTCCGATTCATCATGTATATTCTTTTCTTTTCTTTCTCTTCTTCAATGACTTCTTGAGGTCTCTTCTTCCTTGTTGATTTGTTTACTCGGTTACGTGCATTCCCCATCACCACAATGATCAATTCAATATAGTTTGTTTTTGTTGCTCCTCAATTACAAGCTCTTCAATAATAAGCAAATGGAAGTTCTTCCTTGTTGGTCTTGAAGCTTGATATCTTACCTTGTGTGCTCCTCAAATATAGGCAAAATGAATCTTTCAAAGGCCTTATCTTTGGTGTTCTTCAATTGGAGATTCTTCAAGCTTGCTAATTATTTTCTTCAAATATGGCCATATAACCCAACACCACAGTGAGCAACCATGAAAGATGTCCTCAATGCTGCACCTGCATAAAAAAAATGATGGAGTTGGTGTAGAATGTGAAAATTTTCAGATGCGGGCTCGTGCTGTTCGAAAAATCGCGGGATTGTTGCTTTCGTTCGGACAGAGTGAAGTTGCTCTCGGACAGAAACAGTCCATTATTTCTGGAGTTCCAAAACGCGTACGCGTTATATAAATATAAAACGCGTGCGCGATATGTAGTGAAAAAACGCGAACGCGATATAGTCAAGCACAATAAATAGGTTAGGTGCACGGCTAGGGCAACGAACAAAATCAAAGATCACTAATAATTTATATGATTGCATACAAAACAAATGTTTTGTATGGTTTAATACCCCCTAGCTCTCTCCCAATAATCCCTAGATACCCCCTATCTCTTTCTAAATATCTGTCCCTCATTCTCCCTACATGTTTCTTTCATGTTTCTTTCTCTCCCTTCAGCCATGTCTCTACCACCCCACTCTCCATCTCTCCACCTTCTCTTTATCTTCGTCATTATCCCTCCCTATAGCACTCTCTCCCTTCTTCTCCCTTAATCACTAACCCTCTACGCCTTTATCCCTCCCCCCTGCCCTCTCTGTCTTACCTTGTTCCTAGAGCCCCTCCCCCATAAAGGCCTTTAGACCCTCTTCTAAATATTAATCCCTAAGTGCATAAGTGCACAAGATGATGAGGAGGAGGAGGGTGATGACAATGAAGATGATCATGATGTAGATGAAGATGATAAAGATGATGAGGAGGAGGAGGGTGATGACAATGAAGATGATCATGATGCAGATGAAGATGATAAAGATGATAATGTTGATGAAGATGATGGTGATGATGATGAAGATGTTGATGATGATGGTGATGAAGATGTTGATGATGATGGTGATGAAGATGATGGTGACATGATGGAGATGTTGATCTGATGAGGAAGATGATGATGATGATGGTGATGATGGTGATGATGATGAAGATGTTGATGAGGACGATGATGGAGATGAAGATGATGATGATGAAGAAGATGATGATGATGGAGATGTTGTGTTGATGGGGAACCTAGAGATGACAATGATGATGAAGATGGTGATGGTGATGGTGATGGTGATGACGATGAAGATTTTGATGATGATGCTGATGGCGATGATGATGAAGATGTTGACGATGATGGTGATGGTGATGTTGAGATGATGATCATGATGATGTTCAGAAGATCATGATGGTGATGATGGTGATGATGATGGAGAAAATGACAATGATGGATATGTTGATGAGGAACCTGCAGATGCCAATGATGATGATGATGGAGATGTTGATGAGGAACCTACAGATGCCAATGATGATGGTGATGACGATGAAGATGTTGATGATGATGGTGCTGGTAATGATGATGATGATGATGATGACGAAGATGATGGTGACATGATGGAGATGTTGATCTGATGAGGAAGATGATGATGATGATGATGGTGATGATGATGAAGATGTTGATGATGATGATGATGGTGATGAAGATGATGATGATGAAGAAGATGATGATGATGGAGATGTGTTGATGGGGAACCTAGAGATGACAATGATGATGAAGATGGTGACGGTGATGACGATGAAGATTTTGATGATGATGCTGATGGCGATGATGATGAAGATGTTGACGATGATGGTGATGGTGATGTTTAGATGATGATCATGATGATGTTCAGAAGATCATGATGGTGATGATGGTGATGATGATGGAGAAAATGACGATGATGGATATGTTGATGAGGAACCTGCAGATGCCAATGATGACGATGATGGAGATGTTGATGAGGAACCTACAGATGCCAATGATGATGGTGATGACGATGAAGATGTTGATGATGATGGTGTTGGTAATGATGATGATGATGATGATGATGATGATGAAGATGAAGATGATGGTGACATGATGGAGATGTTGATCTGATGAGGAAGATGATGATGATGATGGTGGTGATGATGATGAAGATGTTGATGATGATGATGATGGTGATGAAGATGATGATGATGAAGAAGATGACGATGATGATGGTGATGAAGATGATGATGATGAAGAAGATGACGATGATGGAGATGTGTTGATGGGGAACCTAGAGATGACAATGATGATGAAGATGGTGATGGTGATGACGATGAAGATTTTGATGATGATGCTGATGCTGATGATGATGATGATGATGATGATGATGATGGAGATGTTGATGAGGAAGGGGGAGATGACAATGATGATGAAGATGTTTATGGTCATGAAGATGATGATGATGGTGATGGTGATGATGATGGAGATGATGGAGATGATGGAGATGGCGATGAAGATGATGATGATGATGATGATGGTGAAGATGATGAAGAAGATGATGACGATGGAGATGTTGACCTGATGACGATGAAGATGATGATTATGGTGATGATGATGAAGATGTTGATGCTGATGATGATGGTGATGAAGATGATGATGATGGAGAAGATGATAATGATGGAGATGTTGATGAGGAACCTACAAATGCCAATGATGATGATGATGATGATGGTGATGACAATGAAGATGTTGATGATGATGGTGATGGTAATGATGATGAAGATGATGATGATGATGGTGATGGTGATGGTGATGTTTAGATGATGATGTTCAGAAGATGATGGTGACATGATGGATATGTTGATCTGATTCAAGGAAGATAATGATGATGATGATGATGGTGATGATGATGAAGATGTTGATGATGATGATGATGGTGATGAAGATGATGATGATGAAGAAGATGATGATGATGGAGATGTTGATGTTGATGGGGAACCTAGAGATGACAATGATGATGAATATGGTGATGGTGATGGTGATGGTGATGACGATGAAGATTTTGATGATGATGGTGATGGTGATGATGATGAAGATGTTGATGATGATGGTGATGGTGATGTTTAGATGATGATCATGATGATGATAATGATGATGGAGATTTTGATTTGATGAGGAATATGATGATGATGATGATGATGGTGATGATGATGAAGATGTTGATGATGACGATGATGGTCATGAAGATGATGATGATGAAGAATATGATGCTGATGGAGAATATGATGCTCACAACTCCCTCTAGTCTCTCTCTCCCCAACCATCAATCTCTCTCTCTCTCTCTCTCTCTCTCTCTCTCTCTCTCTCAAACACACACACATACACACACATTATGTCACTTTCCATTCTCAAACCCATACCCCCTCCATCCATATCTATCTCCAACTTTCTCCCTCCATCCCTCACCCTACCTTCTCTCCCTCCCTCTCTCATCGCCTGTCTCTCACCTTCTATCCCTCCCTCATCTTTCCCTCAACCTATCCCAATCTCTCCATCACTCCCTCTCTCTCCATCGCCACCACTCTCTGCATGTCTCCCACCAACACTTTCTGTCCCTCCCTTCCTATCTCTTATTTCGTTCTATCCCCATATATCTCTCACTCCCTCCAAATCCATTCCTCCCCATTGTCCCTCTCCCTCACTCGCTCTATGTCTCTCCCCCCCTTGTATTCTTTATTTCTCTCTCACATCCCCCTTGCCTCCATCCATTCCCCCTTGTCACTCAAGTCTCACTTTCAACTTTTAACCCTATACCTCTTCAGAACCTATTCTACTCCTAATAGTGCTCTCAAGCTCCACTTCCCTTCACCCCCTGTAGCCCATCATGTTCTCATTCCCTTCATCTCTCCCCACTCAAGCTTCCAACATCCTTCTAAGCCCTTGACCCTTTCCCACCCCTATTAAATATTAACCATAGATTCCCTTGACCCTTCCCCACCCCTTCTCAAATATTAAACAAAATTTCCCTTGACTTCTACACCCCCTCTTTCTCAAGTATTAAACATGTATTTTATGATTTGAATAACGCAAGCGCGTTTTGTAACTATATAACGCGTACGTGTTATGTAGTTATATAACGCGTACGCGTTAATTATTGATATAACGCACACGCGTTATTTAGTTATATAACGCGTATGCGTTATTTAAATCTAAAAGCGCGGCAATATTTTTGAATTTAAACAGGCCGAGTCACATGCTCACATGTCAACAATAATCCTATGTGTATGCTTTGGAGTTTGCTTCGGTAATTCCAAACCTGTGCTATGTTAATGAAAAACCAAAGCTAATTGGGTATTTCTTCCAGTTTCTGGAGAAGCCTGTGCTTAGCCACTCGTTACAATATGCTACACAGAGTCATTTTTGACGAAATCTTAGACACAAATAGCATTTTTTCTGCAGATTCCAAATATGTAACTTTTATTTTGAAATATTAATTTTTCCTATTTTCTTTCAATTTCTTTTCTGTCCTACCTCCTTAACTCGTGAAACACATTGTTAGTGTTTCTTCCATAACTTTTTCAATTCTCAATCATTTCAAAAAAAAATTGTATGGTGCACAAGAGGACACTAACCTCCACGTTCTATGAAAAACCCATTTCAAGAATTTTGCATTAAGACCTTCAAAGGCTCTACCCACAAAAGATGTACTATTTTTGAGGTTTGATCACTTAGACAATTATAAAAAAATTATAAAATTACTAATTTAATTTTCGAAAAATAATGGCGCACAAGTGCTATGTGTTCTCTACATGCATGCCGATTTTTGTAGCTTGATTCCATCATTTAGGCCCTCAAAGGCTCTACCCACAAAAACATATACCTTATCATTTGCTTGAAAAATAAAAAGTGTCTGTTAGGAAAACTGAAACTTGACATAGCTATGCAAATTTTCAATACATAAAAGTTATATATTCAGAAACGTGATTCAATTTCCTACATTTCATCTTTTTTACTCAATGCAAGATATTTTCCGTAAGTAAATCAAAAAATCCAAGTAAGTTGAGGGATGCCTGCGTTTTCAGTTTTCTATTGCATCTAACGTGCCAAAAGTGACCCTCATTAGCTTGCACTGACCCCCCATCAAAATTGGGCGAAATGGGGCTTCAAAAAATGCAAACTAGCGAATCTTTTTTTGGAAAAAAACATGGAAAAATAGCCCATGGGCTAAATTTCGCCCCTAAAATTATCCTTGGTGAGCATGATGGTGCAGCTGATTGTGTGAAATGAGCACTTAGGAGGTACTAGATGAGTCATGGTGCAACTTGAATCAAATATTTTGTAGAAGTAGTTGATTGGTGCACACTGCATTTGGGACATGAAGGTCATGAGCAAGTAAGGCTGATGTGTAGGTAAGAGACTCCGGTGTGGATTTGAAGCTCGCATTTTGAATGTACTTTGAAACATTGACTTAGTTGAACAGATATATATTTGATATTTATTTCAATGCAGGTTCTTTTGGAATGTTTCCCTTGGCGACGTGAACCGATTCATGCCTTGGTATTGTGAGACTATACCTGGCACAAGGGATTTACACTCCGTTCAAAGTAAATACATGGGAAACAAATTTTCCATTGAAACGAGAAAGCTTGCATGCTTTTGCAATTTTTGCATCAATACAGATGGATTCAAGCTTGATGAATGTGAAAATGTTGGATATGTGAAACAATGGAAATATGTCCCTTTTAACCCGAAGGGTCCACATCCAATTCTGACATGGCAAGAGATGCACACTGAAGAGGCTATGGTATCGTTAGACCATGATCAGGATTCTGAAGTGGTTAGGGAAGGTACATGAAATCATTAATGGGAACTCATTATATATTACATGTTTTTATTTGGATTCTTCAATTGAATGTTCAAAATTCCAAGGCTTGTGCAAATGTATTGTATACATTTGATTAACATATGTAATTTTAGTTGCAAGTAATGTATTTGTTGTCATTATGCCCCTAGGAAATGAAGCGAATGTGGTATATTATTTAATGCGGTGTACACAAATTAAAAGTAGGTTGGTGCAACCCTAATGGTATGGAGATTTCATGTAGTAAATTGGTGAGTTGGTTGTAATGAGCCACTTTTTTGAAAAAGTGAAAAAATCAAGGCGATCATATTATTCACATAGATTTTAAGTGTGAATATATATCTTGCTAGTATAGTCATTTGGTGGTGGCATCTTAGATACATCTCACAAAAATCAAGGTGAAGAGAGGTGAACCAAAGAGATGGAAGATGGAAAAATCTAACCATGACTGTATTATGGAGACTTTCATTCCTATAACCCATTGCCCAGAAGAATAAACTACACATGCCACTGTTGAGGTTGACCTACTTGGCATACTAACTTGTTTTGCAATGATTTGTATGATGTGACGATCCGATTTTGTATCAATATAACATGGTATCAGTGGTATCAATGATTTGACACCTTTTAACTAACGGATGGCCCCTATTAATTCTTATTTTGTAATTTCTAATTATTTTAATAAATGTACAATTGAGTCAATTACTTGTGTTTAATTTTGTTATAATTTTGGGGTTGTCTTAGTAAATTAATTACTTGATTCTATAATGTGTGAATGTGTTTTTAATTATTTATTAGGTAACTCTAGTTACAAACTCTACTCGATTAAATTCTATTCTATTAAAACTCAACATTTCTTGAAATGGTTTCATAATTTTTTTAGCAAAAAAAACTAACTAAATTCAATAAATCTATATAACCGAAGAAATGTTGGATCAAATTTACAAAGTAATGAATGTTACTACTTTAAATTGATTAGTTTCCACCTACTCATATTTTTACTTGATAAGTAAGTAATGTATAAAATAAAATAACCAAATTTTATTAATTCATGGTGTATATAGTTCCATATACACGGGAGATAGTAAAATAATTGAGAGATAAACAAAAACAAAAGTGCATGATAAATGAGAGAAAACTCCACACACTAGGAAGCATTGTTCTAAACATTTCAATGGTAATAAACCATATAAACAAATTAATATAGAATATATTATAATTTCTTGTTAAAAAATTTGGTTAAAAATGGATTTTCCTCATTAATTCTATAATTAAGTTTACAATTTAATTGTTAAATTAAAAACTCTAATCCTTTCTTCTTATGCAAGGTTTGATTTATTTATTTTCTAAATGCAATTAGATCATGAATGAAAGATTATAACATGGATTAAGCCTATATTGTTTCTTCATCTTTATATTGAAAATATGTTGGCGAAACTTCATATGCTAACAATAATCCAATGAAATATATAAAAATTATCATGAATTCTATTTCATACATTATTACTTCTCTTCACATTGGTCCCATACCCTTTTCCAAGGTATTAATGAATGAATGAATTTATTTTACCTCCTTCAATGTAGTTGATATATTTTCATCAAATTTGACTCAGTCACACTTGGAGTTGTTTCTGTAACTACCTTTTCCAACTTATATTGTTCTCCCAATCCTACAAGAATTGATATATATTTTTGGTTCAATTGACTTAGAAAGAGAAAATATATGATATCTTTGAATAACTTTTTTAGTTGCTTCAAATAGTTGATGACATGTGTTGAAGGAACACATAGCAGCATTATTATCCAATTGTAGTTAGTAATTTCTTAAATTGTATTTGTACAATTATAATTTCTTAAATTATAATTGTAATTGTATATCTAAATCTATTTGTAAATGATAATTTGTAATTTCTTATTGTAAGGAGTCATTTTGTAATTTGTAAACCTAATTAGTAATTTCGTAAATTGTAATTTCTAATTGGGAAATTGTAAATTGGAAATTGGATTTTTTTTTTCTAAGATAGATATAGATCCTTATATTATCTTTATCAAAATATATAGAGTCTGGGTATCACCGGGCCCTCTCATGAAAGAGAAAACATACCCCAAAATAAGTTTTGAAATGTTTCTTAAAACAGTCATCCTACCAAGGAAATAAGCGTTGTTGAAAGAGGAAGAACTAACAGAACAACTGATAAGCATAAAACATAACGGCCGAAACCAAAGATCTAAAACAAGGAAAAAAAGCAGGCATAACTGAATTACTGTTGTATTCCTTCTGTTCGGGCTGGGTGGTCGGGTCCTTGGCCAAGGTGATCGAGAAGAAGCGGGCAAACTGTTGTTGATTATATAGAAGTTGCTTCAACATGTCGTGCATTTCATCCTACAGCATGAGGATTTCAGCCTGAGCCTCGTTTCTGTCAGTGAGAGATTTTCCCGGAACCAGCTTATGAGACCAGTGCAGGTCAAGAGTTTTATGGTACAAAGTGGCCCAACCCCTAGTATTACCAGGGTCGGGGATGAGGGCTTCGAACTCCTCACGAATTTCTTCATCATTCACGCAACGAAGAGAGACCCTGGCGTCGTCTTCGGCATCATTGATCTCCTCTTGAGCTTGAATTGGAATTTCAGAGTGAAACTTGTGAGCCTTTTCTACCACTCCACGTATGAGGCGAATATGCGGAGTGGAGGAAGAGCCACTATGTTTCATAGCGCTCGCTTGCTGAGTATCTTGACGGGTGCAGACCCTTCTTTTTGGCATCATGGCGACGAAGATTTGGAGACCATGCCGAGGATTCGGAGACCGAGAGTACCACACCCCAGGTAAACAACTAAACTATGAAGCCTGCAGAACAGGGATCCCGAGCCAGCGAGTGCCGAAAGAACCAGATAGTCAGCAGTCGGTATCCAGAGAGATTGAGAACCAGAGCACCAGAGAACCTGAGAACCATACCAGAAGATAACCAGAGAACCAAAGAGCCAGAAAACCAGAGCACCAGAGAATCCGTGACTCTTAGCCAGAAAACCAGAATCCGCATACACGAAACGGGCCAGGCCGAGAGAACCAGAGCAATAGCTAGAACCGAGGGGCAGGAGAGTGATGGACTCCACAAGAGCAGAGAACATAACTTCTCAGAGCTAAGAATGTGCGAGAGCAGAGAGACAAGTTTCAAAGAGTGAAGAGCTTGCAGTGGAGCCTTTGCACAACAGAGCTCTCATCCGTGCATCCGCTGGTCAAATAAAAATATGAATGAAGTGTTGTTGCGTTCCTGTCATATTAAATGAATGGCCTGTAATGGTCATGAGAGAAGAGGGACAACTCCATTCATTAAGAATCGTGGGAGTCATTAGAGCCAGAACACATATCAGGTTAGGAGCAACAGACTGGACATTACGCACGCTGGAGAAGTCATACCGCAGATGGGAGGCTGAGCTCCGGACCAGAAGACAATGAGGGCAATTAAATATTTGCATGGGGCACGTGGATGGTGGAGGGCAGCACGTGATCAGCCCCGGAGGTGGAGCAGGTAGGCAGTTGGGTGGACACGTGGGGAGTCGCATGGGCTGGAGTGAGGGCAGGAATTCTGGCAGGCGGGTGGCCGAGGTTGGAGTCGGGTGCGTGGCTCATCATGAAAACAGCCACGGGGTTGCTATTGCTGGCTGGGCATGTGTCTGTCAGGATCATGGCTGGGCCAGTCGCCTCCTGCTGCACTCGCTGTGGGGGGGACAGATCCTGCCAGGTGATGTCCGTGAGCTAGTTTCTGAGAGGTTGCTCGTTGAAGTTGAGCCAAGAGGAGTCGATTGTGTTCTTGGAGGCGTTGGCTCCATTATTGGCAAGGTGGTCAGCGAGCTTGTTGGTCGTGTGGCGGACATGGTTCGTACTGAAAACTTGGAAGTGATTGATACTATCATGCAGCTACTCTTTGAGCCACTCAAGTCTCCAGTGCTTGGAAATCTTGGAGAGGGTCGTGCTGCAATGAAGTCTACGAGCAGTGTTGATGATGATTTGAGAATCTCCTTCAATGGTGATGGCAAGCCAGCCTTCGCTGCTAGCGATATTGAGGCCTACCAAAAGGGCAAGCAGCTCTGCAACGTTGTTGGTGTTGATGCCTATGCTTTTCGAGAAGATGTGAATGATATTCCTTGTGGTATCTCTGAAAACTCCTCCGATACTTGCTAGACCGGGGTTGCCCTTAGAAGCTCCATCGAAGTTAAGCTTTAAGGGTGGATGCAGCGACGAGAACCAGGTGGAGGGGATACGGATGGAGGGAGAAGGGAATGAAGACGGAGGGTGCTCAGGGTGGAGAATGAAGTTCGAGTCAGCTAAAATGCGGCTTTCATGGGGCTGACGGATGAGGTCAGCAGCGGTCCAAGCGGTCATCTTCACAGATTCCTGAATATTGTCGTGAATGCGAGGGAGGAGGCAAGTCCCAGGGAGAGAGTTGTTGAGAAAGATTCTTCTGTTCTGTTCTTTCCAGAGGTTCCAAAGGACGAGGCCCAGGAAGAGAATCCAGGTGCGATTTAGAATGGGATTTGTGAACGGCTCAGAGGGCCAATTCCGGATGGTGTCTCTGATGGCATCCTTGTTGCAGTCCGAACGAGAAAAATGGAAGGCCCCCAGTCCCAGATGGCGGAGGCGTACAGGAAGGAGTTGAGAATATGCTCTTGATTTTCCTCATGTTGGTTACACAAGACACACACTAAAGGTCCCTCAAAACCTTTTTTGATAAGCTGATCCCATGTAGTACCCCAATTTTGACCCTTATGCAATATTAGCATTTAATGCAAATATTGTATACATGCGATGTATGTTTCTCTAGTGTGGAGCTCAAGGCAAAGGCCCCGCTAGCGTATGTTCGGATTGTATTTAAAATGGACAAGTATTTGACATTTTGTTATCCATGTGCTATTAAGCCATGGAATACTGTAATTTGATGTAGATATTAATATTTCAATAAAATACCAAAACTGGCTATGGAAGCAACGAATGAGAAGGGGCCATGTGTATCCACTAGGGAGTGGTGAGGGGGTTGTGGGGATGAACCATATGCTGCCAAATGTCATTTTGAGAACCCATTGACTTTCCTTGCTGACATTTAATTCTGTTGTAAGGAAGTTGTTGAAGAATTCAGTCCATGGCTTCAATGGAGCATGGGCAGCGCAATAATTCGTATGGCAGGTATGGGATCTGTTTTTCTTGTACCACAAGTCACTCTACCACATGGAAATTGGTTCTTTCTCATTCCCATTCCATGGTGGAACACCCCAGCTTCAGTTTTCATCCATTATGAATGCCCAGCAGGGAGAAAAACCAGAAATCGCAACTTTGCAAGAACCCACATTTTGAAGTGCCATAAACGCCCAGAATTTGGTATTGACAGTAAAATCCAATGGGGGATCCATAGATATGAACCTTGGGGAAAATTTGAGAGTATTAGATACCCTGAAATCCATAGAAAAACCTAGTTTTTACAGCCCAGAATTCCAGTGACGGGATTGAGTTATTTGATCACCGAATTGAGAAATTCCAAGTGTGAAATCTAGATCAGAGGTTGGGAATGCTTGATAAACCCAGTGAAGGATGGAATCTCAATGATTTAGCAGCTTGGAGGGAAGGGACGCCCGAGGGACTGTTCAACAGAGAAGGGGACCTTCCTTGTGTTGGGTGTGGTAGGTATTGTGGGTGCCTTGACTGTTTGAATTATGTTGAGATGCCTGTAGCTCTATGGTTGAGCTCACTGGCTTAGCATTGCCCTCCTTTGTCTCTTGCATGCTTGATAAACCCAACTGTGTGTTGGCTTATCATAACTGTTGAGTGAAACCATGGCTGTGAGTGAGCCCATCTAGTTCCTCCTTAGTGGATGCACAACCCAGCTCGGGGGTGATCTCTCAGCTGAAAAAATATAGGCTGGACAGAGATCTATGGTTGGGTGGAACGTTGCTCTCACATAGCCAGTTGTTTGGATAGTTTCAACTCAAAGATAAGTGTTCTTTGTGTTTAAATTATATGCATTATGTGTTTTGCAATGTGTTAATTCTGAATGATAATTATTCATGTTAATGGAATTGATATGAAGTCTGTGCATAGCATGAGGAGGGGATTGATTCTCTGCATATTGAATCATCATCCACTTTTGATAGATATGTTGATGTATTATAATTGTGTGTGTGGAAATATGATTTCATTTCTGTTGTGTTTATATTGAGTATGTACTTGCACATAAAAGTTTTTATTTATTATGAATTTCTTAGTAATGTATGGGGATGAGTTTACCAAATAAGCCTAGTAAGTTTGGTCATGTTTCCTCCCTTGCACTGGATTTATGGAAGGGGATTTGACATCCCAAGTGACAATTTTTTTCCTCGCCACTAGCCAAAGAAAGGTTTTGAATTTCGGCCATAGGTGAGAGTCCCAAATCTTCGTCCAAATAGAGTCTCTGGGAGGGGGAGGAGCGAGGTGAGTAAGCTGATAAGCTTCTTTAACAGTGAAAAATCCATTCTGCTGATGCCCCCATCTGAGTTTGTCAGGATTGTTGGAGAAGAGAATTTTCCTGGATTTGAGCACGGTCCAAAATGCTTTTGCTTCTTCGTTGTTGAAATTGCCATTCCAATTCTCTTGCGTAGTCCAGGATCTCCATCTATCGTTGTTGGCGTGTGGCTCCCAATAATGGGCGATGAGATGCTTTCCAAGCTACTGAGCATGGTTTTTGATTTCCTCAATGCTGAGGAGGTGATTAAGCGGAGGTAGCTGGCTCCAAGCATCTTTCCAGAATAGGGCTCTGTTTCCATTTCTTACCTCCCAGAATTTGTGCTTGCGGATGAAATCTCTTTGAGCCCAAGCTGAGTTCCATATGAGGGACCCTTTCGGGAGTGAGTCCTGCTTGATGAGCTCATGGTGGTTTAAATTATTAGCATACTTTTGCATCCAGATACGTGTCCAAGGTGTGGAATTTTCGATGCAACATCTTCAGAGTAGCTTGGCGCAAATAATTTCGTTAAGAGTGCAAGGGTCTCTCAGACCAAGTCCTCCATCCAGCTTAGGAGTGCAAAACTTGTCCCAAGCAACCAAGGCCTATTTTTTGTGTTGAGTGGAGCCTCCCCAAAGGAAATTTCTCTGCAAGTTGCAGATAGACTTGAGGATGAATTTAGGGGCTGCCATGACAGAGAAAAGATAGAGGGGCATGGCCTGTAAGACAGATTTAAGGAGAATGAGGTGGCTGGGGAAATTGAGGGCTTTGAAGGTCCAAGAGGAAATCTTAAGCTCAAGGGCGGTGAGTAAGTCTTTCCAGGAGGAATGTTTGATGGCAGAGGAAACCAAGGGGGCTCCGAGGAATTTGGATGGAAGGGAGCCTTTCGGAAAGCCTAACAATCTAGTAATGCGGTTTTGAATCTACAAGTGAGTATTGAAAAAGAAGATTTGAGATTTGAGATTGTTAATTGTCACACCTGAGGCCACGCTGAAGGAATGAAGGATTTCTCTGAAGGCCTTGGCTTCCATGACAGTGGATTTACCCATCAACATAGTGTCATCCATGAATTGCAGATGCGAATGGGTGTTTCGTTGTCTGTTGGTTTTGATGCCTTGCAGCTGGTTATTTCTGACCTCTGCTTTGATGCTTCTGCCCAGGATCTCCGTGAGAAGGATGAAAAGGTAGGGGGAGAGAGGGTCACCTTTCCTGATTCCTCTCGAAGGGGAGAAGGTGGAAAAGGGAGTACCATTAACCAGAATGGAGAAGAAGGCAGAGGAAACAAGGGAGATGATATAGCAGACCCAGGGGAGGGAGAAGCCAAAGGCTAAGACGGTGTCCCTGAGGAAGTTCCAGTTGGTTTTGTCGAAGGATTTGGAAAGGTCCAACTTGATGAGCATCCCAGGAAGGGAGGAAGTTTTAAGAGTGTGAATTACCTCATGAGTTGTTATGATGCCATCCATGATTTGTCTTCCCTCGACATATCCATATTGCTCCGGAGAGATTAGGAGGGGCAGGAGAGGTTTAAGACGGTTGGCTATGACTTTAGTGACAATTTTGTAAATGACATTACAAAGGGTGATGGGGCAAAAATTGGTAGGGTCAGCGGGCTTGCTAGTTTTGGGGATGAGAGTAAAAAAGGTGGAATTGAAAGCCGGGAAGATGGATCCCGAAAAGCGGGAGGCTTCAACCACCTTCCAAACATCATCTTTGACAATTTCCCAATAGGTTTGGAAGAATTCAATAGTGAATCCATTTGGTCCTGAAGCTTTGCCAGAATTCATTTCCATGACTGCAATTTCAACTTCCCTGAGAAAAATAGGTCTCATGAGATTGATATTTTTCTCCTCAGTGATAAGATGGGGGATGTGCTGCAAGATGTGTTGAGAGGCCTGCAACCGATCCGAAGGGGGGTCATTCAAAAGGTTATTGTAGAAGAGAACGAGCTCTTGTTCAATATCATCTTTGTTGAGGACAGTATCTCCGGTATTGGTTTTCAGCCTGGTGATTCTGTTGTTTTTCTTGCACTGGATCATGGCGTTGTGAAATAATTTGGTATTTCTTTCCCCATCTTTGAGCCATTGAATTCTTTATTTTTGTCTCCAGAGAGTTTCCTCTTGCTGATTTCTAACATCAAGCTGATTCAGAAGGTGTTGCTCCTACTGTTTGAGGTTTTCATTGAATCCCTGATGGATGGCGTGAGATTGGATGTCTTCCAGATTGAGTTCCAGCTTTCATTTCTCCTCCAGAATGTTGGCAAACTTAGTTTTATTCCAGTGCTTGAACTGCTTCTTGATGCATTTGATTTTTTGTTGGAAACAATACATGAGGGTACCATCTCTCCCTTTATAGGAGAGCCACCAATCCTTGATTTTTTCTTTCAGATTTGGATGGGAGATCCAGAATTTCTCAAATATGAAGGGTCTACGAGAGTCAAGAGAGTCCCATTCGAGGTGTAGACAGACCGACCAGTGATCGGATCTCGTGAAGGGCAGGATGGAACTAGAGAGGTTGAGTTGATTCATAAACAAGGAATTGGAGATGAGAAAACGATCAAGACGAGAAGCTATCTGAGTGCTTCCCCCTCTCCTGTCGTTCCAGGCATAAATTCCATTACTGGTCTCGAGATCTGCCAGAGAGTGGTCTCAGATGAAAATTTGAAAAGCAAAGATGTCTCTGTCCAGTCTGCGAATCCCTCCTTTTTTCTCATCGAGGGATGTGATGATGTTAAAATCTCCCCCTAGGATCCAGTGCTTGTTTAGGAGCTGATCGTTGAGCCAGGAAAGATAGTTGAGAAAGTGAATTTTTTGGTCCAGATATTGGGGACCATAAACATTAGTGATCATACCCTTGTGAGTGGTGCCTAGAATGTGGAACCAACAAGAAAGAGTGTGGTGGCTGGAGAAGAATCCATCCATGCTTATGATATTGGGATCCCAAGCTATGGCAATGCCTTCGGAAGCACCTTTAGCCTCGACTGCTACATGTTAAATTTTCAGAATTTACTTCAATATGATCTAGGATCTTAACTGAGAGAACAACATGTACAGCATATCTACATCATATCAATCATGGAGACAATAATGCAAGCACACAAGAGACACAAAGATTTACTTGGGGAAAACCATAAAGGTGAAAAACCCCAATAACTTCCTCAGAGATAGATAGAGCAATGATACAACCAACCAATAGAGATAGCCATAACCTAGCAGCAATCCTCCTCCTCCATAAGTGCGCCTCTCCTCCTTGAGAGCATGTGTGAGAAGTGAGTGTGAGTAAATAGAGTGCCTCCCGCACTCTATTTATACTTGACTTGACTTGCCTTTTTACCTAACTCATGTCGGCTCGAACTTAACCACATAACATAATGCTGAGTGGGCCGACCCCCAATAGGGTGGTCTAATAACCCTTTGACCCACATGGCCGACCCCCAATAGGGTGGTCTAATAACCCTTTGACCCACATGACTTATACAGGGCCGACCCCAAACAAGGTGGTCTAATAACCCATCAAGTATAAGTTACGACACTTACAATATAAATGACGACACTTCCTTATAGAGGAATAATACCATCTCTATAGGAATACAATATACATATATGTGAAATACATTCCGAAGTTACATATACATCAACACTCCCTCTTAACTAGGAAGGTATTTCTCAGCACAGTTCTTCTAGCACAAGTCATCTTCTCTGGATCATCGTCACTGGATAATCGTCATCGAGTCATCATCATCGTCACTGCTGCTGCTATCTCAATCAATCTCTAAATCTACTCGTCATAGGAAGTTCTACAGAGCCAGTCATTTTTCATACTGGATGTAGGCCCACCACCTGCAGGTCTTCGTCATCACTGGCCATACTGTGGAATCCTCAGGACTTTTACGTGCGTCACAAAACCTCGAAAGAGCATCCCAGGCTGTTACGAGCATACTGCTCTACCTATAGGATCTCCCAGGGCAACGAATTACATGTGACCTCACCACAAAACCTCGCAAGAGCATCCTAGGCTGTTACGAGCATACTGCTCTACCTATAGGATCTCCCAGGGCAACGAATTACATGTGGTCATGGCAAAACCTCGCAAGAGCATCCCAGGACTGATTACGGGCACACAGCCCAACCTATCGGATCTCCCAGGGAAACGAATTACATGCCATAGGACAAAACCTCGCAAGAGCATCTGCCAGATATCCCAGGGCAACGAATTACATGCCATAGGCAAAACCTCGCAAGACTATCTGCAGATCTCCCAGGGCAACGAATTACATGTCCTCCCAGAGCAAAACCTCGAAAGAGCATTTGCCAGATGTCCCAGGGCAACGAATTACATGCCATAGGCAAAACCTCGTAAGACCATCTGCAAATCTCCCAGGGCAACGAATTACATGCTCATCTGCACAACCTGATCCACGGCCACAGAGTATCAACCTGATACTCACCATACATCATCCTGATGTATCCATGATCATCCTGATCATCATTACTGCAAAGTCCTGCTGCATGTCATCTGGAGCAACATCCTGAAGCTCGTCATCTATGATCGTCCTGATCATCACTGCAACATCCTGCTGCATGTCATCTGGAGCAACATCCTGAAGCTCGTCATCTATGATCATCCTGATCATCAATGCAACATCCTGCTGCATGTCATCTGGAGCAACATCCTGAAGCTCGTCATCTATGATCATACTGATCATCAATGCAACATCCTGCTGCATGCCAAGTATCTACCTGATACATATCATGATCCATGATCCTCCTGATCATCAATGTATCCACCTGATACAAATACAAAACATATGATATATATATCACCATACATGATCCACCTGATCATACAATGTATCCACCTGATACATATACAGAACATATGATATATATCACCATACATGATCCACCTGATCATACAATGTATCCACCTGATACATATACAGAACATATGATATAGATCACCATACATGATCCACCTGATCATACAATGTATCCACCTGATACATATACAGATACATGGTCCAAGCATCCAACATGATGCATACATACATACATAAAATGATCCAACTGATCATATCCAGCAGAAACTAGAACATCATCCTGATGTTCATCATCCAGCGCTTACATCCACAGCCATGTGAAGGATCTTCCTTCCAACATGCTTGGAATGGCTTCAGCAAATGTGTCCATCACTTCTTCCTCGAAGTGTCCTCGATCTGAATAACGCCAAGCCTCTCTCTGAAGTACTCGAACTTCACCCTGGCTAGTGGCTTCGTCAGCACATCTGCAATTTGCTCGTCCGTCGCAACATACAGGAGCTTCACAGCTCCTCTCTGCACCATATCCCTGATATAGTGGTATTTGATCTCTATGTGTTTCGACCTGTCATGAAACACTGGGTTCTCGGACAGCTTCACACAACTCTGGTTATCACAGAAGATACCAGTAGCTTCCAACGGGAGATCAAATAACTCAGACAGTAGCTTCCGTAGCCATACTGCCTCACAACTAGCTGAACAGGCTGCAACATACTCTACCTCAGCTGTACTCAGTGCTACGCAGGATTGCTTCCTGCTAAACCAAGAGATCACAACTGATCCCATACTGAAGCAACACCCAGATGTGCTCTTCCTATCTGCAGCACTGCTAGCCCAATCTGAATCAACATAACCCTGCAGGTTAAACTTTTGATTCGCCTCATATCTGAGCCCATAATCCACTGTACCCTTCAGGTACCTCAGAACATGCTTTACAGCAACCAGGTGAACACTCCTCGGATCCGGCAGGAACTGGCTCAATGTGTTCACAGCAAAGCAAATATCTGGTCTCGTGTTCGTCAGGTACATCAAGGACCCAATAATCTGACGATACATAGAAACATCAACTGGCTCAGATGAAGCATCACATAGAAGCTTCAGATTTGATGCCATAGGTGTGGCCATGGTCTTGTAGTCCATCATCCCGAACCTCTTCAGGATCTCTACTGCATACTTCCCTTGTCCAAGGAAGATTCCATCACTCTGCCACACCTCCATGCCAAAAACAAATAGTGCATCATCCCCAAGTTCTTCATCTCGAACTTGGAAGAAAGCTTCCGCTGCGTGTCGGCAATCAATCTATTTTCACCTGTAACAAACAGGTTATCCACATACAAAAGTAGTATCACTGGATTGTCTTCCTCAACCTTGTAGTAAAGGTTGGAATCCACTTTACTCTTGGTAAAGCCCAAACTGGATAGAAAGCTGTCTATCCTACCATACCAAGTTCTGCACACATATATGACTACACCATGATGTCTTGAAATCCATCTTGTGCATCTTCTATTTCATCACTTTTATATTTCTCAATGTTGCCATCTGCAACATGCTTGATCTGATAGTTCCATTTGGAAGTCATAGCAAACTTCCCTTCATGTCTTGGGATTACATCCCAAACATCATTCTTCATGATCGACGGATCTTGGCATTTCATTTCTTCATCCTAGATCCTGGGAACTTCAATATCTTCAATATCTTCAATAGATATCTTTGTTGCTGGAACAAATGTTGTAGTTCTTCTTTTGTAGGAGATGGCATACGATCTTTCCTACACAACAAGTTAAATTGCATGATTAGAAAACATCTCATAGTTTTCAGAACAAATTCTTACACATAAAGAAATATGCCATACAGTCATGCAATCATCTTAGCCAATGCTTCAATACAACATTTATCCATATTCTGTAACTTTCTAGATGCCTTCCAATCTCTACCAGAACATTGTTAAGAGTGTGCACAACTCCCAACATGTCAGCAAAGAGGTTTCATTCTAGATAAGTAGAAATGGAATGTTGTACAGTGCCACAGGCCACTTACCCATGTATATTAGTAGTATACTGTTCATCAATGCAACTATTCTAATATGCACAATACATATCCTAAGTCTAGGAACATGAGCATATACATCATTGAACAATTTTACTTAAACAAACACATATGCAAGAAATGATAATTAAAATACTTATCTTTGTTTGTTCGTTGGGTGGACTCCCTCTGAGTCTTTGATTCCTTACAGGAGCTGCTGGAGTATCTTCTTCTACACCTTTCTGTTGTGGAATGTAAAGAGATGAACAACTCCCTCTGAATATCTACATCCTTGCATAAACCACTGGAGTGTGCTCCTTTTCTTTATTGCAGGAACAATTGGAGTGTGCTCCTTTGCTTTCTGGCAGGAGCAACTGGAGTGTGCTCCCTCTTGATCTTTGCTACCTGAATTACCTGTTCTTGAACTCATATTCATCCTTGGTCCCTATGCATGCTTATTAGTATCATGATTCATATAAAATCATACATTCATTAGTATACTATTAAAACACAATAATCTCAAGCATGTATACTCATGATCATTTCAATCAGAAATAATAAGCATTAGCATTCAAGGTTTATGTAGGATTCTTATGGTTAATCAAATCATAAGAAGCATAACATGTCTAAACCTATAATTACTCAAACCTATGACTCTTCGCGTTAGTTGAATCATCAATTAAGATAAGAGATATAATGTGCATAAAACCTGTTATTATTCAAACCTATACCATCATGAATAATCATTATCAACAACACGATAGTATAAGATCCTAACCCAAGGTAGGAATCTAGCTTGATATAGGAAAAACATACCTGGATTATCATGTTAGCTAGTTATGTCTAACATACCCGTATAATGTCTTTTGGTTCTCTTCAGTGACTTGTGCTAGTAACCTGCATGTCTCATAAGTTAACCATTATAAAACCAAGTTATACATACCTTGTGAATGGATCTTGTATGAGATCCATGACAATGGATGAACCTTTGTCCTCATGTTATCATGATCATATGTTCTTGGACCAGAACATGATCTGTCTTTCTTGGTGTACCTTTCATGTTAGTAGACAACATAAACCTCATACAACACCATAATGCATTAGTACAATCATAAGTGTCAACACCCTAACCAATGAATATCTTCTATCATGCATTCATAATTTTGTTAAGGTGATACAACAAATCTAAAATCAAAATTGTACTAACCGTAATAACATGAAGACAAACATACCATAAACTTAATCATGGACAAATATCGAAACATACCTCGATGAGTCATACCTGTCGAGATCGCTTGTAATCTTCTTATGTAAGGCCTTATCCTCATCTCCCTCTGAGACAGGAACTTCTTTCACTTATGCAGGTGATCAATCCATCTTCTTCTAGGATTAACCCAATCCACTTGATTTGCAAGAACTGGACCTTGAGCTGGATATGGGTTTGTCAGAGAAACCCCAAAAATTCAAACTTTGAATTTCAACCTTCCGATAGGATAGGAATATGCGCCTTGATGAGCTGATCAAACTGGTATATTCAGAATTTGAAAACTGCAAAGTTTCACTCCTCAATTTTGCTTTTGAAACTTCTGGATTCACTGGACGTGACCCTGAACTGGGGTTTGATGAAGCCCACTTTTCTTCCCAATCAAAATGTTTGATCCAAAGCTCTAAGCTTCTATTTTTCTGAGGAGCTTCCAGCCGTGGTCACAGATTTCAAAAATTCCCATTTTTACAGAAGCCCTAATTTTCCACTTCTCTGATCAAAGTCCCGAACTAGGGTCTAATCAAGCCCGGCCTTCTGCCCAACCAAAAATTCTGATCTTGGTCTCTAAATTTCTATTTTGATGAGTAGCATCCAGCCGTGGTCTCCGATTACAAAAATTCCAACTTTCTCCAAAGCCCTAAATTCCGGAAGCCATGAATGAAGGTACCAAAAAATAATTCTATTTTTGACAGAAATATGTACCTGATTGTTTCTGGTGTAACTCTAAAATTTTTGATCCACAGGGTCTGAAAAAGTTTCCTGAGATATCCTGACCTGTTATCTTTCCATCCTGACAGGTCTGACCTCAATTGGATTCTCTGAGAGAGAGTTATGCCAAATGTCGCAACGTGACCTGTTTTGGGAAAATACAGGAGAGCGAACTTGTACGGCGTGCCACGTGTCATTTTTTGACCTTCGGCCTCTGAAAAAGTTTTCTGAGATAGCTCGGCCTGTTATCTTTCCATCCTGACAGGTCTGACCTCAATTGGATTCTCTGAGAGAGAGATATGCCAAGTGTCGCAACATGACCTGTTTATGGGATAATACAGGAGAGCGAACTTGTACGGCGTGCCACGTGTCACTGTTTGACCTTCGGCCTCTGAAAAAGTTTTCTGAGATAGCTCGGCCTGTGTACTACCTGTCACTTTTCACGAAATTTCATTTGGAGATTCCTATCCCAAGTTATGACCTTTTTCCCAAGGACACCTGATTTTGACTCAGATCTGGAAGAGGCAGAAACACTATATTGTACAGATCATAAATCACAAAGTACAACAAATTAGAGGTTGTCCTTTGGACACAAGATACCTGGAGATCTTAGCTTCGGCCTGTAACAATTTCAGATCCGAAAACTTCGCCAAAACGGATTTATAATGAAAGTTCTACGATGACTGGTTTTTGCTATATCAAGCCCTAGCATCGTTAGTGCAACAAGTGTCATACATGCCATATCATGCCTTCTTTCAGGCTAGCTCTGATGCCATGTTAAATTTTCAGAATTTACTTCAATATGATCTAGGATCTTAACTGAGAGAACAACATGTACAGCATATCTACATCATATCAATCATGGAGACAATAATGCAAGCACACAAGAGACACAAAGATTTACTTGGGGAAAACCATAAAGGTGAAAAACCCCAATAACTTCCTCAGAGATAGATAGAGCAATGATACAACCAACCAATAGAGATAGCCATAACCTAGCAGCAATCCTCCTCCTCCATAAGTGCGCCTCTCCTCCTTGAGAGCATGTGTGAGAAGTGAGTGTGAGTAAATAGAGTGCCTCCCGCACTCTATTTATAGGGTGGTCTAATAACCCTTTGACCCACATGGCCGACCCCCAATAGGGTGGTCTAATAACCCTTTGACCCACATGACTTATACAGGGCCGACCCCAAACAAGGTGGTCTAATAACCCATCAAGTATAAGTTACGACACTTACAATATAAATGACGACACTTCCTTATAGAGGAATAATACCATCTCTATAGGAATACAATATACATATATGTGAAATACATTCCGAAGTTACATATACATCAACACTACAATATCCGCATTCTTCCAGCAATTTTTGATGAATGAGTGGAGCTTAAGCTCCGTGGATTTAGTTTCTTGTAACATTATTAGAGTGGCTTTTTCCTTGAGAATTTTTTTTTTTAGCATTCTTCGTTTGGAATCACTACGGATTCCCTTTATCTTCCAGCTGATAAATTTCAGCTCCATTAATTCAATGGTTGGAATATGGTGGTGATCTTGGCACTCATGCCCGAATCTATTAAGTGCTCTCCCAACTCACAAAGTAGTTGTTTGTTGGGATTTCTTCCTTTCTTCGTGAGAGCACTTTGGCCTTTGGAAATTTCCTTGCGCTTTAAAATTTTGCTCACCCCTAGTTGGTTTTGAGCAGAGGGAGTTGCAGCAGCATCCGCTAGCGGTGGAAAGTTTTGTTGTAGTGATAGGGATTGATAGGCTTCTTTGAAAAGATCCATTTGGCTTTGTGGGATGCTGTGTATATCATTTTTTTCCCATGCTTCTTGAATGGCTTCCAAATCTATTTCTCTGGTCTCCATGTCGTCCAGGTCTGCGAGGCAGTCAATAGAAGGAGAGTGGTGTTGCAGTTGCAGGAAATATTTTAAGATGGGATCCATGAAGGTAGAGGTGGGCGGATTGGGAATGGGAGCAGAGGATTCAGGGAGATCAGGGGTTTATTGTGAAAGGACATAAAATCTATTGTGGCAGTCCGGGTTGGTAGAAGTGCTACGGGTAGAGGGTTTCTTCCCTATTCTTCTGCGGTTGGTTGCTTTGACAAATACATCCTCATCCTTTCTAGTTTGGGCAGGAGGAGGGGGGGTTTGGAATTCAGAGGACATTCCTGGAAGAGGTGACCGTGCTCATGACATTTTCTGCATCTGAAAGGTATGTGTTTGTAGTCTAACAGTTGGATCCACTCCGTTTCTTGGTAAGAAATACATATTTATTCTAGGAGGGATACTGAGATGTCCATGTAGATACAAATTCTATAATAGGAAGTGTAGTGGGAAGCTAAGGTGGTGTCCGAGGCTTGAACAAAGGTTCCTAGGGTATTTTCGATTCCAGCTAGGGTTTCCAGGTTCCAATATTCTTGAAGCAGAGAGTAAAGCCTTAGCCAGACTGGCAACACTTTGAAATCCTCTTTTTCAGGACTGAAGTTCTCTTTCGGGTCACGCATGTACAGACCTGCGGAGTGCAGGAAGTACGGTCCTCCTTGAAATATATGGTGTTTGTCATCAAGATTATGGAAAATAACCGTAAAAAATCCTTTGGATCCAAGTTTCAGTTCGTACTGTCCTTTTTTTTTCCAGGTATTGGTGATACACCAGGTGAGATTATTTTTCGTTGGCCATAAACCTATGAATTTGAAAATAATGGCATGGTCATGCATGTATTGAATGTGACGGCTGACAAGATTAGACGCTACTTCATCCTTGGGGATTCAAGACGACTTGGGATTGCATTTGTTGGTGCTTTTGGTTGGCTCCATATTCCTGGCTGGCTCTTCTTGATTCGTGTTTGCAGACTTCGGAGCAGGTGAGGCAAGGTCTGCAGTTCCCTCTCCTCCTTTTCCAGTATTAGGTCCCGGGTTTTCAAAGTGCAATCCCGGTTCTGTTGACGTCATGGCTGACCCCATCAGGAGGAGGGGTGTGATGGTTTGAGTACGACGAGCAACGATTTGGATAAAGGAAGGTTTGGAGTGACCTCCACTGGAGGTCGCCATGGCAGGGGGCGAGCGAGAAATGCAGGCGCCGAGGATAGGGTACAGAAACCCTAGCAGAGCCAAAACTCGTTTGCTTGACCAACCAAAATCCCACTTAATCATCGGAAATTGGAAATTGTAAATTGTAACTTGTAAATGTATGTGTAAATTGTAATTAGTAATTTTTTAAATTATAATTTTACAATTGTAATTTTAATTGTAAATTCACATCTAATTGTAAATGATAATTTGTAATTTCTTATTGTAATTTATAATTTGTAAACATAAGTTAGTAATTTCTTAAATTGTAATTGTACAATTATAATTTATAATTGTGAAATTGTAAATTGTACACTCATCGACATAAACATAAGATAGATAACTCATTGAAATAAACATGAAGATAAATATGACACATACATGAAGATACATGAAGATAACTCATCAATCCATTAAGTTCATAAAAAAGTGTATGTATGTATGTGTGTGTGTGTATATAACAATAAAAATACATGTACAAGTGTCATTAAGTCAACGGACCAGAACCCTAATGGGGCGTGTGACCATCCCCACCACCATTATCACTTGCACTAGGACCCTAGCGCAAGTGTAATATACAGTCGAAAATGGTGTCTAGTTCATCGAATTGCAAAAGTAAAAATTTTGAACTATGTAAATTTGTTAGATTCTAGTACAAAATTTATAAGATGAATTTTTTTTTAAATTTTAAGTGGTTGGATAAACTCACTTGGCTCGAGTCAATGGTGAATTTTTCCATCTCCTCATGTGTGGCATCTCCTAGGACCGTCCATGGACCATCACCAAGACCCCACCAAATTGATGCATCCCAGTCATGTGTCCACATGACTGCAACACCGATGACCCCCTGTACATATGCCTATGTATGGTGACATCATACATGTATAGTAAAAGAATAATAAATGTACATTATGAATTAAAAATTAACTTGAGCCCTATTGCTTTGAGACATAAATTATAGTACCTCATCGACTGGTGGCGAATGGTCAGAACCCAAGGGAGACTGTGTCCCTTGCATCGTGGCACATTGACCTACATGTGGAGGCTCAACTGTAATACCCTTTCCTATACCCTGTACAATTTGAGAAAGGGACATAAAGAAAGTTATGATAAAATAATTGAAATTATACACACATATATATATATAAATCACAAAGTTAGGATGAGGGTTAACATATGTACCACATATTCCTCAATGGGTGTAATGCTTGGACACTCAACCGATGACTCAGTGGCACTGAACTCGTCCATAAATGTGCCCCTCTACATGGAGAAATAGTGATAAGCATTTGTATCTACATGTATTAAAGATGATAATTTATCGACTTATAATGAAATACCTACTCTGTTGTTGGTGGTCTGCATCGCTGATAAAAGTGATAGTATGCATCACGAGAAATATTAGCATACTATGGTAAGATATATCACTCAACCATATCAATAATAGAATCATCCTCCCATGGTATCTAGGGTTTTGTAGGTTCAAGGGGGTGGTCTGGATCTTTCCCCATGTATAGCAACTACAACACTGGTCAATGCAGTACACATGGTGCTTGCCATCATATTTAGTATCTCTGCTTCGATTTGTGATGGCTCAACTATGTCCTATGACCTAACCACACTTATGCTAAACATGGGAACCAACTACATAGGGGTTGGTATGGTAGCAGGGTCTCTGCGAGCACCAGGACACTCACAACTAGTCCCCTTCCGTCGTTGTAGAAAGTTGATGGCGTAGTCATGTAGTCAAGACGCATGTCTAACACGAACTCTGTATATATATGTTTTTCAAAATATAGTGAGACTTGATCATGGTGGGGGAACATGCCCCATGTTACAATAAATATATCATAATCATATGGCGTAACATGAGCCTCAAGCTTAAACTCTAAGTCTAAGCATTTTTCCAAGTGAACCACATCCAAGAGGGATATCAAACAATGTCTTTTTGACATCCTTTCCTTTTGTCACAACTTTCACCACCTCCCATTTATTAGGACCCAATACTTGCTCCCTCCTCCTCTGGCATGCATATTTCCATATGCAGCTGAGTCGTCCCTCCCTCTAGTGGAGCGTCGACAACTCATCAACAACATCCAACATCATGCACATGGATCGTCTAGAGGGACAATCATATGGACTAGTCTCTATCTGACTACATATCCAATCACGTTGAGTGGAAATATCATCAATAGTGTTGAGATATTGTAACTTCAAAGAATATTATATTTGTACTTTATTATTCCGGAGATGATTCATTCCTCTATGAAGTTCTTATTGTATATCCGGAGATGTTTATTCCTCCGTCGGAATGTGGTAACTTGGGTTATTAGACTTCCCCAGTGGGGGTCGACCCTGTATGTGTTATGTGGGTCAAAGGGTTATTAGACCACCCTAGAGGGGTCGGCCCAGTCAGTTGTAGTGGGGTATTTAACCCATTGGTTAAATACGAGCCTACATGTCTTGTGTAAAAGACAAGTCAGAGTAATGTATAAATAGAGGAGGTGTACTCCTCGTTTAAGACACACTCACTCACTTGAGAGTGGCGCACTTGTGGAGGAGAGGTCTGCTATGGAGAAGGAGGAGCTTATGCTCAGGGTTTGCATCTTTGTATATTGCTGGTCATCTATATTGAGGAAGCTTTGCTGGGTTTTCTACCCCATGAGGGTTTCCTAGGATAAATCTGTGTCTCTTGTGTTTATGCTGTGCTTGTTGTTTCTTCAGTGATCCTGTATATGCTATTATTGTGAAATGGAATGTAATGCTGCTATTTTCTGTCTTAGCATATTAAATCTTAACATGGTATCAGAGCTAACCTGAAGGAAGACAAGGTATGGCACTTACGACACTTGCTTTACTTACGACAATTTGAAGGTTAGGGTTTTATATAACAAAAACCAGTCATCGTGGAACTTTCACCATAAATCCATTTTGGAAAAGGTTTAGGATCTAAAACCTTTACAGGCCGTAGATTACATCTCCAGGTATCTTGTGTCCAAAGGGAACCCTCATATTCGTTTTACTTTGTAAGTTATGATCAGTACAAGTTATGGTTTCTGCCTCTTCCAGATCTCAGTTAAAATCAGGTGACCTTGGAAAAAAGGTCATAACTTGGGCTAGGAAGATCCAAATGAAATTTCGTAAAAAGTGACAGGTAGTACACAGACTATACTATCTCAGGAAACGTTTTCAGAGGCCGAAGTTGAACCAGTGACACGTGGCAGTACAAGTTCGCTCTCCTGTTTTATCCCATAAACAGGTCACGTTGCGACACTTGGCATAACTCTCTCTCAGAGAGTCCAATTGAGGTCAAACCTGTCAGGATGGAAAGATAATAGGGCGAGCTATCTCAGGAAAAGTGTTCAGAGGCCGAAGTTCAAACAGTGACACCTGGCACTCCGTACAAGTTCTCTCTCTTGTATTATCCCAAAACAGGTCACGTTGCGACATTTGGAATATCTCTCTCTCAGAGAATCCAATTGAGGTCAGACCTGTTGGGATGGAAAGATGACAGGTCAGGCTACCACAAAAAACGTTTTCAGACCCTGTGAAGCAAAAATTTCGGAGTTATAGCAGAAACAATCAGGTACATATTTCTGTCAAAACAGAATTATTTTTTGAGCACCTTCATTCATGGCTTCCAGAATTTAGGGTTTCGGAGAAAGTTAGAATTTTTGGAATCGGAATCCACGGATGAATGCTACTCAGGAAAATCAAAATTTAGAGACCAAGATCGAATTTTTTGGTTGGGTAGAAGACCGGGCTTGATCAAACCCTAGTTCGGGATTTTGATCGGAAAGATGGAAAATTAGGGCTTCAACAAAAGTTGGAATTTTTGAAGTTTGTAACCACGGCTGGAAGCTCCTCAAAAAAATAAGAGTTTAGAGCCTTGGATCGAACCTTTTGATTGGATAGAAGGGTGGGATTCATCAAAACCTAGTTCGGGTTCCTGTCCAGAAGATCCAGAAGTTTCGAAGACAATTTTGAGGGGTCAAATTTTGGAGATTTCAAAATTGAAGTATGCTAGTTTGATCAGCTCAGCAAGACACATCCTTCCATCCATTCAGAAGTGTGAAAGTCAAAGATTGAATTTTTAGGGTTTCTCTAGCAAACCCTAATCAAGCTCCAGATCAAGTTTCAGGGGGTGTTGAGGCTAAGGCCTTACATAAGAAGACTACAAGAAGTCTCGACAGGTATGACTTAAGGAGGTTCAGGTATGTCTTGAAATCTGATTCTTTTTTAAGTTCATAATGTGTTTGTCTTCATATTACTTATTAGTACAATCCTGATTAATGTTAGAATTGTCTTATCACCCCAGTAACAGTATGAATGCATGTGAATGATCGAAGACATTAATTGATTAGGGCTATATGATTGTACTAATGCATTATGGTGTTGTGTGAGGTTGATGTTGTCTGCTAACAAGATACATGTACATCACAAAAGACAAATCAAGTTCCATGACCATGACAACATGAAGACAAAGACTCATCCATAATCTTTGTTCTACTTACGAGGTATGTATGACTTTGTTATATTATGCTTAACCTATGAGACATGCAGGTTCTAGCTCAGGATCTTTAAATCATTGAAGAGATTGTTTAGGTATGTTGTACATAACTAAGCAGGTATACTAATCCAGGTATGTTTTCTTATGTCAAGTTAGAATCTTACCTTGTGTTAGGATCCCTTATATAAGTATACTTGGTATGATTGGTTATGCTTATTCATAAAGTTAGTAATCAAGGGTTTATGCATATTATGTCTCTTATCTTGATGATTTAATTAACCAGAAGAGTACTATGATCAAACAAGAATATGCATGAGTAAAAGAAGACTTCCTTGAAACTTTGAATACTAATGATCATGACTATATATATTCAAGATTATTTAGAATTAGAATGTTTTGATAATATTGAGAATATACTAATGAATGTATGTTTGTGTATGAGATCATGAGGATGACACTAGTGCACACTTGAGCATGCACAGTGGCACAGAATGAATAGAAGTTCAAAAGACATATAGAAGATCAAGCGGGAGGCAACCACACAAACATAAAAGATAAGTATTTAAGTTGTTATTTGAAATAATAAATGATATTGTCTGTAATAGGTTGTATGCATATTTGTATTCCTATAATATATCATACTGAGTGTAAACATTCATAGAGCATTGAAACATTATACTACTAATATGCATATGATTGGTAAGTTGGAAAAACATTCCATTGTTGCTTGTCTAGAATGAAACCTCTTTGCTGACATGCTGAGAGCTGTGCACACTCTCGATAGTATGTTCTGGTAGAGATGGAAGGCATCTAGATAGCCACTGTATGCATACAGAATATGGAAAAGTGTTGTACCAAAGTATTGGTCAAAATAGTTGCATAACTATGTAAATAATATCTGTATGCATAATAGGTTATCATGAAAATATGATTTGATGACTATGAAGTATTACTAATCATGTACTTAATTTTGATTTGTAGGAAAGATCATGATGAATGATGAATACTGAACAAGCGATGGATGTTCAACAAAAGATTTACAAATCAAACACACTATAGAAGGCTTGTGGCTTCTCCTAGAAAGAGGAAGAGAATCATGATGAAATGTTTGTTCCAAGTGGCTAGATAAGACCATTCTCTTAATGGTGTAATTAAAGAAGAAATGTGAATCAGGTTTTGTATGGGTTCCCAGGATCGATAATCAATTGATGAGATTAATGATCACCATGGGTGATGTGGATCTCAACCTTTGCTACAAGGTTGAATATGGTTTCTATACACAGATGACATGGATGCAAGAAGGAACTCACCACAGAGTTCGAATGATATTGAGGCTCATATCAGTAGACCCATCTAACGAGAGATGGCACAGATAGATATGCAGAAGATCATTCAATGCAGAAATGAAAATGAAAGATCTCAAATTGATGCATTACTTCCTAGGTCTGGAAGTATGGCAAGGCTCAGAAGGAATCTTTCTCAACCAAGGAAAGTATGCTGAGAAATATTAAAAGGACTTGATGTGTTGGGATGGCCACTCTTGAAGTTGTTAGTGGATAGAACTCTGTACAGACAAAATATTGAGTCATTGATGTGTCTAACGAATACTAGGTCAGATATATGCTTTGCTGTGAACACCTTGAGTCAGTATCTAGTGGAAACTAGATGTGTTCGCCTGATAAGCTGCAAATCATGTGATGCGGTACCTAAAGGATACAATAGACTTTGATCTATGTTATCTTGGAGATCATGACTTCAGATGGCTACACAGATGTTGATTGGGCAGGAAGTGTATCAGACAGGAAGAGCACATCGAGAGGATGTTATTGTCTGGGATCAGCCATGATATTGTGGTTGAGCAGGAAACAATCTAGTGTGGCTCTTAGCACAAGCAGAATATATGGCTGCTTGCTCTGCTAATTGTGAAGCGGTATGGCTTCAGAATTGACTTAGAGATGGACCCAACTATGATCCTATGTGACAAACAGAGTTGTACCAAAATGACAGAGAATCCAGTGTTCCATGATAAGTCAAAGCACATAGAGATCTGACATTTCTATATACAAGATATGGTTAATGTTCGAATTCGTAACAAGTTACCAATGCACTAACCAAACCTCTACCAATCCGATGTACTAACCAAACCTCTACCTCAAGTAAAGTTTTCCAAGACAAACTTAATATAGTTAAGAAGGACCCTCCTCGAAAGGGGGAGTGATGTGATCACTTATGATGAGATTTCCCACATCGACAGTGAGGTCAATGATGTGGATACCTATATTGGTGATGCCGATAGAGAGGTTGGTGGATGGTCCTTAGACAGGGTCTAAGGTGACAAGGGGATTGCATCATCCTTGAACACATGTTCTAAAGAGAGCCGTAGACGTATGTCTTCGAGAATGAAGTCCTTGGTGGACATGTGGGGATTGAATCATCCTTGGACTTCAGTCCTAAAGAGAGTCGTAGACGTATGTCTTCGAGAATGAATTCCTTGGTGGACATGATAGGATTGCATCATCCTCAAGAGAGTCGTAGACATGATGTCTCTGAGAATGAAGTCCTTGGTGGACATGTGGGGATTGAATCATCCCTGGACTTCAGTCCTAAAGAGAGCCGTAGACGTATGTCTTCGAGAATGAAGTCCTTAGTGGACATGATAGGATTGCATCATCCTCAAGAGAGCCGTAGACATGATGTCTCCGAGAATGAAGTCCTTGGTGGACATTTGGGGATTGGATCATCCCTGGACTTTAGTCCTACAGTGAGCCGTAGACAGATGTCTCCGAGAAAGAAGAGGGATTGTATCATCCTTGAACACATGTTCTAAAAGAGAGCCGTAGACATGATGTCTCCGAAAATGAAGTCCTGAATGAACAGGTAGGGGATTGTATCTTCCCCGGACTTAAGTCCCAGAATTGATCCGTAGACTGATGTCTCCGAGAATTGAAGATAGGACTGGATTGTCCCTGGACCTCGGTTCAAAAGGTACACGATAGGACTGGATCGTCCCTGGACCTTGGTTCAAAAGGTACATGATAGGACTGGATCGTCCTTGGACCTCGGTTCAAAATATACGTGACAAATCCTAGAATTGTTCTAGGTTACATCCAGCATGAAAAAGGGTTGGCTCTGTAGATGTGATACATCCAGCATGAAAAAGGGCTGGCTCTGTAGATGTGATACATCCAGCATGAAAAAGGGCTGGCTCTGTAGATGTGATACATCCAACATGAAAAAGGGCTGGCTCTATAGATGTGATACATCTAGCATGAAAAAGGGCTGGCTCTGTAGATGTGATACATCCAGCATGAAAAAGGGCTGGCTCTGTAGATGTGATACATCCAGCATGAAAAAGGGCTGGCTCTGTAGATGTGATACATCCAGCATGAAAAAGGGCAGGCTCTGTAGATGTGATACATCCAGCATGAAAAAGGGATGGCTCTGTAGATGTGATACATCCAGTATGAAAAAGGACTGGCTCTGTGGAAGTAAATCCTAGATCTGATCTAGGTCACATCTAGTATGAAAAAGGACTGGCACTGTGGTCGGGATTGCATCATCCCTAGACATGGATTCGTCTTAAATGAATCACAGACTGCATCGTCCCTAGACATGAGACTTGTCTTAAAGTGATAAGGATTGATCATCCTGGAACTTGATCTGGATTGCATCATCCATGGACCTATATCCTAAAGAGAGCAGGATTGATCATCCTGTAATATGATCATGTGATGACGATGTTGATGATCGTGTGATGGCGATGCTGATGATCGTGTGATGACGATGCTGTAGATCGTGATGATCTAGATGCTGTAGATCGAGATGATCCAGATGCTGTAGATCGAGATGATCCAGATGCTGTAGATCGTGATGATCAAGATGCTGTAGATCGAGATAGTCCAGATGCTGTAGATCGAGATGATCCAGATGCTGTAGATTGTGACGATCCAGATGCTGTAGATCGAGATGATCCAGATGCTGTAGATCGAGATGATCCAGATGCTGTAGATCGTGATGATCCAGATGCTGTAGATCGAGATGATCCAGATGCTGTAGATCGAGATGATCCAGATGCTGTAGATCGAGATGATCCAGATGCTGTAGATCGAGATGATCCCAATGCTGATGATCGTATGATGACGATGCTGATGATCGTGAGGATCCAGATATTGATGTTGCTATAGCTATTTGAGTGCTGCAGAAGATAAAGACTCAGTACTGAAGATGTTGATGTTCCAGTATTGAAAATGTTCCAGTAACTGGTTGAGTTACTAATGATGTTGAGAAAGCTTCCAATGATTTATAGATGTATCATGTATGATGTTGATGACTCCTTTCTCAAGCAGATGCTGTTATAATATCCTTCTCGTTAAGGGGGAGTGTTGAGATATTGTAACTTCAAAGAATATTATATTTGTACTTTATTCTTCCGGAGATGATTCATTCCTCCGTGAAGTTCTTATTGTATATCCGGAGATGTTTATTCCTCCGTCAGAATGTGGTAACTTGGGTTATTAGACTTCCCCATTGGGGGTCGGCCCTGTATGTGTTATGTGGGTCAACGGGTTATTAGAACACCCTAGAGGGGTCGGCCCAGTCAGTTGTAGTGGGGTATTTAACCCATTGGTTAAATACGAGCCTACATGTCTTGTGTAAAAGACAAGTCAGAGTAATGTATAAATAGAGGAGGTGTATTCCTCATTTAAGACACACTCACTCACTTGAGAGTGGCGCACTTGTGGAGGAGAGGTCTGCTATCCGGGAGAAGGAGGAGCTTATGCTTAGGGTTTGCATCTTTCTATATTGCTGGTCATCTATATTGAGGAAGCTTTGCTGGGTTTTCTACCCCATGAGGGTTTCCTAGGATAAATCTGTGTCTCTTGTGTTTATGCTGTGCTTGTTGTTTCTTCAGTGATCCTGTATATGCTATTATTGTGAAATGGAATGTAATGCTGCTATTTTCTGTCTTAGCCTATTAAATCTTAACAAATAGTAATGCACGTGATCTCATCCTATCAAGGAGTAGGAGGTGGAGTAGTGGGATTACGTTCAATGTGTACACCTGAGAGTTAGACAAAAAAATATATCAATAAATGCATGAGTGTAACAAATTAAAGATAATGATAATTAAATATACTGATATTGATACAAATTAAAGATATTGATAATTAAAGAAAAAATAAATATGCATTTAATGTACTTGGACAATGAGACACCTCCTCACCATGCTCTGAAGATCTCTAGGTAGCTTGGCCATCGAGCAAGGCACTAGCCTCCTACTGGATGATCCACGATTAGTGGAAGGTGGTGTGGTAATGTGCCTGGAAGGGGGGGGGGGCTATGAATGTAAAAGCAAAATTATACGTAAATAACACATACAAGTCCTCTCACACTACGGAGGGGGGATGTCGCAACACTGAATTCTCTAGATTTGTGTGGTTGGAAGAGAGAAGAACCTCACTTTGGAGAATGATTTGCATGAAACGACAAAGATAAATCAAATGTCGTCCTTTGAATATAATGTCACCCTATGAAAATGGAACTAATTCTTTCTGTCTAAGTAAATCTCAATGATGTTGATGTTGATGATCATGATGATGATGCCTATGATGTTAACCATAATGATGATGACAATAACAAGAATGAAAATGATGATGACGATGATGATGGTGGTGGTGATGACGATGATGACGATGTTGATGTGAATGATTAGGATGGTGTCACTATATAACAATGTTGTCATGAGGATGAAGATGATCTTGATCACATGTGACAATTTTGATTACGATGATGATGATGATTGTGACAACGATGAGGATGATGATAAATATGTCGAGGACAATGAGAATAATGATTGATGTCGATGATCATAACAATGGTGATGATGTGATTATATTATTATTATGATAATGAATTAATGATGATGATTGCAATGATGATGATGACAATGTACATTATGAAAACAATGACAATGATGGTGATGACAACGACGACGACGAGGATTGATGATTATGTCGATGATGGTGATGACGAATATGATGATGGCGATGACCATGATGCTGATGATTCAACAATGACGATGACGATGAATATGATGATGGTGATGGTGATGATTATGATGATCATGAGGATGGAAATGATGATGATGGGGATGACAAAGAAGATGATGATGATGATGATTATGATTATGATATATTCAGAGAATCATGATGATGACAACGACAACGACGACGACGACGACGATGAGGATGAGGATGAGGATGAGGATGACAATGATGATGGTGATGATGATGATTTCAAGATAATGGTGATAATGGCAATATATTAAGATGTAAACTTGATGCTAATAAGTAACATGGTCCATAAGTCCATTAATGTGCTCTTCTACAAAACTAAGTGGAGAATGAGGAGAAGGTTATACTAGGTTGATTTAGGAGTAACCTTATTAACCTTATTAGCATGAAATAAGGAAACTTTCTCCAATGACTGAAGTCCTTCCTATTTTGAAATCATTGGCCAATTGAATGTGTCCTCCTTGTGAAGGATGATTAGGTTACCTATGTGCTCCATTTTTCTCAACATGGCTTTTGGAAGAGGCGACCTTCTCAAGGAGAGTGCCTGATGCTTTAGTAAACCAGTTCTACTTGTTTTAGTTTGTAAGTGTTTTCACCTTTTTCCCTAGCAAGGAATGGTCACAAAATAGAAGATGAGGTAGATTGTACTGGTGACTTTAGTTGACTATAAAAAATAATCTAGAATGAGGAGGTCTTGAATGGATAATTGTCATTTAAAATGACGACAGCTAATACTACTATGATTATGTGGGTTGTGGAATGCCTTCAGAACATCATGTGTTGGTAGAGGTACTATCCCAAACAAATAAGGATCTAGTCTACGTGTGTTTGATAAAGAAGGATGGAAATGAACATCAATCTTAGGTTAGTGCCAACAAATCACAAGCCAACACCTAGTAGAAAACCTATGACTTAGCAAGGGTCAAGATGTCCGAAGACACTTCCAGATGGGGGTCCCACTCAAGGGAATTCCTACCCTTCTAGCCTTATCACAACATGTCCATGTCTCATTAGGGATTTAAACCTAGCTTGGGAGAGTTTGAAACTTACCTCACTACCAATCAAGCCATTGACAATTAAATTAGTGGAGAACCAAGCTCATCTTGACCAAAGCTTCACCTTCATGTAAGAGGAGAAAACACGACCATAGACAATGATCATTGAAGTAGAGCTTAGATCCAAGTAGGGGTTCTCTCCAAACGGATTGGAAATCTCCCAAGCCTTTTCCAAATACTTTGGCTAGTCAAATTCCCTACAATGTTAACTTTGGTAAGGGTTCAAGCAAAATTTTCCAGGGTTAGATGCGACATATTCACAATGTGAAATTTGACGTTCATCAAGGTTTATGTCGCATTGTGAGCACGTCTAGCCAGCGGTTGAGGGGACATCCAGATGAAGCTTCTTGAATGTGCCATTAACGACGAGAGGAGAAATGCATCGAGGTGGGTTAATGCATGTAATGCATGGTGCCACGTTGTGGGCTCCCATGTCGAGGGACCTCCAACATGTGTCGCCAAGTTGTTGTGGTGGCGCCGACATCCAGAGATAATATATTATATTGTTATAATATTCTTCATCATTATTTTAATACTCTTATTTATCATCAACCTATTTTAATTGTTTTAATTAAATTATCACTCACTAACTTAATTTATAATTATTTTGTTTAATTATTTATTATAAAATAATAATAGTGTTTAATTAATAATATTATTAATCAAACAATATTTAATTAAATTATAATATATTTAATATCTCCATCTATCAAGTATACTATAATTTAATTATATTACAAATAATTTAATTATTTTATTTTATTTAAAATTATTATAAAAAAACATTATTAACGTGTCAAATATATCATAATGTTAAAAAATATCTCCATAATATATGAGAATATTACGTGCCTATCTTCAATATTAATAAATTGATCATGTTAATTAATTATTTAGATAACAAATAATTATTGAATATATTATTAATTAAATAAGCATATTAATTAATTAATATTATCATTCACTAAATTATTTTATAATTATTTTGTTTAATTACTTATTATAAAATAATAGTAGTGTTTAATTAATAATATTGTTGAATTAAACAATATTATTAATCAAACAATTAAAATATAGATTTTATTAAAATCATTAAATAATATTAATCTATTAATATTTTTAATTAAATAATCATTAATTAACTAATATCATTATTAACTAAATAACTATAATATGAATTAAATTATATTATAATTATTATAAATAACTATAATATGAATTAAATTATATTATAATTATTATGTTTAATTACTTATTATAAAATAATAATATTGTTTAATTCAATGATGTTATTAATCAAACAATTAAATTATGTATTTCATTAAAATTATTAAACAATATATTCTATTCATATTTCGTAGATATGTGTATGCGCACACCTGTTACTAGCAACAACAACATTAATAATATTAATGTGTCCAAATATATCGCGGGACACATACTTTTCATATTAATGTTTTTTCCTATAGTATGTGTCATTTACGCTTATCCACAAACACATTAATATTATTAATGTTGTTGTTGCTAGTATATATATACATCTATATACATATACAAGATAATTTAATTGCTCATTAATATAATGCATTTCTGTCATTGTTCTTTTTTTTCATAAGAAAATATAGCTTACTATTAATACCTCGAAATAGTAAATAGGACCAATACAGTTTGAAATCAGAAGCATCTAAGGAGTGTGGGCCATATCACAGTCCAAGCTCCCACAAGGATATCATCACTACACAAAGCATAGCCAAAGCCCATCCATCAACATATTGGATGTCTAAAAACAACAATATAACCCTAAAAAACAACAGATATAACCAAAATCATCCCCATAGTATCAAAATATCAGTGAGCCAACTCTAACAGACCTAATGACATAATACAAATATATAAGTCCAAAACATCCCAAGGCCTGGACACAAATGTCAATATAGCATGAGTGACAATAAGCAAAATATAGAGCCGAATAATCCAACCGGATCAAAAACCCAACAAGTAGTTGGAGAATAACCTAAGAACCTGCAAGGAATAAAGTCACATAACATCATATGAGAATATATAAAGAATATATGCCGCAAACAGAAAACGATCATCACCAAAACAAGTCTAACGAGCCCTGGGAAAACAGAGAGTCCCCATGCCATTCATCCCACATGATAATACCAGTCGGTGAATCCAAATCCCGCTTGGATAGAATGTCAGCCTCCATGTTTATCTCACGATAAACATGAGCAAAGTGAATATGCTGAAACCCACTGATGAAGCACCTGACAGCATCCAGCCAATGTGTGAGGAGCAACACATTGAGGGGCGACAAGCCCAGTGCCCAAGAAATGATAGAGGAGGAGTCACCCATGACAACGAGCGACGAGACCCGCTTGAGTCGAGCAAAATATAAGAGGAGCCAGAGTGCACAGAGTTCGCTGCGAGTATTCGTTCCAAAACCCAAATTCAAATGAATGCGGAAGGAGACCAAGTTATTTAGATGTAACACCACACCTGCCCCACTAACACCCCTCCCCCCGGACACAGCCCCGTCAAAAAAACCGCAAGGATACACCAGAATAGGAGGAGAATTCCGGTATCCAGGACGCCTTGCAGAAGAAACAACCATGCCACCCACAGGATTAGCAATGGAACTGAACTCATTGAAACAGACAATAATCCGGCCACATAACCAAGCCAAATTAGGAAAAATACCCACGAACACACAACGGTTCCGGGCCTTCCAAAATTCCCACAGCATAAAACATGGGAGTTCCAACCACTGTCGAGCAAGAGGATCGCGGAACCACTTACCAAAAGAATCATTCAAAGTGGAGGGGAGCCAGGCAGGAGGTAACCCAAGTTCCCTAGTAATAAGGATCTAGAGATCTTGTAAGACTATGCACGAAGAGAAAAGATGATCAACCGATTCCAGATGAGTGCAGCATAAGGGACATCGCCCAGGACCACAGAAACCACCTCTGCACAGGTTATCCCAAGTAAGTATATTATTACACAGAGCCATCCAAACAAAACAACGAATCCGCGGGGGGAGGGACATCTTCCAAATCGCAGAATGCCACCAAACCATTCCGGGACGACAATCAGCAAATAAAGAGTCGTAAGCGAGCTTGGAGGTGACAACGCCACGTGCACGATCCTAGGACCAAACCAGCCTATCCAGGGAATCACAAAGGCGGATGTATGCTTGACTGAGATACATAGTGTAATCCGTCCATTCCTTTCCCATACCGCCCACAATACCAATTTGACAAGCAGTGATCCAACCCCTGCCATTTTGTGAGACTGCATGTGCAAGATAAAAAATCCCCTTGGCCTGAAGATGTGCAAGGAGTTTAGGGGAGAAATGATAAGTAGGGGAGCCCCCCAAAACAGGATCCTCACCAAGTCTTATGTCCCGACCATTTCCCGGCTTCCAGGTGAACCATTTTGCAACCACAGAAAAAGAACCCATGAGCCCACGCCATATATTGGATGACCCAATGACAATATGTCTGCCAATCCGAAACCAAGGCGCAACAGGAACGTTTTTCAGATATTTGGCCCGGATAATACAACCCCACAAGGAGTTGTTAAATAAAGCACGCCACAAACTCTTTGCATGAAGAGCCGACACAAACAGCTCCAAATTCTTAACATTCCAGCCCCCCAGAATGTATGGTTGGGCCATGGTTTTCCATTTAATTAAGTGAAACTTATTCTTCTCCCCCCCCCAGACCATATAAAGCGGAAAAGTTTCCCACGGATAATGTGTAATATGGACGCAGGAATTTTGTAGAGGGAGAACCAGTAAACTCCCAGGTTCTGAAGAACCGCCTTTGCCAATGTGAGTCGGCCTCCCAGAGACAGATATCTCATGCACCAATGTCCAATGCAAACATCAAAACGTTTTACAAGCCATATCCAGTCATTAATCCTGTATTTTGCAGGTTTGACAAAATATCCGAGGTACTTTGAGCCCTCAGATAATACCTTGAATTCCAAAGGGAGAAAGTCCCTGATCCTGCGTTCCACATTCACCTCTAAAGAGTGCTTCAGGAAGAAATATTTTACCATATTAATGAGCATACCCGTTACCATACAAAAGAAATCAAGTAATTTATTAAACTGAAGCCATTCAGCCAGTGTCCCCAAACCAAAAAGCATCACATCATCTACAAAAAGAGTGTGAGTAATCGGAACACCAGCCGAGACCATGATACCCACAATAGAGCCATCCCCCTTTGATTTGTGAATGGAGAGGCTCAGTCCTTCAATGACCAGCAGAAACAGAAGTGGGGACAGAGGGCATCCCTGTCGAAGGCCCCTAGAAGCCTTGAAGTAATCAGTCGGCTGACCATTTATAAGAACAGAAAAGTTGGCGGAGGTAACACATGCCATAATCCACTTCATAACCTTCCAAGGAAGGCCAATTTGGATGCGAATCAGTTTCAGAAAGGTCCAATTTACCCGATCTTAGGCTTTCACCAAATCAAGTTGGAGAATAAGTGCATCCAATTTCTTCTGATTAATGCTGTGGAAGACCTCCTGTGCCACGCCAACAGCATCGTGAATCTGCCGCCCATCTAGAAAACCATATTATTCCATAGAGATGTACTTGGATAGGATCGGTTTGATACGTTTTGCAATTATCTTTGATATGATCTTGTATACTAAGTTGCACAAGGCAATAGGTCGGAAGTCACTTAAACTCTCAGGATGTGAGGATTTAGGTATTAGTGCCAGATATGTAGAATTCAACGCCCCGGATACCAGCCCCAAAGACCGAGATTCGTCCACAGCATCCCTGAGGTCGTCTCCCATAATATCACAAAAATGAGTAAACAGTTCTACCGTCCAGCCATCCGGACCAGGAGATTTATCCTTAGCAAAACCCCGCAGGGTATCCTGAACCTCAGTGATAGAAACAACCTCAAAAATTTTGTCCCCCTCCCCTTCATTGAACATCCGAGGGTATTCTTTAATAAGCTTAAACTGTTCAGGTAGAGAAGTACTTAAAGGATCAGTGAAGTACTCAAGAAAATGCTGCGATGCCTCAGCCATCAAATCCGCATCCCCACGAATCCTCCTCCCATCATGATCATTTAAATCCCAAATGTTATTTTGAATCCTGCGGGAATCAGCATACCTATGAAAGAACTTAGTATTTAAGTCACCAGCTTTTAGCCAAATAGCCCGGCTCTTTAAACGCCAGGATTCTTCCTGAATGATGAGGATTTTAAGTTTCCTTTCCTCCAAACTAGCAAGCCGGTCACGTCCAGATTGAGAAAACCCCCCCCTCAAAGATTGGCCCTTGAGAACCGCAATTTCCGATTCAAGCGCATTTAGTTCAGTAGACATCTCAGCTTTTTTGGACCACTCCCATCTAATAGTAAAGTCTTTTAAGGAGCATAGTTTAGTAGCCAGTTTGTCCATTGCCGACCGCTCCCCCGAGACATCAATATTTGCCCAGTGAGAACGAACACCCACATCATACTCCGGGTCGTTTAACCATACTGAGTTGAATTTGAAAGGATATATATGGTATTTTGCTTCAGATTCAAATTGTAATATAATGGGGGAATGATCACTGATATGTGACTGCTGAATCCATGTCCTGTATGTTTTAAAAGAGCTCAAGAGTGACTCAGAAATCAAGTAACGATCAATGCGTTTGGATATCAGATTCTCATCCCGACGACCATTTGTCCATGTGGGGGCCAAAGGTCTCGGTTCCACATCAATCAGGGAGAAAGTGGCGAAAAGATTCCTGAAATAAGACCCAAGAGGATCTCTTCTGGCCGCTTGTCCCCAGATTTCCTCAGCCCCCCAAGAAAAATTTAAGTCACCTGCAAGTATCAAATTTTCCATTGCTAGTAAATGTTCCGAACATGCCAAATTCCAAAAAGCTTCCCTGTTGCAGTAAGGGCCATAGCAGTTTACAATATTTATATCTTTTTCCGAGCCTCTGTAGTTGCTAGACAGCAAAATGCCCAGCGAAATATTATACGGAGTTAGCTTAAGTACCCTCGGGTTCCAAGCAGCCAGTAAGCCGCCAGATAGGCCAACCGCATTAGTAGATGCCATACACCAACCCGGCTTTATTTTGTTGAAAAAAGAATGAGCCTTCTCACCACTTACCATTGTTTCTTGAAGGAGAACCAGATCAGGATTAACAATTTGTAGGACTCTTTTAAGGGCCAGTGGTTTGGGCATACCCCCCACACCCCGAATGTTTAAAGAGATAAAAATAATTATCGACCCCGGGCAAGGGCTTTGATTCCTCTAAGAGCCCTGGTATCAGGAGATATGGGAGTAATCGGGTTGCTTTTGTCAATAACCCCCAGGGTTTCAACCTTTTTATTTTTATTCTTCCTAGCACTCCTCGTTTTCAAAGGAGAGAAGTCAGTAGCCAGTCCGCCCTGACGAGCCCCCTTTACAATACAGTGACCACCCAGCGTGTCCACTGTGTCAGCCAATGAAGGATTGTTGGTACCATGGGCCAGTGCCGCAGGGTCCGAGCGCCTGGCCACAATGGTATCACTAGGACCACCAGCCTCCATCACCCGATTTTGTAAATAGACCGGGAGGGGAGTCTTTTTGACCATCTCAGAATAGGAAGGAATGAGTAGAACACGATCCAAGGTCACTGAATCATGGGGTGGCGAAGGTTGTAAAGGAATGTGGACAGACAGGGGGTTCATATCTTTTTCATGCGACATACCATCCCCAACAGTTTCAGTTTCCGGTCGAAGAGCCTCACAATCCGAGGAGAGTATGACAGTAGGGCTATGAATATCAACCGACGTAACAGGCGAAATAGGTATGATAGAGGAGGTACCAGGGGAGGTGACGGGCACAAGGAGTGGTATTTCGGCAGACGGGGATGCATCTTCAGACGAGACTATAGGCTCACTCTCAAGATCAGAGGGGTTTGACGACCTTGTATACACACGACTGAGATAGTTTCCATTATTTCCATTATTAAGCTCCAATGCATTTATGAATTGTATATCCAACTCATTCAAAGAATGGAAAAGAGAAGGCTCATTGGATTCCAACTTACCCAACAGTCCTGCAGCAGCATTATCCTGATAAGACACCCTGTTGGAGAAGCCGTCAAGACCACCGGTAGTATCCACATCCTTGTCGCTGCCATCGTTCGAAGACCAGAACGGGTCTGCTCCCACCGGACGGCCAGAAGAGAAGCGTTGGGTGCATTGCCTCCAGAGATGACCCACTTCCTTGCAATTTGAACAACGAAATGGAATGCCTCAGTGGTCAATAACCAGGTCCAGACGCCGTCCCCGCCAGTTGATATGAAGGACATCAATAAGACCCAGAGAGATGTCGACCTCCACCAAGAGCCTCCCCATATGTCGGTCAAACCCCGTGAGGTGATCATCTTCCACATGAAGAAAACGACCCAGGCTATTTCCAATAGCTTCAAACGCCCCACGGTTCCAAAGGGCAAACGGTAAGCCCGGGATGAGTACCCATAAATGTCGAAGACGAACAGTAGCTGTATCCAGATTAAAATCAGTATGCCACTTCTGAAGCATGAGACTGCCAGCACCATGGAGCCACAAACGATTTAAGATAGTCATACTATGAACCTCCTGTTCAAACTTGAAACCGTACCACCCCCGAGCCAAAGCAAAAACCTGTGGCGTGTAACCCACAATGGGTTTCCATTTTTCCGTCACCCATCCCACAGTGTCTTTACGATCCATTGCATAATAGGAAAATTTTCCCACCAGCACAGTCACATTGAAATCAACAAGTTCCTCAAGACCCAGATCCCGGCCCATAGTAAGCCAAGTTTCCCCCGGACGGCAACAGAACTTCTCACTAAGACGATGAGCGGCACGAGATACATGACGCGGCTTCTTCTCCTGCATACGGGATGGGCAAGCCCGAGCGCTGTCAACCGAAGGGTCAGAGCCCGACGACACCCTAGGAATCCCCAACAAAGGCACGTGGCCTTTTTTTGCCAAGTGTTTGGCACGTGGTGCCTGTTGACGGCTTCCCGAGGCCTGTGGGCATTTTCCAAATAACATATCCTAAAAATATGAGTCAGGTTTAAATAAACCCGCTTCCTCAATCCGGTAGTCTGAAGCAGTCATGGGTTTATTTCTGTCATTGTTCATCTTCATGTCTTTCTTTATCTTTTTCATATATTTATTATGATGTGATATCTAACACTTACCTTGCATTCTTTCGTACTACGAAAATAATATACAAAATCAGATATATTAAAATAATCAACACGATAATCGTGATGATGTGCAGTACGAACCACCTTAATTTCGTGCACTGCTATGTTCATTCTTCAAAAACATAACAATCAATAAGTAAAAAATAATACATAGATATCTCTTCATAATTTACAAAGTTTTCAATGATTAAGAACTTACATCTAAGTAAAAAATAATACATAGATATCTCTTCATAATTTACAAAGTTTTCAATGATTAAGAACTTACATCTGATTGCCGCAACAAATCATCAATGTTTAGTGTTGAAGAGCACCAAACACGATCACGCAATTTCAATTTTGAATCCCTTGCAATAGCTCTTCCCATATCCCCGATATGGTCATGCATACGTGTATTATTTTTGCAGTCCAACTCCACAAGGCATTTATTGTGTAAATTTCGAAACCATAGAAAACTGTTGCAGCCTGATCCGACCCATAACCACAAGGCCTTGTCCCTGTTTATTCCGATGAAAAAACATGCAATATCTAAGGATATCTTATGTTCCTCTACATTCAGCGTATCATAACTTAATTTTAGTCTGCCGTGTATGTCAGAAGGAAGTATTCTTTGAAGACTATCTAATTGGTATTCCCATTGATATTGGTATTTTATTCCGAAAATAAGTGCCCCAATAACTTTCAAAGACAGGCAAACCATCACAGGCTTTCATGAATTCATATACCAGAGAATCAAATCCTGGGAGTGGATCCGGCCGGCTAAAGGCATGGAAGCATAAGAGATGTCGCGAGTGTTGTGGCTCAAGGCCATTTAACTTGTAGATTAATGCCTCTTCAATCCCCGAGCTTCTGAGAATAACTTTGTCTTGGGAAGAGAACAGTTTGAATTGGAAAAAATGCATCCAATTGATTCACATTATCTACGTCATCTAAAATCACTAAAACCCAAGTAGATGAAAGATGTTCTTGAGTACCACTATAACTTCATCAAGGCTGTCTATTACCGTATTTAATCCAGTCAAGCTTTTAAGAAGTTTTCTCTGCAATAAATTTAAAGAGCCTTTAGTTGCTTTCTCTCTTACATCAATTAAGAAGCAGCCACTATAATCTAAATGATTCTGATTGAAGAGTTCTTTTGCGAGAGTTGTCTTTCCAATGCCACATAAACCCACGATCTCGAAGATCTGAGGTTTCCCACTTTGTTGTTTGTTGTTCAAAATCTTGACCTTCTCATCCAAACCTGTTGGATATTTGACTACTTCCAACCCTGGTCTTTCTACCTTTTCAAAGAGACATTCAACAAACTTCTCGAGTAGCTCCCCCTTGTCGCTGGTGATTCAAAAGAAAATAATTAGAACAAGTGATAAGCAAATAAACGTGTATGTATATCTATCCAACAACATAAAGGAATAGCATACAGAAGAAAGATTGAGTTCTCAACCATTACACGCTTCCAGTTCGAAACCACTTTTAGACGCAACAAAAGAGAGACTAGCATCTCTCCAATTTTGAAGAGTCGCAGAGTCGTATCATAGCTTCTGTTCATGTTTGTGGAGGCTTGAGCATACTTACCAATTTCTCAGTGGGTCCACCTAATCTCAGAGGGTTTCACATTATAAAAGAATGGGATAATGGTAGCGCCCGTCTCTATCACGAGGAGTTCTTCTAGACACCAACGTGACTCTCCATATCTTGGAGAAAAAATTGTGACATGGACAGAAGCTAGTTTAATAGCAGCTTTAATTTGAGAATCAATGTTGTCACCCTGTTGCAATTCTCTTTGGTCCAAAAAGGCATGCAAACCCTGTAATCTAAGTAGTCGATAGAGGTAGCTCGCGAAGGACTTCTTCGTGTTATGTCCTCGGTGGTTTATGAAAAAACATCAAACTATTGAGTGTTGATGGTATTATCAAAGGTGGAGGTGGAGGTGGAGGTGGAGGCGGAGGCAGAGGAAGTGTCCGTGGTAAAATGTAGGGTGATGATGATTAGGCGAAGAAGAAGGGATTTCAAATCCTACTTCAGTTTGAGGGTGTTTTGGGGCAGTAAGTATGCCAATGCGAATACAAGTCTAGGAATAAAAATACAAATTGCATCGGAAGAGATGAGAATAGTGAGTTTCAATGGCAAGATAGTGAGAAATAAATATGTCGAGGGAGTGTATATATATATATATATATATATATGCCCGTTAGACCATTCATCCCTCGTTTATGCACCTTTTACACCCAGCGGCCAGTAAAATCAAATGCTCCCCTCAGTCGTCCTCCTTGTCTGGCTCGTGATCATTATGTTTCAACGCGTTTTCACTTTAGTAACGTGGCTGAAATCCTGGCCATCTCAATCCTTTTCCTGGGTCCTTTCTTGTAAAGACAAGATGGACAACAACTTGACAGACACGGATGTAATCAGATCATTTCCGGGTCCTTTCTCTGTCTGTCTCAAACACGTTTTCACTCTAAATGGTTTCCAGCTAGAAACACAATCAAAGTGGAATCGACAAAATGGACAACAACTTGACAAACACGATGCAATTAGAGCATCTCTGGGTCCTTCCTATGTCTGTTATTGTAAATGGTTTCCAACTGGAAACACATTCAAAGTGGTCTAACGATTTGACGATTTTCCCGGAGACCTGTCGTCCGTTCCTTTCAACTGCTCTACGCTCCTCTCCCAAGAAAGCATGCGGACCGCGGTAACCCGTTTTCACTGAAACTCGCACAGAGTCGTACCTAGGGGAAACGTGATCTAGCCCACATTCCGAAGGTGACGACCTCCGCAGGTAACGTATCACCATTGACCTGCAGATGCCATGGAATACATACCCATGCCAAAATTTGAAATTTGAACTACACAAACGGGCGTCCAAAGTTTGAAATTTGAATTCAGTAAATTGGCGGATTATTGTTTCAAATTCAAATTTAGTGAGCGCGCATTTTATTGGGTGTGAAGCTGCAACACGGCTATGGAGAACACAAGAACACAAGGAAAGGGAAAGCCAGAGAATTAAGTAACAACGAACGTTTGTAAACAGAAGGCAGACAACAGAAAGCTGATCATGGGAATCGTTGGATGGAAAGCAGTGGCGAGTTGTACTAATATGGAGGAGGTGATTGGAATTGGTAGTAGTACAGTGGCGGTGCTGGGGATGAGCAGTAGTAGGGAGGAGGAGGGGAATAATAGTCAGAAAAAACTGCTTTTGCTGAAGCCATAAGGCAAAGCACAATGAGTAAGCACGTCGAGCCAGCTATTCCACTCAATCCAATTCAATGTGCAGCCATCAAGCAAAGCACAATGAGTAAGAACGTCGAGCCAACTATTCCACTCAATTAAATTCAATGTGTGGGGTTGTGAATTTAGATGTGAGGTCGTGTTATATTTATATGTGATGGTCGTGGAGATGAGGACAATATTTCCAGGTAATTAATTCGATCAAGTGAGATTATTTCAAATTCCTGTAATTAATAATTTTTGAGGTGTGCAGAAATCAACAAGCGGGTCTTTATGTGAGCAACCATGTGTTTATACCAACTTCGGTGTTTGAATGGGTCGAATAAATTATTCTTGATATCAGGTGATAGAGAGGAAACAATATATTACACTGAGCAACCAAGTCTTTTTTTGAACAATGATGAGAACTTATCTACAAGCTGCTCCATCTTAATTATTTTGCTTGTTTGTTTGTGTTACAAGTTATTGAAAATTTCCTCTTTATGTTGCATGTAAAGTAAGTCATTATCCCTCATGCTGGGATGAATAGATATTCCTGATGTATAAATGGAGATGTTAAATTTATCACTTATTCATTATTTGAATTTACTTATGTGTAATTCCAAACTAAGTCCGGTGAATAATAAATGGACGGGTTGAAAAGTCCACTTATTCATCGTTTGATTGTACTTATGTAATTCCCCAATACATGGTGGATACTGTGTATAACTAATGGTGTAAATGTTTGTTGTGGAGAGAGATCCACCAAGTATGATAATTATCAGGGATCAAATTTGAAGGGTAGGGTCGCATTTCACTTTGAAGGGCTATGAGATATGGAACTCTTCAATGCTGACATGTAAAAATAAATCATTCTTTTCATTTGAAAATTTAATAGTACGTTAAAATTTCATTATTGTTTTTATGAATTCACTAATAGAATGGTGAATCGGGGATATTTGCATTGTTCTGCTCTATAAATTTTAATAAGCAATGTTATATTAATATGGGCTAGTTAAATAACCCAAGAATCCTATATAAAATAAATTTCAAAAAAAAAAGAAAAAAAACGACAATATGAAAAAATCACTTGTTTTATAACCAATAAAGCTTGTATTGGCAAGTAATAAAACTTGTTCATAGAAAAATCAAAAGTAACTATGCTTGCTTTATATTGAAAGACATTGTTTACATACATATGTGCACATAGAAGGATGAACCAGCCGCCCCACAACAAATCACAGCAACATAGAAATAATAGCCAACAAGATTTATGTATTCGATAATTTTTTTAAGAAAATCACTTAATACAATAGATAACTACAACGATAAATCAGCCATCGCTGATTGCACCAGTCCCCACCCATTCTTCTCAACTTAAGCCCACTACACAAAATGTAAAATTCTATACATTTTTTTCTCATAGAACAACACAAGATTCAAATCTTCAGAGCTCCCTGTAAAGTGGTAGACTCGCAACTTCCTCATAAATTTGTGGGATTTGGTGTCACCAGGTGTTCCTCTGGCACTACGGTGTATTGGGTGAGTGTCCCCAACTGTTTTGGCCTGTCTGTTGTTAAGTTCTGGGTGTTGTTGTAGACCTCGCTGCCAATCTTGAACTTGGGCCATCGCCAACTTCCAATACCACTCATGCTGCATCACAACCAAGTCCAGCCTACATAACACAAACGGTATTATAGATCCAGTTTAAATAAATCTTGATATGCCAACTCATGCTACATCACAACCGGGTCCAGCCTACATAACACAAACCATACTAGAGATCCAGTTTAAATAAATCTTGATATGCCAAATTGTGTAATGCATTCTGGCACATCTTATCGAATGAAAAGAAGATTCTGTTAAAAAACTTAGCAAAAACAATGTGAATAACAATCAGTGCTTCTGAATAAGCATTCTTGTTTCTTAAAGTTGACGGGAATGAGAGCAACAACTCAGATTTTCCCTAAAATCTAGGCTGGGAGGGGTTTGGCACAAGGAATTCCCCTAATTGCAAGACGTCTATGGACCCATTGTTGTTTAAACTGGGCTTAATGAAGAATCCACCACTGTGAAGGGATGCCATGGCCGCAACACCTAAATTATATTCAATGGAACTCTAGTAACAGTCATGAAGCAAAATCTATTCCGATCAACTGGCCCAAAAGCGGATGCCCTCTTACCACTCATGCACCGACCCCAAGCCAACCCTGCGTTCCAAATCTCATTCATAGGGAAATTCTGAATAAACTGTCAGCATTAGCATTTGGAACCAATTGCCACCAAGAAGCCATTAGCATTTGGAACCAAGAAAAGTAGCAAAATTTTCGATTTCGAAGACCACATTGAATCTACAGTATAAATTGCAGAATAGAGGACGTAGTAGAAATTGCAGAGGTTGGATGGATGACCCGCGGATGCTTTAGATCCCTCTCGGCTCTGCATTGCAACCAAACATTCATCTGCAAGGAACAACAATAGAATGATGGCGAGCCTGAATGATACCTGGCCTGGAATGATACAATGAATTAATAATAATAAATACATGCCACAAGCATGGCAGGGTAATGGCGGGTTTCTTAGTTTAAATTTTAAATTTAAGTCCGCCCAAATCCATCGATAATGGGCAATGGATTATGGCACGATTCGCACCGGCACCTGCCAATTTGCCAAATGCCAACAGCAAGTAACCAGTAACCCCGCCGCTCGGTATGTACTCTGTGCAGTGTGGAACTGGAGTGACTCGAGAGTGGAGACTGTGGTAGCCGGTAGGTTGTAACATTAATTGCTTTCACCCAGAATTCATTACTTCACCGAGTCCACCATAACTCCTTCTGACAGTACTCAGCGAGCTCGCAAACTCGATTTTCCAATTCCAGCTGGGACGGGGTCATGGCCCATGGGGGACCAACGTGGCACTGGAAACGTCCAAAATTCCAAATGTAATGACTCCAGAGGCCAAATCACTAAAACCCGGTGACAGGCAGATTTTGGGGTTGCCCTTCTGTTGCAGATTTTCAGAACTGAACCCAATTTCATTAATGACGGGCTCTGCATGGAATTGAGTTTCATTTGCAGGGTAAAATTTAATATGGCCTTCTATGACGAGTAAAAGTGCCTTTGAAGGGCACTGAAGCCTTCAAATTTGAAGCCTGATAATTATTAAAGCATTGATTTGGTATAAGAGATACTTCTTAATCACAATCTGTTTTTTTATGTAGATCAGTGGAAGGGGCAACCCTTGCACACCCAATTTAAAAGAAAGTATTAGGATTCAAAGGACGTGACTACGGTCCAATTCTCTAGTTATGTATTCAAAGAGAACAAAATGTAGCATATGCTCTTCGAATACGGTCCAATTATCTAGCTATTGTGCATTGCTTTCATTAAATGACCTACGTGCTATCGGGATTCTCCCCAAACTACGATATCGAAACTTCTTTACCACTCCATCAGGGCTCGAATTTTTAGTGAAATCCAAATGTGGCTTGTTGTCAATTCTTTCTACTAGTGTCCCAAGAATGTGTGTTCTCTCATTGATATGTGTGCATACATATATATCTAATGGGTGGGGTAGTCGAATCATGTCACAATTAGTAAATCAAACAAACGAACCATAATAAATAATTGATCCATATTCCAACCATCTTAATGTTGTGGATATAGCCCATGTTGTTGACCATTCTTTTACAACTCATTAGGTCATTATCTTTGCATGGATAAGTGCAGTTATCATCCTCCAGAGAGGGAATCCTATGTTTCAAGAATTTGAGGTATGCATTGAGTACCAAAAATAGGTTCTCCAACTATTGAAGGACAACTTGGTGTTAGCACAAAACAAAGTGAAACAACAATCAAATCAACATCTCAATGAAAGGCACTTTGAAGTTAAGGATTTGGTACTTGAAAGGCTACAACCATGCAAATAGATGTCCTTCAAGTGAAAAAAGGACACTATGCAAACTTGTGATACCACCTTACTAAACCTGCAACATAGTCAATAGGTGTGGTATGACATTATGATACACGTCTTTTTAAAACCTTTTCACAATTGTTTCGCAAAATACTTGGTGATACCCCCTTTTATCTTTCGTGAGGGTAAGGATTCAATATCTTTTGTTTACAAGTGAAAAGGACCAAGAAAACATCCTTGCTAGATGCCCTTGGTTTTGGGGTCACTTAGATCTAACCGCATTTGGATACTCATCTACTATACGTTTGCATTTTCTCCTCCGCACTAAATTGAAATAAAAACAATTGTAATGTCCCTCCCATCCTACCAGTTCGATGGAGAGAACGTGATGCTAAAGCTGGGCATCTGACCCCATAATTACTAAAGAAAAATTCACATAATATAAAGAGACATATGCATATGTATAAGGGTAAGAAACACAGTGGAAGTAAATTCAATTACACATTTATCATACATTCAACATATTCACGAGATTCATAAAATAAATACATTGCAGAGTTAACACAAGAGAATACTTATCTTATAACAAAGTAGTCCTGAGCAACTGGATATGCAACTGCAATGTTCCACCCAACCATAGGCCAGTTGTGGTCATTAATTTCTCAACACAACTGCCACCCCCAAGCTAGGCATGATCTCTACAAGGAAAAAGGGAACAACAGATCCACACATAGCCCAAAAATACACCAAAATCAGCCAAGCCAATCTATAGTTAGGTTTATCAGGCTTCTAAGGAGATGGAAAGGGAGAATTGCTAAGCTAGTGAGCTCAACCCCCAAAGATATGGACACCCTCTGCAAGATCTATCTAGCTTGGTCCTCACAATACCTACACACCTGGCATAAGGAAGTATTCTCTTCACTACTACATAGTCCCTCAGGCCATACCTTCCATTCTAATGTTCTTCAAGGTGTGCATAGAAGAGCAACCAACCCTTTTGATCTTCTTGAGAGGTTACCTCCTCACTAGGTTTATCAAGCCAATTTTGGTCCACTTCCACTCCTAATTCTTGCTCACAAGCACAAATCAAAATAGGGATGCACACAACAGCAAAATCACAAGTGCTGAAGGACGCGGGCAACCAAAAACGAACTGGTAGATGGGGATTCAATCTTGGGAAGCAAATTCGTTTTCAGAAAACGTTCATGGGCATTTACAGGGATAGAAGTGGCCTCCATAAACCCCAAAACCATGACTCCTTTCTTCCCATCCATTGTGCAATACAAAAACGAGTTCCCAGCCATGGAAAATGCAGGAAAATGGTAGAAAACGTGAAGGAGAAAGACCCAGCTAGCTCAGACTGCGTGAGAGAGCAAAGACCATGGGTGAAGAATGGCTTTGGGCACAATTTCATGGGTGTTTTCTTGCCCCAGAAGAAAAAGTACATATTCCCAGGTTGATGGCTTGCCTATGCACGAAATTGGCTGCCATACCTCTTCATTCCCAAGGCATTGACTACCTCAACCAACTCTTGGAAGAATTAAATGATTGGGTGCATAAGTCAAAATGGGTAGTTGGGGTTCATCCATTGACATTTGGATTATCACCATTGGCTCAAGGGTTTGAATAATTTTCCCTCCCTATTCCTTGTAGAATCATGCCCCCATCTTTTGTTGCATTGCATAGCCAGTTGTGGGTATTTTATTAAAATTCGTATTTACATGATGTTTTAATTTACATTGTGCCTATCTAGCACAAGAACCATAGGCATCTATTTTTAATTGCCGATACATAAAACAATAAATCGATGGTGGGGCCTTGGCCTTGAGCTCCTCACCATGATTTAATAATGATATTTACATCATTTACAATCTTAATGCAATAGGGTCAAGATGGGGACATTACAACAATGAGCTATAAATATGAAAATAATATAAATTATTTGGTAAAGGTTCGAAATGTGGTCTCCTAAATTCCATGATCATAAGATATTTCCAACAAGGGTGATTAGAATATGCTCATCATGTGGCTTATAGAATGTCTCAATGAGACACCATTTTGTGGGATATAATGCTTATGAAATATGCCCATAATGGTAGGATGGACAAAGTTCGACAATGTTTAATAACATGCTCGAGCATAATGTTATATCATGGAATGTTGTGATTTTGGATTGCATATAAAACGTAAAAATCAAGGAGGCTCTCAAATTGCTTAAAAGAATGCCACAATGGAGATATGCATAATTTCAAGCATGGAGAGTTGCACATTATTACATTAGTCGTGTTGTTTCTTTACGTGGACCTAGCAGATACTTGGAGTGGCTTTGACATGCCAATTACAATTACCAACAAAAATTGCTAAAAGGTGAGGTCATTCCATCATGGTACCTTTTAAGATTATCATCATAGTTTGGACATTGATATTCATTTGTTTAAGTGAGAAGTGAGGAATGTAAGGGAGGAAAAGAATGTAATATGTAATTAATGTGTCAAGGCCAAAGGGACAAATATAAGGAAAAAACTTGCCATTTACAAGGTGGGAGGACACATTAATAAAACTCAAAGATTTGCACATCCAAATATGCCATGTAAGTAAGGAGATTTTTTCTGCATCAACCTTACCTTAAGCCATATCATTTGTCTCTAGGGATCATGTGACATTATTAGGCCTATGTCCACCACACAAGCCCTATAAAGGGAATCTTTTTCATGTAAGAGGAATATGGTGTTCATTTTAAGTTTGGAACACTAAGGATGGCTCTCATGTCCTAGTCCAAGTTCTAGGGTAAACATATACATTCCTAGCCATAACATTTTCCTCAAGGGATCATGATCCATGCATGGGGCCCTAGTCCATAACGCCATCCCTATTTAGGGAATCTTTGTCTTACAAGCAAGATATGTCCATTTCAAGTTCTATGAGACCACGAATTGTTATCATTTCTTAGGCCATATTATCAATTCAAAACATAACATCTAAGGGTAATGGGATCATGGGTCATGTGGGATTCCCTAGACCACCACAAAGGCTCTATATACAACATAGGGACTATTTATCCAATGAGTAATATATGTTGTCATTTTGAGGTTTGGCACACCAAGTATGGCTCTCAGTCCCTAAGTCGCATGGTTTGATGCGAAAAGTCAAGTTATTGGGTTAAAACAATTTTCCTTAGCCTGGCTCATGAACTATGTTGGGGCCTTAAGCTACCACATGGCCCAAAAATGGAATATTGGCACGTGAGAAAGATATAGTGCCTCTTTTTATGAATTTTGGTTAACCATGGATATTTATTTTAACTTAAGCAATGGCCAAGGACAAAAGACATAGCCTTAGGCCATAACATTTGCATTTGGCCTATAAGCAAGATATGGTCTCTATTTAAATATTGTAACACTAAAGATGATTTATATGGCCTGGGCCATGGATTAAGGTGTAAATTCAAGGTACAAGGCCATACTAATTTATTTGAGCTCATGGCCCATGCATGGACGCCTAGATTATAACACAAGGCCTACATAGGGAATCATATCCTACATGCGAGATATGTTCACCATTTTGAGGAAGGGCACACAAAGGATGGTTTTCAAGGCCCATTTTATGGTATAAGGTTAAATAAGGGTCTTAGGTCATCAACTTTTTCTCTAAGCCCATGGTACATGTTCAAGGACTCAAACCACAACACATACCCTCCATAGGGAATCATTAGCCTAAGTGGGATATGATAGACATTTTCTTCTTTCTAACACTAGACATGGTTATCAATGGCTATGTCATGCTTCGATGCTAAAATCCTTGGTAATACACTATAACATTCATATATGGGGCTTATGATCTATTTTTGGGGTCATAAACCACCACATAGACCTTACAAATGGAATCTTCATCATCCCAATGAGATATGATCCTATAATGGGGATGCTTCTTGGTGTAAAATCCATGGTTGATACAAATATACAAATTATTGTCCTATAAAATTTGTCTTTGGATCATAGTCCATACATGGGACCCTAGACCACCACACAAGTCCTAAAAGGGAATCTTTGGCATATGAGTGAGATGTGGTGTTTATTTCAAGGTTTATCACACCATGGATGGTCTTCAGAAATCATAAAAAGTTTCATGGTTGAAAGTCAAGTTCTTGAGACATACCATTTTTTGTAAAGCTCATGGGCCATGCGTGGGGCCACAACAACCACATAGGAAATTAGTAGGAAATATCTGCCCACAAGTGCATTACGGTGGTGATTTTTAGGTTTTCCACATTAGAGGTTAGTTTTAGTGCCTAAGACATGGTTTGTTGCCAAGATATAGGTTGTTTGGCCATAACATTTGTGCTTGACACTCATGGGCCATGTGTGGGGGCCACCATAATTTGGCATGTGAGATGGATATGGTGCTAATTTAATGATTTTGGATGCTAAGTGTGGTTCCATTTCCCATTCAGTGGTCCAATGCCAAAAGGAAAAGAGTTACACTAGTATTTTCCTCTATGGCTCATGGGCAATGTGTAGGGCCTTAGCTATCACATAAGCCCTACATAGGAAATTTTAACTTGCAAGAGGAATATGGTGGCCATATCAAGATTTTTACCACTAAGGATGGTTGTTATGAACTAAGTTCCCATTTATAAGGCCTATGTAGTGGCTAAGGACCCCCTAAATTATGCCTCATGAAACCTTTACTTGGGTATCAAGAACCATCCATGTTGTTCTAAACCTTTAAATGGTCATGAACACATCCAAATTACATACAAAATATTCCCTATGGGGGGCTTGTGGTGGTAATTTGGCGTCCCATGTATGGACCATGAGCTTTATAGGAAAATTTTACAGCATAAGACCATAGTTTTGACTATATTTTAATTCATGCATCAAGAACCATCCCCTATGCACAAGTTCTTAAAATCATGACCATATATCACATGTAGACTAGATATTTTCTATGTAGATGCATGCTATATGATGGTCAAGGGAATCGTAATGATCCATGACCCCGTAAGCAATTGGTATGAACTTAGGAAATCAATTTAAACCCTAGACCATGGTGTGGGCCAAGAGATCCATTATTGGTGTTACAAATCTCAAAATATCAAAATACCAGCATACCCACTTGTAGTTGAAAGAATATTCCCTATATATATATATTATATGATGTCTTAAGGCCTTATGACACATCACTCGTGAGCCACCGAGGGAATTGTACTTACATGTAGGCTAGAGATCTATACATAGTGCTTATGTGGTAATCTAGGTTAACATTCATGGACCTTCAAACCCATATAGAAAAATTAATATGGCATTAGACCCTAAATTTAGTTCACAAGCCATGGTATAGGCCACAAGAACCATCTTAATCAATGTTAGAAATATTGAAATGGCCAGTACCATATCTCACTTGTAAGGTAAAGTAATTATGTGTAGGGTCGGCCTACACATGGACAATGACAACATAAGGTCCTATATTTTTCCTTATACCATGGAATGGTCCTCAAGATCCATCCCTATTGTGCCCCTCCTCAATGTGGTGGCCATATCACATGTAGGCTAAGGATTCCATACACATGACCTATGCAATGACGTGACTTACTATGCAAAGACCATGAGTCCCATAGGCAAATGTTTTATGCCAACAACATGGGTTTTGGTATCAAACCATGTATTAGCGACCAAGAAGTTCCCATGATGTGACAAACCTAAAAATAACCACCATATCCATGTAATAGGGAAAAGATAGGCTAAGGCCTCATGGATGGCCTGTGTAGAACTTGAAAGCCACATGTTATGGACTAAAACTATGGATCTTCACCATGTACCATGACTTGGGTCATGAGGACCATCATTGGTGTACTAAACCTTCAAATGTGACACTACATCTTACTCACATGCAAAATATTGCCTATGTTGTGGCTTAAAGCCCCACACATGGCATGTAAAGTTTAGATATAGATTCCATGGATTAGAACCTAGTTTTTTGCACCAAACTATGTCCTAGTTATCCCCAAGAAACATATAAAGTCTTTCAAACCTTGAAATCACCACCATGTCAAAGTACTCATAGACCAAATATTATGTATTAAGGGCATGTTTGATGCCCCAAGCGACAAAAAAAGGGATGTGAGCCCCATAGAAATATATGCTATGTCCCTAATGTCTCTCCTTTTATCCCTACACCATGGCATGAGCATTGAGAACCAAACTTGGTATGTTAATTCTCAAAATCAGTGCATATGGCCTTGTCTTGTACCCATGAACTAAGTAGAGGGATGCGCTATTAATTCCAAAAGATTGATAATATTAAGGGAATTTTGAGGTCTAAAATGGACCTCATAAGAGATATAATATATTATGAGTTAGGCATTTTTTGGGGGAGGTATATTTACAACTCACATTTTACACTACAACCAATGTAACTATGGTTAAGTTAAATTGAAATGATGTCTAAAAATAAAATCAATAAAAAAATATTCTTTGATGTGACAAAAGTAGAGTATTTTGAATACATAAAGTGCTTTTGAATATAATATGATAAATGTACTTTTTTTTCCAAGGAAAATATAACTTACTATTGATAGTGGAAATAGCAAATAGAACCATACAATCCATCGACAAGTAATCAACCGAGCAATGTCAACCATAGGACAAATCCACCATAGTACCAAGAACAGTCAGTAAACAATATGGAGTAGGGTAGGTAACCAACACATCTGCCCCCAATAGACAAGGAATAACAGTAAATAAAAACAGTCTGTTACCCATAACCACATAAATAGTAGGCCCGAGAACAAGTCTATAGAACCAAAACGAGACAAACCCCACAAAAAATAAATATCGAAATAGATAATGTTGATCAAAAGGTGTGGTTATCACCACCAAGACCAATGAATCCAACAGGTTGTTGGACACCAGGAACTATGGACCTGCATGAAAACAAAAAATGCACATAATATATAGGTAATAGCCAATATAACGAAAAGAAACAAAAAAGCATGACAGGACTCAGTGCACATCCAAAGAACCATGAGTGAAGAAAATCTCATCACGCCACTCATCCCATAAAATGAGCCCATTCGGAGAAGATAATGCCATCTTCGAGAGAATATCATCATCTTGGTTGCAATCCCTGAATATATGGACAAAGTGAATGTGTTCAAAGCTGTTGATAAACAAGCGAATGTCCTCCTTCCAAAAAGAAAGAAGCATAACGTCAAGAGGAGCCATATCCAAAGCCCAAGAAATGATAGACGATGAGTCCCCCAACACCAACAAGGAAGAAACCTCATGTTGTCGAGCAAAAAATAACAACAATCAAAGAGCACAAAGCTCACTATGAGTGTTTGAACCAACACCAGAGTGCAACCAAATGCGAAAGTACCAAGAGTTGGAGAGAGGCAAAACCACACCAGCACCACAAGAGCCTGATCCCAAATCCGTAGCACCATAAAAAAACCCACATGGGTAGACCAAGACCGACAGATTCAAGCAACGACAAGAACAAGTCTGTGAACGAATCGGATCGTCAAATAGCAGCTTATACTCCGAAAAGGCCGCAACAGTCCTACTACATGACAGCTCCAAATTAGGAATAATGTTCTCAAATAAACAACGATTCCTGGCCTTCCACACCTCCCAGACCATAAAACAAGGGAGCGTGCCAAAAACAAACGGAACAACAAGCCACGAAGCCAAACAGTCTCGTAAAGTAGTGGACCCCCAAGCCATAGCCCAACCAACCGAGACACAAATTTAACGCCAAAGATTCTGCACAAAACTGCAATGGGAGAAAATATAATCAACCGATTCAACCTGGGAGCAACACAAAGTGCACCTGCTTGGACCAGCAAACCCACGATGACAAACATTATCCCAAGTCAATATCCTATTGTTCAATGCCAACCAAATGAAGCATTTGACTTTCAGTGGGATACCAAGTTTCTAGATTGTCTTTTGCCACCACAACCCATGATAATTAAAATCTGCAAATAACGATTCATAGGCAAGTTTTGCAGATACGATAGCATGTGCAACGTCCCACGACCAGACCAGTTTGTTAGGACAACCCATTAGTTGGATATTACCCCAGTGCAGATACCTGGTATATTCAGACCATTCCACACCCAAACTACCCTGGAGACCTAATTGCTGATCATAAATCCAAGTGGATCTTCGTCCACCAACCCCCGACAGAATATATGCATGTGAGAGAGTGAACAATCCTTTTGCATGCAGAAAAAATAAGAGTATAGGAGATAGAGGATAAACATAAGAACCTCCAAAAATGGAATCGATCCCCAATCTTATCCCCCGGCCATTGCCAAGAAGCCATGAGAGACAATCAGAAATAATGGAGAAAGAACCTAGCAACTCATTCCAGAAATTAGAAACGCGAATCGAACCTGGTTGACCCCGATGGAACCAATCCACCATAGAAATGGATTTTAAATATTTGGCTTTGATGATCAGGCACCCGATCGAATCAGAAAAAAGGGCCTGCCAAAGACTTTTAGCATGAAGAGCAGCAATAAAAAGTTCAATTTTTTTTATATCCCAACCCCCTAGCTCCTAGGGAGTCACCAGAGTACACCAACTAATCAGATGAAATTTTTCTTTTTCAGCACCCCCCGACCATAAGAAACTGAAGAACATCCTTCGCAACCAATGAGTAATAGACTTGTGAATTTTACATAAGGAGAACCAATATACCCCCGGGTTCTGGAGCACCGACTTAGCCAACATAAGCCTGCCACCCAGGGATAAATACCGCAAGCTCCAATGTCTAGTCCTCTGGTCGAATCTCCGCAGCAGCCAAGTCCAATCCATAATATGGTAGTTGGATGGCTTAATGAAGAACCCCAAATATTTGGTGCCACAAGTCAGCATCTTAAATTCAAATGGAAGAACTGAACCAATCTCAAGTTTCACATTGTTATCCAGATCAAGATGCAAGAAGCGAGACTTTACAAAGCTAATCAACATCCCAGTAACATTACAGAATTGGTCAAGGATTTTCTTGTACTGTAGCCATTCTGCCACAAGACCCAAACCAAAAGCATAACATCGTCCACAAAGAGAGAATAGGTAATCGTGATACCCTGTGCCATCTTAATACCAGTAATGAGACCATCCTTCCTGGATTTATGGATGGAGAGACTCAACCCCTCAATAACAAGGAGAAACAATAAAGGCGAGAGAGGACAACCCTGCCGAAGCCCTCTAGTGGCCTTAAATAATTCCGTAGGATTACCATTTATAAGCACATCATAGTTCACTGAATTCACACATGCCATGATCCATTTCATCACCTGCTAAGGGAAGCCAATTTGAATGAGAATCAGCCTGAGAAAGGTCCAATCCACACGATCATAAGCCTTCACCAAATCAAGTTGAAGAACCAACGCATTTTGGCGTCTTTGATTGATGCTATGAAAAACCTCCGGGGCCACCCCCACAGCATCCAGGATCTGTCGACCCTCCAAGAAACCAAATTGTTCAGCCGAAATGAATTTAGACAGAGTAGGTTTGATCCTCCGAGAAATGATCTTAGAAATGATTTTATAGACCACATTACATAGAGTGATATGTCTGAATTCGTTGAATTTCTCCGGATGTGAGGATTTGGGAATAATAGCCAGATATGTAGAGTTGAGGGTCCCTGAAACCAGACCCAGCTTCCTCGATTCTTCAACCACAGCCAACAGATCCACCCTAACAATGTCAAAGAAAGTGATAAAAAGTTCCACCGTCCAGCCATTCAGACCATGACTTTTGTCCTTGTCAAAACCCTGCAGAGTAATATCAATTTCTTGAAGAGATATTGCCTCAAAAATATTGTTCCCTTCCTCAACAGAGAACATGCATGGATATTCCTTGATAATCTTAAATTGCTTGGGCAAGGATGTAGTTTTGGGGTCACAATAAATATCCTGAAAATGACGAACCACTTCCACTTGTAAATCCGACTCACTAAAAATCCGCCGCCCAGCATGATCATTTAAGTCCCATATAGTATTATGGATTCTACGAGAGTCATCATATTTGTGAAAGAATTTTCTATTAAGGTCACCAGCTTTGATCCAGGTAGCACGACTCTTTAGACGCCAAGTCTCCTCTTGGATAAGAAGGATTTTTAGTTTCCTTTCCTCCAGAATGGAGAGTCTGGAACGATCAATGGGGAGAAGATCATTAATAATGGATCGTTTTAATAATTCGCCAATCTCATTTTCCACAAGGATCAGCTCCGAGACTAACTCATCCTTTTTCCTCTTTTCCTAGGCAATCGTAAGACTCTTCAAAGTTTTAAGTTTCACAGCTAGCTTATCCATAGCAGAGTGCTCCATAGCAACATCAACATGTGCCCAGTGATTTATAACCAATAACTTGAATGCCAGATACATCAACCAAACTGAATTGAATTTGAATGGATATGACTGTGTGGGGACCGAGTATTCAAACTAAAAGAGGATAGGAAGGTGATCACTAATATGTATCTGATGTGTCCATGAACATAAGTTCTGAAAACAGTCCAATAGTGTTTTGAAAACGAAAAACGGTCAATGCATTTAGCAATCCAGGCCCCATTCTTTCTACCGTTTGACCAAGTAGGAGCCAATGGACGGGAAACCAGATCCACTAAATGGTGATAGTTGAAAAGATTCCTAAAATAGGCCCCCAACGGGTCCATTTTGGAAGTGGGGCCCCAAATTTCCTCAGCACCCCAGGATAAATTAAGATCACTGGCTAATATCAAGTTTTCCAAGTCCAGTAATTGGCCCGAACAAGCCAGATCCGAGAAAGCTTCACGACCACAGTATGGACCATAGCAATTCACAATATTGACGGACTTGTCACAACCAATGAAGGTACCATATAATAAGATACCCAATGAAGTGATAAAAAGATTTAACTGTAGAACCCTTGGATTCTAGGCGGCCAATAAACCACCAGAGAGACCAACCGCATCCACAGTGAACACCAGCCAATCAGGATGAATTTTGCAGAAAAAGGAGCGAACCTTCTCCCCACAAACCATAGTTTCTTGAAGGGATACCGGATCAGGATTGTTAATAAGCAGAACTCTTGTGAGGGCCAATTTTTTGGGTAGACCACCCACCCCGCGGATATTGAGGGAGAAGAAGATCATTAACGACCCCTGGAAAGGGCTTTGATTCCTCTAAGAGCCCTGGTTTCAGGAGAAATGAGACGAACATTCGTGGCAGGAAGGATAACCCCGTCCGAAGGATTAACAATCTTATTCTTACATGCACTATGGGTCTTGATTAGAGAAAAATCAGTAGCCAGACTGCCCAACCGAGCACCCCTGTCAATTTGTAGAGCACCCATGGACGACGTGGGGATAGAATTAGGCGGAGAGACCAGCGGTGTATCAGAATTCAAACCCGAAGGCCCCAGAACCCCCACATCTAAATAAATCCCCACAAATGACTTGTCAATGGCACGGTTCTTGTAATAGATAGGAATATGGGCCTTTTTAACCATCTCGCAGTAGGAAGGGATCAGGAGAACGTTTGAAAGTGACGAGGGCGCAGAAGGAACAATAGAGGGCATGTCCACAACAGGACCAGACTCAACCTCCCCACCACTATCAACAGTATCCAGGATGACCACCGGAATCTTCGAGTCAGATGACAGAAGAATGGTTGAGGCTGGGAAGTGGGATGCGTGAGGCCTGGATGACTCATCCAGTGAGACATCCAAGTGATCCGAAGGACCACATTCAGCATTATCAGAGTCCGAAGTATTTGAGGGAAAAGTGGAGGCATGACGACGACCAACATAATTTCCATTGTTAATCTCAAGTGAATTAATGAATGAGACTTCCATATCATTTAAGGAATGAAAAAATGAGGGATCATTAGCATGTAACTTACGCATCATAACCAATGCCTAACCACCGAGAGGGGGCAATATATTGGAGAAGCCATCCAAGTCACCACGCACATCAAGTTCTTGATCACTACCATCATCCGAGGACCACATCGAATCCACATCAACAGGTCGCTTGTAAGACGAACCCCTCTTACACTATTGCCATAAGTGGCCGACCTATTTACACTACAAACACCGGAAATGAATACCCCAATAATTAATGACCTAGGCCAGTTTGCATCCCCACCAGTCAATATGCAGCACATCAACTAACCCCAAAGTAGTGTCAACCTCAACTAGGAGACGACCCATACGAGGATCAAACCCCTGAAGATGTTCCACCTCAACATGTAGGAAACGACCCAGACTATTACCAATAGCTTCAAATGCACCACGGTTCCATAATGCCAAGGGTAGGCCAGGAAGGAGTACCCAAAGGTGTCGAAAGTAGATGGTGGCCCACTTAGGGTCAAAGTCCGTCTGCCATCGTTGCAGCATCAAGCTGCTCACCCCATACAACCACAATTTCTCAAGGATGCATGAAGAATGGGCCTCCGTCTCAAACTTAAAACCATACCATCCTCGAGCCAGCGCAAAGACCCTCGGCGTATAGCCCACCAACGGACTCCAATGCTGGGTTACCCACCCCACAATGTCATTACGCTTCATAGCATAGTAGGAGAACTTGCCCACCAAAACCGTCATATTGAAATCAACCACCTCATCTAGTCCAATATCCCGGCCCATTGTGAGCCAAACCTCACTTGACCGATAACCCCACTTCTCCAACAATCGTCGGGAAGACTGTGTAGAAACCTGTTGAGGATTACCTTGCACCGGACGAGGCAAAACCTGCCCACTGTCTACAGAAGGAAGAGAGTCCGAAGGTTTTGTCGAAACCCCCGAAAATGGCAGATGTCCCTTTCGACCAGCATGTTTGCCACACGGCGGAGAATGTCTATCCCCCGACATAAGGGCCTGTTTCCCTCTGAGAAGTTCCCAGTAAAAATAATCTGGTTTCATTACCCCCGATTCTTCCAGCCAGAAGTCGGTTGTCGTCAGAGAATGAATGACCGGAATGGAAGGGGCCGACGAGGGTTCACCCATGGCGAAGAAAATAGACTGGAAACCGCTTCCCAGCATAGGTCAAAAAACCACAGATTTGAACACCGTAGAATGGATGCCCTTGCAAAGTGTCGCACCCACAACCGATAGGGAGAAACAGAGAGCTTAACGGGACCAACAAGAGTTTTTTCCCCTAGAAATAACAAGACCACCCAAGGCACAAGTGGAACCACGAGTCCCTAAAATGAGACCGTCATCGAAAACCACTACCAAAACAGTCGATCGAGGGATTTGTCCCCAGAAAACGAAGCTAACCAAATCTCAAAACGGAGCCACGAGCCGAAAAAAACACCATAGAAAAGGAATGGCCGTCGCCGGAAACCACAACCAAAAACAGGTCAGAAAACCTCAAAAAACTCTAGATTGAGAGCTCTAACAAAATTCTCATCACCTGGCAACCAGGGGGAAAATGATTGTTCACGGGTCCGGCGTGGGGTTTGTTCCCCCATAAATAAAGTTTAAAAACGAAGCCGACCATGGCATAAACAGGCCACAGGTCCCAAATAGTCCACCATGAATATTTAGGACCGACACCTGAAAGTGAGGAGGTTCATGGCACCGACCGCCGCCCAGCAATCCCGAAAACCAATCGCCATAACCATTGAAACCCTAGAGACCCATTGAAACCCTAACGCTCCACTCCGCTCCATGGCACCCCCATGATAAATGTACTTATAGTACTCATAAAATAAAATAAACTATATTAGTTTTGAATTTTTAAACATAATTTATTCAATATTCAAAATATGTTTATAAGACCATGTATTTAATTTTTATTTATTTTAAACATAAATTAAATTTATATGAATAAATTGTCATTTTCGTTAAAGCATATATTTATTTTGTAAATTTAATTTACATTCATTAAAAATAAAATCCAATAATCTATTTTTATATAAATATTAACATTATTTAAATATACTAATCATTTATTTATATAAATATCTATATTATTTAAATATAATTTTACAATTTTAATAAACCAATTATTAATATTTTATTATATATATATATAGATATAATTTTTTATTTATATTATTTTAAACAAAATCCTATAATACTTGTATGATTTTTAATTTGATTTTGCATTATTTTTAAACAAATATATAAGTTATTCAAAATTAAAATTAACTTTATTGAATTTAATGAAACTTGTTCTTTTATTTTACATTATTTTTTTTTTTATTTTGCATTATTTTTAAACAAATATGTGAGTCATTCAAATTTAAAATTAACCTTATTCAAATTAATGCAACTTATATTCGGTTACACGATTTACATCCACATTACCATATCCACAATCATAAAATGTGTTATTTTGAAACCATATTGAAACTATTTTATCCTAGCATGTATTCCCTATGTGTGTTGTTATGAAATTAATATTGATGAAAATTATTTTATCATAGTGTGTATCTCATAGGCGTGTCTAATATCCTTTATAATAAGGGAGGGTTGTCTATTCTTGAGCGGGAAGACCAATAGTTGAGATAGGGTGATCAATAGTGGACATAGTAATGGTGTTGGTTGACCTCAATTTTGAAACAACTATCTACTATAAGTGGTTCATAAAAACACTTTATGTACAAGTAATTCTTAATATTTTCATGTTTTTAAAATTATTTATAAAAAAAAATTGAACTACATTTTGAAATAAAATGAATATTTGAAATTGGAAAATCATTTTAAGTCACATCTACTTTAAGTCACATCAATGTTCAAGCATTGGCCCCAATCAAAAATACACTAAGGCACACTAAGATTAGACAACTTGGAACTTTGTAGCTGACATGGCATCATTTTGGATTAGTCACACCTCAAGACCAATATGGTTAGATAGAGAACACGACAAAGTATATGTCATAAAAATTTGGTGGAAAAACAAGCTCGGGAACATAGAGAATTAAGCTGCACCACTACTGATAAAAAAAATGCTCAAGAATAGACAACCCTCCCCTAGCATGCTACGTGATTTGACTTTTAATTATTTACACATTTTAATAGTACGTGTACTATCAAGGATTTAAATATTTAGGATTTAATAATATATATTATTATATATTTAAGATTTAAAAATATATATTATATTGAAACGTATTTATAAGATTTGGATTTTGAGTAAAGTTTTTAAATTTTTTTTATTTGAGAATTTATTATATATTATATATTGAAAAGTAATTACATAATTTTGGTTTTAAACAAATTATTTAGTTTTTTGGTATTTGTAATTTATTTTATGTTAAAACATAAATATGATTTTTTTTGCAAGTGTTTTAAGAGTAATTTAGTACAATTATATTATATTCAAAAGTAATTTATGTGTACTCTTTTTATTATGAGTATTTTACTTACAACATTGTTATGGTTAACTATAGGTTTTCATTTACCATTTGAAATTTGACAAATAAACATCTTTAACTCAACCAATGCCACCTCAACCATTATAGATGATGGTATCCTCTAGAATGTAATTGGTTCTTGTAAAGTTGATTTTGATAGTATAATTTTTGTTTTCAGGCCCATTTGTTACCCCAAAATTCTCCTAATTGAAGCTTATCTTCCAGAAAACTTGCAACAAACATTTCATCGCAACCATGGATCTCAAATCTAGAGTGAAATGGATAGTTGGTTTCTTTTGACCATTGTTCTTAACACCAGCATAGATCCATCTTAAACCCGTATCTATCAAGCACCGAGAGGGATCCAATTTCTTGAGGTGTATTTATTTTTTTAAATTTAAGCTCAATAGTGGTAAGAGAATTTATATTATATATATGTAGGATTTCATCTCCATCGTCCAATATTTTATTTTTGGCTTTAGTCTTCAAAGAACTAGTTTCTTGTTGCACCAAAATAAATTCCTGAAAATCTTCTTCAGTAGAGGAAGTATTTAGCCCTTCAATAGTAGAGACCAACATTGTTTGTCCAAACAACTTGAGAGTCTAAGACCTACATCTCACTTGCTCACACATGTAACTTAAGTTGCATGTTCAAACAAAGTTGATTTGTGATCAAACATAATACAAACTTCCTTTAACTTAATAACTAGATATTAGAAGTAAATATTATGAACTATATTCAACATCATCCATTTATTAGTCCCTGTCATAGGCAAAGGCTACATGTTTCACCTTGCCCTATTATTTTGTATGGTGTCAGAATGAAACCAGAGTTATGAATAAAGTTTGTGAAAATGTGATCACAAACCAATAATTGTTAGTGATGAATGCAAGTCTAGACTCTTAGAGCTGAAAAGAATGATTCTTTGAATAAGGTAATGATATACATTTGTTTTCTTTTGCATTTGGGTATGTAGAGGATAATGGATTCCGAGACAAGTAATCATCCATGGTTCTTAAAGAACCTACCTAGGGATTTAATGGAAGGAGTGGACGTAGGCTACCAACATGAGCATTGGCTTCAAAATGTTGAGGAAATCATGACAATATTGGCATATGCAAGATTACCACCATATCATTGGCCTCAAAGTGTTGAGGAAGTTATGAAGAGAGGCAAGAATACTACTACGAGGCGCTTGCAAGATTACAAATGCAAATGATCTGCGGTTCCTATGTATATCAAGTTTTGGTGTTGATTATTTAAACTTTAATCCAATTTCTATATTTTTTATTTTAAATTTTATTGGCATTTTATTTTTCTTCAAATTATTAATATCTATTTAGTATTAAAAATATTGTATTCATTTAAATTTCAAACTATTAAAGACAGGGACTAAGCTCCACACAACTCTTGTTTTTAATTATACTTTGATCAACTATAGAATCCTTGGGAACATTTTTTCACATTACACATTTTATTTATGATGTCCCTTGGCATGATCGATTTTTGTATTAAAAAAACGATAGCTTTGGAGAATCAAAAGTACGTTGACTTACAAGTTCATATGATATTGTGATAATGTTTTACTAAATTAATTGAGAATATTGTAAAAGGCTTAAAAAAGTCAATCCACTAATGTACCGACTTTGTATTGTATTTTTATTTTTGAATGTGCAGTGTTGCTCCAGATGTGCTTTGTACAAGTTTCCATTGCTTTGAATTGTTTTGGTTGTTGGATGGAATCTAATAGCTTTTTGGCAATTGAATTTTAGGGCTAATTTGTAGGGATTTTTCCCTCCTGAAAAATATTTTATAATTTTATTAGCATTCTAGTGCACTACTTATTTTAGATTGTAAAACAATGTTTTATTCGTTTTAAGCAGTAGACTTTGTGTGTATGAAGTATTTTTTTATGTTGTGAACTACATGGATATTAATCACAAGTAAAAATAAAAATGCACACCAAAATGATGGATAAAATTAAGAGAGGTTTTTATATTATTGGGAATTAACACACAATGAGAAAGACTTAATTGTTGCGGTCTAAAATCATCAAATTTTGTAAAAAAATATAGTGATGGCCACTTGAAATCATCGAAAGCATTGCAATTATATATGGTGGTATACATGTTTTTACCATCTCCAAAAACATCACCAAAAAGGTATTGGTGAGTGCCCTTCAAAGATCATCACCAAAAGTGTCAGCAAAAATATAATTGGCAATGGGATTTTAACAACCCTCACCATAAGTGTCACCAAAGAGAGAATTGGCAATAGAATTTTAGCGACCATCGATAAAAGTGTCTCTGAAAAGGGATTTGGTGACATGATTTAAAGAACTATCACCAAAATTACTTATGGCGACAATTTTTCATAGCCCGTCACCATAAGTGGCTTTAGTGACGACCATTTAATGTTTGTCACATGCATGATTGTCACCAAAATGGATTTGGTGATGGGATTTAAAGAACTACCACCAAAATAACTTACAACAATGATTTTTCATAGCCTGTCACCATAAGTGAATTTGGTGACGAATGTTTAAGGTTTATCACAAGAATGACCGTCACCAAAGGCCTTTTTTCTTTTAGTGCCTTATCGAAATCCAAATCATAAAAACATATATATTAAATAATACGAGTATGAATATCGGAAAATAACAAAAGATATTGCTACCAATTCAAATAAACCTTGTGATAACAGTTCAATGTGGATGCAAAACATTCCTCAAAGAATTGAATTATGATGGATTGATCCCTTTACAATTCGGAAATTTTGTTCACCACTCAGAGGTTCTTATCATCTTGTATCGTCCACAAAAACAAAATATAGAATGAAGCAACAACATTATAAGCAAAAGTAAAAGCATAAAGATTCTTCATATATATATATATATATATAAACATATTAACATATGTTAATAATAAATAATTATTAATTAAAAAATCAAGAGATGTGTCTTTACAATTGGAAGGGAACGATGGGCTATATATAAGACCCACATATTGTAATGTATCATTATCATCTTCATATTATTCAATATATTTTCTTATATTATCCATTATTGATTATTTGACCTATTCTTACGGATAGTTACTGTGTGAACTAGGTTAGTCCACAACAGGTTCCCGTTGAATAAGACTTCTAGAATGTCTCCTCATATTCTGTATCTACAAATTTTTCTCCTACAATTCACCAAGTTCCGCATAAAATCTTTAATGGGTTTCCTCCATTCGAAGCAAGGAGTGGTCAAGAACCACCATTCGATCGCTTCAAAGTGTTTGGATCTCATGAATGGGATCACATTCACTTCACAAGAAGGAGGAGTTCACAAACATTTGCAGGTATCTTCGCAAATCCCTTCATTGAGAAGCAGTGCACCCAATTGAGAGCTTCTTAGGGAATGAAGGCCTCTTATGAGTAGGCTCCTTAAATTCTTCTCTTCACATTCTTTTTTTTTTGGTGGGGGGGAGGGGGTTTCCATGTGATTTTTTCCCTCTTACTCAGTTTTTACAAAATCTTGTGTGCATGGGTACCTAATATGGCTACAAATTGTGGGGACCAGTTTTTTGTTATTTTTTTCATTTATTTCACATAGTCAGGCTTATGGGGGGGTGTTAGAGCAAACAAATAAATCTCCATTGCATTATTCTCATACCTAGTGACTTAGACCATGGATTCATGACTCTAGTGGGCCAAACCCTATTCAATTTGACCACTTGAGTCACCCTAGATCTTCTTCCAAGCTCCTAAGGGCCTAACATGTTTTTTTAGAAATCCCGAAGTCTATTTTGCAATATGAGGATGAATTCCTTCAATTAGAGATTATTTTACTTGATTTTAAGGTCCCACATTACAAGTTAGAGTTGTCATGTGAATCTTGGGAGTTTACTCCACTGTTCAAGGACTCCATGCACCTTTTTTTTAGCTATTATTTTTAAAGTTACAAAATCATGAGTCATTCTCCAAGTCAATATTGTATGTCAAGATTAAGCCTCATGTGTCGAGGTAGTGCTTTATAGGAGCCCGAGTTGGACTCGAGAAACTTGGAGAAGAATCTTGAGTTGGACTAAAGAATGAATAAGTCTCATGTGTTGAGGTAAGTGCTTTGTGTGTCAAAGTGATGGTGTATTACAATCTTGGTTGTCAAGACTAAGGTCTTGTGTGTCAAGATAGATTCTCATGTGTTGAGGTAATGCTTTGCATGCCGAAGTATGAATGTCGTGTGATGTACTACTAACCATCGTTGAGATACTAAGTCTCATCTAGAGACTAGACACCTCTAGAGTGAATTACTTTAGCATATGACCACTTGGGACGATAGTAGAACAAGATGATCACATCATTAGAAAAATCTCTTTAGTATATTTGATATGATAGATAAATTAAAGTTGGCACAAGTGGACCATGCAGATAAGACAAGAGATAAAGATAAGATGTGATAAGATAAGAGAGAACTCGATTTTCTCAGTAATGTGAAATACTTCAGTTAATTAAAGGAGAATTTGAATTGTTTACTTCAGTGGTGTTAACAAGAAAGACTCCAATTAATTAAAGGAGAATTCGAATTGTTCGCTTTAGTGATGTTATCAAGAAGGACTTCAGTTAAAAGAGTTAACTAAGTGCTAATAAAGAAGATCTAGTTAAATAAAGTGTTTTGCTTGTCAACACTTGAGTTAAACTAAAATATGAAACTTAAGTTGAACTAAAAGACAACACTTGAGTTATGACCCTTGAGTTGTGACACTTGAGTTACAACACTTAAGTTATGACACTTGCATGATGACACTTGAGTTAGCCTCCTAAATAAGTGACCTAGAATCTAGATGAAGGGAAAGTTCATCTTGAAGTCAGAAGATAAAAGGTAGAAGTTGAAGCATGAGAAGTATGACATATATATTTTATGCAGGATTGATGAATTCAATGTGAGAATGAATTCTCCGTTTATGGAAAATCTGTAAGAGCGGACTCAAATAGATCTCCCTAGTGTGAATGGTTCAAATCTAGAACAAATGAATACATAACACAAATGCCTTTCCTAGATCAATTGAACTGCAAGATGAGTGAAAGAGATGGCTTACCTTCAGTGTAAAGTTCCTTTCTCCTTGCTGATCCAAGTCCCGATCTTTAGATGCAAAACCAGACAAAACATGTGGAAACAAAAAAGTAATAAAAGCACATGGATGTGAATTGATCTAGATCAATAGTCAAAGAATTTAATCCTAAACATTATTAACACAACAAAGTTTATGGAAAGAACTTGTACTATATGTAATAATAATAAGTACAAAGGGAGAGATGTTACAATCGATGCTTTGACGTCATAACCTCCTTCCAACAATCCTAGCCTCCAAGATCAAATGCTTAGCTTCCTAACGGATGAAGATGATCACCTAGAGAAATTCCACCAGCATATATGTACTCTATCCTTTCTCTATTAAAAATGGAGAGGGGGTTCATATATATAGGGCTAAAGGATATGATAGGTTGAGTATTTAGGGGAGAGGCTTAAGGGATCATCCCACTAGACAAGGGGATCGAATTCCCCCTTTCCAGATAAGTAGGGACAGGTCTCCACACCATCCAAGCTTCGAGAACTCACTCGAAGCTTCTCTTTATCCATTTTAACCAATTGTAGCACACCTTGCACAAGGGAAACATGCGCCAAAGAGAGATCAACGCACCTTGTACAAGGTCACACTGTGCCACCAACGCACTCTGCTAAGGTGCAGAGCACATCCCCTAGAACCTGACGCACCTTGTTGGAGAGAAGGGCATGTCGAGGTGACAACATAAGGTTAAAGGGAATGACAACAACTTCTTATCCAATGTTTTATCTTAGGGACTTTAGGAATTAGGGCATACATAGGACACATAACGCATGATGATGATATTTTGGTGTAACATTCTCTTCTCTCTTGAAGGAAATTCAATTTCTTTGTGCAAGTGACCAGAATCAACAAATTGGTTTTGTGCAGGATATTATTATGAGTTCTATTATTCCATGTTCTCTCTTGCTTTGTGATTTAACCATGGGTGCTTGGTATTTCTCTCTGATAATGCACCAACTGTGCTTGATGTAATCTGCTCATTGTAAAAACATTCTTTGTTATCTATTAATATCCTAAGGAATATTTTGCTAGGTTTTTTCCTTCAAGCACTAGAGGGTTTCGTCGGGGTAAATAATGTGACTTAAGTGAATGCTTATGTTTGTTTATTATTCATTTGATTTCAAGTACTACTATAATTCTGCATTAAGATAAAAAATTAACATGGCATCAGAGCTCAAGACATAAAAGAGCTAATTCAACAGTCAATCCTAAGCCTACGTTGATCCTGGGTGAGCACAATACTTGAAGAATAATGGCTTCAATCTTAGTAAGACCGGAAGACCAACTTGAAGGAACTTCGAACTTCAATACTTGGAAGGCCGGGATTCTGAATATCCTGGAAGAGCATGTTTTGGATGGATACGTATACAATGTTGTTGAAGATCCTACCTCTAATGCATGGTGCACTTACTATCAAGCCAAAGCAAAGAGAATCATTTATGATTTTGTGAAAGATAATTTGATGACATTGATTACTCCATTGAAGACCGCAAAGGAATGCTTTGACATTTTGACCAATATTTATGAGAAGAAGGCTCCCAGATAGAAGAGAGCATTGATGAACAAACATCATAATCTAAATATGGAGAAGGATGAAGCAATTGATTACTTCTTCGCAAAGATCTCTCAAGTAAGAGATCAACTCATGAGCAATGGTGTAACTGTTGTTGTTGATGATATCATACAAGCTATTGTTGATTTCCTTCCATCTTTATCGGAGACATTCTTGGCTGCAACAAATGGTCGAGAAGTGAAACCAAACTTTGAAATACTTTGGCACGATTACCTACAAGAAAAAGGGCGAATCTAGAGAAAATATACCTCCTCTAAAGAATAGAACCTTGCTCTTGCGACACAGATGAAGAGAGGAAAGAAATCATTTTCTCATAAGAAGTTTCCTCATCAAAGGGAAAATGATTACAACAAGAACTTTGATAAGTCTAAATTCAAATGCTTCAACTACAATAAAAAGGGACACTTTGCAAGATATTGCCATGCAAAGCAAAGAAGAAAGTTCAAGGGTAGATTTCATGCTTATACTGCTACAAAATATGAACCTACAAGAAAGAACTCTTCAAATGATCAAGAGACAAGGAATTAGGAGTACTATATTGTCTTAGGTCTAGATGGACCCATTACCACTAGTGTTGAGACATGGTTGGTGGATAGTGGTGCATCAAAACACATGACTAGATATAGGATTGCTATCTCATATCTGAAGGAAAAGAAGTATTCATGTCAGGTGGATCTTGGAGATAATACCACCTATTTGATCCAAGGAGTTGGATTTGCTTACTTTTAGTTGAATTCAGGTGATGTACTCCATGTTAATGATATTATGTATGTTACCGGTCTGAAGAAAAACCTCATGTTTGTTTCGGTTCTAGAAGATAAAGGTTTTATATTAATATTTATGGACAACAAAGCGCTCTTGTGGCCTAAGAATTCAGACTTGATTTCTGCATATGTCATTGGATTTAGAGATGGAGGTCTCTACAAAGTTCCCGGAATGTTCATTAAATCCATGATCCATGACACCATCAGTCCTTGTCAACTATGGCATATGAGGCTTGGTCATATTCATTTCAAAGCGCTACATGGATTACAGCATATGGTAAAAGATATGCCTATATTTCAATCTGATCATGATGTTATTTGTAGAGGTTGTGCTCTTGGTAAGAACATCAACAAAATATTTCCAAACAATACTAAAATATCTAAAGGGATCCTAGACTTGATCCTTTCATATCTTTGTGGTCCCATGTCTACACCATCCTTGAGTGGTTATCTGTACTATGTGCTTTTCATAGATGACTTATTTCACAAGTCATGGATCTATTTTTTGAAGGAAAAGAGTGAAACTTTCAACAAGTTTCAAGATTTCAAAGAACTGGTTGAGAATCAGACTAGAAATCACATTCGTTCTTTGAGATATGATAATGAAGGAGAGTTTGAGTCTCATGACTTTAATGAATTATTCCAAGAGGAAGGGATAAGAATATATCTAATTGTACCTTGCAACCTCCAACAGAATGGGGTTGCTGAAAGAAAGAACATAACAATCCGTGAGGCTACAAAAGCTATGATGTGTGATCAAGATCTTCCCACTTCCTTATGGGAAGAAGCCTCTAGCACTGTTGTTTATATACAAAACATAAGTCCTCATGTTATATTGGGAGAAAAGACTCATGAAGAAGATTTCACTAGTGAAAAAACATATGTTGGACACTTGAATATTTTCGGTTGTCCTGTTTATATTCATGTGTCAAAAGAGAAGAGTACCAAGATGGAGCCATCTAGAAAGAAAGGAAAATTTGTTGGATATAGTGACTCCTACAAATCTTATATAATCTATGTTCCAAGTCAAAGGCGCATTGAATTCAGCAGCGATATAACATTTCATGAAGAGGATTCCCTGAATCACTCTAAAGAAATTCAGTGTGATTCAAATATGGAGGAGCATGATAATCCCATGATGGAGGATCCAGTTTCTAGTTCTCCTCTTTCATATGTTGAGAGGCAGAATCCAAAAAAGTCCTTAGATCTGCTTGATCATGGAGAGCCAGTATAAATGGTAGAAATATCACTTAATGAACCTCCTACTATGAGCATATTTTCCTGGTGTTTAGACATTTTGCAAGAGGAAGAAAAAAATGGAGCACCATGAGGCACATCCAAAGAGAAAAGCAGAGTTGAAATCTATTCAGGATATGTAGCACAAATGAGTCACATTGGTGATTTAGAACCCACCACCTATGAAGAAGATACTAAGTAGCAAGTATGGAAATATTCCATGGTGGAAGAATACAAATCCATCATGAATAATGATGTGTTGGAAGTGCTTCCTAAACCTAAAGGGAAGCCAATAGTAATTTCCAAGTGACTTTATAAAATCAAACTTGCAGCTGATGGTAGTATTGAAAAATATAAATCAAGATTTGTGGCTCATGGTTTCTCACAGAAAGAAGGAATAGACTATGATGAGAAATTCACTCTTGTGTCTAGGTACATTGCTATTCAAGCCATGGTTTCACTTTCCTCAGTTATGGGGTGGAAAATTCACCAGATGGATGTGAATACTGCCTTTCTCAATGGTGAAGTTGAGGAAGAAGTATACATACAACAACCTGAGGGGTTTGCAGTTCATGAGAAGGATTCTATGTATGAAAACTTAAGAAAGACGTGTATGGTCTTAAGAAGGCTCGGAGAGCTTGATATTCAAGTATTGATAACTATATTCAGAGCTTAGGCTTCTCCAAAAGCAAAGTTGGCCCCAACCTGTACTTCAATGTTGTGAAGAACCAACCTGCAACGATCTTGGTTCTCTATGTTGATGACTAGTTCCTTGCTGGATCAGAACAACATATAGCTTGGTGAAAGAGGGAGCTCAATTCTGAGTTCAAAATGAAAGACTTAGGTCTTATGCACTACTTTCTTGGTCTAGAAGTTTGGAAAAGGAAAAATGAGATCTTTCTTTCACAAGGAAAGTACACAACTGATGTGTTGCGTAGATTTGGTATGATGGACTGTAAGTCCATGTCTACACCAATGGTGTCTAATCTGAAGAAGCTACATGAGTCACATTTTGGATCAGATCTAGTGGATCCTACCATGTATAGACAACTCATTGGCTCCTTGATGTATTTGATACATTCTAGACCAAACATATGTTATGTTGTGAGTATCTTGAGTCAGTTCATGTCTGAGCCAAGACATAGACATTGGGTTGTTTCCAAGCATGTGCTTAGATACCTCCAAGGTACTATTTCTTACGGACTCATATATGATTCCAGTGGTGGAGTGATGCTACTTGGATATTCCGAATCTGAATGTGATGGTAGTATTGTGGAACGAAAGAGTACATCCAGATTTTGTTTTAGCTTGGGATCAACTATGATATTTTGGTCTAGCAGGAAGCAAGGCTATGTATCCCAGATTACTATAGAAGTAGATTGTATTACAGATAGTACTTCATTCTGAGAAGTCGTGTGGATTAGGAAGCTACTTGTTGGGTTTTTCGGTGAGAATCTTAAGACTACTGTTATTCGCTCTAACAATCATAGCTACATTAAGCTCTCAAAAAACCTTGTGTTTCATGACAGATCAAAACACATTGAGATGAAATGCCACTACATTAGATACATGGTACAAAGAGGTGCCATAAGACTTCATTACATTGCTACTAGTGAGCAGATAACATATATGTTGACTAAGCCTCTGTCCTTGACGAAGTATAGGTACTTTCGAGACAAGATTGGCATAGTAGAGAATGTCTCCCTTGCTGAGAGGGAGTGTTAAAGTCACAACATCATGAGTCATTCTCCAAGTCAATATTGTGTGTCAATATTGAACCTAATGTGTCGAGGTAGTGCCTTATAGGAGTCTAAGTTGGACTCAAGAAACTTGGAGAAGAATCTTGGGTTGAACTCAAGCATGAATAAGCCTCATGTGTTGAGATAAGTGCTTTGTGTGTCAAAGTGATGGTGCTGTATAGTATTGTTTGTTAAGACTAAGGGCTTATGTGTCAAGACAGATCCTCATGTGTTGAGGTGGTGCCTTGTGTGTTGAGGTAATGCTTTGCATGTCGAAGCATGAATGGTGTGCAATGTACTACTAACCATGGTCGAGCTATTAAGTCTCCTCTAGAGACTAGTCAAATCTAGAGTGAATCACTTTAGCATATGACCACTTGGAACGATAGTAGAACAAGATGATCATATCATTGAAAAAATATCCTTAGTATATTTGATATGATAGATAAATTAAATTTGGCACATGTGGACTATGTAGAAAAGACAAGAGATAAATATAAGATGTGATAAGATAAGAGAGAACTCGATTTTCTCAGTAATGAGAAAGACTTCAGTTAATTAAAGGAGAATTCAAATTGTTCACTTCAGTGGTGTTAAAAATAAAGACTTCAGTTAATTAAAGTAGAATTCAAATTGTTCACTTGAGTGATGTTATCAAGAAGGACTTATGTTAAAAGAGTTAACTAAGTGTTAATAAAGAATATCTAGTTAACTAAAGTGTTTTGCATTTTAACACTTGAGTTAAACTAAAAGATGATACTTATGTTGAACTAAAAGAGAACATTTGAGTTACAACACTTGAGTTGCGATACTTGAGTTACAACACTTAAGTTATGGCACTTGCATGAGGACACTTGAGTTACCCTCCTAACTAAGTGACCTAGCATCTATATGAAGGGCGAGTTCATCCTGAAGTCAGAAGATAAAAAATACAAGTCGAAGCATGAAAAGTATGATATATATACGTGTTATGCAAGATTGATGAATTCAATGTGAGGACAAATTCTCTTATCTCTTGAAGGAAATTTACTTTCTTTGTGCATATGACCAAAATCAACGAATTGGTTTTGTGTAGGATATTATTTTGAGTTCTATTCTTCCATCTTCTCTCTTTCTTTGTGATTGCACCAGGGATACTTGGTATTTCTCTCTAATAATGCACCAAGGGTGCTTGATTTAATATTATCATTGTAAATACATTCTTTGCTATCTATCAATATCCTAAGGAATATTTTGCTGGGGTTTTCTCCCTCAAGTACTAGAGAGTTTCCCTAGGGTAAATATTGTGTCTCATGTGAATTATTATGCTTTTTGATTATTCATTTGATTTCAAGTACTACTATAATTCTGCATTAAGATAAAAAAAAATTAACAATCATGAGATGGTGGCACCCTCCTCAAGTGTTTTTAGGGATTTTCTCCTCATGTATGTGCACTCACTCAGTTGCTTGTGAATGCACTCAATTGTATGTGCCTCATTTAATTAGAACTGGCGATTGGGAAGTCTTGAGACAATCTAACCTAGTTTGGAGAGTATGCATGAATAACTAAGGGTATTTGGATCTAGTTAAATCTCAATAGCACCTCTTGCACTGCATGAGCATTTCAAATTTCCTCCTACCCTAATTCGAATTGCCTTGCCCGTTTATTATTTAATCTCTTTTCATTTATTGAAGCTTAATGTAATACACCATTTTCTTTCTCTAATGTTATTGAATTCTCTCTTTTATATGATGATTAATGTTTAGCACATTTGTTGCATGAATTTGTGGATTTTTGATCTCATTCAAAATATTGCTATTTTTTTTAGTATCTAAATCTATATGCTCAAATTGTACAATAAGAACTCATCTTCTTCATCTCCAACATTGGTTTGGAACAATAGATGCAAGTAGAAGGATTTCCTGAGAGCTAAGAGATGCAAGCAGAATGATTAAATGCAACACTTTTCCTCGAATGCAGAAGTTGCTTCATTCTCAACATACTAAATCACTTTGTTGAAAAATCGATTGTTTAACATCCTCATGTGCTTATTTTCTAGGGTCTGGATTCCTACGTACCCACTGACTATTTAATCTGTTGTCTGTTGGTTTCTCTACATGCTATCCAAGACTACAAACAAGGAAAGGACTAAATTTGTTTCAAATTATTTTTTCAAAGCTTTCAAAAGATACCTATAGTAATTCATTTTTAATACCACATACTCATATATTCCCATGTAGACTCAAACTCAGAAAGATGGGAACCTCCATAAACAACCAAAAAATTTCCCCGATGATTCCAAAGAAGTCAAATTGTACAAGGAATAGAACACTGTTCATCTCCTAGAACCTCATGTATCTAAAAAAATCTTTGAAAATTTGAATCTTCCAACCATAGCACAGTTCTTGGTTCAAGCTGCATACCATCCATTTATTTCTTCCATTTATTTCCATATAAAAGATTATAATTCATCGTGAATTTAGACAATTTCACCATGAGAACGACTGCTTTGATGGATATGGAAAGAATCACTGCCATTCTCATGAACTTAAAGAGGCATCCATTCAATTATTTTCTTTTACAAATGAGCACCATGATCTGCAACAAGCTCAATAATTGACCTTTTTGGCTACCCTTTGCATTGCATGATAGAGTAAAAGGTAGCTTGTTCCATATTTGATCAAAATAAGAGACTCTAACCTCTGGATGTTGTTGCATCCACTCTGCTCCACAATCATATACCATATTTACATTATCCAATTTATTCATATCTTCTTTAAGGCTTACCACACCACCAAACTGATAATCAACAACTAGCACATATGCACAATCACCATACTTTACCATAGTTGACTTACTCAAGCTTCTTGACAACAATGATATAAATTCCATAGAATAAATCTTCACCAATGTGTGCAAAAGAATGAATTCAGTTGGTTTCTTGAGATAGAGCACCAACATCAACCCTCAACAAAGCAAGCTATGCAACATTATCCCACTCCCCATGGGAATTAAGACTATTTTTTACTACAAATGCTTCTCCATGAAGACCTCCAACCTTTCCCTTGTATCGAAGTGACTGACTTGCTTGACATTCTCTCGCTTGACCTAATGATTGATGGTCACATGAGACATTTGAAAGGTATGATCAAGCAACATGTGGCAGGACAGGAAACTAGAACAACGACACTATAACACTTGAATAGAAATTGGAAAAGCAATGTTGGGGCTTTGAATCACGCTTCATCAATAGAAGTTGGACAACGTAGCTAGAATTGAAGTATTATAATGAAATATATGAAAAAGTATTTATGCTCCATGCTCCTAATTTCCCTTCTACAATTGCTTTGCTGGATGGTTCACTTGCTACTGGTGGCTTTGCAATCCCAATTTATTGCCACAAGTGTTGTTTATTATTAGTTGTATAGTGAGACCTATTTTTATTAGTATTGTTGGAAACCAATTCTCTCCAGAGCATGACCTAACTCATGAAGCTCCTCGAGCTAGAAAGGAGAATCAAAGAGAAATTTTCTATGAAAGGAAACTCTCCATCTACATACATGTCTAGCTTTCTTGAAAATCAGTCTTAAAGTTTGTTTGTGAATGATTTGCTATCAACAAGATTTTTGAAAAAATGTTTCAAACCTCTTTGTGGTGATCCTTTAGGCTGATCTCCTAGTGAAACACCCAATCTATTGACATATCTTGCATCTAACCTGCGAAACCACTTTTCTTTGTAAAGCAAACATAATACAATATTGCTATCCATGTATGGAGCAATGGCCTCTTGGGATTCCGTGAACATGCACTCGCTCAACTTGCATGGCTCAAACATGGTTGTGTTGGTTCTCCTATACATTGTGTCATGTTGCATTGTTTGAACGTTTGAACATGGTTAGCTACGTTCATGGCCTCAATGTGGCAATTTGTTCACATGTCTTGTTTGTTGCAGATACAGAGGATGATCCAAGTTACACCATAATATGATTACATATGTAATTTGTGTCCACTTGTATCTGCAATATCCACCAACTCTATTTCAAATGATGGGACAATTACTTATCATTTACATTTACTATGCCTGAAAATACGTTCCCTGGGTAGGTATCCCATGGTAGAAACTTCTCCCTTTGGATAGGTAAAACTTCTCTTGGATTATAAAATGGTTCCCTATTCCTCAATCCACGACAAAAGTAAACAAGTGGACAGTAACATCCTCCTAGACCTAGTCCACGCACAAGCAAGCAAACAATGGATGAAACACATGAGATAGATGACCTACCTCACTTTTGATGGTCGTCCTCATTGCTCCTAGGTTGATCCATCTCCTATCCTTGAGATATGGGATTATGGACCTATTCACAAGCAAAAGGCAATAGCTTCTCCAAATACACAAGTGTATAAACAAATATCTAACTATCAAATGATATACACATTCATACATCCATCAAGAAAGACATGAAATTGGGAGAAATAGGCCAAGTTTGTATTGAATGGAAAGCCATAAAGAAGCACATACAAATTATACATGACTTATCAGCAACATCTCCTCCAAGCTCTCCTTCTAGGCCCCTTGAGAATTAGACTAGCATAAGGATGGCATCTTTAATATTTCTTTCCATGTCCCAAATACAAAGAGTGAGCTCAATTTATAGGATTTGAGAGGCCAAATTACTTGAAGAAAGGATTAAATCAAGAGAGGATATGTTTGATAATGAAATATTAGGTTTGATTAGAATGGAGAATGAAGTGATACTCGAATTATAGGCTTATCCCTTCAAAATCTGATCCAAATAGTGCTCCTTGGTTCATGCCAAGTAATTGAGGAAAAATTATCGCTCCCCCAAGGAAGGCCATTGAGTGATAAAAAGTGGAATTATCACTCCCCTAAGACTAAGTGCCTGGAATTATTACTCTCTAAACAAGGGGAGGGGGTAACAATTCTATTCCAAGGCTCAAACTAGGGTTTAGGAAGGCGGGTTTCAACCCCTAAATGATAGGATTCTCTCCCAAGTTTGTCTAGGTAGTGAACTAACCACATCCTAAAGGGTCCTAACACCACTAGGGAGCATAACAATAATGATTCTCATGGTGATGAAGCAATGTTCCATGTATACTGACTAGCACCATCTAAAAATACAAAGTACGCCAACATATGCGCATTTAAGCATAAAGCAGGATAAAAAGTCATATATGAAACATGATCTCACACGCAATAGAAGGAAAAAAATCACACCACACCAAAAACACACCAAACTATAGCACAAATATGTAAAAAGTACAAATGTAGGATGACCTTAAGAATAATACTACTTTAGGTAGAGCTCATTCCAAGGATATCCTAATGGGATTCCATCATGGTCAACTAGTTCATAAGCACCCTTTTCCAATACTCATTTGACAATGTAAGGACCGTGCCACATGGATTCAAACTTTCCCGCCTCCAATTTATCGTGAATTTGGTCGTAAACTAGGTCTAATTCACCTTCATTAAAGATACAAGGTTTGATCAATTTGTATTATTGGTATTTTATGTACTTGTTATGTGCTTCATTAGCAAGAGCATCATCCCGATGAGTCTCATTGAGTTTTTCCAAGTACAAAAAACATTCTTCCTCTATAGAGGTGTTGGACGATTAGTTTTGGAAATGGAATCTCACATTCGGGAGGTAAGACTGCTTCTAGACCATACAAAAATTAGAATGGATTAAATCCAGAGCGTTTTTTACTAAAGTCCTATAATCCCAAAGAGATGAGAAAAGCATCAAATTCCAATTTGATGTGTGTCCCTACCATGCGTTGGATCATAGTTTTAAATACCTTGTTAATGGCTTCTACTTGTCCATTAGCTTGGGGGTAGTAGGGAGATGCGTTGTTATGATGAAAAACCAATTTGGCACTTAACTTAGCCATCATCTGGTTTCTAAAATGCGCACCATGGTTAGTGACAATGGCTTGTAGGATTCCAAATCTAGCGATGATGTGATTGAAAACAAATAATGCAGCAGTGTTTCCATCTTCCGCAAATGTAGGCATAGCCTCAACCCACTTAGTAAAATAGCCAACTGCAACTATGAAATAACCATGCCCCTCGGATGAGATAGGCTTACAATGCATAAAGTCAATGCCCCATTTTGCAAAAGGGCCAATGACAAGTACTAGATGGAGTGGATATGGATGTGAGTGCTTTTTTGGGTGAAAAATTTGACAAGGGACACTTTTTTATGGTTTCCATACAATCCTTGAAGATGGAGGGATATATGTATCCAACGCACAAGATATCTTGAGTTGTATCCATCCTAGAAATATGACCACCACATGCTCCGAAGTGACAGCCATTAAGAATGTGTTTGGCCTCTTTGTGGGTTAAACATCGCCGGAGAATAGAATAAATACCACGACAATACAAAGTGTCACCAATGATAAGATAATACTTTGCATGATGTCAAATGTGACGATGATCATCATGAGATAGTTCGGGCCGAACATGTTCTGTTTGTAGATATAAAATAATGTCTCCATACCATGGATTAGTCGTATTGATTAGGAACAATGATTCATCAGGAAGAGAGCCATTGGGATCAATTTCATCATTGGCACGGGGAAGGTCACATATAAGATCAGCAAGTACTAAAGATTTTTCGAATTCCTTGGAAAATTCTAGATCAAATTCCTAAAGAATAATGATCCAACGTGAGTATTTACCCCCTAGTACTTAATGAGTCAAAATGTGGTACATGGGGTTGGAATATGCAATAATTGTGGTTTTGTGAAGAAATATATAGTGACGTAATATCTGGACAGCGATAACGGTTTCCTTTCAACATGGGAGTATCAATGTTCAGGACCTACGAGGCTCTTACTTAGATAATATACCACATGTTCTTGGCCATTATCGTCTTCTTGAACTAGTACCATTCCAATGGTGGAGATGGATGTGGGAAGACAGATGATGTAGTCAAGCATATAATTTGGGGGATGCAACAAGTACAACAGATTGTGAATTAATGTGTGCTTTAGAGCATCAAATGAATGTTGAGCTTCATCATCCCAAGTGAAAGGGATGATTTAATTAAGCAAGCACATGAATCCTTTTGTAATTTCAACATACTTACATACAAAATGGTGTACAAATTTTTCCTTCCCTTGCAAAATTTGAAGTTGGAGGAGGGTAGAAGATGAAGGTAAGGCCAAAATAGCCTTAACCTTCAAAGGGTCAATTTGGATCCCATCCTTGGAGACAATAAAGCCTAGGAGTCTTTCGGCTTCGAAACAAAAAATACATTTGTGTGGGTTCAAGCGAATATTGTAATGACAACATCGAAGGAAGATATCTCTAATATGCTCAGGATGATCCTCTTGACAGGTTGAATGAGCTGGTAAATCATCAATATAAGAGTCCATAATATGTTTGATGTCATGGAAAGCATATGACGTATCCTGTTGAAAGGTGGCTCCAATATTTTTGAGACTGAAAGGTAACTTGTGGTAAGCAAAAGTTCCCCAAGGGAAAATAAAAGTTTTCTTGTGTTGAATGGATGGGAGAATTTCGATCTGATTATAGATAGAGAAATCGTCCATAAATGAGAATACGACACTTCTAGCATGGTTATTGATAATTTGGTCAATGAATGGGGTAGGGTAATTTTCCTTGGGAAAAACCTTATTCAAGTACCTATAATCGACACAAAATCTAATAGTCCCTTTTTTTCATAAATAGGAAAATATTAGAAACCCATTCAGTTAACGACACAAGATAAATGAAACCATATTTCAAAATATTTTGAACTTCTCCCTTGATGGTAGTGGTCTTGCAAGGGTGTATTGGGCGGAGTTTCTGTCAGACTCGTTTATCTCCTATGTAGTCTTGATCTCGTGAGATATAATGGATGGATCGATACCCAACATTTCTTCATAACTCCAAGCGAAAACATCATAGAATTTTTTATACAAGGCCTTATAAATTTTGACTTCTTTAGGAGAGCAGGTTTGGCCAAGTTAGATGTTTTCCACGTTGTCAGGTTTCACCAATATATCAATAAACTTAGTGGGTGTAATGTTCCCTAAATTTCCTTCGGGCATGGTGTTGTGAGTAAGGATAGGGGATTGGGGGTTGTCGATGATATCAAGTGGAATGATGGATTTGATGCCATTTCCTACCGCGTCCATCCTAGGGAGGAATAATGACTGATGGTGATTATCCTCCAAAGGTGACTCGTCTAACTTCATAACCTCCCTTATGGAATCATTTGATGGAAAATTCTGTAGGTGGTGATCCATAGAAGGCATAGAATTGTATAACTGGCACGTAAGAGCATATGGGTCTAATGCTACAAGTTGTTGGCCATCAATATCTGAGTTATCATAAATGGTTTGGATCGCATTATATGTTTCCTTCGTTGAATTGAGGGGAATATTGTCACCAATGGTTTCAAAATTGGATGGAATAGATATTACCCAAGGATCATATTATTCAAGGGATTGTTGTACTGTGGATGAAATCATATTGACAATGGCAACATGCCGTGGAATATCTAGGGCAGACAAGGGGAAATTCCTATGATTGGAGAATCCTTAAGAAGGCCTAATTCCACATCCTCATATTGAGGTTTAGAATTCCCTAAGAGAGGAAAATCATTGGCAGTGTTTTTGTGGAAATTAGGAGTGCAAAATTCAAGTTGGTCAATGGTAACAATTTTCCCTTGGTGTGGAAATTGTACCATGTGAAAGACTGAGGATGTACCGTTGGTCATTGCATAAAACCAATTTTGATCGAGCAACGGATTATAATCCAAAGGGGCTTCGACTACTTCCACATGAATGGAAACAATATTGCTCCCCAATTCAATGGCTAAATATGGTAAAATTCCATAACGTTGAAAGCCACGACTATCAAAGGAATTAACTTTGGTGGGAGAATAATTAACTTCGGTAGAGCCGATAGCCCTCCAACGAGATAGAGACATGATAGAAGTTGAGGCACCCTTGTCCGAAACGGTCCGATGGACATTCTTCCCTCAAATGTTTGTATGTATTTGGAACAAAACTTGATGGGAAAGACTTAGCTTAAAGTATTCCTGGTTGAACATAATAGTATTGGAAGTCTCAGGGTCCACAACTTCAAGATCTTACAATGGGGTTCTACGATTACTGGGACAATTTTGTAGAAATTCGAGAGTCGACATAGCGCAAGGTTCCTTGGCTAAGCCCTCAATGATATTGTAATTTTAGGTAGCATGGGCACTTGGATTAAATGTCGCTTTTCAAATTATGTTTTTTGGTGGGTGCAACACTGTGTTAGGAATAGGATTCTCTATTTGGAGAGGGATAGGAGGTGGAGGGGTGGTGGATGTGGATGTTTTATTCGTAGGAATTCCATTGATGTTCTTGTCTAGAATAGGTTCATATATATGTGACCTGGTGGTTAATCCAACCGTCTCATTGCACATGAGGACTTGAGTGTCTGAGGAAGTCTTTGCATAATGAGAATGACTCCCATTTCCCCTTGCAGAGGATTGTGAGCAATGATTTTCTACTGTTGAGGTGGGAAAGGGTTAGTTAATACTGTCAGTTGGGAGTTCCCTTTATGGAACTTAGTGACCTCATCATGACAAGGGAAATCCTTTGTGTAGTGGTTGTCTCCATAGATTATGCAGGGAAAATTTGCCTTTCTCTTTGGTTTTTTTAGCAGTGAGATCTTGAGTTTTATTATTCTCCCCCTGGTTTGAATATTTTTTGGATTTCCCTTTATTCTTCTTCTTAACTCCATATGGTTGAGATGAGTCAAATTGAACCAAATTCACCTCAGAGGTTTGGGTGGAAGGTGGGGTAGTCTTGGTGTTTGTACCGGTCCGTGTAAAGGCCAGGGTAGAAGTTGGTTGTCTTTGTTTCCTAGTTGATTGGGTAATAGACTATGTTTTTACAGAACCTACAATACCATCGACATGAGGCTCTATGGATGGTATCAAAGGTTCATTGGTGGGATGGGGAGAATTAGGTATCAAATAGTACAATGTGTTGGATTGGGAGTAAACCAAATCTAGGTTTTAAGCACGAATGATCGCTTTCTCTTTAGTAACAACACCTCACATAGACACATCCCTAGCGATGGGAGAAAAAAGTGACTTAGTAAACCAATCAGCTAAAAGTTGGTCTATAATATTGGCTTTAATTAATTGATTCCACCATATCCACTCATGAATATGGCCAGATATGTGAGTGGAAGTGGATTTTCTAAGTGAATTTAAAAGCTCAGTACCATTTTCATATCGAATTGGTAACTAAAAATGTGTCAAAAATGCTATGGAAATGGAATTGAAATCGCTAAAGAAGTGTCGTGGTAATTCAATGTACCACTTTGTAGTTGTGCAATTGAGAGTCCTCTAAAATGTATCAATCGAATGGATTCATCCATTAAGTAATTGGAAGAACACCATAGATGGTAGGTCATGGCATGGTTGTTGGGATCCTCTCTTGGATTCCCATCGAATTTTGGAATATCGGACAGTAGTTTGTCGGGGATTGGTGATGAAAATTGGGCATGTTGTATGGCATCGTTTTTTAAATGTGACAAGTAGGAAAGATCTAACATATCTAAAAAGGGTAACTGCGGGTTGACTCGAGGATAGTGGTAATATTGATGGGGCATCAAAATACCAATAGGACCTAAGGTCAGCTGGGATGGAATATTAAAACCTGTTGGTCCTCCCATACACTTTTTTTGGAGGGTTGGGAGATAGGAAACATAGGGTTCATTAGTTGAATAGGTATGCTTCCTTGCAGAGGGATACTCATCAAATTAGGGTGACCCCATGGAAAATTTGTAGCTCCCGGATATGGTAAACTAGTATGGAAGGGATGTAGTGGTAGTCTTGGACGTGCTAGGTTGGGAAATTGGTCCTCCTATAAATGGTTGGATGCTGGTAAAAGTATTCCCTAAAACCAGTTGTTCTCCCCAAATCAGTTGTTTCCCAAAAACTAGGGGTTGCCCCCCAGGCGTAACTTGCCCCCCAATCATATATTCCCCCCTAGGTAAGACATAGGTTGATATACCACCGAAGTCATTGCAGGAATAAATGGAATAGTATGCGTGACTAACATAATATTTCCTTCTTGAGGGAGGGAGGGTTGGATCAATCTATTCATAACAGGACCCTATGGTACATCTTGATGAGTTGCTTGAATAGAGTAATATAGTAAAGAAACATCAAGTAGATTGTTGGATGTGAGCCTAGGCAATTGTCTAGAACCAAAGGTGTGACCCAAGTCAAATGTGAGAGGATTCATGTGCATAAATGGTAAGGATGGATTGACGTGGTCAATCTGGGGGATACTATGGGTCAATGAAGTTCCCCATAAAGGAGAAGTGATGGCATTATGAGACACAGTGGTTCCTATCGTATTGTCCATAGTGGTAGTCGGTAATAGGGGTGATGTGGTCAATTGATTGGAAGAGTGAGATGGTGTCAAAATCATATCCAAAGGCTGCCTATTATATGTGTTGGGTGGAAAACGATAAGCAGAAGAAGCGTCAAAATATGTAGTGGAAGGAAATTGTATGAGTACCAGATCAGTAGTTCTAGTAAGAGGCGTATTTTCTAGAGGGATAGGGCCTTTCATAATAGTCTCAAACTCTCTTTCAATTTGATCATTGGAGGGATCAATACTTCTAGCTTTGAAGGGGATTCCTTCGTTAATAGTTCCCTCATTGGAGGAATGATGTGAATGTTGTGAAGGTGGAGGCTCTTTCTCCTCAGGGTCCAACCCTTACACTCTATGAGATCTTCACAGACCCCATTCAACCACTGTGAAGAAACAACGATTCCTCGGGAAAACTACAAATGCGGGAAGAACACACCCCTAAAAAAGAACTAAAGGTAATCAAACAAGCAATCAATAGGTAAGGGATATCTTGAAGATAGGATACCAAGATGTCAGTGAAGAAATGAGAGACAATTACCCACAACTACTTCGTAATAGAATTCTAGAGCCGTAAGTATCAAATGCAACCAAGTACCCTCCTAAGGATCCAAAATCGTGTGTTGCATGTCTGCCTCATGTACTGATAGCACCACCACTACAGTCACCCGGGAAGATAACCTAGGAAAAGAAACTAAGGCTACCACTTCACGCTTAGTGGTTGGGAGGAATGATCATGGGAGAGGGATTTTGAGAATGGGAAAGGAACGTAAGACAAATGTCTTAGACATGAAGCAACTCAGATAATGGTGTCACCCCGAGGACTTGCCACTACTAAGATTACTACCTAACTTGTATAACCCCATCGAGAGAGAGTGTTGGGGGCTAGTCCAAGCACTCTTCCCAACTTCTCCTACCACTTGACTCCTGTGTTAGAGGATATTTCCCAACAATCACTTCACGTGAATAATGGATTTTTGCTCATTATTGTCGCTAGTCTCATTTTAGTAGCTCTTGGACAATTCACTCACTTTTCCTAGTCCAAAAGCTCTAATCCCTATACTACTATTGGTGTGCTATCAAATAAAAGGTCTAGTTGATTTTATTAGTGCGTTAGTTGAATTTAGCATCTTTTTTACTCAAAAGGCACATGGAGATGAAACTTATGGTGTGATGAATCGACTCCAAACCATGCAACTAAATGCAAATGCAAAGATTTTTTTTCGATGACCTTTATCTAAGCAAGAGAGAGGAGTTATTTTTATTCTCAATGTAAACACCCAATGAAATGAAAAAAAATTCACTTTTCATACAATGCAAAAATTTTCACTTCTCTTTTAGATGAATGAGTGAAGCAATGCCAAGCCAAACAAACAATCTTGAAATCCAAAATCAAATAAGAGACAATTTTTTTCAAGCAAACGCCAAAAAATGAAATATTTTTTTCTTGTTTTCTTCTTTTTCAAAAACTTCTACAAAGAATCGAAGCATGCACTTCTTCATTTCAATCTAAAGGTTTCAATGCTATTTGCAAAAAAACTAAAGGAATGAAGACAATTTTTTTCTCTCAAAGACTCTTAAGTTGTATTAAAAGTCTCAAAAATAAAAACTTGTTTGTTTCAATCTACAAGATTTGATTTCACTTGTAAGGACCCTAAAACCAAAGAAGATAAAGGAAACTTTCCACTTTTCAAAACTTCCAACTGAATTTAAAGAGCTCAAAATGTCATCTTCTTTGTTTCTATTAACAAGATTCAATGTTAATTGCAATGGATCTAAGAGCGAAGAAGGCAAGAGATTTCAAATTGCATAAGAGACTTCAAAAGGAAATATTTTGCTTCAATCTTGAAATAACAAAACTCCAATAATTTTTGCAAATGAACCAATACCAAAGAAGCCAAAGAAGACTAACAATTCAATGAAACTAGCAAGGCTCAAGGGATTTGGATCACACAAAGAACTTCAAAGATTTCTATTTTAAAAATCCCGAACTATCCAATTTGCAAACAAAACAAACCAAACAATGAAAAGAGGGTCTTTAAGAAACCTTTAATGTTCAATCCAAGCAAAATCAAGTGGCAACAAATAATTTTGATAGGGATACAGGGTTCTTGGGCTCAATAAGGATCAATGTTTCACCCAAATAAGAACCAAAATGCAAATGGCCTTAACAACACACTTCAAATCCCAAACCAGTCAAATCGGTTCCAAACACAAAAAATAGGTTCCAAACACTACCAAATAGTTCCCAAACACACATAGATGAGTTTTGAGAGGATTAGAACCAAGGTTAGAGAGGTCTGAATTCCACTGGATTAGAGAAATCAGATCAGGAAGGTTGTGAATTTCAACAAAGGATCAATTTATGTCACACATCCAAACATTGACAAGGAAAGAAAGAGGCCAAATAGGAATAAAAAAGAAATCAAACACTCAATTCAAAGGCATACAAAGCTTCCATCAAGCAACAAAATATCACACAAAGAGTTTTAAGACAAAACACCAATCAAGAAAGGCTCAAAAGTGCCCCTAACAAGGGATTATCGCCTCTGTACCCTCACAGACAAAGTGATAAAAGGGAAATATCTCCCCCTAGTATATTATCAAAGAGTTACAAAATGGAAATATCGCTCCCTAGAAAACTGACAGGGAGAGATAAATTGGAATTATCACTTTGTAGGCTCCTTTGGGGGGGTGATAAAGTCCTAAAAAGTCAAATGAATGACACTTCTTGCTTAGATATGAGGGTGGCTTGATTTATTGACTCGAAGGACTTCCCAATGATGATTAGGAAAGGAAATAATTGAAAATAAAACACACACATAAATATATTCAATCATCCAAACAAGTACTCAAAGGGATAGTGAAACTAGGGAAAATCCTCGGTATGGTCGCCGATTTATATGGTAGAAAATTCTCCCTGAGGATAGGTAGAACTTCTCTTGGATTATAAAATGGTTCCCTATTCCCCAATCCAAGACAGGAGTAAACAAGTGGACACTACAATCCTCTTAGACCTAGTTCATACACAATCAAACAAACTATGGATGAAACAAAGGAGATAGACGACCTACCTCACTTTCGATGGTTGTCGTTGCTGCTCCAAGGTTGATCCAACTCCTAGCCTTGAGATATAGGCTTATGGACCTATTCACAAGCAGAAGACAATACCTTCTACAAAGAAACAAGTGTATAAACAAAGATCTAAATACCAAATGATAGACGCATTCATACATTCATCATGGAAGACATGAAATTGGGAGAAATAGGCCAAGTTTGTATTGAATGGAAAGCCATAAATAAGTACATACAAACTATACTTGACTTAGAAACATCACCTCCTCTAATTTCTCCTTCCAAACCCCTTGAGAATTAGACTAGCATGAGGATGTCATCTTCAATCTTTCTTTCCATGTCCCAAATCCAAAGAGTGAGATCAATTTATAGGATTTGAGAGACCAAACTACTTGGAGAAAGGATTGGATCAAGAGAGGATATGTTGGATCATGAGAGAATAGGTTTTCTTAAAATGGATAAGGGAGTGATACTTGAATGATAGGATTATCCCTTCAAAATCTCATCCAAATCTTTCCCCTTGATTCATGCCAAGTAGTTGAGGAAAAATTATCACTCCCCCAAGGAAGGCCACCAAGTGATAAAAAGTGGAATTATCGCTCCCTTAACACTGGGTGTCTAGAATTATCACTCCCTAAATAAGGGGAGGGGGGAAATAATTCTCTTCCAAGGCTCAAACCAGGGTTTAGGAAGGTGGGTTTCGACCCCCACCTTCCCAAAGGATGCTAAAACCCCTAAGGAGCATAACAATCATGATTCTCATGGTGATGAAGCATGAAAAAGAAGAATGACACATGAAGGTGACAATTTGAGGTGTAACACCTGCCATTGTGGCATTTCCTTGGATGGCATTGGAGTCTTCTTATGCGTCTTACTTTTCTTATGAAATTATCCTACATGCGGGAGTTATTCTCTTGTTTGTGTTCCCATCTCCATGCACTAACTCCAAATGAGGTTGTTGTTACTTATGGGTAGGTCGCATGTTATTGTGGCGTTTCCCTAGATGGCATTGGAGTCTTCTTATGCATCTTGCTTTGCATATGAAATTATCCTATGTACGAGATTTGTTCTTTGGTTTTCATCTCCTAAGAGGTGTATGGTTTCGACGAGTATTCCAACCAAGTGGCTCTTATATCAAGTTGCATGATTGCTTGGTGATGTAATTATATTGATTTATAACATGCCCCAACCTGCTAACTCCCCTCGATGAGTTCGAATGTTTGGCATGTGTTGCTTAGGGTCTATGCTCTATTGGAATCCTAGCAAGCTTCCCTATGCACCTGCTTCTTGCCATTGCCACATTGCATGGTGTTGGATAGGGTTTGCATGGATGGATGTGGAATTTAATGCAAAGGATTTTTTATATATGTAAAGGATAATTGTGGGATAATTGACACTAGAGCATTCTTTATTTATTATTTTTCTTTGCACTTTAGGAACAAAATGAGGAAGGATATGGAACACAATATTTGTAATCATGGAAAAGGGCATCATAATTTCAATTAGTGTGCACTATTGGTATTCTTCCAACTAATACGATCTCGAGGTCAGGATCAGGGCTTAAAAATAATATAGTAAATATATCTTGATAGATTAAATCTATGTTTATCTATGTCATTACCTGGCATGCTCAAAATGAGTAACACTCTTTCTCTAACAATAAACACTCCTAAATAAGTTATCACTGAATGAGGAGGTTAGATTGTGTCTGGAAGTGACTGAGCCTTATAATCCGGTGGGTACAACTGTTCACCACATTTGTAGAATGGTTCGTGATGCTCGTTGTTGGGCTATAGGTTCAATTTGCCTTGGTTTACAAGTTGTATACCAAGCATCTTAGGAGAATACATAGCATATTTAATTCTTAAATCAACAAATCTCTTCTTCTAGGAAAGGCATCACATCAAGCTCAAGATGAATCATCAAATTAGTCTCTCCAACCTTTTCTTCATCGAGATTTGCTATAATGATTTCACGATCAAGCAAGTCATTATTAAACCTAGATCAACCATTAATATCATAGAATCTCATGTCCTACACTTTTGGTTCTACCCACTTCTCTCTTACTCCTTGGACCCTTTAGGAATTAGGGTTTCAATAGATCTAAGACCTTTATCTATATGAAAGTTTTTAATATTTTTTCAATATATAAATTTTTATAGGGTACCTTACATTGAAAAGTACCTTGATTGCAAAAGTGAACCTTCCCAGTGTTTGTAATAGTCATTGCACTACAATCGTTGCACACTGCATTGTATGTCACTACGGTCTGTGCACATGCATGTATACACTTGGACCGTTTCTCACGCAAGTAATAAGGATGTTTTGTACTTATCCATGCATTTCATGGGCACTTGTACTTTTGTTGAAATAGGTTCCAGGGCCCATAAAGTAGCAAATTTTTGACATGCATATGAGTCATTTGAGTGTTATCACAACAAACACTGCAATTGAAAAATAGAAAAAACATACTTAAATGCATCATGTTATACTTATATTTTATATTTCAAAATCTCCTTCAAAATTTTGAAGGCCTCCCAGCCCATACCCTAGGTTTCTTGTTAATGCCATCATCTTCTTAGTTCTCTACATCATGCCCTCTAAGTTCTCGAAGATGCCTGGAATAATATTTCAAAGAGGTGGCACCCAAAAAGATAAAAACAATACCAGCAAAAAGACGAAAACCATGTAAACAGTCTGTGAGAAAAAGGTTATGAGAAAGATGACTTAAGAAAAGTGTTTGGGTCTCCACAAAAAATTGCACAAATGTCAACCGCCATATATGAAATGTTGTGAATGGTATAATTAGGAACAATACATAGATTACAAATTCCAACCACAAAAAGAAGTGCAAATTTTGACATGTTTTCATTGTTATCTCGACCAAAAATTCACGAAAACGCAATCTGGTTGGAGCATTTTCAGCATAAACATGAGAGAAATAAAATGTGTGTTTGCATACCTGCATCTAAACAATTTAATCATGTAAATGAGAATACCCCTTAAAATTCTTGAGCCTAGTTCACTAAAACATTGATACATCATCAATATGCATTGAATAATGCCAATAACTTAGTCCTAAACATGTCATTCAAAAGCTACCCTTTGTTGAGGAGATACTTGTGAGTCCACAACGAAAACAAATAAGAAAATAATTTAAAGTTCGATCTAGAGAATAAAAAACATATAGTAACCTCCACAAGAAGCTTAAAGGTTGCGGCCCATCCTTTCTAACTCCTGAGAGGTTGAGATCTGATAAAACCTCGAAATTATGAGATCTGATAAAAAACAAAAATAATTTAATGGATCATGACGATGAAAATCAAAACTAACATATATATAGGGTGAATGCAACTTGAAAATCAGATTCAACCCATAGAATGTAGATGAATTTACCTATGAATTTGATTTCCATGATCGATAGAGGGAAAAATAGCCCCTAGCAACTGCTATTTCCACAAATGGGGTGAATGAGAGCTACCTTGTGATTTTTTGGTGGGAAAACACAAAGCTCCAAATCTATTTCAAGAGGGGCGAAATTGTTTTATTTGAGGTCCCCTTTCTATATTGGATGGGGCTAACCTCCCATTTATTAAAAAATAAAATAAAAAGTGGGCTAATAATAGTTAATGAATATTTAATAAAAACTTCTCCCATTAAAAAATTAAAACCCCTAAATTTCACCAATATGATAAAATTAGCCCTTAAAATTTTCCATGTTTGTTTAGTGTTTACTTATTTAGTGTTTACGGTTTAGTGTTTCAATAGATCTAAGACCTAAGACCTTTTATCTATATAAATGTTTGTAATACTTTTTCAATATATAATTTTTTACAAAGTACCTTAATTGCAAAAGTGAACCTTCCTAGTGCCTCTCATGGTCATTGCACTATAGTCGATGCAATTGAACGTCATTGTGGTATATACTTATGCATGTATACACTTGGACTGTTTCTCACGCAAATAATAAGGATGTAATAAGGATGTTGTCTACTTAGCCATGCATTTCATAGGCACTTGTACTTATGTTGAAAGAGGTTCCAAGACCCATAAAATAGCAAATTTTTGCCATGCATACAAGTGCAAATTTTTGCCATGCATACAAGTGCAAATTTTTGCCATGCATACAAGTCATTTGAGTGTTATCACAAATCAAAAAATGGCAAAACATACTTAAACACATTAAGTTATGCTTATATTTTATATTTTAAAAAGGCCTACCTCTATGTATAAACACTTATTATATCTACATACATTATCATATACAATTATATATAATAAAGTGAAAAGTTGAACATGGTGATCATATCATTATAATGAGGTAAGACTAAATTTATAGATTTTTTGAATATACACTACTATAATTTTTTAATATAAAATATTAAGTTCATGATATCTAAATTTATCATCGGCGTTTAATATAAAATCCATGTAAATGCAAATAGTTCAAAAGGGTTGAATAATATTTTTGTAATGAACATAAATGATCCCTTCCACACTTGAATAATATTTTTTTAAGCGTTAATAAAGTATGGGGTTGACCTTGTTTTCATTAGCTAAAGATTTAATTACTTGGAAAAAAAGCATTTTCATATGCAGAATCACGTTGGCGTCTGGAAGAACTCCTCCTCATGATAAAGACGGGTGCTATCATTATCCCAGTCTTCTATAATGTGAAACCCTCTGAGCTCAGGTGGACGCAGGGAGAAACTGGTTTGTATGCTCAAGCCCTCCACAAACATGAACAGAAGCTGCGATACGACCCTGCGACTCTTCAAAATTGGAGAGATGCGCTCTCTCTTGTTGCGGATAAAAGCGGTTTCGAACTCGAAGGCTGTAATGGGTGAGAACTCAATCTGTCTTTCTTTTGTATGATATTACTTTATGTTGTTGGATATATATGCATACACGTTTATTTGTTTCTCACTTGTTCTATTTATACTCTTGTGAATCACCAGCGACGAGGCGGAGCTGCTGGAGAAAGTTGTTGAACGTGTGCTGAAAAAAAGGTAAAAACAACAGGGTTGGACGTGGCCAAATATCCAATAGGGTTGGATGATAAGGTCAAAGAATTTGAAAACGCAGTTCTATTGCAACAACAGCACAGCGGGAAACCTCAGATCTTCGGGATCGTAGGGTTAGGTGGCGTTGGAAAGACAACGCTCCCAAAATAATTCTCAATAGGAAGAATTCACAGTATCATGGCTTCTGCTTCTTATTTGATGTAAGAGATCACGCAACTAAAGGCTCTTTAAATTTATTGCAGAGCAAGCTTCTTAAAATCTTGACTGGATTAAATAAGGCAATAGACAGCGTTGATGAAGGTATAGTGGTGCTCAAGAAGCATCTTTCATCTACTCAGGTTTTTGTGATTTTAGATGATGTAGATAATGTGAATCAATTGGATGCATTTTTGCCGATTCAAACTGTTATCCGCTCTGATAGCTTAATATTAATTACATCTCGAGACAAAGTTGTTCTCATAAACTCAGGGGTCGAAGAGGCATCAATCTACAAGTTAAATGGCCTTCAGCTGTTCTGCTTCCATGCATTCAGCCGGCCGGATCCACTCCTAGGATTTGGTTTTCTTGTAGATAAATTCATAGAAGCATGTGATGGTTTGCCTCTGTCTTTGAAAGTGATTGGGACACTTCTTTTCGGAATATATGACCAATCTGAATGGGAAAACCGATTAGATAGTTTTCAACAAGTACATCCCACAGACATATAAGGAAGACTAAAAATAAGTTATGATACACTGAATGAAGAGGAACAGAAGATATTCTTAGATATTGCATGTTTTTTCATTGGAGAAAACAGGGACAAGGCCTTATGGTTATGGGTCGGATTTGCCTCCCAACGGTTTTCAATGGTTTCGAAATTTACACCACAAGTGCCTCGTGGAGTTGGACAGCAAAAATAATATGTGTATGCATGCAGCATGATCATCTTAGAGACATGGGAAGAGCTATTGCAAATGATTCAAATTTGAATCTGCCTCGTCGTGTTTGTTGTTCCACACATAACGTTGAAGATGTGTTGCCTCAATCATATGTAAGTCCTTAATCATTCAAAGCTTTGTAAATTATTAAGAGATATCTGTGTATAATTTTTTAATTCTTGATTGTTATGTTTTTAAAGAATGAACAGGCATCAGTGCGCGGAATTATGGTGGATCGTGCTGCATATCATCCCTCTTATCGTTTTGATTATTCGGATATTTCTAAGTTTGTATTTCTAATTTTGTATATCATTTGCCTATTATATATCATCTCAAAAATGTCACGTTTGGAAAGAAGGGCAGGGTTCAAAAGGAAGAGGAAGATGAAAGGGAATCGTTTTCTTGGTGTTGATCTTATTGACGTTGAAGACGGTCAAATGGAACGCATTTTGAGGAGGGCGCAGTCGCCAAATTTAAAATGGCTTCGTTGGCACAAGTGTCCCTACTCTTCGCTGCCTTCGTGGATTCCAATGAAGAACTTAACGTTTATGGAGGTGTGGGGAGAAGATTGGAAACGTTGTGGCAGGACGAATCGTAGGTAAACTGGAATTTGAACTTGTGTCTTTTTATCATTATTGATGTTATATTTCAGTCTATAACGATTTCCAAGGGATCCCTGGATGAGAATCATATACTTTTTTTATGTCGGGAACATTTTGCAGGTTCCTTTCCAGTTAAGGGAGTTACATATTCATGGTCAACTCTCGGACAGCTAAAGCATCTCGAACGGATTCTTATTTCTTCATTGAATGCTAAGCTAGAAAACTTGCGGGAAGAATTTTGTCAGTTGCGGTCGTTAAAGGTCTTGCTGCTAATGTTCACAAAACTGAAGTCACTGCCAGATTCCTTCGGAGATTTAATAAATCTGGAACACCTCGATTTGTCCAGATCCGGGAGCTTGGAGAGGCTTCCAAATTCCTTCGGGAATTTAATTAAACTTGAAATATCTTTTTTTGAGCGAGTGCCAGAATTTAACCATTTCTGGTCAATCACTGGGAAACATCAACAAGCTTGAACACCTAAATCTGTTTGGATGTATAAAAATGGAAGTATTGCCTCCGCAAATGGCGCAACATGAAGGTTGGAGGCAGAAATAAAACAAAGATAATGCGGAATGAGCTACGGCTCTTCAATCTTTATTCATAAACGGAGATCAACTCATGTAATGCAATCAAGAACGTCAAGAATAGAAACTAATGTTAACGGAAGTAATTACTAATTCTAACACTCCCTCTTAATTACTACTGCTGACTACTACAGCTTTTACAATGCCTAAATTATTTCTATGAATTTCAAAAATATCTTTTGCCAATGGCTTTGTGAAGATATTGGTCAATTGATTTACAATGCTCAACACGAACTTCACCATTGTTCACAAGTTCTCTTATGAAGTGATATCTGGTATCAATGTGCTTGCTTTTCTGGTGAAAAACATGGTTCTTGGATAGAGTGATTGCTGAATTGTTGTCACAATAAACTGTGGTTGGTCCTTCTTGTTTCTGTTGAAGACCTTCTAAAACTCTGCGTAACCAGACTGCTTGACATGCTGCTGATGTCGCTGCTACATACTCTGATTCAATGAAAGTGTCACAATGGGCTGCTTCTTGGATGCCCATGAAATCACCCCTGATCCAAGATGAAAAACATGACCGGAAGTGCTCTTCCTGTCATCCAAACTTCCTGCAAAATCACTGTCAGTGAAACCTGTCAAAACATCATACTCAGTGCTTGAGTATAAAATTACATAGCTTGAAGTCCTTGCAACATATCGTAAGATCATTTTGCCAACTTGCCAATGCAAGTCTCTGGGAGACTCCATGAACCTTGAAATCAAGCTGACAACAAACATAATATCAGGTCTCGTAGCTGTGAGATACATGAGACTTCCTACAAGTCTCTTATACAATGTTGGATCTACATTGGGACTGCCATCTTCTTTGCTCAACTTAGTACCTGTTGCCACTGGTGTAGGTGTTGTTTTGCAATTAAGCATTCTGAATCGCTTAAGAACTTCATTAGCATATTTATTTTGAGAGATAAATATACCTTTTTTTCTGATTGTTCTACTTCTAAGCCAAGAAAGAACCTCATTAATCCAAGGTCTGTCATCTCAAACTCTTTCTTCATAGCTGCTTTGAACTCATCTACTGAGAGGTCACCTGTAAAAATCATATCATCAACATACAAACAAACTATTAAAATCTGTCCTTGTTGATTTACCTTTGTGTAAAGTGTTGGTTTGCCGCTGCTTTTGCTAAAACCATTTTTGATCAGATAAGAATCAATTTTGCTGTACCAAGCTCTTGGAGCTTGCTTGAGCGCATATAGAGCTTTCTTCAACTTGTAAACTTTCTCTTCATGTTCTTTTATTTCATACCCATGTGGCTACTCCACATCAATTTCTAGTTCTTCAAGAATTCCATTCAAGAATGCCGACTTGACATCCATCTGATACACTATCCACTTTTTCTGTGCTGCAATCGCTAGGACTGCTCTTACCGTGTCCAATCTTGCCACTGGTGCAGAAGTTTCTCCAAAATCAATTCCTGGTTGTTGCGAGAAACCTTTTGCTACTAACCTTTCCTTGTACCTATCAATCTCACCATTTTCATTGAGTTTGGTTTTATAAACCCACTTCACGCCGATGGGTTTCTTATTCTTTGGCAGGTCAACTAGATCCCATGTATCATTTCTCTCAATGGAATCTATCTCTTCGTCCATAGCATTTACCCAATGCTCTTGTTTTACAGCATCTTCATAAAACATAGGTTCACTAGCAATAAAAACATAATTGGTATTTACATCCAATTCATCATAAATATTTGTCAATCTTCTAGTCTTTTTATTACTGTGATCAGATTCATTCCCTGATTGTGGACTTGATGCTTCACCTCGAACTAAGTTTCTAGGTGTTCTTTCTGGAGTATTTGCTACTGGTGAAGATGCTACTGGATCTTGTTGTCCAATCAACTCCTCATTTTCTCCATCTTCTAGTTGGGGTATTGCAGCTCCCATACCCTTGTCTATGGTTCCATTCCATGACTCTTCCTCCTTGAACAAAACATCTCTGTTGAGAATAACCTTTTTGGTAATAGGGTTATACAGTTTGTAGGCTTTAGTTTGTTCACCGTATCCAAGAAATATACATTTCTCACTCCTGTCGTCTAGCTTATTTCTTAGCTGTTTAGGAACATGAGCATAAGCAACACAACCAAATACTCTGAAATGAGAAACATTACAAGTCATACCTGACCATGCTTTCTCTGGTACTCTGTTCTTCACAATTTTGGTGGGAGATCTGTTCATCACATGAACATCACAAGACACTGCGTCTCCCCAAAATTCATGAGACAAATTTCTTCCTTTTAGCATGCTCCTTGCCATATTCATGATGGTTATGTTCTTGCGTTCTGCAATACCATTCTGCTGAGGAGTATATCTTGTAGTGAATTGCCTCTTGATTCCATGATGCTTGCAGTAATCATGAAATTCCTTTAATTCATACTCTCCCCCTCCATCAGATCTCAATATTTTGAGTTGATAACCACTCTGTTTTTTTAACCAGATCCCTAAATTCCTTGAACTTGCCAAAAGTTTCAGACTTCTGACGAAGGAAATACACCCATGTTTTTCTACTGAAATCATCAATAAAAGTAAGAAAATAATAGCTTCCACCAATCGATTGAGTTTGCATTAGTCCAACCAGATCAGTATGAATAAGTTCTAAAGGTGCATGTGCCCTTCGAGACATACCTTTAGGAAAGCTATCCCTGTGCTGCTTTGCAATGATGCAACACTCACAACTGCTTGTTGGCTCCTTCATAGGGGGTAATCCTTTTACCATCTCTTTTTGCTGCAAAAACTTGAGACCACCAAAGTGAAGATGTCCATATCTAAAATTCCATAACCAATAATCATCCATGCAAGTGGCTTTTTGAGTAAAAGAGGTTACCTTGCTGCTGCAATTCATGACTAGTGGATACATCCTGTTCCTAGTCACTTGTATTTTGATGATCAACTGTCGATTTGGGGGTTTGTCATAAATTTCATAGTCTGATCCATCAAAGACAAGTCTGTATTTCTTTTCAGTGAGTTTCCCAATGCTAAGCAGATTATGCTTCAATCCTGGAGCATAATAGACATCTGAGATTGTCTTTTGTTGGCCTTGTTTGGTCAAAATGTTGACCACTCCTTTTTCAAGAACTGGAACTACCTCATATGTGCCAACTTTGACCTCTATCCTCACTGATTCATCTAGGTCTGCAATTAGACCTCTGTCACCTGTCATATGGTTACTGCAGCCACTATCTAAAATCCAAAGTCCCTTTGGGCTTTCGTGTGCAGCATGACATGTAAGGAATAACATATCATCTTTATCCTCAGAGGTATTAGTCACATTAGCATTGTGATTTGCTTGATTAGACTTTTTCTTTTTACATTCATGAGCATAATGCCCAAATTTATTGCAATAATAACACTGAATATTAGATTTATCTTACCTTTTTTTGTCGTAGTTTCCGCCTTCATGGTTATGATGGTGATCTTGATCTCCATTGCCATTACTTCGGCCACTTCTGCCTCGTCCTCTTGATACTCCTCTGCCTCTACCTCTTCCTCTGCCTCTTCCTCTGCCTCTTGAGAATGAGACATGTGCTTTGAAAGCATTCTCTAGAGAGGATTTTTCATTCCTGTTGAGTCTGGATTCGAATGAAATTAAAGATCCGATTAACTCATCTATAGAGAGAGTACTCAGATCCTTTGCTTCTTCAACCGCTGAAACTTTCGACTCAAATTTGTGGGGTAGGGATCTCATAACCCTTTCAATCACCCTTTGATATTCCATCTTTTCACCATAGATATTAAGCTGATTAACAATACCCATGACTTTGGTCATGAATGAATCTTCTGAGTCTGATTCTTTCATCTTCAAATCTTCAAAATATCTTCTTAGATTTTGGAGTGTAGCTATCTGTACCTTACCAGCACCTTGATAACTGGTCGCTAAGGTATCCCATGCTGCTTTGGCATGAAATGATGCTGATATCTTTGGAAATATGCTGTTATCCAAAGCGTTCATTATGAGATGCAGTGCCTTTGCATCCTTCTTCCTGTGCACTCGCAGGACATCCTTTTTTGCGTTTGAAAGGGCTTGAAAAGCTGTATCATCTGCAGGTTCGGAATAGCCATACACGACATATTCCCATGCATCTTCTGACCTGGGATAAACCGCCATCCTCGTGGCCCAAACATCATAGTCCTTTTTCCCTGTAAGAGGAGAAATCTGATATTGATTACTACTAGAAGCCATAGACGTTGTGGAGTCTTTCACTGGCTCTATTCAAAATAATCTCCCTTCCTCTTTTTTTTTTTTTTAAACAAATAATAATTCTCCCTCTTAAACAAGATTTGAAAAATATCTTCTTCTCTCGTAAAAATAAAAAATTCTTACTCAATAACTGGGTGAAAAACAATCACATGAAGTAAAAACCTTTTTGGACTTGTCCAAAATGCCGCCTGCTTGTTCCAATTACCGCTTTTTGTCCTAGAGAGAGGCCGCGGTGAAATCTCATTTTTTACCTCGTATCTCCCCAAACTACCGTGCTTTAGACTATAGTGTGAGCGCGATAGTTCCAAAATTACCGCTCTGTGGACTATAGGGAGGGCGCGGTAGTTCCAAAAACTAGTTTTTTTTTTTAATTCTCCAAAAAAAAATTGTGTAAAAATTCTTCAAAAATACTTACAAATTTTTCAAAGCTATGGCTTTGGCTTCTCCGAAAATTTATGCTACCAATTTGATCTTCTCCTAAGCTCTGATACCAAACTAAAGGTTGGAGGCAGAAATAAAACAAAGATAATGCGGAATGAGCTACGGCTCTTCAATCTTTATTCATAAACGAAGATCAACTGATGTAATACAATCAAGAACGTAATGTGTATTTAAACACTTATGGAAAACCCTAAAAGCTTTAACCTAGCTTTTGCATGCATGCTGTTGCATTTATTGACTGAACGTCAAGAATAGAAACTAATGTTAACTGAAGTAATTACTAATTCTAACACAACAAAGTTCACTGGTAGAATTAGATTTGAGGCACTCAAACTTATCCGAATTGCCTAGTGCGATGGGAGATCTAAGTGTTTTGGAATTTTTGGAATTTGGAAGTTTTCAACTGCACTCTGTGAACTAAAGAGCTTGAATAGATTGGAACTCTCTTATTTCGAAAATTTTCCAGATTCAGCTGGACTGTTGACTCAGTTGACCGAGTTGGTTGTTAGGATACGCGAAGTGCCATTCCTTTCAGCAGACTCTTCCTTTAAGGAATTCCTGCCTCGGCTCCAACACTTCAAAATCTGGTGGGCACAAATATCAGAGATGTCATTTAGTGGAGCCTTCCCCAACCTTCGTGCTATTTACATGTATATGCGCTATGGCTTGAAGAAAATAGAAGGGCTTTCTTGTCTGGGAGATCTTCAAAAGGTAGTGATTTATGCCTGCGATGACTTAGAAGAGGTGCCAAGTGTTGAACATTGTAGGTCATTAAGGATGATTCATATAATAGACTGAGCAAAACTGCAGTTGGAAGAGGAAGTACTGAGGCAGCTAAGGCAACAAGGCTGCCATGTAAAATTATCTGCACCATCTAGATGACCTTTTCTTTTTTATCAGTTTCAACCAGAAACCAGAATTACTAGGTGGTAATATTCTTGAAATTTGATACCAAGTGTATCAACAGATATAATAATAAGCATAAACAAAATTTTAGAAAATGGACCACACTTTTTTGACTTGCTTTTAGTTGAAAGTCTGGTATTAAATATCAAAATGCTACATTCAAATACATGGATATTCTACTGGATACCATATCTTTTTTTTATATTTCCAAGTGGAAAGATTTCCAAAATGCCCCTCTAGTCACTCAAATGTTTTTTATATATAATGATCAATCTTGTTTTACGCCATTATAATTATAAACAAGTGCTGCATGGCAGCGGATACTTGTCGACCATGCCAGAGGGCCATGCAATTGTGCATTTGACTGGAATGTTTACATCCTGTTGGCTCTACGAGGGTTTGCTTTAACAATGATTGCATTGCAGTGTCTTTGAATGTAATCTGGATGTAATCTGTTGAGAAACTGCCTTCTTGTCTTGGATCTTCTGAATCTCTTAAATCTTTGACATGGTATCTTCCAAGAGATTTTGGTGTGGAATCAATATAGATAAGAGATCTTTTGTCGTTGTGGCCATGGTTTCTTTTTTGTCGTTGTGGCCATGGTTGCTTTTAGAGAAATGCACGATCCTTGCAAAAATGTGGGAATCCAACTGCAGAGATGCTAACCACCAACAGAGTTTTCAAAAATAGCATGGAGAGCTGCTGTCTCTCCCTACATTTCCATAATAGTTGGTGTCCTCTGTGATCTCTATGTATGTGTCTAATGGAGGTGTAAGATTCACGGGCTCCATTCATGGTAGTGGAAATCCTTTAATGATATACATGGTTATCGTTCTAGTATTCTCACACTTATAATCACAAAAAACATCTAAATAATAGAATATTGAGCTATAAGGTCTCTTTTAAAAGCCAGTGGAACAAGTATAATGTTAATTACTCAAAGATAATAAGTTAATAATATGTTAACATATTTTAATGTTAATATGTCAAGTTTTTTCTTCATTTGCAAATGTCTGTATAAAAGCATCTAAATAATAAAATATTGAGTTATAAGTTTTGTTTTATAAAAAAAGTGGAAAATGTATAATGTTAATTATATCAAAACTAATGTATTTAACATATTTTAATGCTAGTATGCCACGTTTTGTCTTCATTTGCATAAAATAAAATATTGACCTATAAGCTTTGTTTTAAAAACTAGTGCAACATGTATAATGTTAATTCCCAAAAACTAATATGTTAACATATTTTAATTCTAGGTTTTGTCTTCATTTGCAAAAACGTTAAGGAAATATATAATTGTTTGTCATCATCGTATATGGAAATACATAATTGTTGTTCTTATATCTCATTTCATCACAAAAGTGTAGACAAATTTGTTTATAGTGATTATAATGTTGTCATTAATAAATTTAACTTTTCAAAAACTAACATGTTAACATATTTTAATTCTAATATATGAGGTTGTGTCTTCATTTGCAAAAACGTTAAGGAAATATATAATTGTTTGTCATCATCGTATATGGAAATACATAATTGTTGTTCTTATATCTTCATTTCATCACAAAAGTGTAGACAAATTTGTTTATAGTGATTATAATGTTGGCATTAACAAAATTAACTTCTCAGTGATGTCAATAGCTTATTCATCTGTTTTGTAGATTGGCGTATGTACATTGCATCTTATTCACGGAAAAGAACGATGCATCTAACTTGCTTCACAATAAATTTATGATATTTTTGTAGGGAATAGGTGAGAGCTTGATTTTCTATTAACTTTGGATCATTCTCAGCCAACTTCACTTCTCTAGCGATGAAAGGATTAGTTCACAGAACAAGCTTTATTTCGCTCCAGCAGCCAAATTGTCTATTAGTTGCTCCCGCAGCTAATCCACTAAGAAGATCCGTGCCTTGAGGTTAACCAGTAATTGACCTGTTTATCTGCATAAATCACGAATTAACCCAACATCTAAATCCTGCAGAATTCAAATAAAATAAAGCTATTATTAGGATCAAAATTTTGAACAGAAGATCCATATGAGAACATAATACATTCAATGGTAAACTAATGCATATAGAATACCGCAAGTATACTAGATCTGGAACCCGTGAGATTATCTTTGAGATTACGATAATAATAGGAATCCATAGGACAAAGTACCACATGTTGGATTTTAAATTCAATTAACAGAAAATATGCATCAATGATTATAGCTAACCATTGATTATTACTTGTATTGAAAGTGCAATGTTAAAGAGGTTTTCCTGGTAGTGCTTCTTCCGATAGAAAATGATGGTTTTGTAAGTAGACATTGTCACCTACCCAAATTCTGAGAATATAATTTTATTTGCAAAATACTTTATGTTAAATTTTAATTACAAAGTTTTGTAATTATGACCAAGTTTGATTAAGGATGATTGTAATTACTGATTATTATTATTTAATAAATTAAAATAGGAGACAAACACCCAAGGGAACTGTTAAATGAGTGTTCACCGACCCACTAGGAGGAATGGAAGTTGTTAGAAGGCATGGGACAGATGGCAACATTTGCACTCCACCACTAGCTGTTGGTTATGGGACAACTACCCCTAAATTTGTGGCATTATCCCCCAGGTGGGTGGAAGAGAGCAGGCAACTCATTAATGACCAGTTAACCACTAAAAGGCCTACGCAGCCTAGATAAGGCAATTCGAATTGGGCAGGTAGCCCTTACAATATTTTTCAGCAGAAATATTCCTCAAGTGCATCAGGTGATCATTGAGAGAATCGAATAGAGAAGCTATGTGAGAGTGCAACGGTGAGTCTGCTAATTATACTGAGAAGGAAAACCAGAGTTGCTGGTGCAGGTTTCTTTGACTGCTGAGTCTGCATGACTGATAATCTACATTGCTACTGAAATTGAAGGACCTAAAGCTTCTACAGAATCTTCCTCCTGGTGGTTCAGTGAACAGGCTCGGGGGTCCTAAGGAAAGTAACTTGGCTGTCTTCAGGAATAGGTTGGGTGGAACAGGTTCCTTGGGCTGTTTGTTTCTCCTGCAGTCAACCAGGTTTTACTGTTTCTACCTTTTGTTTACAGTTAAATGTTTCTGTATAATAGAATGATTAATTTCAGTCATATAGAAGAAACTATTTTATTTTCTGATCTAAGTATAATTCTGAATGAAAAAGCTTTATGAAATGATTGAATTGATAACCATCTCTATATTTTTCCCCATGCTGTTTTCTGCATCATACTCCAATATAGAGAAGTAAATTAAGAAAGATGAATGATAGGCAGAATGCAATTGATTGAAAAGATGAATATAGTAGTGTGCTTGTTAAACTCTGTCATATGTTTTAAAACGCAGGAAATAGTACATTCTAAATATAAACAGATGTATAGTATTCATCCCCTAATTCTTAAATAAAAACACATTTTATTTCTGCATAGACCTATACTTTTCTTTTCAACCCTATTTATTTCAGATAAAGTAATCACATGCATTTCAATCTTATAAATTTCATATTTTTAAAGTAATTATTTTCTAAGAATTATAGCAGTTGCAAAAATTATGTTCTGTACAGATTTGATATAAATATACACATATTATTTCTTTACTAACTATCACTTTTGATTTCATTTATTAAGTATTTGCACAATAGTATCAAAACCCTAAGTTATCACAAAACTTAGAATCTGAGTGTTTATTTGATTATACAGTTCATAACCTCTTCTCAAGCCATTTATGGAAAACCTTAGACATTTATTTATGAAGATTATAGTAGACCTGTTATCTAAACCCTAGACAATATTTCGTTATCAGACTATTTTATTTCATGTCGAGACTACCAGTAAGACATTTTTATCACTTAGCAAAAGATACGATTTTAATATCAATATCTAACATTTAGTTTACAATCCTAACTAGAGATATTTTCAGTATCGAAACCTTTTTCATGCACAAGTTTAAGACCCAGTTCTCGGGCTTGAAACCTCAGTACTTGTTTGGTTGCTAGCGAAACCTACAGGGTAGGACTTTATTCATTGAATCAAAACCAAAACCTTGTGACATTTACCATTTCAAAACATACGAAGTACAGGTCCACCTACCAATAAACAAGTAACTATCTACTTTCGACCTGAGATAGTTTTCGTTATTTAGCTTTCGTTATTCAAACTCAAATCAACAATTATACAAACAATCTCTTAAACATCCATTTTGAACAAGGTTGTAACATTTCAATGCAAAAGAACCAGTAGTACAGAAGCAAGTGAATCCGCGACTCTATTACAACATGCCCATCAGCATAGACAAAAAAATGACAGAGTTTACATTGTTTCCATTTAAAATTTCCAAAACATATAGGGTATTTTCCCTTAAACAACCAGTGGCGTAAAAACCAACTCGAAGTCAATTTCAACGCTACAGTAAAGAATTACTGAGCCGAGCATCAGATAAAAGACTGAGGATTAACCTCTTTACAGTATGGTAACAAAGCAAAACATCAAACTCGGCCATCACTCCAAATAGGTCGTATTCCTTTTCCAACTCTCATCATTTGGTAATCATCAACAAACCATGTCAAAGGCACCTACGAGATTTCAAGAACCACCGAGGCTTACCAGGAAGGAGTTGCAGCGTCCGCATGCCGAGTGCTTGATCATAGGAAATCCTCCTTCAAGATATCACCTTCCAGTTACATTTAAAAGGGTTAAACAAAGGAAATACAAGCATCGTTGCAATTTATAACGCTACTGCCTTTATCATTGAAAATATTACCCTGGCAACGCAGCACCTGAAGTTTAACACCTCGCACCATATTGACGACACAGTCTTAGCGCTTGCAGCAAATTCGAGCTTGAAACCAAGAACAAATCTTATGACAGGAAGGACCTCACTCTTTTACATTGACAGAAAAACCTCACTAATTCTTGAAATGGCTAAATCGTGGCTCCTTGTCACCAAGAACTTGAGCCTGTAACATTTAAAATCTCACTCACAGGTCTTTGGATCGAAACCGAGGAAGGAGTCCTCCTACCCTTCTAACTCAAAACCATACATTGCAGTGAAGCTGTCGGCCCTTCTACTCTAACAACTCGAAATGAAGACCCGAAAACAACTCGGTGTGACTTACCAACGAAAGACTAGGGTTTCTTCCAAACCCTAGATCTTGAATAGATCAATGGTGGATTAGCTACCAGACAGGCATGTTGAGACACGAGAGTTGATTTGCAATCAATACACATTGATTGTAGCATCTACCGAGATGCCAAATCATCAAGACTAAAGACTATTACTTAGCACAGCTCTGCATCGGTTAGTGCAATGTTGAGAACTCAGGCACGTGAAGATCTTCCACCTAAGCCTCCACTTCACTTAGCAGGTGAAGGATATTAATGCTGAGACCAGAAATCGATAAATTGGGAGCATTCCAAGTACCGAGTTTAATAACCTTGTCACGATCAAAATCATTACTAATGGTCAGTTTCATTGTTCGTATTTCTTAATAGTCCCTAAGGTTCAATTTTATGCATCGTGATAATAGTATTATATGACAATGTATAGTATGAAATTGCATAGTAATAAACTTTCATCTCCATAGCATATGTGTAGTCATATAGGGTTAAGTTGATATATATTCATGTGTTAGCCATGTATAAGGGAGACCATAGATATAGTTTAGGATTTGATTTATGCATGATGATAATGTAGTTATAGCATAACATCATATTCATAATATATTTTACACAATAGCTATGTATTGAAATCAATTGATAAGAGTAAGACTAGATGTATAGTTAGCATGATCAATATATGTTAATTTATAGCATTAGCACTTTAACCACAATATATTTTCATATATTGTTAATCGAATGATAATTGTGAGACTTTAGAATAGTTTAAGTTTGGTAGATACATAATGCATTGATAATTCAATAGTATAGACATTATTTCTATAAGCTTTCAAATAGAGTTACATATGGGTATTGGTATCAACACGTGACGTAAAGGCAATAGTCATTTTAGGGTGACTTCTCCTAGATAATCAAAATAACATTATATTAGTTTTTTTGACGACGTGATTTTATATTACAAAAGAGTTTGAAAGCCAACACGTATACTAGAATTAGAACCGAAATATCCATACCTCCAGTAACTTGTTTTGCAATGAAGTATTTAGCATTTTAATTGACGATGAATTGAAAGGCACATGTACTCTTAACACTTGTTGTCATAGAAATTATTACCTACTATCTGTACATAGAAACATGATTCAAATGCCTTAGCTAAACATAGCTAAGTAAACCCCAGGGTACCTCGTAGGACCCCTTTGTCATCATGCAAAGCAAACTGTTAGCACATCGTCAAGAACATCATAATAATGCAAACCTTTGTACAGTATGTAATCGTATTTAGAACTCAAGTAGATTTAAATATTGTATTCGTGTGCATAATCATAAGAGATCTTTCGTTAAGGACATCGTCAAGAACATCATAATAATGCAAACCTTTGTACAGTATGTAATCGTATTTAGAACTCAAGTAGATTTAAATATTGTATTCGTGTGCATAATCATAAGAGATCTTTCGTTAAGGATTTTAGCATCCATTTAAGACTGAATTAACAAATACTTCTGTATCATATTTTTTTGAGAATTATGATGCGTCATGATTATTAATTATCCTAGTTAAGAAATTTAATTATTTTATATGTTCCGCATTAACAACTTCGATAATTATTTCTATTTTATATTTTTTTTAAATTTTAGTATTTTTTCGGGATGTTACATGTGGTATCAGAGCTCACGTTTGAACTCTAGGCCTGAAAAGGTCCAAGAACACGCAACAGAAAATTTATTTATAGTAGAAATCTTACTAATTAAAATTTAAACTATTTTTGTTACACATAAATTATTTTAAGTTACAGGTATGGAAGGATCAGCTGAACATTTAGAAGACAGATTTCAACTCAACAGTCATAGGACGGGACAACATTATGAAGAAGAAGTACATGGCGAATTAAATGTCAATTCATCATAATTATTACGAGCATTTCAAGAGTTAAAAGCAGAAATGATATCTGTAAAACAAGACAATGAGAAAATTCTGAAGGCACAAGAGGAACTTAATCAAGTACTGTTCAAACAATGCCCAACTGATGAACATAATAGAGAAATTGAGAACACCTCAAAGATTGAGGATTTACCTCATCGAGACAGGGGTAAGAAAATGAAAATTGATGATGTGAACATCATTTCAACATCATCAGAAACTGCCCATGAAAAACGCGAAAATAAACGAGATTATTCAAGTGATAGCAGCGAAGGAGACTACAAACCCAAAAGAAAGAGTCACAAACAGTATGAACAGATTTCTAGGGAGTTCAAGAAAATCAAACCCCCAACGTTCAATGGTGAAACTGAGAAAGGAGAGACAGATGAAGCATGGCTGTCCGGCATGAAAAAGTATTTTCAGATCTACGATTATTCAGAATCCTTAAAGGCAAAAATGACAATTTATAATCTAACCAGGAAGGCAGATATTTGGTGGCAAGACATCAAAAGAGTAAAGAGCATAAAGGACAGATATGTGAGTTAGAGTACTTTTAAAAGATACTTCAAAAACAAGTTCTTATCTAAACAGTATTATGAAGAAAAATCTAAGGAATTCTATGATTTAAAGCTGGGAACAATGAACATGAATGAGCTGAACAACAAGTTTCTAAATTTGATAAGATATGTACCATACCTGGTGGAAGAAAAACCAAAGATTCAAAGATACCTGAGTTGTCTACCCTTCAACATCAAGGACATAATAGAGTATGATAACCCAAAGACATTAGAAGAAGCCATGAGGAAAGCAACATTTTTCTTTGATCAGAATAGGAAAAGAGAAGGAGTATCTAACTGGAAAAATCATAAACCCAGTAACTTTGAGCTGAAAAAGAAAAATTTCAGGTTTAGTGGAAATTCTGGTTTCCAAAAGAAAAAATTTCAGAATCAAAATTTTCAAAGAAACAGTCCCAAAAATAATCAGCAACAGAAATTTACAGTTCCTTGAAATACTCCCAATATTACCAGAACCAATGATCAGAAGGCACCTATAAAATGTGTTGAGTGTCAAGGTCCTCATTATGCTTCAGAATGTCCCCTTAGGAAGCAGGAAGCCAACAACATTCACTCCATACTAGCTGAAGCTACTGTGGGAGACTTGGCGAGGGAGATGCCCATAATTAATGCAGCATTAGACAACCGACAAGCAGATCATCAAGTCTCAATGGTAGAGATTGAAGGTATGCTACAAAACCATCCAGTTTCTATTTTGATTGATTCAGGCGCTAGCCTGAGTTATATATCACCATATATAGTGGAAACTTTTAAGTTGAAAACATAAAAATTCAATAAATCCTGGTTAGTTAGACTAGCAACAGAGACAAAAAGAAAAGTATATGATTTTGTTGAAAACTGTGTTTTATCTATGAATCAGTTAAAAACACAGACCAAGTTAAATGTTTTACCTTTAGGATCATATGACATTTTAATTGGAATGGACTGGTTAGAAGCCCATCATGTCATTCTGAATTGCTATGAGAAAAGTTTCACTTGTTTAAATGATGAAAGGGAAACAGTAGAAGTAAAAGGTATTCCAAGAAGAACATCCCTTAGACAGATTTCAGCTATGCGAGTAAAGAGAGCAGTTAGGAAAGGATGTCAAATGTTTGCAGTAAATGTAGTGAATGATGAGTTTTTTTCTAAAGCGGAAAAACTGAAACTAGAAGATATACCTGTCCTAAAAGATTTTAAAGATGTTTTTCCTGAAGAGATTTTGGGATTACCTCCTAAAAGAGATCTATATTTTACCATTGAGTTAATACCGAGAGCAGTGCCGAATTCTAAAGCTCCATATAGGATGACTATACTGGAATTAAATGAGTTGAAATCACACTTGAAGGAATTGATTGATAAAAACTATATAAGACCCAGTGCATCTCCTTGGGGAGCACCTGTTATATTTGTTAAGAAGAAAGATGGCAACCTAAGGCTTTGTATAGATTATCGCCAGCTGAATAAGATGACAATCAAGAATCGATATCCGTTTCCCCGCATAGACGATCTATTTGATCAGCTGCGTGGAGCAACGATATTTTCAAAGATTGATTTAAGGTCAGGATATCATCAAGTGCGCGTGAAGGATGATGATATTTTCAAAACATCCTTTAGAACTTGATATGGACATTATGAGTTCGTAGTCATGCTATTTGGATTGACTAATGCTCCGGCTGTATTCATGTGTTTAATGAACAATATTCTGCACAAATATTTGGATAAGTTTGCTATTGTGTTCATAGACGACATTTTAGTGTATTCTAAAAGCAAAGAAGAGCATGACGAACATTTAAGTATTATCTTACAAGTTTTGAGAGATCATCAACTGTATGCTAAGTTTAGTAAGTGTGACTTTCACAAGGACAAAATTCAGTATTTAGGACACATAATTTCTAAGGAAGGAATCTTGGTTGACCCCGACAAGATAAAATCCATTAATGATTGGCCAGTTCCTAAGGATGTGTTGGATGTACGATCATTTATGGGAATTACTGGATATTACAGAAAATTTATAGAGGGTTTTTCAAAAATTGCAAACCCCATAACCTCCTTACAGAAGAAAGGGAAGAAATTTGTGTGGGATCAGAAATGTTCAGATAGTTTTAAGAAGTTAAAGGAGTTACTAACTACAACGCCTATTCTGAGGATTGCAGATCCTAATAAGGATTTTAAAGTTTGCACAGATGCATGTAATGATGGACTCAGTGGAGTCCTAACACAAAAAGGCCATGTTGTTGCATACAAATCTAGAAAGCTGAAAATACATGAGAAGAACTACTCTACTTATGATTTAGAGTTATTAGCAGTAATTCACGCTTTAAAAATATGGCGTCACCACCTTATTGGCAGAAAATTTATCTTGTTGACAGATAACATGGGTCTGAAATATTTATTAGATCAGACAAATTTGAACGTTAGACAAGCTAGATGGTTAACTTTTCTAAGTGAATATGATTTCGAAATTCAGCATATTAAAGGGAAAGAGAACAAGGTTGCTGATGCATTAAGTCGCAAAGCAAAATTGAATTTTATTTCAGCCATCAGTACTTACTCAACATATTTAGAAAATCAGATCCTTGAAAGGAGTGAAACGGATGAAGAATACAGAAAATTACAAGAAAAGACAGCAAATGACAATTCTGAAATTCTAAGGCAGATTACAGTTTAAAGGAAAATGGGCTATTATTATACAAAAACAGATTGTATGTACCCAACATACCAGAAGTAAAGATTCTGATTTTAAATGAGATGCACAAAAGCCATTACTCTGGTCATCCAGGTTATTAGAAAACTCTCACTATGCTACAGAAAGAGTACTATTGGCTCAAAATGAAAGATGAAGTAGCAGAGTACATAGCTAAGTGTTTGGACTGTCAAAAAGTGAAGGTTGAACATCAACATCCGGCTAGACTGTTGTAGCCATTGCCTATACCTAGCTGTAAATGGGAAGTGATAAGCATAGAATTTATTACTGGTCTACCCAAAAATTAGAAACAAAATGACTCTATCATGGTGTTAGTGGATAAACTCAGCAAGGCAACACACTTTATACTTGTGAAGACTACTCATAAGGCTCCAGACATTGCATAAATCTTCATGAAGCAGATTTTTCGATTACATGGTATACCGAAAGTGATAATTTCAGACCGTGACTCTAAGTTTACTGGAAACTTTTGGAGGTCTTTGTTTAAAGGGTTGAATACAACCTTAAAGTTCAGTATATCATTTCATCCACAAACAGATGGACAGATAGAAAGAGTGAATCAAGTATTGGAAGACTTGCTGAGGATGTATGTTAAGGATTAGCCTGGTAAGTGGGAAGACTACTTGCATTTAGTACAATTTGCATATAATAACCATTATCATGCATCAGCCAGACTTAGCCCTTTTGAAATTCTTTATGGTAGGAAATGTGATACATATGTTTCTTGGAATGATCCATTAAGTAGAGTTATTTCAGGACCTGAATTGTTGCAGGAATTAGAACTAATTGTGAAATAGGTACAAAGAAATCTTAAAGCTGCCCAAGATTGGCAAAAGAGTCAAGCAGATCTTAGAAGGACTCATAAAGAGTTCCAGGTTGGTGAACATGTTTGTCTTAAGGTAAGACCGAAAAAGAGTTCATTGAAATTGGGAAGCTATTCCAAGTTAGCACCCAGGTATTGTGGTCCTTTCGAAATATTGTCAAGGGTTGGACCAGTGGCATACCAACTGGCTTTGCCACCAAATTTAAAGAAACATAATGTTTTTCATATATCATTTTTAAAGAAGTATGTACACGATGCTACTCATGTTGTAAATTGGAATGATGTACAGGTGAGACAAGACAACGATTTTCAGGTGGAACCAGACTGTATCCTCGAAAGGAGGGAAAATCTACTCTGGAATCGCACCATTGGGCAGGTAAAGGTGCAATAGAAACACCTTAGCACATAAGAGGCAACTTGGGAGTTGGAGAGTAGTATGCGGGTAGCATATCCAACTATGTTTCAGGAACACTGAGAGAGTGATTAAACAACATTGAGGATGATGTTGAGACTTAAGGGGGGGTGTATGTCACCTACCCAAATTTTGAGAATATTATTTTATTTGCAAAATGCTTTATGTTAAATTTTAATTACAAAGTTTTGTAATTATGACCAAGTTTGGTTAAGGATGATTGTAATTACTGATTATTATTATTTAATAAATTAAAATAGAAGACAAACACCCAAGGGAACTGTTAAATGAGTGTTCACTGACCCACTAGGAGGAATGGAAGCTGTTAGAAGGCATGGGACAGATGGCAGCATTTGTATTCCACCACTAGCTGTTGGTTATGGGATAACTACCCCTAAATTTGTGGCATTATCCCCCAGGTGGGTGGAAGAGAGTAGGCAGCTCATTAATGACCAGTTAACCACTAAAAGGCCTAGGCAGCCTAGATAAGGCAATTCGAATTGGGCAGGCGGCCCTTACAATATTTTTTGCAGAAATATTCCTCAAGTGCATCAAGTGATCACTGAGAGATTCAAATAGGGAGGCTATGTGAGAGTGCAACCGTGAGTCTGCTAATTATACTGAGAAGGCAAACTAGAGGTGCTGGTGCAGGTTTCTTTGACTACTGAGTCTGCATGACTGATAATCTACATTGCTACTGAAAATTGAAGGACCTAAAGCTTCTATAGAATCTTCCTCCTGGTGGTTTAGTGAACAGGCTCGGGGGTCCTAAGGCAAGTAACTTGGCTGTATTCATGAATAGGTTGGGTGGAACAAGTTCCTTGGGTTGTTTGTTTCTCCTACAGTCAACCAGGTTTGACTGTTTCTACCTTTTGTTTACAGTTAAATGTTTCTGTATAATAGAATGATTAATTTCAGTCATATAGAAGAAACTGTTTTATTTTATGATCTAAGTATAATTCTGAATGAAAAAACTTTATGAAATGATTGAATCGATAACCATCTCTATATTTTTCCCCATGCTGTTTTCTGCATCGTACTCCAGTATAGAGAAGTAAATTAAGAAAGATGAGTGATAGGCAGAATGCCATTGATTGAAAAGATGAATACAGTAGTGCGCTTGTTAAACTCTATCATATGTTTTAAAACGTAGGAAATAGTACATTCTAAATATAAACAGATGTATAGTATTCATCCCCTAATTCTTAAATAAAAACACATTTTATTTCTGCATAGATTTATACTTTTCTTTTCAACCCTATTTATTTCAGATAAAGTAATCACATGCATTTCAATCTCATAAATTTCATATTTTTAAAGTAATTATTTTCTAAGAATTATAGCAGCTGCAAAAACAATGTTCTGTATAGATTTGATATAAATATACACATATTATTTATTTACTAACTATCACTTTTGATTTCATTTATTAAGTATCTGCACAATAGTATCAAAGCCCTAAGTTATCACAAAACTTAGAATCTTAGTGTTTATTTGATTATACAGTTCATAACCTCTTCTCAAGCCATTTATGGCAAACCTTAGACATTTATTTATGAAGATTATAGTAGACCTGTTATCTAAACCCTAGACAATATTTCGTTATCAGACTATTTTATTTCATGTCGAGACTACCAGTAAGACAATTTTATCACTTAGCAGAAGATACGATTTTAATATCAATATCTAACATTTAGTTTATAACCCCATCTAGAGATATTTTCAGTATCGAAACCTTTTTCATGCACAAGTTTAAGACCCAGTTCTCGGGATTGAAACCTCAGTACTTGTTTAGTTGCCAGCGAAACCTGCAGGGTAGGACTTTATTCATTGAATCAAAACCAAAACCTTGTGGCATTTACCATTTCAAAACATACGAAGTATAGGTCCACCTACCAACAAACAAGTAACTATCTACTCTCGACGTGAGATAGTTTTTGTTATTTAGCTTTCATTATTCGACTCAAATCAACAGTTATACAAACAATCTCTTAAATATCTATTTTTAAGAAGGTTGTAACATTTCAATGTAAAAGAACCAGTAGTACAGAAGCAAGTGAACCTGCGACTCTATTACGACATGCCCATCAACATAAACAAAAAATGACTGAGTTTATATTATTTCCATTTAAAATTTCCAAAACATATAGGGTGTTTTCCCTTAAACAACCAATGGCGTAAAAACCAACTCGAAGTCAGTTTCAACGCTATAGTAAAACATTACTGAGCCGAGCATCAGATAAAAGACTGAGGATTAACCTCTTTACAGTATGGTAACAAAGCAAAACATCAAACTCGGCCATCACTCCAAATAGGTCGTATTCCTTTTCCAACTCTCATCATTCGGTAATCATCAACAAACCATGTCAAAGGCACCTACGAGGTTTCAAGAACCACCGAGGCTTACCAGGAAGGAGTTGCAGCGTCCGCATGCCGAGTGCTTGATCATAGGAAATCCTCCTTCAAGATATCACTTGCCAGTTACATTTAAAAGGGTTAAACAAAGGAAATACAAGCATCGTTACAATTTATAACGCTACTGCCTTTATCATTGAAAATCTTACCCTGGCAACGCAGCACCTAGAGTTTAACACCTCGCACCATCTGGACGACGCAGTCTCAGCACTTGTAACAAATTCAAGCTTGAAACCAAGAACAAATCTTATGACAGGAAGGACCTCACTCTTTTACACTGACAGAAAAACCTCACTAACTCTTGAAATTGCTGAATCGTGGCTCCTTGTCACCAAGAACTTGAGCCTGTAACGTTTAAAATCTCATTCACAGGTCTTTGGATCGAAACTGAGGAAGGAGTCCTCCTACCCTTCTAACTCAAAACCGTACATTGCAGTGAAGCTATCGGCCCTTCTACTCTAACAACTTGAAATGAAGACCCGAAAACAACTCGGTGTGATTTACCAACGAAACACTAGGTTTTCTTCCAAACCCTAGATCTTGAATAGATCAATGGTGGATTAGCTACCAGACAGGCACGTTGAGACAGGAGAGTTGATTTGCAATCAATACACATTGATTGTAGCATCTATTGAGACGCCAAATCATCAAGACCAAAGACTATTACTTAGCACTGCTCAGCATCGGTTAGTGCAATGTTGAGAACTCAGGTACGTGAAGATCTTCCACCTAAGCCTCCACTCCACTTAGTAGGTGAAGGATATTAATGCTGAGACCAGAAATCGATAAATTGGGAGCATGCCAAGTACCGAGTTTAATAACCCTGTCACGATCAACATTATTACTAATGGTCAGTTTCATTGTTCGTATTTCTTAATAGTCCCTAAGGTTCAATTTTATGCATCGTGATAATAGTATTATATGACAATGTATAGTATGAAATTGCAAAGTTATAAACTTTCATCTCCATAGCATATGTGTAGTCGTATAGGGTTAAGTTCATATATATTCATGTGTTAGCCATGTATAAGGGAGACCATAGATATAGTTTAGAATTTGATTTATGCATGATGATAATGTAGTTATAGCATAACATCATATTCATAATATATTTCACACAGTAGCTATGTATTGAAATCAATTGATAAGAGTAAGACTAGATGTATAGTTAGCATGATCAATATATGTTAATTTATAGCATTAGTACTTTAACCACAATATATTTTCATATATGGTTAATCGAATGATAATTGTGAGACTTTAGAATATTTTAAGTTCGGTAGATACATAATGCATTGATAATTCAATAGTATAGACATTATTTCTATAAGCTTTCAAATAGAGTTACATATGGGTATTGGTATCAACACGTGATGTAAAGGCAATAGTAATTTTAGGGTGACTTCTCCTAGATAATCAAAATAAAATTATATTAGTTTTTTTGACGACGTGATTTTATATTACAGAAGAGTTTGAAAGCCAGCATGTAAACTAGAATTAGAACCGAAATATCCATACCTCCAGTAACTTGTTTCGCAAGGAAGTACTTAGCATTTTAATTGACGATGAATTGAAAGACACATGTACTCTTAACACATGTTGTCATAGAAATTCTTACCTGCTGTTTGCACATATAAATAGGATTCAAATGCCTTAGCTAAACGTAGCCAAGTAAACCCCAGGGTACCTCGTAAGACCCCTTCGTCATCACACAAAGCAAACTGTCAGCACATTGTCAAGAACATCATAATAATGCAAACCTTTGTATAGTATATAATCACATTTAGAACTCAAGCAAATTTAAAAATTGTATTCGTGTGCATAATCATAAGAGATCTTTCGTTAAGGAGTTTAGCATCCATTTAAGACTGAATTAGCAAATACTTCTATATCATATTTTTTATAGAATTATGACGTGTCATGATTATTAATTATCCTAGTTAAGAAATTTAATTATTTTATATGTTCCACATTAACAACTTCGATAATTATTGGTATTTTAAAAAAAAATTAAGTTTTGGTATTTTTCGGGATGTTATAGACATATATGGAAAAAAGTTGTATAGCTATGTCGAGGATGAATAGCAATAATAAAAAAAAAAAGAAAAAAAGAAAAAAAATCATGCCACATTCAGCCCTGCATGCAGCTTAAGGCAGTACCCAAGGGAACTACCACAACCACGTCAAAGCCATGCACATGCTACATACAATTCAGATTATACTACGCCCTATGGAAAGACGGAGGAGACCAAAAAAGGTCTCAGACATATGTCCACCTAGACAACACTCCTATGCTTACAATTTACCCCATAGAAAGCAACAAACCATGCAATGGCTCAAGAATTGCATAACAACAAAAAAAAATTTCTATCAACCCTCCAGGGTTGTTGCTCTGTCAAATCCAATACCATAAAGTCAAGTTGTTGAGGCTGAAACAGGGGAAGATTCCACTCCATTTCGAGTGACACCACATCAATGAAAGAAATCCATAAATCAAGTATTCAATTCCAAGTGCATCGGTATCAAAAAATAATTACCATCAACATCGGCGTTTGCAAACTATTTGTGGTGGAGTGGGTAAACCACTTAGTATCCTCCTTCAAAAGAATTGGCTCTAACAAATGGCTGGGTAAACCACTTATTATCCTCCTCTGGAAGACTGGTTGTGAGCCTTTTGCAACGTTTTTGTACATAGGATGAATACAAGAAACTAGAGACTGAATTATTATGTATGCAAATGATGAGTTGAAGATGTTGCAAGATGAGGAGGGTTGCAAATCCTCGAACAGGTCGTGGAAGGAGTTTTGCTAAAAGTTAAAATAGTCCTGTAATTTTGTTGTAAATATGAACACATTCAAACTGTACATGGTAGTACTTGCTATCCAGTTTTCTTAGGTTGGATTTAATATAGTTTCAAAGGCCATCCTTAGCAATGGCATGAGCCACTTTGTCTTTGTGGTTTACAGGCATCTAATTGCTACAACTTTCTTAAGTCCTCTAGCTTATTTTATTGAAAGGTAATTACCATAATCACCTCACAATATTGAAGTCCCTGATGAATCGAGTATGTCAAAGAAACTATAGGATCATTTTCCATCTATAATTGCAATCCGATCTTTTTGGTTATTATCATTTTCAAGGAAACGAGCGACCACCTCTAACATTTTGCATCTTCTATAGGATTTTCATTCTTGATTTATGCAGTTAAGTTGATGATTTTAATTTTTGATAGAATTTGCTGTTAGAATTATGATAATTTCATTCAAAATATTATCTAGGATCCTACTAAGAGAATAACATGCACAACATAACAATCATAGACACAAGAGACACAATGTTTCCTCGGGGAAAACCAAGAAGGTGAAAAACCCTGCAACTTCCTCAAAGATAGAATGAGCACCAATACAAAGATCACAAATATAAAACCCCAAAAGATAGATGTCTTCAGCAACTACTCCTCCTCCACTTGTACGCACTCCTCTCTCTCAACTATGCGAGTTGGATGAGTGAGTGAATGAATAGAATGAGAGAGTCACACTCTCTATTTATACTTTAACTTAACTTGCCTTTTACCCTAACTGGGACAACTTCCTAAGGGAGTCTAATAACCCTTCCACTTAACTCATACAGGGCCGACCCCACCAAGGTGGTCTAATAACCCATCAAATATAATTTATGACACTTACAATATAACTTGCGACACTTGCAAATACAAACGACGACACTTCCAATCGGAGGAATAATACATCTCTGTTGGGGATACAATAAAGTACACATGCAATACATACAATATACAAGTGAATATATTCCGAAGTTACAAATACATCAACACTCCCTCTTAACTAGGAAGGTATTCTCTTGACACAGGTCATCAATACATATAGGCACAAGTCTTCAATACTGGAGCTAGATCATCGTCACTGGATCAGGAAGCATTATCGTCACTGTTGCCGTACTCGTCATCTCGATGACTGGTGCTATCTCTCAATTCTTCTCATCATAGGAAGTTCTACAGAGCCAACCCTTTTTCATGCTAGATGTAGGCCTAGCCTCCATGTAGGTCTTCATCATCTCTATGAGTGGACCATTCGGTGGAATCTTAGGACTGATTATGTGCATCTGCTAAACCTCGAAAGAGCATCTCAAAACTGATTACGAGCTTACTGCTCAACCTATAAGATCTCCCAAGAATGATTACATGTGACCAAGCAAAACCTCGAAAGAGAATCCTAGGACTGTTTACGAGCTTCCTGCTCAACCTATAAGATCTCCCAGGATTGAATTACATGCTACCAAGCAAAACCTCGAAAGAGCATCCCAGGACTGATTATGAGCTTCCTGCTCAACCTATATGTAACATCCCAAAAAATACCAAAATTTAAAAACTTTTAAAATAACAATAATTATCGAAGTTGTTGATGCGGAACTTATAAAATAATTAAATTTCTTAATTAGGATAATTAATAACGACGACGCATCATAATTATCAAATATAAGTGATGTAACTGTATTGCTATTTCAGATTTAAATGGATGCTAATCTCCTTAACGAAAGATCTTTTTATGATTATGCACAAGAATATAATTTACAAATCTGCTTAAGTTCTACATGCGATTACATGCTATTCTTCGTTTGGTATTATTATGATGTTCTTGATGATGTGCTGACAGTTTGTTTGTATGATGACGAAGGGGTCCTACGAGGTACCCTGGAATTTACTTAGCTACGTTTACTTAAGGCATTTGAATCCTGTTTCCATGTGCAGACATCAGGTAAGAATTTCTAAGACAACATGTGTTAAGAGTACATGTGTCTTTCAATTCATCGTTAATGTAAAATTAGAATGCTAAGTACTTCCTTGCAAAACAAGTCACTAGAGGTACGGATACTTGGTTCTAAATCTAGCTTATGTGTTGACTTACAAATTCTTCAGTGTTATAAATTCACATCATCCATTTGTTTTTGTAATACTATGTTTATTATCATATGAATATCGTCATTAATATCAAAGCGGCGATACCAATGTCCTTTGGTAATCCTATTAGAAAGCTTGTAGAAAATAGTGTTTGTACTATTGAACTATCATTATATTTTGCGTCTACAGAACTTAGACTATTTTAAGTCCTGAATTTATCATTTGGATACACAGTTAATAAATGTAAAGTATAGTGACTAGTACTTGTGCTATGAACTTAGCTTTAGAGTGTATCTCGTCACCAATTAATCTATACCTATGGTAATACATTGATCAATAGTCTTTGCACTACATGGCTAACATATGAAATATATTGAGAATATGGTGTTCTTTATAATTTGCATGTGAACTATACTTATAGTCCTACTCTTCTCATTTGATTCAAAAATAACGTTAATATGTGAACCATATAATGTACATAGTGTCTATGCTAACATTGTGCATAAATAGAATCCTAACTATGTCTATGGTCTCCATTTAATAATTTATATGGCTAATATAGGAACATATAAACTTTATCCTATATGACCGTACATGAACCATAGAAATGAAATGTAACTGTTATAATGTAATTATGCGTTCACATAAAACATTAGCATATAGTATCATTGTTATGATGTATGAAACAATTCTTTGAACTATATAAAATGTGCACTAAAATTGCAATCATGGTTCAAATATCAACGTGCTTAACTGGAAGCTATCCACCGTTGATCTCTACAAGATCTGGGGCTGAGAATGAAACCCTATTCTCGTGTTGGTAAGTAGTGAAAGTTGTTTTCTGGCATTCATTGTTGCGTTTTAGTGCTAAGGTTGCAGAGCCGACCGTTTGCTGCAATGTAGGGTTTAGTGTTTGTGGAGAGGAGGACTCTTTCCTCGGTTTCGAACCTTGGACCTGTGAGGGATATTTTTAATAGTTGTAGGCTCAAAGTCTTGTGCCATAGCACTACGATACAACATGGAAGTTGTGTGTGGTTTTTCTGTTAGTTGTTGAATTCATAGTTCAAACTGGGGTTCGATCCTCCAGTTGATGAAATGGTCTCCTGTGTTTAGCTTCGTGGTTGCTGTCAAATGCCAACAAGCTTCGTCATTTTTACTGGTGTGGTGTGCCAAAGTTCAGGGCTTCGTTTCTAATGGTAAGTGCTCACGATAATGAAATAATACTGTGTTGCTTGCTTTTATTCTTACATTTTCTTATTTTAACCTCTCCGAATTGTAAACTTTGCAGGTACCCACTTCGTAGGACGATTCCTGTGCATAAGATTGGATAATGGAAATGTTGGTACTGCTTCTTGGTAAGCTCCGGTGGTTCTCGAAACCTCGTAGGTTCCTTTGGCATGGTTTTGGTGGTGATTACTGTGTGCCGAGAGTTGGAACTATTCGACTTTGTTTCGGTGATGGCCGAGTGTTAAGTTTAAAGTCTTAATTTGATAAATGTTGTATAGAGGATAACCTTCAGTCATTTAAGTTGCTATTCGGCTCTTTGATGCCTGGATGCGTCGTTTGATAAGAACTTCACACTCGTGTTTGTGCTGCTAAATGTTAAGGGTAAAACCCTGTGTAGTTTGTGGATCTTGACCTCGTTTTAATATTTTGGTTGATAGGGGTAAACCCTGTGTAGTTTGTGGATCTTGACCTCGTTTTAATATTTTGGTTGATAGGGGTAAACCCTGTGTACTGTTGGGAACCTTGATAGGTCCGTAATGTAACTTTGTATAATTTTTTAATGGTAAACCCAGAACCGAGGGTTCTCTTGCACTTATAAACAATGGCTCGTTTTTGCAATGGAGAGTTGTGTTTTTAAAGTAATGGTTGAGAAACTGTGTAAACAATTGTTAAGGTGGTGCCAAACAACAATGGTTGTCTGTAGATAGTTGTTTCCTGTATTTCGTCATCGTTGTTGATAATTATGTTTTGTAAATGTGATGAGATAAAGTTCGGCTGTCAAGTGTTTTTGGAATGTCTATGCCACAGTGTTCTATTTTGTTTCACGAATGAAACCCTTCCTGTAGCTTTCGCTGGCAACCTTATTTGTACTAAGCTTTTTGTACCCGATATTGGGCCTTAACCTATGTATCAGATGGTTTCGATACTGTGTATGTGTTCATGCTAGGGTTGTGAGCTATCGTTAGACATTGACTGAATCGTGCTTTCTGCTAAGTGATGCTTACTGTCTTGTGGCAGTCTCGATATGTTTAAAAGATAGTATGATTATATAAAATGTTAGTTAGGGTTTGTAAAACTATAACTGTTATAATCTCATAAAGTAAATGTCTAAAGTTTGTCATGAATGGCTTGAGAAGAAGTTTATGAACTGTGTTTCAAATAAACATTTAGAGTCTAGGTTCTGTGATAACATAGGGTTTTTGATACTACTGTGCAGGTATTTGTATTTCATAAATGGAATCAAATGTGATAGTTTGTAATAAATAAAATGTGTGTACTTATCACAATCCTATACATAACATAATGTTTTGGCAATTGCTATATTTCTTAGAATATAAATACTTGAAAAATATGAAATTTATGATATTGAAAAGCATGCGACTGCTATCTAAAATAGATAGGATTGAAAAGAAAAGTATAAATCTGTGCAGAAATAAAATGTGTTTTTATTCAAGAATTAGATGAATGCTATGCAACTGTTTTATACTATACTATAATATTTCCTGCGTTTAAACATATGACAGAATTTGACAAGAACACTATTGTCTTCATCTTTTCAATCATTGGCATTTTTCCTATCTCTCATCTTTCTTAATTTACTTCTCTATACTAGAGTACGATGCAGAAAACAGCATGGGGAAAATATAGAGATGATTATTGATTCAATAATTTCATAAAGCTTTTTCATTCAGATTCATACTTAGATCAGAAAATAAAATAGATTCTGCTATAAGACTGTAATTAATAATTATATTATGTAGAAACATTTAACTGTAAACCAAAGTAAGAACAGTAAAACCTGGTTGACTATAGGAGAAACAAACAACCCAAGGAACCTATTCCACCTAACCTATTCCTGAAGACAACCAAGTTATTTGCCTTAGGACCCCCAAGCCTGTTCACTAAACCACCAGGAGGAAGATTTTGTAGAAGCCTTAGTACATCAACTTGTAGTAGAATATAGATTTTCCAGTCATAAAGACTCAGCAGTCAAAGAGACCTGCACCAGCACCTCTGGTTTTCCTTCTCAGTATATCAAGTAGACTCATAGTTGCACTCTCACATAACTTCCCTATTCGAATCTCTCAGTGATCACCTGATGCACTTGAGGAATATGTCTGCAGAAAATATTGTGAGGGGCTGCCTGCCCAATTCGAATTGCCTTATCTAGGATGCCTAGGCCTTTTAGTGGTTAACTGGTCATTAATGAGCTGCCTACTCTCTTCCACCCACTTGAGGGATAATGCCACAAATTTAGGGGTAGTTGTCCCATAACCAACAGCTAGTGGTGGAGTGCAAATGCTGCCATCTGTCCCATGCCTTCTAACAACTTCCATTCCTCCTAGTGGGTCAGTGAACACTCATTTAACAGTTCCCTTGGGTGTCTGTCTCCTATTTTAATTTATTAAATAATAATAATTAGTAATTGCAATCATCCTTGACCAAAATTGGTCATAATTACAAAACTTTGTAATTATAATTTAACATAAAGTATTTTGCAAATAAAACAATATTCTCAAAATTTGGGTAGGTGACACTATAGGATCTCCCAGGGCTAAATTACATGCTATTAGGAAAAACCTCGAAAGAGAATCCTAGGACTGATTAAGAGCTTCTTGCTCAACCTATAGGATCTCCCAGGACTGAATTATATGCCTCTGCAAAACCTGCAACATATCCACGGCCTCGGAGTATCATCCGGATACTCATGATCATACTGATCATCCTTGTACTGAGCATCATACGGACGCTCATGATCATCCTGATCATCATCATGCAGAACATCATACAGATGTTCATAGCGGAGCATCGTCCGGATGCTCATCACACAACACTTACATCCATAGCCATGGGAAGGACTCTCCTACCACCATGCTAGGAATGGATCCAGCATCTGTGTCCTGTCACTTCCTCCTGGAAATATCTTCAATATGAAGAACACCAATACTATCTCCAAATTACTCAAACTTCACCCTGGGTAGTGGCTTGGTCAACACATCTGCTATCTGCTCGTTTGTCGCAACATACAAGAGCTTCTCTACTCCTCTCTGCACCATATCCCTGATATAGTGATACTTGATCTCGATGTGCTTCGACTTGTCATGGAACACCGAGTTCTCAGACAAATTCACACAACTCTGGTTGTCACAGAAGATACAAGTAGCATCCAACTGGTGATCAAACAAATCAGACAGTAACTTCCTTAGCCAAACTATCTCACAACTAGTCGAACAAGATGCGTCATACTTTGCTTCGATTGTACTCAGTGCTACGCAAGATTTCTTCCTACTAAACCAAGAGATCACACCTGATCCCATACTGAAGTAGCACCCCGAAGTGCTCTTCCTATCTGCAACACTGCCTGCCCAATATGAATCAACATAACCCTCCAGGTTAACCTTTTGATTCGCATCATACTTGAGCTCATAATCAACCGTACCCTTCAGGTACCTCAGAATATGCTTTACATCAATCAAGTGAAAATGTCTAGGATCCGTCAGGAACTAGCTCAAAGTGTTCACAACAAAGAAAATATCTAGTCTCGTGTTTGTTAGGTACATCAAGGACCCAATCATCTGACTATACATCGTGGCATCAACCGAATCTGATGAAGCATCACTCAATAGCTTTAGGTTCGATGCCATAGGTGTGGCCATGGCCTTGCAGTCCATCATGCCGAACTGCTTCAGGATCTTTACTGCATACTTTCGTTGTCCAAGGAATATTCCATCTGCACTCTGCCACACCTCCATACCTAGAAAGTAATGCATCATACCCAAGTCCTTCATCTCGAACTCGGCAGCAAGCTTCCTCTTCGTATAAACAATCAACCCATTCTCACCTGTCACAAACAGGTCATCTATATATAGTAGGAGTATCACTGGATTGCCTTCCTCAACCTTGTAGTAAAGGTTGGAATCCACTTTAATCTTGGTAAAGCCCAAACTAGTCAGGAAGCTGTCAATCCTGCCATACCATGTCCTGGGTGCTTTTTTCAAACCGTACAAGGATTTCTTTAATTTGCACACATGTGACTCCCTGTCATGTGTCTCAAAACCGAGTGGCTGCTCCGCATACACTTCCTCTTTGACTACACCATTCAAGAAAGTTGTCTTGACATCCATCTGGTATATCTTCCACTTCATCACTGCAGCCAGAGAAAGTACTGTTCTAATGGAAGTGTATCTGGCTACATGTTCAAAGGTTTCCTCATTATCTATACCTTCTTTCTAGGAGAAGCCATGAGCCACAAACCTTTCCTTGTATTTCTCTATGCTACCATCTACAGCATGCTTGATCTTCTAAATCCACTTGGAAGTCACAACAGAATTTCCTTTTGGTCGTGGTACCACATCCCAAACATCATTCTTCATGATTGACTGGTATTCTTCGACCATGGCATCCTTCCATTCTTTCTTTTTTGTCGCTTCTTCATAATTGGAAGGTTCTTTGTTCATTATGTCACATAGTAAGGCAACATAGCTAGTGTGTGACCTTGTCCTTTTTCTTTCTTTGTGTTCCACCTCTAGAATGCCATACCTGTATGCATCTTGGATGAGCTCTCTTGCCCATGTTGGTTTCCTCTCATGAGAGTTCTTCTCACAAGGTGGATCTACAAGCTCTTGTGGATCTTCTATTTCACGATCCTCTTTTGGAATTGCTTTGTTCATGGTGGTATCTTGTATTCTAGGTGCTCTTGGTTCTTCATTTTCTTCAATAGGTGGTTTCCTAGATTTGATGTATGCTAAGTATTCATCAAAAGTCGCATCCCTATTGATTTCAATCTTCTTGAACCTTGAAAAGTAGATTCTGTATGCTTTCGAATTCTCACTGTAACCCACTAATATACCCTTCTTTCCTGAAGGATCTAGCTTTGTCCTCTTTTCTCTTGGAACATGTGTATATACTGGACAACCAAATATCCTGAGATGGCTAAATTCTGGTTTCTTATCGGAGAAAGCTTCTTCTGGTGTCTTGTTGTCAAGTATCCTATGTGGTGTTCTGTTCTGTACATATACAACTGTCCTTGCTGCTTCTTCCCATAAATGCATAGGAATATCTTGGTCATGAAGCATTGCCCGTGCTGCTTCCATGATAGTTCTATTCTTCCTTTCTGCAACTCCATTTTGTTGTGGATTGTAAGGAGTGGTCAACTCCCTTTTAATCCACGAATCACTGCATAGCTTCTTGAAGTCTGCCGAAGCGAATTCTCAGCCATTGTCAGATCTAAAGGTCTTGATCTTCTTTTCAGTGTGGTTTTCTATCAAGGCTTTGAATTCCTTGAATTTGTTGAATACTTCATCTTTGTTCTTCAAGAAGTAAATCCAAGTCTTCCTAGAGAACTCATCAATGAAAGAAACATAATATACATACCCACTCATAGAACTGGATGACATTGGACTTCATACATCGTAGTGGATAATTTCCAAGATTCCTTTTTCCTTGCTTTCACTGCTTGGAAATGCCTTCTTTATGTTCTTTCCTTTTGCACATCCTTTGCAAACACCTTCATGCTTTGACTGGATTTCAGGAAGACCTTATACTGCTTTCCTTGCAATTCATAGTGCTCTATAGTGCACATGTGCAAGCCTTCTGTGCCAAAGTTCACTTGGCTCCATGGATTCTTGTACCATGGTTTGTTCATGTTGTCCCTTCAATTTGTACAATCCTCCCTCTTGCTCTCCAATTACTACTGCATCATCTATGGTCTTACCTTTTGGCCACATAAGTACTTGGCCATCTACAAATGAAACTCTCATCCCTTTTGCATCCAAAGATGATATGGAGAGAAGATTTTTCTTGAGTCCAGGTACATATAGAACATCTTTCATCTTTAAAGACTTCCCATAGTCTAACTTGTAGGAGGCTTCACCACTTCCTTTTATTGGGTATTGATAGTCATCCCCAAGTTTCACCTTATGAGGTGACTCATGTTCAGATAGGTCCATAAGATATTCTTTAAATTCCGTCATATGTTTGGAAGCCCCAATATCAATAAGCCAATCATTACACCCATGTGTAACAGTACCTGTGAGAATAGAGATTAGAACATATTCTTTGTCACTTGAAGAGTCTTCACTTTCTTCCTTAGTCTTCTTCCTGGGAGGTTCATCATCCTCAACAGCATGAGCATGATATCTCTTCTTGTTGTTGTTGAAGCCTTTTCTGTTCCTGGGACAGTCTGAGGCATAGTGTCCATTCTCATCACATGTGTAGCATCTAATGTGTGAGAGATATTTATTCTTTTGATGACGGTGAGAAGATTTCTTGTGATGAAGTTACTCCCTCTTGAACTTACTTCTCCTGGTGTGAGCTGTGAGAGCTTGGTCTTCACTTCCCATCTTTTCATCTCGGGCCACAAGTCTAGCTTCTTCTTGTGACCATTCCTCCCACAATCTACTGAAAGAAATCAATTTCCTTATTGCACAGATTCCTTGGATGAAGGAGTCCCATGACCTAGGTAGTCCATTCAAAGTGGTCATTACAATTTCTCCATTCTCCACCACTTCACCCGCAACTTCAAGTTGTTCTTTGATTTGAGAGATCCTAGTAAAGTAGGATTGGATGGTCTCCCCATTCTGGATCTTCACACTCTTCAATTGGTTTCGTAATGTCATCTTCTAATTTATATTCTTGCCTTCAAATAGCTTGGTCAAGGAATCAAACATCTCCCTGGGTGTCTTTAGAGAGGACACATGTGGTATGAGATGGTGTTTGATCGAATCTGCAATGATTCTCTTGGCCTTGACCAAGTTCTTCTTATGTAAGGCCTTAGCCTCATCTCCCTCTGGAACTTGAACCTCTTCACTTATGTATGTGTCCAATTCATTCTCTTCTAGGATTAACCCAATCCTATACTTCCATGCTTGAAAGTTATCAGCCCCTTCAAGCTTATATTCAAGCTTGGTGTGGTGAGACATATTAATGAGAAACTAAAATGGAAATACAAGATTTAGGTCTTACCACTTGATTTGCTAAATTTGGATCTGGAGCTGGCTAGGGTTTGTCAGAGAAACCCTAAAAATCCAAACTTGGAATTTCAAACTTCTGTCTAGAAAGGGAGATGCAATTGACTGAGGCAAGCAAGCTGGTGTGCTCAGATTTTGAAAACTCCAAAAATTGACCCCTCAAATTTGACCTGCGAATTTCGGATCTGCAGCTTCTGTCAAAATCTGGTTTTCTAGTCAAAAACCCGAACTAGGGTTTGATAGAGCCCGGGGTTTTTCAAAATCAAAAAGTTTGATATTGGTCTCTAAACTTCGATTTTCCTGAGGAGATCAATCCTATGCTAAGATAACTCCAAAATTCCACTTCTGTCAAAATCCCTAATTTCCTGCAGCAATGACATGCCAAAAACCGAAAGTGCTCAGAATCAAATTCTGTCTCGACAGAAAGATGCGCCTTCCTTAGGAGAGTCAACCTAACCTCCTGCCTTTGATTATCTGTGGAGAGAGACAAGAGAATTAAGAAGCCCTAGCTTCCGTAGCTGCACAGTGTCTTCTTCTTAGTCCCTCTCTAATACCATGTTAGAATTCTGATAATTTCATTCAAAATATTATCTAGGATCCTACTAAGAGAATAACATGCACAACATAACAATCATAGACACAAGAGACACAGTGTTTCCTCGGGGAAAACCAAGAAGGTGAAAAACCCCGCAACTTCCTCAGAGATAGAATGAACACTAATACAAAGATCACAAAGATCAAACCCCAAAAGATAGATGTCTTCAGTAGCTACTCCTCCTCCACTTGTGCGCACTCCTCTCTCTCAACTATGCGAGTTGGATGAGTGAGTGAATGAATAGAATGAGAGAGTTACACTCTCTATTTATACTTTAACTTAACTTGCCTTTTACCCTAACTGGGCCGACTTCCTAAGGGAGTCTAATAACCCTTCCACTTAACTCATACAGGGCCGACCCCACCAAGGTGGTCTAATAACCCATCAAATATAAGTTACGACACTTACAATATAACTTGCGACACTTGCAAATACAAATGACGACACTTCCAATCGGAGGAATAATACATCTCCGTCGGGGATACAATAAAGTACAAATGTAATACATATAATATACAAGTGAATATCTTCGAAGTTACAAATACATCAACATTTGCTACTATGATCAATTTTATGATGTCTATTTCAAGCTTGAAACAATTATTGCATACAACAATTACTATTGAAATTAAGCAGAAACTAGAATATTATGTATGCAACATGTGAAAATTATACTTTGACATCTTACTCACGGGTGCCAAGCTCTTGGAAGGTATTTGTTATTAACAACCCAGGCATCAACAGACTAGTAGCTCGCAGTGATGGCTGAGATTGCACCTGCAGACGAGTAGCTAACATAGGAAGCAACAGTAGTTCACACTGGAGTCCTGGACAACGACGTCTATTTGGGCCTATTAACTGGTAAACAATATTTTATCCTTTAAATGCAACATTTCAGGGCTTATTTACCTTGAAGAGTGAGGGGACGGCAAGCCTTATGCACCCAACAAAATCACCTTTAAGGCGAGCCTGTCAGGTATAATAGCCAACTCCATGCCATATGCCATCACCATATGCTATCCTCCCATATCCTCTTCCATGCCATGAGCATCCTCCATGTCATACATGTACATGATTTCCCGACATTCTGAACCAACGTACTGACTGGAACGACTTCCCTTCTGCTCTTTACTTGTTGTAGATCTGCACAACGCAAACATCAATCAATTTAATAAAGACAATGTTTGCAACTATCATGAACCAATATGGAGTTGTGGGCCAAGTTCATACAAAACCTTTGCTTGCAATGCCACCTCACTCACACAGCTGATCCAACAACAAATCAGAAAATCCCCGACTACAAAGCTACAAACAGTGGAACCAAATCAAATCAATGAAGTGTGCTTTCTTACGAAATCTGCGTGACAAGAGAGTTTGAGATGGAATGTATGGGTTCAAATCGCCTCTGGTCTTGCTTCTGAGATCACCTCCTCGTCCTTCTCTTCCAATTCTATTCTTTGCGTCCATGGTATGTTGGAATTAAGATGGTGAAGGCAGGTTTCATCCATTTAAATTTTAGATGTAAATTGCCGAAATCCATCGGCCCCCAATCCAGGAAAAAACCTGGAAAGATTGGGTGGCCGTCGTAGCCATGTGATGTTGTCAGTGCACATTCATGTGAAGTGATGGTTGGAGGTGGCGGCTGGGCCAGCAATAAATAACTTGACTGATGCTGTAATGGTGCTTCCGGTGGCTGGGAAATCATGGACATGTATGACATGGAGGATGCTCATGGCATGGAAGCGGATATGGGAGGATGGCATATGGTGATGGCATATGGCATGGAGTTGGCTATCATACCTGATAGGCTTGCCTTAAAGGCGAGTTTTTCGAGTGCATAAGGCTCGATGGCGAGCCTTATGCACCCGACAGAATCGCCTTTAAGAAGTGTCTGTCCAATGTGAGAGACGCACAACTCTTCATGGCATAAGGTATGGCCAATTGCCATGGTCATCCATTGCATACCCATGTGGTTACTCTTCTACCAGCAGAGACTACTTTCTGGCAAACACTCTCTGGATATCCATTTAATGATGCATTTTGATGTAGACAGGTCCTCAGGTCCTCGAAGATATATGTTTCAGACTTGCATAACGTAGATGGGAATATGGAGATGGAGATGGGAATGGAACAAAAATTTGAATTTGAATTTTCAATGCATTCCCCGCTCCATTTTTAATTTGAATTTTGAATGTTTCCTGCTTATTCTTCGTATTTTGCGCTCATTCGCTGTCACATTTTTGCTTCGGGAGCAAAGTAGAGAGATCCAATGATGTCAGCGAAGGGTTGTGTGACTCGCTCTGATTGCGGAAGGCATGGCTCCAGTTGGAAAAAATGGCGTTTCGTGATAATCCTGTTGGCTCTCGTCTTGATTGCACTGGTCATGATCCTCATCATCTTCTTGGCGGTGCGTCCGCACAAGCCACGGTTCTACCTGCAGAACGCTATGGTCCGCGAGCTGAATGTAACCGACAGATTGCTCACTTCCAACCTGCAGTTCAGCGTGGTGTTGCACAACCCAAATGACAGGGTTGGTGTTATCTACGACAGTCTGAGCACCCACGCCTCGTATCTGGGTCAGCAGATCACAAGCGAGTGCCCGGTGCCGCCTTTCTACTTGGGCGACAACAATATGAACCGCGTCTTTGCTCCTAATTTATACGGGATTTCTGTTCCCTTGGCTACCGCCATCTGTGAGCATTTGAATTACGAGAGGCACAATGGGTTGTTGAGATTGAATATGAAAATGGACGGAACGATACATTGGAAGGTGGGAACATGGACGTCTGGGCATTATCATTTGAATGTCAATTGCTGTGCCATCTTGGGGATGGAAAATAACAACATCGGATTCCAATCTCCTCTGCAGCCCGGCACCACATGCCATGTGGAGATCTGAGTTTGAGACTGGAGATTAAGTGTTAGTAGATTCCCTTTTAACCTAACTTAACCCTTGAACAACAAAAGGAAAAAATCATGTGACAAAGCTTGAACGGCTAGGTGTTTGTGCAGAGGGATGCAAGAAGCTGAACAAAACACACAGGAGTTGGAGCATGCGATACAGGAATTTGAGCATGCGAGATAGGAGTTGGAGCACGTGAGACATGAATTGGAGATTGAACGGCTAGGTGTTCCTGCGTGCTCCGAGTTAGAAGAGCTGCCAAATATGGAAACATCGGTATCTTTGGAGCAGTTGTGCACACCGGGATGCGGTAAGCTGAAGAGCATACGTGGGTTGAAGCACCCGAGAAAGCTTAAAGCGTTAACTGTTGGTGGCTGCACCAAGTTAGAAGAGCTGCGCAATATGGAAACATCGGTATCTTCTGAGCAGTTGTGGGCACCAGGATGCGGTAAGCTGAAGAGCATACGGGGGTTGGAGCACACGGTAAGCTGAATGTCCCTTCGTCGCATTAGTCGCGTTAAATGTGGCCACAATTAGTGCAAAGGCGAGTCTGTCTAGTTAATTGTGGCCGCATTGCTTTCCACAATTTTATTCAACGCTATAGATTAGCTTGAAAAATCAAAGGCCTTACTAAAAGGATCAAAGGGCTTGGTTGTGAGTTTAGTGCACAAGCTAAATCAAAGGCCTTACTAAAAGGATCAAAGGGATTGGTTGTGAGTTTAGTGTGTCAAATGAGTAGAATGAATGGAGACTAAGCTCAAAATCAAGTGAGGATCATACGTTCTTTTCCCACAATCCTTGAATCATACACCGTCTGTTAGAGATAATGCCGAATAATGTGGAATCAGGAGATAATGCCGAATAATGTGGAATCGGTTTAGATTAGTTTAGATTTTATAGGAGACGGTTATCTCCACGTCTGTAGTCAGTTGGATCTTCTCCAACTATATGTACCCTGTATCTCTGTTCAATAATACGTAATACAGTTTATGTTTTGTGTGTTAATCTTGTGTAATGGCCGCTCTCCATTTTCCAACTTGGTATCAGAGCTGAGGGATCAGCAATGGCTGACTGAGCGCTGAGAAATCGGATAAAAAGCCAGGCCGTATCAACTGAGAGCCACGAGCCTGAAGAACGAGAGGGAGCCGTTTGAGACGCCAGTTGAGATGTATCGCTAACTGTGAGCTGAAGAGGGATCGCTGTGGATATGTCATCAGGTTAAGGAGCTGCCAGGAACTTACAACGGTTATGGTACTCATACCTTAGTTATTACTGAATGAGGTGCCGTCAATTTCACATGTTGTTGAAAGCTCTTGACTGTGCACACAAATTATATCTAAGCCTTGAAGAAGGAAAAGGAATCATTCGATCTAAGTGCTGCCAAGGAATGGTCTGTGTATCCCAATGATCTGCTGTGCAATTCCATTTGACATTGGTTTGGTATACAATGTACCAAATGATCCACTGCTGCTGTGCATTTAATGTCGGCGAATTAACATTTATGAGAACAATCATGGAGCACATCAAAATCTTGCCTGTATCTCCAGAGAAAATGGCCATCAGATCGACATTTGATATCTCTCTGTGGATCGATATAAAGGAGGAGCCACCAGACGGACTGCCTGTTTCTTCTGCTGTTTCTTAGTGATATATATATTTTTATTTATATGCATGTGTGTTTTAGTGTGCTATTGTTCAAGTGTAAAAATTCAGTACTGCAGAACCAAATATAGAACATAGTGATGTAATTCAAGCTTGTAGTTCTTGAGTGCTTCGGCGCTATAAGAATGCATTACTGGTTTGAGTATGTGGGAAAGTCTGTTAAATGCTGGAAGTTCTTGTTGTACTTTGGTGCTCCAAGATACCGGTTATCATTGTGTTGGTGAGTGTGTGTAAAGGTCATTTTGTAAGATCGATTACTGAATGTTTCAGTATCGAGACTATTCTTCGGGGTAGTTTAGAATTGTCGATCCTATAGATACTTCAAAGATGGTCGGAAGCGGTTGTATTTGTGCTGTATGAAGTGGTAGCTCGAAGATGATGGGAGAGAAAGAGCGTGTCTATGAAGTTCAGAGATGGGTGTAACTGCGTATGAGGACCAGTGAGACAGACATGGAAAAATTTGTGTTGTAACCTTTTGTTATGTAATGTAGGCATTAACAGGGGGTGTTAGAGATAATGCCGAATAATGTGGAATCAGGAGATAATGCCGAATAATGTGGAATCGGTTTAGATTAGTTTAGATTTTATAGGAGACGGTTATCTCCACGTCTGTAGTCAGTTGGATCTTCTCCAACTATATGTACCCTGTATCTCTGTTCAATAATACGTAATACAGTTTATGTTTTGTGTGTTAATCTTGTGTAATGGCCGCTCTCCATTTTCCAACTCCGTCGGAATTCAAACGAATGTAAGAGATCTCCAATGGCTTTGGATGGAATCTAATACCTCAAATATCATTAGAGTGTTTGGAATTGGGGAAGTTCGTAAAACCCATTTGCTGCAAAATATAATAACTAGTGAAGGCGTCCTGAAGACATCTTGGGGCTTGGTAATTTGGCTGATCATTTCCCAGAATCCTGTAGTTCAAAAGCTACAAGTTAGGTTGTGTAGACAAATCGATTTGGATTTAAACGAATTTTTTCCACATCAGAGGAATTTGGGTTTGAAATTTATGCATTCCTCAAAGATAAAAGTTTCTTGATGATGTTGGATGATGTATGGCGTAGAGGAGAGCGAATTTTGGAGCATTTAATTGGGGAGCCAATCATATAAAAGGGTTGAACCATTGAGATGGGAATTTTTTTTTATATTAAAGAAATTTCTTATATTTCGCATTATCTCCAGTATAAATTGGCCAAGGCATCTCTCATAAAATACATCATTTTCACTTATTTTCATTCGCAAAGCATAAATTTTCGCCACCATAAAGTCGGAGGTTGATTGATTTTTGCCCAGAGGTTCTAAAAAGGAATAATCAAATTATCTCTTCCATATTTTTGTTCTTGAGAGATGTTTCTTTTCATTTACAGGTATAGGGTAACGGGTTTCATGGTCTCAATCTCTGCTAAGAACTATATTACATATACATGCATCATCCTTTTTAATTCGTGGCTTATTACGACATATTCAGCAATGTTTTAGAAGTATATTTTGCAGCAAGATTTCCTCTTATTAGTTGTGGGAAGCATTATGGAGAGAACAAAAGCAAGTAGATGAGTATTGTAGCTGATTTTTCGGTAAGTGCTTACTATTGATGGAAAATTAGGTTCCACCCTGCTTCAATTTTTTTATTTTTTTTTATTTTCAATGAATGTGACTCTTTTTGCAATATTCATAGATTGATTACTGAGTTGATTTTTTTTCATATACTATATAAAAATTTTATTTAATATTTTATCTCTCTTTTTAAGCTCTTACAGTTACAGTTTGGGTTAAATATTTTATCTCTCTTTTTAAGCTCTTACTATTACAGTTTGGGTTAAGAAATGTTCGACTCTTTATAAAGATCTAATAATATTTTATCTATCTTTTTAAGTTCTTACTGTTACACTTTGGGTTAAATATTTTATCTCTCTTTTTAAGCTCTTACTGTTACAGTTTGGGTTAAATATTTTATCTCTCTTTTTAAGCTATTACTATTACAGTTTGGGTTAAGAAATGTTCGACTCTTTATAAAGATCTAATAATATTTTATCTATCTTTTTAAGTTCTTACTGTTACAGTTTGGGTTAAATATTTTATCTCTCTTTTTAAGCTCTTACTGTTACAGTTCGGGTTAAGAAATGTTCGTCTGTTTATCAAGATCTAATACTTGTATTGTTTTATACACTACTTAAAACCTTGACGGGATACTTGATCCGTTGTTGTAGTTTTGAGTTAAGAAATGTTTAGTGGTCGTAGAAAGAAAAATATTATTCAAGCTATTAAGTAATTTGAGCAATTAAAAACTCACGTGTACTCTCACTTGGTTCGGATCTCTTGGAGCTTATTTTGCACTTGCCATTTAAGGTGCTAACTTTATATATAGTCTTTTTAAGATTTATCATTCTTCATTTTGTTCATAAGTAATATTAGAAAGATGGAAATCTGTGTTCCACTTATGACAATAAAATGCTCAAAAAGTAGGTTAACTAATATTTTAGTGTTATATAATTGAAGTTTTTTATTAGGTTAATGGATTGTCGAATGCTCATTTTATTTTATGTTTTTATGTAGTTATGTAGTAGTGAGCTAGTGCACATGGGCTTCACTTACCTCTAATTTTACTAAATATTGGAAAATACCTTTCAAAATTGTTTTTTTAATTCAATACCAAGATGCTTTCTCAATTAAAAAAAACCCCTATTTTCACTAGATATTGTATGTATCAATTTTTTCATTAACATTTTTTATACCCCTTTATATTTCTACCTAGTATATTGATATGATACCCCTCTTATGACCCCACATGCATTCTACAATGCACCTTGCTTCTTTCGATATATATTGTGGATGCACATTACTTCACCCACGATGCAATTGCTCAACCACATATCATTATTATTTGCAACATCTAATGGTCTAATGAAGAGATAGGAGATCACTTCTTGTATGTCAGTAGAGCCAATGCACATAGCACAACATTTAGATTGCATGTTGCAGTTCCCCAATCGCTGACTAAGCCTATTGTGGGCTAGGTATCCAAGCCCCCAGGGCCTGTAACAAGCTCTAGGAGGCTGACTAAACCTCCCAAGGCCTGTAATAGACACCAGTGGTTGGGTATTCAAGCCCCCATGGCCAATCGAGGGCCTATAATAGGCCCTGGAGGCTTAGAGCCCCCCAAGGCTATTGGTAACAACTGGATGAGTGCTATTGGTAACAACTGGTTGTCAATGACCATTGTCTCTCGACTATGATCGACTGGAAACCCCCTTCACCACGAAACCCCTGGCCTCAAGCATGCCTCAAGACGCGATTTCCCTGCGTACTGGTAAGCTCGAGCCTTGCCTCAACCTGATTTCTCATCCGGCCGTGATCCCTCCATCTCCATTTGGCGGATATTTGTCATCCCGCCCATATAAAAAAAACCCCATAGTATTTTTGTATTGTTACATTAAATAAAAAAACCCCTTTGCCCCTTAATATATAAGCAATATAATTTTTAGGTTTTCATAATTATTTAATACCCCAATATGAATGAACGTGATATTATATTTCCTTCTAGTGAAGCTCGCGTGAGCTATTTATTCTAATTTTTTTATTAGGTCAAGAAGAAATTTCTCATAATGGACATCTTGAGAGCCAAACCTTGGATTTGATTATGAGTACACATGGCATAGACCATAAAAAGGTTGTAAATGATTTGTTAGTATTGATGTACTTGATGATTTATATACATTATAATTTTTAATATAAATATTAATCATAAGTGTTAAGCAAGATTTATATTTACATGCTACAAAATATTTCAACACCAAGATTTATATTTACATGCTACAAAATATTTCAATTGTTAGTCATTATATCATAATTCTTAACTTCTTTAAAGTTTTAATTATATGTTTTTTAATATAGTTTGAACTATTTTCTATGAGGATTTAATACACTTACATTTTAAGTTTTTAAGGCTATATACTATTGTGTCGTTTAAATGTTGTAGATTGGTTAAAATTTATTACCATTCTAGATCTATTTTAAGTCTTAAAAATGTTTGTACTTGAACATATTTGATCCCTCTTGATGCATGATAGATTTGGAGTTAATATGTATTCTTTGTTATTACTAAGATGAGTCTAAGTTAATTGTATCAAATTTGAATTTATTTCCTATATTATTTGTTATTGTGATTTATGTACAATTTATTTAATTTTGTTACAAGAAGTTAAAAATATATATTATATTGAATTGATTTATGTAAATATAAAGTATTAATTGTAATCATGAATGATATACACCACAATCAACTAATATATCAATAGAATATTCTCATATTTTTTTAGTTATTCTATTAAATAATAACTCATATTTTTTAGTCATTCTATTAAATAATAGCTTATAATTATGAATCATATTTGTAATTTTTTTAACCATTTGTTCAAATTTGAGTAAAATTTTATTTAATATTCTTGTTAAGATCCAACTATGCCATATTTACATTAGTTTCTTTCTAATTTGGAGAATGAGATCATTTTGAATTTCACCTTCTTAAGTAATTTTCCACTTTATTTTATGAGAAGAAATTTTGTTATTCATACTAATCTTATTTTAAGTGAAAATTAAGAGTATTAATTGGTGGTTTTGATTTGCTAGTATTTTTATCATTGTGGTTAACAGTTTAGTTTTATCAAATTTTGAATAGCCCCAAATATATTACTATGATGTAATGCTCAATCAATGATGTATCAAACTCCAAATAGTCCCCAAATATGTGTAGTTATGGATGTAATGTTCAATCCATGATATATAATTTTTATTTTATTTTCTTAATCCCCCAAGCATTGAATGATTATTTTCCTTGTTTAAAGAAAGTGCAATAGAGCATAGATAATAGAAATTCACAAGAGAACCAACTCTTTGAAAGCATAGAATGGGAAAGCAATCTCTAGCACTAGCCATCAACTTCTAGTAAGCTCAAATGGATAGAAAAAAATAATTTACAAAGTGATTATTCACCACTATAGAATTATTTGGAAGTGAAATTCCCTTAATCTTCCCTTGCAAATGGGCATCATCCAACAAATAACCAAGGACATCAATAGTCAAAACATAGAGATATAGTGCCTAGGGGCATCCATGCCTAATCAACTTTTGGAGAACAATAGATGGATATAGTTTATTATTCACCACAACAAAATCTAAGGATCAAGAGAAAAAGGTGTTGACTATACCCACGCACTTCAAACCAATGCCTAAACAAAACAACATATCTGCAATAAAAGCCTAGTCAATTTGGTTGTAGGCTCTATCAAAATCAATTTTAAGGAGGAGAGCTTGTTGCCTAGACTCCATGACCCTCTCCATGGCCTCCAAAGTGAATTCATTGTATCCAAAATAAACTAGCCTTGAATAAAATTTGTTTTTATCATGGTATAAGTTTAGAAATGTATATACTTTATCTTTTTGAATTTAATTTTATAATTTTAAATAAAGAAATATATGTACATGTGATTTAGAGGGTGAACATAGAAAAATGGAGCTAATTACTTTTGGAATTTGAAAATTTATTATGAAATAATTATTCATTTATTATTTTAACTCTAATATAAATATTAACAAATTTTGAAATTAATTATCATTTATAAAATTAATTTTATTTTTTAAATATATAAATTTATTTTTAAACATATAATTTTGTTTTTTAAATCATTCAAATTAGTTGACATTCAATCATTTATGTAATCACTTTACTAAACTTTATTGGTGATCCAAACTTACTAAAAGGAGGGATAAACCATCATCTATCAATGTACTTTGTAATGGAAGCAGATTTCATTTTTAATAATGTATGAGAAATATGTCACCTATTAGTGCATGATAAAATCAATCTTTATGATGGTGTTTCTATCCATAAATAATTAGTTAAGATGTTAAATTACCTTGTAAGTTGTGAACATTGAAGATGAGTCTATGTTCTTCTATGGATTAGCCATGGAGTATATACAAGTTGGTCAACTCAAACATTCCACCCAACTAAGCAATATTCATAAGCAACCACAATTATGTAAAGATGACTATGGATATATGCAAATTAGAAAAAGAAGAATTTTGGCCTCGTGACTTAGACCAAGTTAGGGTTATAGTGAATATTAATAATTATAAACATTAAAGGTTTGAACTGATGCAACACATACAAGATGGGCATGGACATAGGTAGTTGACAAGTGTGCTTACACATACATAGAAATAACCATAACATTGTGATTTGCAACTTTTAAAATTTTAATTTTATTTATTATTATTTATAATTTTTTCCACATTACATATGAATTTCAATTTAGATTGTTTATAATTTTAAACTTAAAGTGTCACATGTTGCTTTAATTAAAGTAACATGTTATTTTCATATTCAGCATAAAATAAATTATACATCACATTTATAATGGTGTTCATCTTAATAAATAATTGAAAATTGAGATTTTTAAAATCACTCAAAAAATCAGAAATACATACTTTGAAACTTTAACACAGAACTTTGAAATTATAATTTTAAAATTATAATCTTTATGTCAATTATTTAAAAATTACAAAATATTGTCAAGGATACGTTGGTTTGTTGGTGGGGATAGATGGATTTCATTCCATCCACCCGGATTCAATTCTGTTGAGACATTTTCTGGTTTCCCGTGTGTGGTGGTTTGGGTGTTTTTTTATTTTATTGTTAATTATTTTATTTATTATTTTGATGATGTGATCCACTTTTCCGTATAAAACTTTAAGTTAAATTAATTGATTTTCTTTAACATTTTGTTTTATTAGAATTTTAAATATAATTTGTTTTTAAATATTTTTAGTTTTGAAATATTTGCTTTACTACACTTACATATTATTATAATTAAATATGAGTTGAATTTGGATATGAATTTTCAAATATTTTTTAATGAATGGAAGAAAATCCAAGTTTAAATTTGTATAATACTTTTAATTTGTGTGTGTTTTTTTAAATTTAATAAAAAATGTTTTATAAATGATGTTGATGATGAGATCAACTTTGTTTTATTGAACTTTAAAAATTGATATTAAATCAATTCACTTACTTTAACATTTTATGAAATAATAATTTAAAATATCAACAAATATTTTCTATTGTTTTTAATTTTGAAATATTTATACATTATCTTATTACACATTATTCGAATTTTGATATAAATATTTAAATATTTTTCTTGTGCATGTAAAAATTATCAAGTTTGATTTTTCACAATGTAAGAAAAATTATCTAGTTTAATTTTTCACAATGTAAGAAAAATTATCAAATTTACAATGTTTTTAATTTATAGGGTTTTTTTATAATATTAATTAATTTATTGATTTTATTGATGATGAAATCAACTTTTCTCATTTAAAATTTTTGCAAAAAAATGATATAAATAAATTGTTCTACTTTAATAAATTGTTTAATCATAATTTAAAAAATTCTTCAATATACTAATTATAAATGTTTGTATTTATCCTAATCCTAGTAGAGTAGTAAGCCAAGATTTCCTAGCTGCACAACCCAACTTACTAGGGGTACTAGCTTATTAAACCTTCTATATACCTAATGGGACCTTGGTTTCCAAGCAAGACATGATTTTTAAGGCTCCTTTGAATCAATGTTCACACATTTATTCTAAAGTAATTACTTTGAATCACTTAACCAAACACACAATGACTTTAAACATTAAAAGAATTAAACTAATGTTTTTGAGAAGTGCTCCTTTTCCTTGTGCTCAAAATAATTAGAAGGGAAAATCTTCAAGATACCTAAAATAACAAGAAGGAAAATTGACATTTTGGATAAGAATTTCTAAAAGAATGGAGCTACACAATATTGGAAGTTAAATCACACAATTTAATAAGAGTTTTAGATATTGGTGAACCCATTTCTACATTAAAACAATAATTACATATATTCACAATTATTGTTTAAAGAAAAACATGATTGATTCTAAATAATATAATTTTTCACCTTGTTTATTTAAAAATAATAATTTAAACCATAACCCATTTTCTTTAAATTATTTATTATTAATTATATTTTATCTATAATAATTGAAATTATTTTCCTAATCATAATATATACATCCACCTTCATGTTTAAGAATCCTCTATAAAATATCCATTCTCATGAGGATTGGTACAAAACCCTCCAAAATGTCTTAATTAATATCACTTATAGTTTAGCCAAATTAAAAATCTATAGAGGAAAGATGACTCATAGAATTATTTAAAATGCAAAATCTTCTTATTATACTCAATGTTCAAGTTTTGTAATGTGGGAAAAAATTGGTTGCATGCATAACCATTTATGTTTCCCAGTATTGCTTAGTAAATACATTTCTCCATTGATTAATTGCTCATAGAAGTTTCGATCATTTATTAAAATAATTTCTATGTAAAAATGAGGTTTATTATCATATTACACATGTAGAGATAGGGATGGATTAATTAACTTTAAATATTTAGATTTTTTTTAAAGGAAAGAAAAGATAAATACAATGTACATTATAATTCATAATTTAATTAATTAATTTATTATATAATCAATATTTGAATTATAAAATCAAATCACTATTAAATCATAAAATCATTAACTAAAATCAATATTACATTTGGATAAAAATCATCTTTATTTTACTAAGCTCAACTTGTATGGGTTAAAGATTTATGGTATGTGTAGTTTATTTTCTAGTGAATGGTTCATGTTATATTTGTTTATATTTTTAAAAAGACATACATAGTATGAAACTTATTCATTTGTTAGATGTAAAGATGAAATTGAAATTGAAATTGATTATGGTAAAATTTGTTATTTATTTGATATAGGGATCATTTTATGGGTGGCTTATTTGTGAACTTGATAAAGTCCTTTAATCTATTTTACAATAATTTTGGGGAAAAAATTTAGGAGCTTATCTCTTAGTATCTTAGCAATGTTTTACATATTAAGAGATTTCAAACAATGAAAAATTGGCCTCAATTGGAGTTTGTATGCAAAATTGATGCTTCGTGTAGGTTGGCATATCTTATTAACTACCCTGTAGTGAGTGGGTGCAATGTTAATTTATATTACACACACATATGGAGCTAGTCACATGTGGAATTTCAAGAATATTCTAGAGGATCAAAACTCTAATACTAATTGGCGGTTTAGGCATGCAAAAACCTTAACCCTAACCATATATGGCTATTAGACTATGTTAATACTCGATCATTAGAAAATGAATAGTTCATTCTTATTATATTGCTTGTTTTTCCATAGTTGAGTAGAGCATATATGAGTAGGATATTGAATTATAACAAAGGAAGAAGAAGGACTTGTAGTAACCATATAGACCATAGCGTCCATGGAAACTCCATAGTGAGTGCACTTAAGTGCATGCAAGAAGTTGATTTATGAGATCATTGCAATGGTGATGTGTGCTTCTTGAAAATTTAGGAATGCACATGCACTTTGGAAGTGTGCATGTGCTCATATTTGAATTACTTTATTACTAAGTCTCCACACATGCCCCATGCATGCCTCTATGTTTCCCTCCACATGCTATGTTATAAAAGAAGCATTGTACATGGTTCCACCCGCATTGTTCATGGTTCCATCAAAATTGTCCACGGTTACACCACTAATGCTCATGGTTTGATAAATAGAGCTAATGGTTTTGCCACCAACACTCATGGTTCCACCAACAATGCTCATAGTTCTATAAATAGAGCTCATGGTTCCACCAACAATGCTCATAGTTCTATAAATAGAGCTCATGGTTCCACCAACAATGCTCATAGTTCCAATAACTTTCTTCGATATTCAAACCAAAAATGTGCAAATTTTTGTCACCAAATATGTTCATGGTTTCATAGACACTAACTTTGTTTAAGGTTTCATATGCATTATTCAGGATTCCACCACCTCATGACCATGTATGCATTACTCACCAAATTGTTCATGCCCATAAATAATGCTTATGATATTCATTGTTCCACCAACATTGTTTAAGGTTCCTTAATTGCACATGGTTTTGTATGCGTACATGGTTCCACCCACATTGTTTGCAGCTCCATCAAAATTGTCCATGGCTCCATATATATATTGTTCATGGTTCCACCCCTAAAATGGTCATTTACTATGAATTTTGTTCAAGGTTCCTTGCATGGTTCCATAACCTTGCGACCATTACTCATGGTTCCACTACTAATGCTCATGGTTCCATAAATAGAGCTCATAATTATACCATCAATGCTCATGGTTTATGTAAGAATATTTGATCCTCTAAATACAATTTTATGTGTTCACCGTGGGCTTCAAGAAATTATGGCTCGTTATCATTAAAAAATAACTACTATGTGCTATGTGACTTGACACTTGTGAAATGAGGAATGAAGGGGAGTTGATAGAGGTACATAAGTTTGTGCGAATTATGTTCCTAAAAAGAAAGATATGGGAAGAATATTAGTATATAAGGTGGCTATATGATCTAGGGAAGTGGAAGAAATTGTGGATAAGTGTGATTGAAGTTAGACTTTTATTAAATTTGCTGGAGTGAGTTTCCGTTATAATTTTATTAAATTTGCTGGAGTGAGTTTCCTTTAAAATTAACGTGACCATCTTTTATCACCAACATAGATTTTGCAGACATCCTTTAAAGGATAGAATTACCCTGGTCAATGATTAATGACTGAGTGATGTTGATGTTTGAAAAGACATTGATTTGCACCAACAATTGGTGGAACCATGAGCATTACTGGTGGAACATTGAGAACTATTGGTGGAACCAAGAGACCTGTTTATGGAACTGGGAGCATTGTTAGTGGAACCATGATTGTTGGTGGTGGAAGCATGCGCATTTATGGAAACATGAGCATTATTGGTGGAACATTGAGACCTATTGGTGGAAACGAGAGATATTTTTATGGAACATTGAGAACTATTGGTGGAACCAAGAGATCTGTTTATGGAACCATGGGCTCTATTTATGGAACCATGAGCATTGTTGGTGGAACCATGAGCATTTTTTTTGGAACCATGAGCATTACTGGTGGAACATTAAGAATTACTCATGGAAATATTTGTGATTCCCTAGAAAATACACAAACACATTTCCCATTACTCATGGTTCGATAAATAGAGCTCATGGTTCAACCAATAATGTTCTTGATTCCATAACTAGATCTCATGGTTCCATAACTAAAGCTCATGGTTCCCCCAACAATTCTCATGGTTACATAAATAGAGCTCATGGTTCCAACAACAATGCTCATGGTTCCACCAATAATGCTCATGGTTCCATAAATAGAGATCATGGTTCCACGGACAGTGCTCATGGTTCCACCAATAATGTTCATGGTTCCATAACTAGAGCTCATGGTTCCACCAACAATGCTCATGGTTTCATAAATAGATCTCATGGTTCCACCAACAATGTTCATAATAGAGCTCATGGTTCCACCAACAATGTTCATAATAGAGCTCATGGTTCCACCAATAATGCTCATGGTTCCATAAATAGAGCTCATGGTTCCACCAATAGTGCTCATGGTTCCACAAATAATGTTCATGGTTCCATAACTAAAGCTCATGGTTCCCCCAAAAATTGTCATGGTTCCATAAATAGAGCTCATGGTTCCACCAACAATGCTCATGGTTCCACCAATAATTCTCATGGTTCCATAAATAGAGCTCATGGTTCCATGGACAGTGCTCATGGTTCCACCAATAATGTTCATGGTTCCACTAACAATGCTCATGGTTCCCCCAACAATGTTCATAAATAGAGCTCATGGTTCCACCAACAATGCTCATGGTTCCATAAATAGAGCTCATGGTCCCACCAATAGTGATCATGGTTGCACCAATAATGTTCATGGTTCCATAACTAGAGCTCATAGTTCCACTAACAATCCTCATGGTTCCATAAATAGAGCTCATGGTTCCATAAATAGAGCTCATGGTTCCACTAATAGTGCTCATGGTTCCATAACTAGATCTCATGGTTCCATAACTAAAGCTCATGGTTCCCCCAACAATTCTCATGCTTCCATAGATAGAGCTCATGGTTCCACCAACAATGCACATGGTTCCACCAATAATGCTCATGGTTCCACCTCTGTTTATGGAACCATGAGCATTGTTGGTGGAACCATGGGATCTATTTATGGAACCATGAGCATTGTTGGTGGAATTGTGAACAATGTAGGTGGAACAATGTAAAATGCGTACAACACCATGTGTAATTAAGAAACCTTGAATAATGTTGGCGGATCCAAGAATATCATAAGCATTTATTTATGGACCGTGACAAACCATGGACATTGTTGGTGGAACCATGAACTCTATTTATGGAACCATGAGCATTGTTGGTGGAACCATGAGCGTTGGTGGTGGAACCTTAAGCAATGGTTTCCAGGTGGTGGAACCATGAGCGTTGTCAGTGGAACCATGAGCATTGAAAAGGGTTAAAAATTCTATTATTTATAATCAATTATGCTTTTGTTTAAACAACAATTACAAATAGATATGACAAGGATCAAGATGATGTGATTAAATGATGACAACGATTATGAATATGACAACAATAATGATGATGACAATCACAATGACATGAATTAAATGATTATATTTTGTGTAGATTATGGTTGTGTTTATTGATTCAAGCAAATGCATGGTTATATTGTGTTTACCGATTGCAACAAAAGTTTATTTTGTCCTCAATCCTAGCCACCAACCATTTCCAGCCCTTTTTTCCATAACAATTAGGATTTAGAATTAATCCTAGATACCGAAGCCCATCCTCCATACTCTTGCAATCAAAGGGAAAATACAACCTCCAAAACACAGACTCACCCATCTGAGACTCCAGGATATAAATCACAGATTTTGTCTGAACTAATCTCCATATCAGTTTACTTACAGAACATATCCAAATTGCCTTTCACTTTTTGGCGTTCGAGTACAAAGTAGAGACAAAACAAAAAAATGTCATCAACAAACCTCAAATGAATAAGATTTACTCTACCATTGAATGAGACTCCCCTGATACTACCAATGGATTTATCCTCATTCATAATCCTGTTAAGCCCTTCCATTATCAATAAAAAAAGGTAGGGAGAAAGTGGACAACCCTGCCTCATCCACCTGGAGGATTTAAAATATTGGGAACCAGAGCCATTAATGAGCACAACAAAATGGGGTTAGGTTACACAACACATAATCGAGTTGGTTTAAAACCAATGTGCAGAAGGACTAGCCTTAAGAAAAGCCATTATGCTTTATCATAGGCCTTAGACAAATCTAGTTTTAAAGCAACAACCTTCAAATTACCAGTTTTAATGGTGTGTAATCCCTCTCAAGCAAAGCCCACATCTTCATGAATGGATCAACCCTTGAATGGATCACAGGGGCAGAGTGCTATAGTTATGGAACCATGGAACCATGAGCTATAGTTATGGAACCATGAGATATAGTTATGGAACCATGAACATTATTGGTGGAACCATGAGATATAGTTATGGAACCATGAACATTATTGGTGGAACCATGAGCATTGTCCGTGGAACCATGAGCTCTAGTTATGGAACCATGAGCATTGTTGGTGGAACCATGAGCACTATTTATGAAACCATGAGCATTGTTGGTGGAACCGTGAGTTATAATTATGGAAACATGAGCATTGTTGGTGGAAACATGAGCACTGTCCTTGGAACCATGAGATCTAGTTATGGAACCATGAGCATTGTTGGTGGAACCATGAGCATTGCCCGTGGAACCATGAGATCTAGTTATGGAACCATGAGCATTGTTGGTGGAACTATGAGCTCTATTTATGGAACCATGAGAATTGTTGGGGGAACCATGAAATTTAGTTTTGGAACCATGATATCTAGTTACGGAGCCATGAACATTATTGGTGGAAGCATGAGCACTATTGGTGGAACCATGTGCTCTATTTATGGAACCATGAGCATTATTGGTGGAACCATGAGCTCTAGTTATGGAACCATGAACATTATTGGTGGAACCATGAGCACTGTCCGTGAAACCATGAGCTCTAGTTATGGAACCATGAGCATTGTTGGTGGAACCATGAGCACTGTCCGTGGAACCATGAGCTCTAGTTATGGAACCATGAGCATTGTTGGTGGAACCATGAGCATTGTTGGTGGAACCATGAGCACTATTTATGGAACCATGAGCTCTATTTATGGAACCAGGAGCATTGTCAATGGAACCATGAGCATTGTCTGTCGAACCATGAGATCTAGTTATGGAACCATGAGCACTATTGAGCATTGTTGGTGGAACCATGAGCTATAATTATGGAACCATGAACATTATTGGTGGAACCATGAGCACTATCTGTGGAACCATGAGATCTAGTTATGGGACCATGAGCATTGTTGGTGAAACCATGAGCACTATTTGTGGAACCATGAGATCTAGTTATGGAACCATGAGCATTATTGATGGAACCATGAGCACTGTCAGTGGAACCATGAGCTCTAGTTATGGAACCATGAGCTTTGTTGGTGGAACCATGAGCATTGTTGGTGGAACCATGAGCACTGTCTGTGGAACCATGAGATCTAGTTATGGAACCATGAGCACTATTGGTGGAACCATGAGTTCTATTTATGGAACCATGAGCATTATTGGTGGAACCATGAGCTCTAGTTATGGAACCGTGAACATTTTTGGTGGAACCATGAGTACTATTCGTGGAACCACGAGCTCTAGTTATGGAACCATGACCATTGTTGGTGGACCTATGAGCTCTAATTATGGAACCATGAGCATTATTGGTGGAACCATGAGAATTGTTCGTGGAACCATGAGATCTAGTTATTGTTGGTGGAACCATGAGAACTGTTTGTGGAACCATGAGATCTAGTTATTGTTGGTGGAACCATGAGAATTGTTGGGGGAACCATGAGCTTTAGTTATGGAACCATGTGAGCTTTAGTTATGGAACCATGACATATAGTTACAGAGCCATGAACATTATTGGTGGAAGCATGAGCGCTATTGGTGGAAGCATGAGCATTATTGGTGGAACCATGTGTTAGCACTAAAATAGTGCTGGGGTTTCAAGAAGATTTTTGGGATAGAAAGGGCAAATCCCGTGATCATGAAAAAACTTCTAAAGGGAGCCAAACTCCCTAGGCATACTCTCCCAAAGTAGAAAATAGTATGAACATGGGTGCAGTGTTAACCAACAGGCCTACTCCTAAAGCAATCGACGTGAAAGATATGAAGAAGCGAAGATCTACGGTGAGGATGCTATAGAACTAATCTAAAATGCGTGGGAGAGAGGCTGCATTCTAAATCGTCGCGATATGATTAAGTGGCGCACTTCTTGCAACGGATTGGATCTGGCAAGGGTAGATTGGCGGTCCATAATAATGGTGGTGATTTTAATATCCAGTGCATTAAGCACACCCAAAATCACCGCGGTCGGTGAATACGCATCATCCAACGGTTGAGATTGGGATTGTAATATTAACTTGAAAGGCCACAATGGCGAGGGGAAGGTGAAGTAAGCAGATCTACGGCTGAAAGGATGCCCAGAGAAATAGATGGTTGACATGATTTAGTCGCTATCATACTTCCAAGGGTGATACGGTGAATTCTATATTATAAAATGGCTCACCCCCACGAATGTCCACATCCTGTCTGTCCATTTTGCACGTTGGAGAGACAACGTGGAAAATGGCAGATTAAAGGCTCAAAGATGTCAGCTAAGGGAACGACAAGCGATGGAGGCCGCAAAGCTCGAGCTGTCAATTTTCTATTTTGGTTTTCTTAAAGTAGTTAGTCTTATAGTAAAATAGGCCAGTGAATGTAATGAAGCGGTTAGGCCTATACTGCCTGTGTTTGTTTTTAAGTTGTAACGGTGAAATGCCTTAGTTAGCTATCAATTAATTGCAACTATTTTTCATTCAGAAGAGAGTCGAGCCTAGAGCTCCAGGGTCCTCTATAAATTCATTGTAATTAAAGACAGAAGGGTTGAAAAATCTTGTTGAAAACCTTTATGGAAATTTTGTATTGTTCTGTAAGACATTTTTGAGATATATTTTGAATAGAAATTGTAGAGCTGAGATAATGTTTATAGGGATTCTTGTGTAACTGGTCTTGTAGTCTATTTTTCCTCTTCTATGTTAATTGTGTATCCCTCATTGTTATTTCCATTCTGTGACATTCTTCAATGCTTGGAGCAGTGTGATAGTTAAGTAGAATTCATGAAAGTATGCTCTACTTATCTTTTCCAAGTATTTCACCATTATTTTCTCTGCTAAAGTTGATGTAGGATCCATTATTATATGCCTTACATCAATGGGTTGTTTCTTTCTCCTCTGTCTCATCAATTAAATTCACTTCGACTACGAGCTGTTTATTATCTCGCCCTTGTGTTAATGCATTTGTGAAGCCCTTGTGAATAAGTTTTTTTCTGAGTTTTGTCTGACATGACTCCATTGCACAAAAGAGTGATTCATATGTTTCAGCCGAGGACGTTTAAATCATTTGTTTTCCAACAGAAATCTGATCTTCTTTATTGTTGTAATTGAATATTCTTGATGATGAATGCTGGTGTGTGTTTTCATTGTTGACATCTTTGATTATTCTAGTCTTTCATATGTTTGTAGAGAGAGCCCTCTTAGAGTAAGCTGGGTCAGTAGCTTAAGTCTAAAGATTGGTTAGTGGTTACCGCAGCTTTCCCTCTCCCATAACCTAGGGGTTCATTTTGGGTGTTAAAAATTGGCGTCATTTTCGGGGACAGATTGTTTTATTATCCTTGGAAGAACGACAAAAGGTTTCAGATTTGAATGCTGATGGTGAACAACAGTCAGACATTGAGAAGGTTGTATCATTCACCTGGCGACTCCAATCAGCAAAGATCCAGTATGAAGATGACTCCACTGGGAAGGTCGGTGAAGATGACTCCACTGGGAAGATCGGTGACCTTATATCAGAAATGAGATTTTGAAACTCTCATGGCGACTCCGCTGGGGAAATCTAGGATTTCAGTGATTCACAGGATGATTCCCTCAGTCTTTAATCAGAACTTGCAGACTTCACCGAAAGGCGACCTTAGTGCCTTTAAAACATGGAAGAAGAAAGACCCAGGTATCGAACTGTCGATTTCTTCAAAGATATATTGTTCTTTTGTAGTGGTCTCCTTTTACCTTTATGTATATATATCAAGAAAATTTTGTTCCACCGGGGAGCTCTAGGTCATGAGAGACCTTCCTTTGTATATCCTTCTCTATATCTTACAAATATATATCCTCCTTTAACCCCTAGAGATGATTCTGTTTCATCTTCGGAACATTATAAGATCCATAGCCAGCCTTACAAATCCCATAAGACTGAGGCTGAAAATGCCCTCCCCGTACATACTCCCTTTCCTTCCAGAGCTCAGCCAAGATATGACCCTTTGAAGTTGCCCCCTGTTCTTCATGACTATCCTCCCAAATACCATAAATACCTTCCTAGATTTGATGGAGAAATTGAAAGCCTTACTGCTGAGAAACATCTTCAAGGATTTGAACATTTTCTAGATCTTTTTGAAGTAGAGCATGATGATGTTTGTGTGAGGACTTTCGCCCAATCTTTCCAAGGAGATGTGAAGCAACGGTTCAACCATTTACAACCCAGATTTATAGATACATGGAAGGGGTTTTCTGATGTTTTCTTGAAGTTTTGGGGTAGGAGAAGGTCCTGGGACCTGGTTCATTCAGAGTTTTACTCCATGAGAAGGCATGAAGGAGAAGTCATGTCTAGCTTTAACAGAAGGTTTTCAAGATTCTACCATGATATGCCTAGGGAAATTCGGCCCCTAGAGAATGACGCTAAGTTACACTATGCATCTATCTTTCCTCCTGATTTATCTTTTCTTCTTTTGGAAAGAAAGTCTTCTAATTTGCAGCATATGTTCATTGATGCTTTGGAGTTTGAAGACAATCTCAGGATGTCTAGGAAAATTTCAGACCTAAATAATGATAAAAGAATTGAAGAAGAAATATGATTCGAAGAGAGACATGAACAAGGAGGACTTGCCTTACATCCCAATCTTTTCTATGAGGAATAGAGAGGTGATCAACCCGATGATATGTCAGAAGAAGGTAATTCTGATTTGCTTTATGTGAATTACAATCAACCTGCTGAAATTTTTGTTAGTGATGGTTTCAAAGAAAAATTTAGTCCACCTAAGTATGATGAGTATGAAAAAGACTGCTTGGGTATTGTACCAGCTGAAAACTTTACAAGTTCCAGGACAATTAGTGAAGAAAATCTGATCAGTATCCATGATCAAACCTCTGAAAATAAACCTCTTGAAAATGATTGTTTACCCCTCTGTTATTCTTCATTTGAATTGATAACGCAAAAAATCAGGGCTTCTAATAAAGAACAAAAATCTAAGGTGGGAAGCTTCATAAAACATTTTGAAGTGGATGATAAAAAGGAAGAGCTAGTGTGCAATCAGTCCCAACACTTAGAAAAGCCAGAGGTTTGCAATACGAAAGAGAAGTACCGAACAGAGAATCAGGATTCTCTTTCACACTCACAGTTTTTATATCAATAAGAGTTTGTTGCACTTAATCTTATTGAAAAATTTAATGATATTCCTACTGTGTTTGATCAAGTTGGGAACTCTGAAGTTTTGAATGAAATTGGTAATGATTTTCATATCTTTTCTCCCGAGTTGGATGAGATTTTTTTTCAGCTTTGTCAGTTTTCATGTGATTCAGAAAAGGATCAGAATAGTCAGATAAGTTTTTCTCCATGTTATTCCACTTCAAAATATTTTTTTTTAGAGGGAGCTTTTTCCTTTAATACGTTTGAAGATCAGAATGATATTTCTTTTGAAACCCAAAAAGAGCTGCAGTTCTATCAACCCGATGTACATATGTTTAATTGCTCAATATCTCCTGCAAGTCTAAGTCTTTCATCTATTGAAGTATGTAAAGAAACCAATCTACATGATAGTCTTGACATTGCATTGGAATGTTGTCATGAAAATCGGAGCTATATGATCAATATAAATGGAAAAGGGGATGACTATACTGCTCAAAGTCTATCTGAAATTCAGTATGGCGGATTGCAAATGGAATCCCAATTAGGGAAGCCTTGTTGTGACATAGGCAATGTGAACAATCAGAAAGAAACAGTTGAAGATGCTCTCATGATTGGTCATAAAGAAGTAGGAATATTTCATCTACTGGAAGACCCTTTCGCCAGTTTGTTGGAATCATCAGAGAAGATAGAGTTTGTATTTTCCAAACCGGAAGGGAGGGAAAAATATTGTCAGTTGGAGTTATCATTTGCCGAACTCTTTTTCCAGCCTATAGGATTTATATGTGAGCTTCAGACTAGCCGCCATCTGCTTGACAGGCTTCATTGGAAGTGTGAGATCACCTGATTCGACCTTTATGCTCAATGAATAGGGTAGGAGCATCTGTATATAGATAATCTTGGAGGTCAAGCATTTTTTATTTCAGTTTTCAATTTTTAGCAGTTTGTGTGCTCAACATTTTTGGGGGATTTCAGTAGGTTTTTCAGTTCCGAGTTTTCAGTTATAGTTTTGAATGGAGAACAGGTTGAAGGTTGCAGTTGTCTGGGTGAGAGCCGCCCAATGGATCAGGCACTTGGTCTATGGATGTTCTTTTCTACCTCACAGGGAGGTTAGCATCCCCGGCTGGAGCCAGTTGTTAGCACTCAAATAGTGCTAGGGTTTGAAGAAGATTTTTGGGATAGAAAGGGAAAATCCCGTGATCATGAAAAAACTTCTAAAGGGAGCCAAACTCCCTAGGCATACTCTCCCAAAGTAGAAAATAGTATGAACACGAGTGCGGTGTTAACCAACGGGCCTACTCCTAAAGAAATCGACGTGAAAAATATGAAGAAGCGAAGATCTACGGCGAGGATACTATAGTGCTAATCTAACATGCGCGGGAGAGAGGTTGCGTTCTAAATCACCGCGATCTGATTAAGTGGCGCGCTTCTTGAAACAACTCGGATTTGGCGAGGGTAGATTGACGGTCCATAATAATGATGGTGATTTTAATAGATGGCACGTTAAGCACACCCAAAATCACTATGGTTGGTGAATATGCATCATCCAATTGTTGAGATTGGGATTGAAATATTAACTTGAAAGGCCACGACGGCGAGGGGAAGGTGAAGTAAGCAGATCTACGGCTGAAAGGAGGCCTAGAGAAACAGACAGTTGACATGATTTAGTTGTTATCATACTTGCAAGGGTGATACGATGAATTCTATATTATAAAATGGCTCACCCCCATGAATGTCCACATCCTATCTGTCCATTTTGCACGTTGGAGAGACAACGTGGAAAATGGTAGATTAAAGGCTCAAAGACGTTAGCTAAGGGAATGACGAGCGATGGAGGCCGCAAAGCTGGAGTTGTCAATTTTCTGTTTTGTTTTTGTTAAAGTAGTTAGTCTTATAGTAAAATAGGCCAGTGAATGTAGTAAAGCGGTTAGGCCTATACCGCTTGTGTTTGTTTTTAAGTTGTAACGGCAAAATGCCTTAGTTAGCTGTCAAGTAATTGCAACTATTTTCCGTTCAGAAGAGAGCCGAGCCTAGAGATCTAGGGGCCTCTATAAATTCATTGTAATTAAAGACAGAAGGGTTGAAAAATCTTGTTGAAAACCTGTATGGGAATTTTGTATTGTTCTGTAAGAAATTTCCAAGATATATTTTGAATAGAAATTGCAGAGTCGAGCTAATGTTTACAGGGATTCTTGTGTAACTGGTCTTGTAGTCTGTTTTTCCTCTTCTATGTTAATTATGTATCCCTCATTGTTATTTCCATTCTGTGACATTCTTCAATGCTTGGAGCAGTGTGATAGTTAAGTAGAATTCATGAAAGTATGCTCTACTTATCTTTTCCAAGTATTTCACCATTATTTTCTCTGCTAAAGTTGATGTAGGATCCATTATTATCTGCCTTACGTCAATGGGTTGTTTCTTTCTCCTTTGTCTCATCAATTAAATTCACTTCGACTACGAGTTGTTTATTATCTCACCCCTATGTTAATGCATTTATGAAGCCCTTGTGAATAAGTTTTTTTTGAGTTTTGTCTGACGTGACTCCATTTCCCAAAAGAGTGATTCATATGTTTCAGCCGACGACGTTTAAATCATTTGTTTTCCAACATAAATATGATCTTATGTATTGTTGTAATTGAATATTCTTGATGATGAATGCTGGTGTGTGTTTTCATTGTTGACACCTTTGATTATTCCATTCTTTCATATGTTTGTAGAGAGAGCCCTCTCGGACTAAGCTGGGTCAGTAGCTTAAGTCTAAATATTGGTTAGTGGTTACCCTAGCTTGCCCTCTCCCACAACCTAGGGGGTCATTTTGGGTGTTAACACCATGAGCTCTATTTATGAAACCATGAACATTGTTTGTGGAACCATGAGCTCTATTTATGGAACCACGAACATTATTGGTGGAACCATGAGCACTGTCCGTGGAACCATGAGCTGTAGTTATGGAACCATGAGTTCTAGTTATGGAACCATGAGCTCTATTTATGGAACCATGAGCATTGTTGGTGGAACCATGAGCTCATGGTTCCACCAACAATGCTCATGGCACCATAAATAGATCTCTTCACAAAGTTCCCTGCAAGGGTCAACATTGTTGACTTGAATGCATCCAATAAGTCTTTAGGGGATGGGTCTAAATCATTGGAGTTTAATGGGTATGCAATGCAACTAAGGAGGAACACATGATAGAGGCAATAAATATTTTCCCTCATCCTACTTGTTCTCACGATGGACAATCTCTCCAAAATAAGCACGATCTTACACAACTTGAGTTCCATTAATATTAGCCTCCAATTGCAACAACAATGCAACTATGGTAAACCCTAGCCCCACTCAAAGATGATAAAGCCACAATTTTTTATGTGGTAATCTCACAATATAAGAACACACCCACACCTCCATCAAAAAATTAAATGAATCACATTAAGGAAACAAAGAGAGTATGAATTATTGGTAGCCATTATACTTTTTATTTGCAATTCAATGTACTTAGTTCAATTTCATATCCTTTCCTAACTGGGCCGACCTTACTGGGGCAATTCTACCCATTGTTTGGGGCAGATTGCCCATTGTTTGGGGCAGTTTACCCACTTGGCTGACTTGTCAATTTTACATGATTTCTTTTAGGGTTTTACATCATCAAATACAATATGAATATTTCCCGAAGGAAGTAGAATAAAAATACAATAAGAATATCTTCTGAAGTTACATTATTTAACACTCCCTCTTAACAAGGAAGGTATTCTTCTGTCACTGTCACCATCATCATCCAGCAATTGCACTTCTGTATTCTAACCATTGACTTCTCACATCTCTCGAATCTATACATCACAAGAAGCTTCATAGATCCAGCCCCTTTTCATGTTGGATGTACACGTCTTTGCAGTTTAATCCCTCTTTCATGCTAGATGCAAACATCTACAATGCCAACCGTTTTTCATGCTGGATGTACACGTCTTTGTAGTTGCATCCCTCTTTCATGCTAGATGAAAACATCTACAATGCCAACCCTTTTTCATGCTGGATGTAAACCTATATAATGCCAACCCTTTTTCATGTTGTATGTAATCCTCTGTAGTGCCAGTCCTCTTTCATACTAGATGTAACCATCTCTGTAGTGCTATTACTTTTTCATATTGGATGCAACTCTAGTGCCAATCGTATTTCATACTGGATGCAACCACCTCTGCAGTGCCAGTCCTTTTTCATACTGGATGCAACTCTACAGTGCCAATCCTCTTTCATACTGGATGTAACCATCTCTGCAGTGCCAATCCTTTTTCATACTGGATGCAAATCTATAGTGCCAGTCCTCTTTCATACTGGATGTAACCATCTCTGCAGTGCCAATGTTCATATAGAGCTCATGGTTCCAGCAACAATGCTCATGGTTTCATAAATAGAGCTCATGGTTCCACCAATAGAGATCATGGTTCCACCAACAATGCTCATGGTTCCATCAATAGAGCTCATGGTTCCATAACTAAAGCTCATGGTTCCCCAACAATTCTCATGGTTCCACAAATAGAGCTCATGGTTCCACTAACAAGGCTCATGGTTCCACCAATAATGCTCATGGTTCCATAGATAGAGCTCATGGTTCCACCAATAATGTTCATGGTTCCATAACTAGAGCTCATGGTTCCACAAAAAATGCTCATGGTTCCATAAATAGAGCTCATGGTTCCTCCAACAATGTCCATAAATAGAGCTCATGGTTCCACCAACAATGCTCATGGTTCCACCAATAATGTTCACGGTTCCATAACTAGATCTCATGTTTCCATAACTAAAGATCATGGTTCCGCCAACAATGCTCATGGTTCCATCAATAGAGCTCATGGTTCCACTAAAGTTCATGGTTCCCCCAACAATTCTCATGGTTCCATAAATAGAGCTCATGGTTCAAATACAAAAACTCATTCTAGGTACTAAGTAAGGAACAAACCCTAGTATCATTTCATTTTCAACATTTATTGTTATAGTTACTTGTCCATGTTTGTGAATGAGATCAACATGGACAAGCTCCTCTATTGTCAAAGAGTTAATGCTTTTGTTATCTCTTGGGCCACTCGCAACTAGCACATCATCCTCAAATAATTTATCTAGTCTATGTGTGCTTGGTTGCGCAATAGAACATGGTGTTTCAAGGGATTGTGAGTTGCAATTAAAACAATTGTGGTTTTATAACATTATACTAGATTTTTTGTTACTATCGTTGTATTCTATATTTTTAGGATAACAAGTTATCTATTGTTTTCAAAGGGTTTTTGTTGACACAGTTCTATCGACATGGGTTCACTTCGCACTGTCGTCAACAAACACCAACCCAACACCCTTAAGCACCGGCCCAAAAATGTTTGACCCTTTCCAGCAACACCCACGAAGCGAGTGAAGTCTCACCCGAGATGGTTAAGGGGGCTGTAGGAACCAAGTTCCTGTAGTGGGGAAAGGACATGCATCTTCTCTAACTCTATCGCATCAGAAACGAGATATATGCTTTCGCATCATACTTCGTAACTCAAATAAACATTCATCATTCGCACATCAACTATGTATTTACCATTCGCATATTTATTACACAATTAACATTTGCATTAACATGGATATACCAGAGATCACATCAATGAAACCTTATAGAAAATAACATAAAGCATTCACCATTCGACATAACCAAAGGAAAAAAGATAGATCCGAACATCTTCATGCATTAACTCATCAAAACCTATGGTATAACCTTCGCAGAAATAGTTCAATACATTCTATCGCAGATTCATACAAAAGTGCCGAAATAGAGGAATCATGTCAAAATAATAATGATCTCATGCTAAGATGCCCTTAGGCTTACATTCACATTCTTATTTATATATAACTATGGTGGTTACAAAATGGTCCACATGACCCATTTCTAACAACCTAACTAGTCTTGTGCTTCCTCGTTCTCCACGAATGACCCTTCCTTCCAAGGATGGTCCTTCTTCGCAGCTGTCGGATTCCGCACTTTATGCAAACTAATCCCGTGCCAACAGGCCCCCAACACAAACTTGTGGCTCACCCTTGAGCCACCTCAGCTGGACACCTCTGGTGCATTCACCTGCTGCTTTAAATCGTCGTATGCATCCTTGATTTGGTCGACCAGTTCCTTCGCTGATGCACAGAGTTGGGTACATTCCTCCACCTACTGGTTCGTTGGTTGTTCGCAAATTTATGTTGCGCCTCCTCCAGTTGCTGCTTGACCTGTTGCAAAGCTTTTATTACCCGTACTGCAAGGACTTCGGCTTGTGTTTGGAGCTTGTCCAAATGTGTGGCCCTTCTTTGCTGGCTTTCACAAGCCTTTGTGACGTGCTACTGCATACTTTTTAGTTCTGCTTCCTTCGACATTTGTATCAGTGAGGGCATCACTTTGATTGATCCCTTGAAGGAGTCAAGCTATGCTTCCGCTTCTCTAAGTCGCTCTTTCAGCGCAGTTAGCTGGTCGTCCTGGATTACACTTCCCCAAAAATCTGTGACAACTTCTACGACTGCCTGGGCTATTTTATCCATCTCCGCGATCTCTTTCATGACTTACTCAATCGCATTATGCCTATCTTGAACCTATTCCGGTGGTGTGCTTGGTACCACCCTTGCTTGCAATTCTACATTCTCCTTCCGCAAGTTATTGATAAGTACACCCAACAAAATTTCCTTCGCCTCTGGTAGTACATCCTAATCTACCTCAGGAGTTTTCTCACATACTTTGGATAGTGCTTCTTCCAACCGCTTCCTATCCTCCATGGCCTTCTCTTTGTCAGCTATTATCTGGGCTTTCTCTGCTTGAAGACTCTGTGCCTCTCTCTCGCTGATGTGCGCCTACTGCTTATATTGCACCATCATATCATGCATTCCGACCTCTCTTTCATGGATTTCTGCATTTGCTGTAGTTTGAATTCTTTGTAGTGACAGCATTGGTAGTATATTGAAATATACCACTATTGATTCGTGCATTCATAGTTCCAAATCTAGCTATTGATTCCCTATGGTCATCCTATTCGGTAACATTTTGACTAACCTTGGATTTGTGCCAATCTCTACTTTGGTCCTCCTTGTCGACGTGCTTGGTCGAGGTTCCCCGTGTGGTACACTGTTCTCTACAACTACGTTAGCTAGTGTGGATAGCAGCTGGCTCACCTGGTGGAAGTTTTCGGTAGAGTGCTATGTGACTTTCGTATGGTTTTCCTCTATGACCTCTGTCAGCTTCTCTAGGAGCCTATTAACTTGCTCCTATGGAATACCACCACTTGTGCTTCCTTCTCCATGGTCCATCCTGTGGTTTTTCCTCCTTTCTTCGTACTGTGCGTCTAAGTCAGAATCTGTCAGGGTGGCTACTGTTGAGCCTCCATCATGGCTGGACCCCTCCGACTGCTCTTTCGCAGGGTCGTCTTTTCATGCGCCTTCCTTCTAACTAGCTGAGCCTTTGTCTTCCTTGGTCGGTTTTATTCGAGTTGTTGCATTCCCATTTTCTAGGTTCGATAGATCCTTCTCGTTAGCTGGAACTTTCCACTCTTTCGGCCATCTTTCAATGATGGCGTCCAACTCCTCCTCAGTGAGCTTGTACTCCATTGGAAGCCATTGTCGTGACTTATCTGCTTGGGCTTCTTGTCATTGTCCTTCCCCTGAAAAAATTGGGAAGGATTGTCTCTGTCTTTAGGCTTCCCAGTGATTCTTGCGATCAAGTCAACTGTGACTGGAATCTTCTCATGCAGCCATAGGTACCCACAATGAAAACAAGCCAGCAATTGCTTGACGCATGTGTTGACCTGTGCTAACTGCCCGAAGTGTGGTATCTGGGTGAGGCCTAACAACCCCGAACGCTCCAATCCCAATGCCCATCCTGCTGGTTCATTCGTGGTTGGGCCTCCTTCGCCATGGCGGACATCAACGTAGCCTTCTATGCTCTCCAAGAAATTCACAAGGTCGTGGTCGGTATACTGTAGCTTCTGCAAATTTGCCACAATGTTCTCGATGTGGGGAACTCCTTGCAGTATCGACGACATCACAATAGTATACCGTTCGTTCTTATTTATCCGCACCACTGGTGCCATTTTATGGTGTGGTGAAACATACCCTAGTATCGTGGGGCCATGGTGCCTCTCCTGTGATGTTGTTGTCTATTGGGAAACCCATGAAATTCCTGCGTCTTCTTCGGTGAACTGTGCCGAGGTCCGGGTTCCTTTCTTTAGCGCTCGGTTGGTGTCTGGAGGCCAATTCGCACCCCTCTTCTTTTTTATTGCTATTCTGGACATGAATTTTCGCTGCTCCTGCGTAACTGGCATTGGTTCTATCCATTCAGTACTTGCGCTTGAAATATAAACTGCCATGCACCCCTTGGAGGTTCTTGCTGAATACACAATGCATCGACCTACTCCCCTACTCCATATTTATAGTGTGGATTGGCTGCATCCTTCCGATTTTGGGTAATAATGACCAAATCCAACACTAATTTCCCAAATCCGTCGCATGTGTCGGGCATTAATTGTACCTTTTTTTGTTTTTGTTGCTGGTTCTTGAGGTTTAACTGCTTCATTTATGATGAGATTTGACCCTTTCCGCATCATGGCAGCTTCCGACTCATCAAAGCGTACCGTAGTTTGGTGGAGTCTGCGATTAAATTGCCGATAATTTTTTTTTTTATTGCGACAACAGTCCTTTGCTGAAGGTGCACCTGTTTACGCCTTTCACACTCTTGGGTTAACTGATACGGTTTCTGCGCTCTTAGATCACCACAGGTCCTGACTTCATTGGTTTTCTTATCCTGGACCACCATCAAGCTGATCCACTCCAATTCCTCAATTGGTTCTATAATGCTTGCTTCCAACATTCTTTCAATCTCAGCCTTCACCCGCTCCTTTTACCTTGGATTCAACCTATACGGTCGTTGCTTCACTGGTTTCGCATCAGGTTCTAGTGGGATTTTCATCTCTCCTAGGTCCCCTGAAATTCCTTTAATCTCCGAGAACTTTGTCGGAAACAAATCCTGAAATTTGTGCAATAGGTCAGTCATCTGCGCAATAGTTGAGTCATCCCAGTATTCTCCGATGCTCATGAGCTTGGGATCTTCTTCCGTCCCAATGTTCACTTTCTTGATTCAAAATGGCTGCTGAAACTTGTCGGAAGGCATATCTAGTGCCTCGAAACTGTGACTGTCTTTTGACTTTGGGATATATGTGGCCCTTGGATCATCCTCATCGTCTGGTTCTCCTGTGATGTTGTAACATTCCATTAACATCTGAGGTTTCACAGTCCATTGAATTCCCATAGATTTCTCTGTCGGAATTGCATCAAATACTTTTTCCCTGACCGCCTGTAATGCGTTGTGGATGAAGGGGTTTTCGTTGGAGAAACTGAACATTTGGCTAAAGCCAATTGTTAGTTGTTCCCATGAGTTTGTTCCACGTTCCAGTTCTGCTGCGACATACCAATTTCGTGGTACTTCATCCAATGTGTGAAGAAATGCATGGACCCATTCCTGTTTGGCTTGTGGTCCCCATTGGCTTCCACATGCACTCAAATGCTGCTTCGGATCGCTTCTGCCGTCATACTTCCTTCCACAGTATCCATCAGTGTCACCGAACCTAACCTTCATTAGGTGTCGACATAGTGGCAAGGTAGTTATGGTGGACTTGTGCATCTCCCACCATCGCGTTGGGGTAGCCTTCAGGGATTCTTCCAAAGCCAATAGTCGTTGTGGTTCCACAACCTTTTCTTGAAATTCAATGAGAAATGCGGCCAAGTTGGGAAATAACTCATATGTTGGCAGCTCGCACTCTTCCATAACTACCCTTTGCAGTAACTGAGTGATCCGTGTGCATCTCCTAAACGACACTTCATGCATCAAATTCTGCCAATTTTCAAGTGCTTCATCGGAATCGGATGACGCCGAACTACTACTATGCCAACCTAATTCTCCATCTGTAGTAGGGTTGATATAATCTTCGGAGATGTTGTAGAGATTGTCCCAACCCTCGGTGAATTCATCCCTTGTCATCTCAACATATCTCTACCCTTCCATAGGGTCAATAGGTGCAATTACCCTGATCTCACGATTCTCAAATGACATCGTCCTTTTCTTGAAGTTGATAATAGCCTGATTCTCCATCGCCCAGTCTAACCCTAACAGCACTGGATAGGGGATTATGTTGTCAACAATCTTGATCACATCAAAATCTACATATATTCTGAGTCCCTCGATCTCAACAGGAACCTAGCATAGTCGACCGATCGGGGTGACTTTATTTTAGTTTGCTAGCCGTAGCTATACCGGAGACCAAGCCAACTGTGGTTTTTCCATTGTTTCCCAGGTCTTTTTCATCAGGATGTTCACATTTGACCCCAAATCCAAGATGATGGAGTCGATATCAAATGCCCCAACTTGTGCAGACATCCACATTTCTCTTCATGTATTTCTCTTATGTATGCGATTGACCGTACGCTCCTGTCGTACACCCTCTCGTCGATGCAGTAGGTGTTAGCACCTATATACTTTTGCTCTTTTGCAGCATAAAAACCTATATATGAAAGGTGGAGGGTCAGACAACTACTTGATGGAGGCTTGAAGTAATCCCTATCCTCGATGGCCAGGTGCTAGGACATGAGAAAGAATGTGCTAGAAAAGGTCCAACACAATAAAAATGGATTAATGTCAAAGGCCAGGTATTAATAGGCAAATAAAGTGGCTAAAGGCAAGTAGGGAATACCCTAAAGCCTATAGTTTGTAGGCAAATCATAAAATACTAAGCGTCGCACAGTTTGGCACCGTTGATCTAGAGCGGGAGCAAGATCTACGGCTCTAAATGAACAGTCATATGGCCAAGTTGCGAGGAAGAAAGGGAATAGGTGGATGCGACGGGCTTGGTCCCGCCAGACAGGTGTCGGCTTAAGAGGGCGTCGCAAGGAGAAAGGAGCAGCAAACAATGCCATATTGGGTGCATGCGATGGTGGGGACTGGTGCAAGGATCTACAGTGGAGGTTATCCCTTCGAGATCTAAGGGGCCGGGTTCATTCTTCACACTAAAGGCCTAAGTCTCTCTGGAAGATCTACGGTTCGGATGGCAGGAAGAGCCGCATCAACGGCAGGTGGAAGTCAGAAATGCATAGGATATAATAGGGAGGACCCCACCAGCAGATAGATGATCTAAAAATTTAAATAGAGAATGATAACTCACCATGGATACACGTTTGAGAAGAAATGGATGGTTCTCATAGATAGTTGCATCAAGAAGTAACACGCTAGATAGCGGCGGGGCAGATGCGATGGGCTTGGTCCCACCACACAGGTGTCAAATCCAAAGCCTGTCGCATGGAGAAAAGGTGATAGAGGAAAATCTCTTTGGGTGCATGCGATACTACCCCGTAGATGCATCCGGTTGAGATGAACGGCCTAGATGAGAACCAACAAGATGATCCTACGGTGGAAATAAATGGGTTGTCAAATCAGTGGGTAAAGAGAAAGTCAGATCCAACGACGGAAATAAATGGGTTGTCAAATTAGTGGGTAAAGAGAAAGTCAGATCCAACGACGGAAAGTGAGCACATGAGAGTTTAAGCGGTTAAGATCAAAGGACAGCTGGCCAAAGAAACCGAAGTTTATGGAAACCCGGTTATATATATAAGAATGCTCGTGAAGGTTGACATTTGTTTCGAAGACCTGTCGAAGTAAGAAAGTCTCTCAGCGTGTGCTAGATGACAAAGGTGACAGAACCTTCGACAGGGTGTGTACAGGGATTCCAAAGTGACAGGTAGGATCTGTAACCGCCATTCTCTAAAAAATATAAATCTTTTACAGTCATAGGATGGGGGAAGAGGAAGCTTCTACCAGTTCTAGGGATAAGGTTTCCCTGGAAGATAGGGACGCTGATGTATTTGACACATGCATTCGGCTCCCGGTTCCGGAAATTCAAAAGAGATTGGAAGCCTTGCATGAACAGGGACTGGATATACATGGAATCTTTAGGTCGTTGTTCATTTTATTTTTCCTTGACCAAGTGTTCTCTTTCCCTGAGTTTGTAACATGGTGTTCTTCGAATTACTCAGAACCCCAAAGAGTAATTATGGACGCCCATAAGTACAGATTCGTCTGTAATATAGATGCGTCAGTTGTTAGGAATTCATTTTTCATTCCTGAGTCTCAGTACCAAGAGTTGGAGGGTTTTTTTGAAGAGTATATGGTTTCCTTGTATCACCAAATCAACCCCAAAAGCTGTCAAGATTTCTTAGCCGCATGCCTAAAACCCGACTCCGAAATCTCTGAAGAACCCTACCCCCTAAATGTAAGACTTTTTTTATGACAATTCCCAGTTGGTTCTTTCTTTGTTAGCTCAATTTTTAAGGTTGGATACTAATTTGTGGGTGACTGAAGTCCAATTAAGTTTACTCTCTAGGATTAGCATCAGTTTGGCCAGGTCCGAAAGTGGGCTCATCCCATCCTTGAGGTTTGATGAATTTTTGGTGGAAAAGATACAGGTACAATTGAGTAATTTCCCAAGTTCTAGGTTTTTTAGATATCAGACGTAGTTGATGAAAATGATTATGTACAACAGCGCCGAAAGCCCACATTTCTCCTCACTTCTTGAGATAGATGTTTTGGTAGACAATGTTTTCGATTATTTGAACTATGTTTTTCCCCCTGTTTATAAAATCATCTTTGGGGAAGAATTTGCCTAGAGTGTTGCCTAAAATGTAAACAATGATGCAGTTGAAGGACGAACTGGCTGTTGGTGACTGGTTTTTATGAGAGAAGCTACAGTCATTAGATTGTATGGTTTTGTACAGGAGACCTATGTTTTACCCACTTTTCTAACATTGCAGATCTTTGCTCTTGAATTTATCAGACAGAAATTGGCCCTGGAAGAAGTGCAATTCCTAAAACATAAGAAGAGCACGGATGTGAAATACCCTTGGAAGGTAGGTCCTTTCATTGTGAAGAATAAAGAATCTTTGTCAGAGGTGGAAGAATCATTGAAGCCACTAGGGTTCAAGAAAGATGTGGCCATCAAATATGACCCCTTTCACAATATTTCCCAGAGAAGGAAAGATTGTAATCTCAGCGCTTTTGAACATACAGAGCTAGAAGGGGTGCTAAAGGGGCGAAATTTGTTGCATTGGGAACCCGAGGTGAGGGAAGCCGCGGAGACACAGGAAGGAGATCTCATGTTATCCGATTTAATAATGGATTTAGATCAAGTGTCTGACACCGTGGAGGTGGGCCGAAAAAGAGACTTTGAATAAGTCAGAGATGTTGGCTTCCTATTTTGACTATTCAGCATCATATTTCTAGTTTCAAGTCACATGAGATTAAGTGCTAGTTAGCCTTATTTAGTGTTGTTTTGTACATGATTATGCCTTTTGAAGATCAACATTGTTAGGTTTTGGTAAGTGACTTTTAATTGCTTATTCATTACTTTGCTTTGTTTTTATGTGTGTAATGCAACCTTTAAGTTTCCATTTAAATATTTGGTCAACTAATGAGTCTTTTTTTCTTCCATGTAGTGGTATCGACGCTCAGAAGATATTGTAATGTCCCCTTCTCCTTAGAACAACAGGGAAGGAAACATTAACAACATACTGGGCTTTTGGTAAACTTAGCCCCAAAATTTTTGCACATAAATTCCTAACATTTTAAAACTTATGCATGCAGATTTGACTTCAATAAAACACAGCGGATCTTAAACGTAATGACACACATGAGAACAAACCGAAGATGATTCCATATGCAGGGTTCAATCCCATTCACATGCTATGCACAGACTTCATCTCAATTTCATTAACATGAGGAATAATCATTCAAATAACACATTACAGAACCCAGATATATATATACAAATTAAAGTCACGGAGAGCACTTATCTTGCAACGCAATATCCAACGACTGGCTACGTGAGAGCAACGTTCCACCCAACCATAGATCTCTGTCCAGCCTATATTCTTTCAGCTGAGAGATCACCCCCGAGCTGGGCTGTGTATCCACTAAGGAGGAACTAGATGGCTCACTCACAGTCAGGGTTTCACTCAGACAACCATGCTAAGCCAACACACAGTTGGGTTTTTCAAGCATGCAATGGGAAATGGAGAGGGATGCTAGTCCACTAAGCTCAATCCCAGAGCTAGTACACATCAAGATAGACTCCAACGATCCCAGCCTCCATTCGAACATCCACACTTGCATTTCTCACAAATCTGTCACAAACAACCCAAATCCGTCACTGATTTTCTGGGCAGTTAAAACTGGGTTTTCCCATGGATTTTGGGGTAGCTATTGCTCCCAAATTCGCCCCAAGGTTCCCACCAATGGATCCCCCATTGGATTTCTCTGTCCAATACCAAATCGGGACGTTTTTGGCTTCCCAAAACGTGGGTTCTCTCACAGTCGCGATTTTCTGTTTTCTCACTATTGGGAGCTCGTTTTTGGGTGGAGAAAGATGCTAGGTAGTTTCACAATGGAATGGGGATAAGGATGGAGAAACCCCCAAGATGTAGAGTGACTTGTGGGACAAGTCAAAAGAGCCCATACCTACCCATACGAATTTCAGGGCTGCCCATACTCCATCAAAGTCATTGACTTAATTCTTCAACCACTCTCTTACAATAGGAATAAATGTCATCTAGAAAGGTCAAATGGGTTCTCATAAAGACATATGGAAACCTATGGTTTACTCCCATAGCCCCCTCACCACTCCCTAGTGGATACACGTGGCCCCTTCTCATTCGTTGCCTCCATAGCCAGTCTTGGATTTTTATATTGCCTGATGTTTAATTACCTCCTATTACAATTTCCATGGCTTAAGAGCACATGGTGTCAAAACATCAAATACTTGCCCCTTTAAATAAAATTCGGACTTTCACTAGCAGGGCCTTGGCCTTGAGCTCCACGCTAGGAAAACATACCTCACATGTACACATTATTTACATTAAAGGCTAATATATCCTAAGGGTCGAATTGGGGGTATTACATTCCCCTCCCCCTTAGAACAACACCGTCCTCGGTGTTCCAAGACTTAGGCATACATATACAATTTACACATATCCAAAACTTCAAAAACTTTGCAGATCTGCCCTGCATTCTATCCTTTACTTTGAACTTTCAGGACCAAGTCCTTTGATCTTCACGAGTTGCTCCTATTGATTTGGATCTTCTAGCTCATCCATAATTCTGAAAACTTTATGGCTGCTACCTTCTTGGGGTTCTCTTGTTGGGCAATTGCGGAGGCAATGATCCCCTCCACATTTCCAACACTTCACTGGTTGCTTCATCTTTACCTGCTCGATTTCCTTTGAGTCTTCCCACCTGGAGCGTCTCTTAATCGGACGATTGGATGAATGCTTCTTCATTGATCCACTTTTCTCTCCCATGCTGATTGCTTTCATAATGCTTTTTACCTCTTTCTGCAGATGAAGAGTGTCCTGCAAGACCTTGTGGTTCATCTCGTTCTGCTGCTTTTGCATCTTGAGCATCTCTCCAAGATTTTCTTGGGTTTTGGCAATTGTTTGAAGAAGACTTCCAGCCAATCCTAATAGCCCTTGGTCTGCTGCCATGGTCAATGGAAACAACTGACCATGATTTTCTCACTAGCCACACTTGTCTACACCGGCTGCAACCAATTGATTCAATTTCCACCTGTGAAATTTATCATTACAATTCTCGTTAGGCCAAACGTAACCCAAACATTTTAAAAAAACATCAGTCAATGGTTTTTCCCCAGTTGACATGGATAGTCCATGTTTTACTCATGAGACTTCCACACTTTTTATGCTTGCCCAACATACACATGAATTCCTTCATGTTCATCCATTCACAATTCATTAATTAGCATTCACAACTCACTTTAATCAAATAAACACACTATTACTTTCAGTCATGCATGCATTCAACAATTTTTCTAATTATATAAATGCATCAATAAAAGGAAAGAGAGAGAGAGCAGTAAGAGTTTCTCCTCTTAGTTTTGTTCCATTCTGGAACCCACACCACCACTGTGGTTTTCATGCTCCTGTCCTCTTTCACTTCATGTGAATGCTCGACTTGCCCTTCTTGGCTAAGACACGTAGTGTCTATGGTCTATTCCATATCTCTCAACCATGGAGTTCCTCCAATTGGTTGGTCTAACTCCTAGCTACTAGGACTCACACAGTTCCACTAGCTCCATCTTTCATTACTGCTCATGCTGAGCTCTTTAGGGTGGTTACATGTCCACTCGCATCCTTAAGATGCTTCCATAGTCATTACTTCCAACAATACCTACACTCAAACATTGAATTAATTCACATGTTTAGTTTATTTTCATAGGAAACCATAACCAAATCATATACACATGTGTATTCATAAGCAAGAAATTACACAATAACCAAATACTTATCTGCACTAGATGTCTTCACTTTATTCCATAGGGTCCTTCTTTGCTTTACAAGCCTTGGAATCGCCTATGGATTTTAATGCTTGGCCAGCACGCAGGATGTCCCTCAACATCTAACAGTCTTGTATGTTTGTCCAGCACGCAGGCTGCTCCACAACATCAAATAACCTTGTATGTTTGGCCGGCACGCAGGCTGCTCCAAATCAACAATCTCGCATGTTTGGCCAGCACGCAGGCTGCTCCAAATCAACAATCTCGCATGTTTGGCCAGCACGCAGGCTGCTCCAAACCATCAATGATCTCGCATGTTTGGCCAGCACGCAGGCTGCTCCAAATCAACAATCTCGCATGTTTGGCCAGCACGCAGGCTGCTCCAAACCATCAATGATCTTGCTCAACCAGCCACTTTCTGGATTTACCAAGCAACTTTTAGTTCTTTCAGGGTTCTTGCTTCCTGTATTGACCAAGTTTTTCCAACAAAGAAACAATAATGCATCAGCTCACTATTACTAGCTTTATGCTTGAAACCTTCATTATTTCAAATAAGAAATGAATGAAAATGAATACTTATCTGTACTGTGCATTTCCTCTCTGGTCCACAGGGTCCTGCTTTTACTTTATAAGCCTTGGGATCCTCCTGCGGACTAAGATGTTTGGCCAGCACGCAGGCTGTTCCAAATCATCAAATAATTAATGCCCTACCAGTACACCTTCACGCCGACTGGGTTTACCAAGCATTTGGTGGTGCCCAACCAGTCCCATACCTGGTTGGCCCTCTCCATTGCCGAGCCAGCACATACGTCTGGGTCATCGACCAATGGAAGGTAACTGCACCACCGACCATTACAGGTCAAGGCTCCACTACTCTGCCTTAGGCTTGCATCAGCCTTTCACGGTATCACAATCCCTCAATGCGCATAACAATTCTTCACCCACACAAGGGTGGCACGTCTTCTCTTATGTAAGCCGGCGGTTCCATTAAGGAATTCTTTAGGTGACTTTCTTAACTGCAGGCTATCATGGCCCCATGATACCCACTCACCCTACACGAGGGTTACCACTGCTCATACAGTCCTCTTGAGTATAATTTTCTTCACTTTTCCCTTTAATGTGCAGCACTGAGTTTCATATGTATACTCTATCAACACAAAATGGATAGCGAGCTCATTAGTATCGCTGCCCTAGAATTGTAACCATATTTCATAACATTCACTATCCAACCTTGAAACACCAGGAATGCGTCCATTCCCTTAAGGCGTAGTCAAAATTGGCATCCCTAACATAACTCAGCACCAGAAAGGCGTGCACTCCTTACTAATGTGAACTATGAAGGTCCTAATCATACTTCAAGCAGTCTTTCATGATGAAAATAAAATCAAAACATGCTCTGCATATTAACTCTAATAATTAGATATACATATATATATCATTCAGGGTTTATGGAAAACTTATCCATTTTGCAGATGTTATTTCTCTTCTTTAATGAGGAATGGAGGCTCCTTCTCTGAGTTGACAGTCCCTCGGTTTGCCATCCCAATTCCTTTTGATGTTACCTAACCTTCATATGTCTTACTGACATATTCTTCACCATCCCACTCATATTGTTTACCAATCATGTAGTGCGGATAAAACATTAATAATGTCTTATGGCATTCCACCTGGAACCCATTTTCAAATCATGGAATCCCTTCCCATGAAGTTTGGCTTCTGCAGGACCTCTCCATTGGTCTTACTGCAATGTGTCTCCCTGGCACACTTATTAAACAGCCAAACAGTCATTAGCAATTATTAGTAAAATTTCAAATCCGAAACATTTACAAATCTGATATTTACAACTGTTCTTACTAACAGAACTTAAAGCTCTCAACCATGAGAACCTTCTCATAACCTTTGGCTTCTACATGGGGTAGATTCCGGTCTCTACTATGGACTTATCCTCATTGCCATATGTAAGACCTTCCTACCGGAAACTGAAACTTCAATCAACCAAACATGTCGTGAGTATCTATGCATATTATCATTTCATTGCCACAATAGTCATTGAAGTGATCTCAGAATTATAAGGCTCAATAATTCAAACACCTTCAGCTGTTACATTTGAAATGCAATGAAATATTTACACTTCTATATATGCATCATTATCATAATAGAATTTTCAAGACATAGTCACACTATCCATGCAGCTTAAATAAATCATAAATACTCATTATTTCACAGTCATATCATTCATACAACTCTGTCCTTCCACAAAGCATTCTAGCAGCCCATCGATCATGATTGGGCTCTTCATGCACTTACTATTTTGCATTCACAACAACTCATGAAATGATCCTAGAATTATCATCAATTCATCATTTCATTCATTATTTATTTTGCAATAACATATGCATCATCCCTATGCATTCATACAATGCATCACAAGATTTATAAAATCTCTTAATGCACATCTACTTAATGCTATCTTGCATTGTTTCATGAGTACTATGCATTCAAGCATATTATGATCGAAGCATGACTATCTCATATAACTTGCATTACCATAATTAGGACCACCAATCCTCACTTGCTTTCGTTATTAAGCACATAACCAACATACACATGGAATGATATAACTTCATATGAATGCATTGAGATTTCTAAACAGTCATAGGGTGTAAGGATCATTTCCTTCACTTACCCACACCTCACCAAGCTTGGTAGGTTAACAATCCCAATTGGTATTCAATATCACATGCAACTAACTCAACATAGCTCAAGCATAGTGGAAGAGATCTTACCAAATCCTCTTTCCACGTTCATGCAATTTGGCACCAATAATCATTACCTGCATGGTTACCATTAACATCGCCTGATGTTACCTGATCAGTTGGCTTCATGCAACAACATCCTCGGCACATTTAGCCATGCTCTTGGTTATCTTTGGTCCTACAACCAATACCAACATCAATAGTGATTATCAACCACAATATGCTCCATTAGTAATTCATTGCATATGCAGACTCCATTATTCTACCAATATGCAATATCCCATTTATGCACAAGCATTTCCATATGCACTATGCAATGTTTGTTAAGATGCCCTCTAGTGCATATACCTCTATGTAATCCCTTATATTTTTAACATTTTTATGCCATATGATAATTTCATAATTATGAGTATGATAACAAACAGGGGTTTAAGGAATTTTTCCCTTTTCGATCCCTCATTGCAACATGGAATTCCTCTTCCATATCATGCAATTGTAGAAATTGCCCACATTGACAACAAAATTTGTTTGTCAAAACAGCCGCTGGCACTCTTCTGCACTAAATAACTATGATATCTGTAGGCCTCATTCAAACTCTGGTCATGCATAATTGTTCCCTGCTGGACAAGCTTTCCAATGCCTGTCTTCATGCTCCATTCTGACATCAGGTGCGGAAACTGCATCCCTTCAAAAATGACAACTTTTCACTCCAGTTCTGCACATTTTACACAGTTGCATTTTGGTCCCGAATGCCAACTTCAGCCACCTGTGGAAGAAAATCTATGAGGAATCATAAAAACTTATCTATAGGGCGAAGTTAGTCCATATAACAAGGAACACTCAGCAATTCACGGATTTCAATTCCGATGCACCATTCATCTTCTATGAATTTCTGGATTTCATTACTTCTCACTTTTCATATTTTCCCAAAATTCTAAATTTTGGGCCAAAAACGGCTATCTCCCAAACGGTGCATTTCTGGAAAATCTTCGTCTAACGGAAACTGTCCGTCTTAATGAGAATATGAAATGTCTAGTTCAGTAAAATTTCTGATTCCCACATCTAGGGTCACTTTTACTGTCCATCAGCTTTTCAAAATCCCGAAAAAGTGGTCCGGAACAGTGCTTTTTGGCCTTCTTGATCACCCCGACTCCATATCCTTTGGAGTTTGGCTCCCAGATTCTGAACTTAACATCGTGCCTGCTTCATGGCCGCGCCTGGTCAATTTCAGCTCAAACCGACCTTCCGTCAAGTCTCGGGGCTCCGTCCTTCAAAAGTCACTATTATCCAATTTCTGTCAAATCGGAGTGTAATGGGCTAGGGGTCTTCACTTGTCTTTTCATGGCCCTCGTCAATGGCCTCCGAGCCCCACATGAATCATCGCATTCTGAGTCCGGATGCTCCTGCTATCAAAAAATCAAGTTTTAGCCACTTTACTCTCTTTCTTTTTTTTCCTTTCCGAGCGCGCGGGCCGGTTCCCCGAACGCTTCCGCAATGCGGAGCAGTTCGTCGAACGCTTCCGCAATTGCGGAGCAGTTCGGCGAACGCTTCCACAATGGCGGAGTGATTTGCTGAATTCTCCCGCAACTGCGGAGCCATTCGGCGAATGCTCCCGCAACTGCGGAGCCATTCAGCGAAGGCTTCCGTTGCGGAGCCATTCGGCGAATGCTCCCGCAATTGCGGAGCCATTCGGCGAAGGCTTCTGCCGTTTCGAAAGACTTTCCCGAATCCTCCCGCGATTTCAGAGCCGTTCGTGGAATCCTTCCGAAATTTCGGAAGAGAATTCCTTCCGCAATTTCGGAAGAGAATTCCTTTCGAAAATTCCTTTCGACGCCGATACTTAGAAAATTTTCAACTTTTCGGAGCATTTTGCTGAATTTTTCCGCGTTGCGGGACAACTCGCGGAATCCTTCCGCGAATTTCGGAAGAGAATTCCTTCCGCAATTTCGGAAGGGAATTCCTTCCGCAAATTTCGGGGCGACTTCCCGAATTCCTCCGCGTTGCGGAAAACTTCGCGGAATGCTTCCGCAGTTTCGGGGCAATTCGCCGAATGCTTCCGCAGTTGCGGAAGACATTCGGTAATTCTTCCCGAAACAGTCTTAAACGAATTTTCGAAAACGCTTAGGAAATTTAACAAACATAAATCATTTTGCAACAACACAGTATTCCAAGAAAAGAACATTGCACTTCTTTAAGCATGAAACAGCAAATCAAAATAGCATAAGATGGCATAGGTTGCCCATGCTCCTTTCTCTATTTCATAGAATGCCATCAATGCAAACAATGCAATCAACTTGCAAAAATCCCCAAACAGTCATGCAATCTTGAGGTTTCTTTAATGCATTTTTGTTCCAAATATAAAATGTATGTACATACACAAAGACTTATATTTCTGTGAAGGGCCCAACAGCCGTAGTGTTGAACCTAGGGCTCTGATACCACTCTGTAATGTCTCCTTCTCCTTAGAACAACAGGGAAGGAAACATTAACAACATACCGGGCTTTTGGTAAACTTAGCCCCAAAATTTTTGCACATAAATTCCTAACATTTTAAAACTTATGCATGCAGATTCGACTTCAATAAAACACAGCGGATCTTAAACGTAATGACACACATGAGAACAAACTGAAGATGATTCCATATGCAGGGTTCAATCCCATTCACATGCTATGCACAGACTTCATCTCAATTTCATTAACATGAGGAATAATCATTCAAATAACACATTACAGAACCCAGATATATATATACAAATTAAAGTCACGGAGAGCACTTATCTTGCAACGCAATATCCAACGACTGGCTACGTGAGAGCAACGTTCCACCCAACCATAGATCTCTGTCCAGCCTGTATTCTTTCAGCTGAGAGATCACCCCCGAGCTGGGCTGTGTATCCACTAAGGAGGAACTAGATGGCTCACTCACAGTCAGGGTTTCACTCAGACAACCATGCTAAGCCAACACACAGTTGGGTTTTTCAAGCATGCAATGGGAAATGGAGAGGGATGCTAGTCCACTAAGCTCAATACCAGAGCTAGTACACATCAAGATAGACTCCAACGATCCCAGCCTCCATTCGAACATCCACACTTGGATTTCTCACAAATCTGTCACAAACAACCCAAATCCGTCACTGATTTTCTGGGCAGTTAAAACTGGGTTTTCCCATGGATTTTGGGGTAGCTATTGCTCCCAAATTCGCCCCAAGGTTCCCACCAATGGATCCCCCATTGGATTTCTCTGTCCAATACCAAATCGGGACGTTTTTGGCTTCCCAAAACGTGGGTTCTCTCACAGTCGCGATTTTCTGTTTTCTCACTGTTGGGAGCTCGTTTTTGGGTGGAGAAAGATGCTAGGTAGTTTCACAATGGAATGGGGATAAGGATGGAAAAACCCCCAAGATGTAGAGTGACTTGTGGGACAAGTCAAAAGAGCCCATACCTACCCATACGAATTTCAGGGCTGCCCATACTCCATCAAAGTCATTGACTTAATTCTTCAACCACTCTCTTACAATAGGAATAAATGTCATCTAGAAAGGTCAAATGGGTTCTCATAAAGACATATGGCAACCTATGGTTTACTCCCATAGCCCCCTCACCACTCCCTAGTGGATACACGTGGCCCCTTCTCATTCGTTGCCTCCATAGCCAGTCTTGGATTTTTATATTGCCTGATGTTTAATTACCTCCTATTACAATTTCCATGGCTTAAGAGCACATGGTGTCAAAACATCAAATACTTGCCCCTTTAAATAAAATTCGGACTTTCACTAGCGGGGCCTTGGCCTTGAGCTCCACGCTAGGAAAACATACCTCACATGTACACATTATTTACATTAAAGGCTAATATATCCTAAGGGTCGAATTGGGGGTATTACAGATATGTTGAATCAGCGATTTGGGGGATTCAGTCCACAGTGGAGATGTTTCTCTTGGATTCACATCACCTTCCAGATACTTATGAAGATCATCCAGTGCTGTTATGAGGATGTCATTTGCTGAAAATGGCATTTTCATCCTTGATTAGGAACCTGATTTCGGGCTCAATTTCTGAACAATCGGTTTGGAATTGTTCAAAATGGTTCGAAACCCACTTCACAAATGGCCCCATTTACCCCTGATGGTGGGCAGTTTTCAGAATTTCTAAACAAATGTGGAGAAATCCCTTCCGGAACAGACGTGGTTTTGCCAGATTTGGTATTGGCCGTTTTCTGGGTAGTTGCTCGAATTTCTGAATTTCGGGATGGATCTTGTCCATCTGTTCATGTATAAATAAAGCTTGAGATGGAGATAGACGGAGCATAGATTAGGTAGAAGAATGGAATATAGATAGAATTTCCAGTGCTCATATTGTTCTTCTTATTTTCAATAAAGTGATTAGAGTTGTTCGTTCATTTAATTTCTGTTATGATGAGTTTGCTGTAAGAATGTTTTAATATGCGTTGATGAGCCATGGTCTATTGAAAGAGAAGGCAGGCCCCCCTTCGATGGAAATAGAGCTGTATACATTGCATTTACAGTAGACTCCATCTTCAGATTTGAACATCATCTTTCAGCAAAGATTTGATTTCAGTTTATATTGTCAGTTGTCTCATCGATTTAATAGAACAGAAGTAGCATTTCATTCGATTTCAGAACAGAAGTAGAAGTTTCATTTGATTGCAATAGAGGGTTTAGCATTTCAAGATTCAAGTTTAAATGTTATCTTTTTCAGCCATCGATTTCATCTTTCAGTTGTTCAATATTCTTATCGATTTCATAGTGCAGAAGTAACAGTAACATTCAGGAACTGGTCTGGATATTTCATGAAATAGAGAGGTTTCATTTGATTACAATAGAGAGTTTCATTGCATTACGAGATAGAAGTTGCTGAGTTGTGTGGAGTGATAAGTAGCAGAAATGTAAGCATTGATTTCAACCATTAATGTTCAGCCATTGTTTTACATGCATATGATCATTTTCTGATTGGTGTAGAATTAGTGCAGAACAATTTTATGAAATTGGTACAGAACAGAGTAGTGCAAAATGAGTGCAGAACAGATTAGTGCAGAATGAATGTAGAACAGAGCAAAATAAAGTAGCTTCTTTCCAACAATTTTCTTTTAGCAGTTCAGAAAATAGTTTAACATTCTTTAAACTCCCTCTTCAACCCTGCATTTCCTGTGCTGGTTCCTCTAAGTCTACCTTCCCAGGTTGACAATTAAATGTTGGCTCATATGTTATATATTTAGCTCGACATTTTGGCGCCGTTTCCGGGGAGGTACTAAAAAGGATTGGAGAGTGGATGTAGGTGTGCTTTTATTTTTAGCCAGATCAGATTTGATTTTATTAGTGTGCAAGTGATTTCTTTCAAGATTACATTCAGTAGCAGAGAAGTTTTCATTTCAGTAGATTTTATTCAACAGCAGCAGAGTCTTCATTTCAGCAGTGTTAGATTTGATTCAGTAGTTGATTTCATCAGTATGAGAGGGTGTGTATTTGATTCAGTAGAAGCAGTTTTCCTTTCAGCAAGGGTGCATTTCATTTTATTTCAAGCTGGTGTGGGTTTCAGAATTATTATCAGTTGGTGTGACTTTCAAAGTTTTTAGAAAACCCCCTACAAGAAAAGAAAAAAAAATCACACAAAAAATTGACTAATGGATCCAAGATTGAATGAACGAAAGAAGAGATTGTTGCGGGAACTTTCGTGCATCTTGCAGGAACTTGAAGAGATCTCTGCAGCTCAAGAGATGGAGGAGGAATCAATTGATTCAGTGGTTCTGATGGAACACCTTTGCGAACCTGCAGAGAACAGTGAACGGTTAGAAATTCCCGCAGAGAAAGAACATGGTATGCATAATCATATTGACCATTGGTTTCAATCTGTTTTATAGCCTTCAAATGATCTTCTTCTTCAGCAATTCTTGGACATCAAGCAACCGGTGTTGCTTGCTCAGCATGCCTTGGTAATTATACATCTATATCTTCTATCAAAGGGCATGAATGTATTACTGATTCTGCTAAGACGGTGGCTACATTGGTTATTTGCCTATACTTAAAGAAATGTTTCATTTCATTAAGTAGGTAGGTAGGATAGTGAATAAATGTTAGTACCTTTAAATAGTTTACTTTTATTCTGCAAATAAAAAGAGCATCAACTAGAATAAGAAGGATTGAAGATTTTCTATCTAAGTGATGAATGAATGAGTTGACAGAGTACAGGGGATCTTCTCAGCAGTTTCCTATCAATCAAGCTGGACAGTTATCGAGACTGTTAACATTCTATTACCATGCCAGTGTTAAAGAGGTGAATTCGTTTGCATGAGGACATGAGGATGTAGATATTACCAATAGGTTTCTTTTGAAGGATGCAGATATTTTCTGCAGTGAGGCTCAGGATGTTTTGAAGGCATAAGGGAAGTCTTTCTGTTACTACCCCTATTTCAGCCTTTGATTATTTTTACAAAGCATTTTTAAGGACTGTTAATCTGGATTAAATTTCTGAGTTTCACTGGCTAATTGGAATGCCTGTATAAAGTAAATAAATGTGTGCTGTTAGGTTTTTCAGACTTGTCCTCTTTATTCATACGAGTACTTCTTCACCTCCTCCATCAGTGATTTAAGCTTCCAAAGTGGTTTTTAATTATGAACTTATGGGTTGCTAGGACCATTTGACTTGGTTTCACACTAGATGGAGCGAGGGAATTGTTTTTAGGAACAGCTATGGGCATTAAGTTAACTTTAAGTTAGGCACCATTGTGGAAAAGGTTTCCAGGACTGAGTAGTTTGTTGGTTATTATCTATTGGATTCTATAATATTAAATACATATATATATATATATATTTTTGTGCAGCCATTTTATGACTTTCACTTTATACAGTTGCAAAGGTTAGTTGTTCATTTGGGCAAATTTTTACAGGCATGTACAAAGAATACTCTTCCAATTTTGATACCATCCCACTCCTAGATGGTTCTTAGAGCTTCTCCCCCACTCATCTATGCTTGAGCAAATCATAAAATTTATCTTTAGGATGAACTTGGGACAAGGGCCTCTGATAGAAAACGGGTGTAAGAGGTTAACCCGCCGGGATACTGAACAGGTCCGTTGGCAGCGGGTACCGACCTGTGGTATAAACAGACAAACCCATCAGGGTACTGAACGGGCCTATTGGCAATGGGGCATCTGCCTGGGGAAGAAGCTTCTTAGATGTTACAGTTACCCCACCGGAGTACTGAACAGGCTCGCTGGCAGTGGGTTCTGACTCTAATATCTCTTTTTAAAAGCCTGATCTATACTTGTCTGTATGAACAATGAACCTATGTAAGGGTAAAAGAGAGGTCATATGTGTGGTTAAATAAAATTTAAGGAGACTATTTGTAAAAGTCAGCTGATAGCCAGTTGGTAATCATCTTCAGTTGGTAATTAACAACATTCTTCTTCATTCGTTTAAGCCTTCTACTTTTCCCCATGTCTTTGTCTTCAAATAAATACTTGCACAAAATTTAAATTTATTTTACTCCTAGTTCTCTTTCATGCATCTGAGGGCTTCAACTCAAACCAAGCAAACTTCCCAAAATAGTGGGAATCAGACCGCTCTACCATTAAACTATATTGGAGCTCTCAACCAGGAAGAATGTCTTCCTTTCAACTACTCAACCTCTGTATGAGGGAACACACACACAGTCAACTTCATCCACAGACTACAACACTTTCTTCTCTTTACACAAGCCACAACCAGGCTTGGACAACTCAACCAAAAGATGGATAACTCAAGAAACACTTGATTCAGACTTCAGCTACTAAATGATGACTCAACCTTTACTAAAGGGAGAATGATAGCTCTCTTTCAACACAGAGATCAATTGAACTTACTTTTGCTATTTATTTGTAGAAAAAGTGGGGGGCGTTGGAGTAACACTCAACAACAAGATCTCCAAATAAAACACAAAAGGTTCAACATACAATCATACAGCTCATTCATGAAGTGAGCACATAACCAATGAACAAAAAACAGAAACACTCATCTCTGATACCAATTGAGGGAAGGCAGGGGAGTGTTTCTCTTATTATCATCAACACACATAGATCACTAAAATCATAAATTTTCACCTACAAAATAGTCGCAGCTGACTGTAACAACTAACAACACAGTCACAGCTGACTGTTTAGCTAACTATAATCTACAAGACAGTTGCAGCTGAGTTGCAACTGACTGTTTCAGCTATGTTTTGATGACCCCTGCGTTCATAAATAATGTATGTTTCAACATACTATGTTTTAGAAAATTCTGAATCTAACTTGCTACAGCAAAACTGAACATTCCACAGTCAATCATATACACTCATAAAATTACCATGCTACAACAAAAACATCATTTAAACATTCAACCACGAGTTTACAAACTCATAAAGACAGAGAGGTGTTGAGAAGTTGTCATTGATGTCAACAGTATAATGACAAGAACATTTCTAGATGCTATTAATGTCAAGGATGCCACTATTGTTATTGATGTCAACACTATAGAGGGAGTTCATTAATGCCAACATTGCAGGAGGAGCATGTTTGACTAATGGTGAAGATGAAAGGAAATAGTTTTACATTATCGGAATTCATAGAATATCTATTACTATCTTAACCAATGTTGAAAAGGTCATATAAAGAAAAGATTCCGAAGCATTACAAGAAAAGAATGAAGTCCTATTTAAAAATAAAAAATCAAAAGAAAATTAAAAAGGAAAGTTAAAAAGATTAAAAGAAAAATGACGTGAAAGTGAGGTTGAAATAAAAAGGATGTTCGGTAAAAGTGGATGAAAAAGTGAAAGAGGTATTTTCCCATGGTATTTAGAAGCCCATGGTATTTACTCATTATATGTGCAAATAGAAAATAAAAAGGATTTAATTAATATGGTTGTTGAAATATTAATTATATTGAAAATGCCGAAATGAAGAGTTAAGTAGTTTTTGAAAATTAATAATGAGACATGTGACTTATGTGAAAAGTCATAATATTTCATATTCAAAAGGTTAGTTAATTAATTAAACCTAATTTTAGATTAATTAATTAAAGAAGATTTGAAGAGGTATAAGTTTGAAAAGGCATGAAAATGAAATGTCATGAGGTTCATTTGAAAAGATACCATGATCCATAAAGATGAAGAATATATATAGCAAAAGATGGAAGTGAATTAGGGTGTCTGGGTGTATCAGATTAATACCTTGGTGGATATTCTACCTATGGGTTTGAATTTCATGTTTATCTCTAAGCAGATTGGAGTCTGTTGACAGGTTGGATCTTGTCTGAGGATTGAATTCCTCTCTACATGTCGGGTCATGTATGCAAACTAGGTTTTGCAGGAAAGTTGGATCTTTCTATTTAGCTAGGTCTAGATTAAATTATAATTTGTAAACATAATTATGTTTTAATAAAAGATATTGATATTGATATTTATTCTTCATATGTATCATTATGTTCAGATATAAATATATGATGATATTATGATTGTTTTCAAATACATGTGAATGATTAATTTACAGAATTTGCAGGAGATTTATAAAGTTTAAACAGACACTGATTCACCCCCCCCCCTCAGTGTCTAGGACCTAGTTCAACAAGAGGAACATAGCAACAACATTACAAAGCTAAAACTCTGTTTCATATTCAACTCTGTATCTCTCCATGTTTTACTCTATTTCTCTATATTACGAAATCAAGATTACATTGATATTTATACACCATGAGATCAACCGGTCTTCATTAATTAGATTGACCTTTCACAAAATTGTCTGTTCATAATTTAATTAATTCTATTCCCTTTCATGAGCTGCAACATGAATGATGGACGCTCCTTCGGTCTTTGACAGGCTACAACAGAGCTAGTGAATGTCCCTATGAACTTTAATGTGCTGCAACAGTGATGTCCCACGTTTCTCCTTTAAACATTTGACCAGCTACAACAGGTCAGTGAATGACTCTTCAAAAATAAATGTAATTCTCATCCCCAATAATCATTCGATGAACTGTGGCAGAGTTTGTAACTGCATCTTCAAAAATCGATGTGGTGAGCTACCCCTTTGAAACTTTGACACCATGACAGAATAAAAAACAATGTGGCGGTGGTTGGCTCTTTAGAGTTTTGGCGGCCACTTTAGCAGGTCGGTGAATGTATTTTCAGAACTTGTGGTGGTGAATAAATTAACCACTGCCAACAGTAAGGCTCTGTTGTAGAATTACCACATGTGTAGTTTCCAAATCTAGTTGAACAACTCCCAGGTGTCATAACTCCAATATCAAATCCCAAGGATGAAAATCTAAAAGGTTTGTTTACAATAGCCCAATACTTGACATGGTTCCCAAACACTTGAAGACAACAAAGTAAGAGTAGCGAGAAGTAGGCAATCACTAAATGGGTCATCAATTGATACAACAAACTATCAAGATAAGTGTGATTTTGTCTCCCCTTTCAATTTTTGTGTTTCAAACCCTTCAAATAAAATTATGTTGTTTTACACTTGCTAGAATACAATTTTTTTTATTGCTCAAGTATTTCTATTGTGCAATCAATCTTGACTTATAAATCTTTTTGTTGGAAAATATAGGAAGGTTTCTCTCATACAAATCATATTTCCTCACTCATGTGCTCTAAGGTATTGGAAATTTTTCTAAAGGTGCAGTAATGTCGTGGGCATACATATCAATATATCCTTTGATATCCATTATAATCCATGAGTACATTTTTCAAAGTTTGCATCTTTAAGGTAATGACATCTATTATTCCCTCCTTTAGGTGGACAATTG